>JAOWBW010000025.1:446351-1046351 GCA_026119855.1 Campanula takesimana | reverse complement strand
CAAGTGAGTATGGATCACAGTCATTGAAGATATCAAAGCCCGATTGGCACTTCCCCCTATGGTCGATCCAAGGTTCGAGGAACATAAAATATGGAAAGTTTTCCCCCTCGCGTACAAAATACCCATTTAGAGTCTTTCGATAGGTTGGTGCAATTGGCACCATGTATGAAGTCCAATCCCTTTCCTACTTAGGGATGTTCTTGAGTGGTGACTGATATCCTAGACCATATTCAGGTGGATATAGAACGACAGGTGATGGTTCTTTGATCCCTTTGTAGATACCCCAGGAGGGCACGGCATGGCTAGAGGAACATAAGAAAAACCTAATATTTAGCCTAAGTTTGATACGAAAACAGAGATTCTTGTTATGAGGTTCGGGGGTTAGGTTACGAGATGGGAAGTACTTAAACACCCATCTCGTCCGACTAATGTCGGTCTTGCTTGATCAAAGTCTACATAAAATAAATGTTCTTCTTGTTCTTGATGATAAAAAAAGGGGGTTTTAAAAAGGTGTTTGGAATGTAGGGAGATGACTCCTTGACCAACTTCAATGGAATGGAGCGATCATTGGTGTCATGTCCCACAATGATTTGGGTGATTGCACGATTGATTAAAGTAAAAGGAAGAGATGAAGTAGAGAAGAAGGAGGAAGATGAACTTTTACCTATGCTTCAAAGATCTTCAAACACTTCTTGGTGACTTCCTTGAAAAAGCCTTGGAAATAATTTTGTTATAGTTTGTGTAGAGAGAATTCTTTTGTCCAAAAGAGTGCTAAAAAAAAAAGGTCCTTTGAAAGGGTGGAAAAGGGATGTTTTTATAGGTGAAAACAAATGTTTTTGGTGCCAAAACTCAGTCACCAAGAAATCTTTCCTGGGCAAAATCATGTAAAATGAGTACGGGAGGGATTCTTGGACAGAAATCAATAACTGACACCCAGAGGCGCGCGCTTCCCACCTTGGGGGCGGAAGGCGCGCGCTTCTGGCTCCTATGGTCGGAAGCGCGCCACTCAGAGACGGCATTTTTGATAGAATGGACTAGAAAGTTAGCCCTGTTATTCAGTTTAGTCCATGGACTTAACGAAGTCAGTCAGGAACTTAACGGAAGTAACAAAAACTAATGAGAAACACTTAAAAGAGGGAGAAACACAAGATCAACTGTGCAACCGGGGTGAGAGGTCCAAGGCGGGGTGTCTACAGAACCCCTCGGCGATGTGGATTGCAAGGCAAAATGCGTCGACGAAAGAAAGTACACCCGCCGAGGACATCACCAAGAAAAAGCAAAGACTCGATGAAAGCAGGAATTTGAAATTACGAGAGATAGGGGTGCGCTCCCTGTGTGAGCGGCTTTTGTTGATAGAGGAGGTGACATGATTCGTTTGTAAATCCGCTGGTTGAATCCGTTAGTGGATCCGCTTGTTGAATTTGTTTGCCGAATCCATCAGTGAATCCGCTTGATGAATCCGTTGGTGAATCCATTGAATGAGTCCGTCGGTGAACCATTGTTGACGAATCCATTAGTGAATCCGTTTGATGAATCCGTTAGTGAATCCCTTGAATGAGTCCGTTAGTGAACCCTTGTTGACGAATCCGTTAGTGAATCTGTTTAAATGAGTCCGTTAGTAAACCCATATTGACGAATCCGCTAGTGAATCCATTTGATGAATCCGTTAGTGAATTGAATCCATTTAATGAGCCCATTAGTAAACTCTGTTGACAAATCCGTTAGTGAATCCGTTCGATGAATCCGTTAGTGAATCCCTTGAATGAGTCTGTTAGTAAACTCTGTTGACGAATCCGTTGGTGAATCCGTTTGATGAATCCGTTAGTGAATCCCTTGAATGAGTCCGTTGGTAAACTTTGTTGACGAATCCGTTAGTGAATCCCTTGAATGAGTCCGTTGGTAAACTCTGTTGATGAATCCGTTAGTGAATCCATTTGATGAATCCGTTAGTGAATCCCTTGATTGAGTCCGTTGGTAAACTCTTTTGACGAATCCGTTAGTGAATCCGTTTGATGAATCCGTTAGTGAATCATTTGGATGAGTCCGTAAGTGTACCCTTGTTGACGAATCCCTTAGTGAATCCGCTTGATTGCTTGAGAAGCGGTGATTTCCGTGGTTCACCATGGGCCTAGTTGCCGTTTGTAGCTGTCTCTGACATGTGGCGTTCGGAGCTGCACTTGCTGTTGACTTTATGACTTTTGCGGGGTGCGGGCACAGCTGACTGCGGACCAAAAAGATGAGTTTTCCCTTTAGAGAGGAAAATGTTGAGATTGACCTTGACTTCTGTAACCGTCAGGTTTAATGATGTCCGTTGCAGAACTTTGTGCTTGAAACGCCCCAAGGTGGAGCTCAAAACTCGGATGGGAGTTGAATGAACATTGATGTGATGTATTTATTCCTACATGGGAACTTACACCTGGGCCTGACTGGGCACGGGAGGCGCGCACGTTTGGAAGTTGATGTGTGACGCGCCCGCGTTCCAAGTTTGTAGCGGGAGGCGCGTGCATTGCGCATAAGTTCAGCATATATTCACAAACTGCTCATTCTGTTCGAGCCAAGTTCAAAAATTTCCCAAACTCTATGTATTCTGAGTCGAATCCTGCGAGGAAAACATCCCAAAACGCTTCCTTTGCTCATTTGAGATCATTCCATCAATGAATCATGTCGAGTTCTCATCAAAATCCTCCCTTTGAGATGCCCATGGGAGAAGAAGCCGAGTTCGGGGTTGAGGCCATGGACCCAAGACAGCTTACCTATGAGTCCCATACTCATATTTCCCACTTCGTTTCTACGGGATTGGTAAGAATTTCGCCTTTCCTTTGACAATTTTGCATTCTAGGGTCGTACCATTTTGTCTGTGATACTGCTGCAATAACTCTTCTGATCATGCTTGCATGTTGTTGTCATTGTTGATTCATTGTGAAGAGGATGTTTGGACACCCATATGCATGTTCACATACTTGTTTGCACGTCATGACATTGCCATGTTGAATTTCTTCATGTTGGGTTTGGCCATTTTCTAGCCGCTATGCTGACAAATTTTCCTTTGTCTCTTGTTTCCTTTCAGTGGTGGAACCGTCTGACCGAAATCCGAGGTGGGGCTCAGGCACCCGTTTCTGTATGGAGGAAACTGCCAGAGAATGTACAGACTCAGGTGGCCGCTACATTTTTCAGCCCTTTTATCATGAGTTTGCCTTCATTGAAGAACTACCCAGACATGATTCAGGCCTTGAGGGTGCGATGGTGGGAGACCACTCACACTTTCCACTTGCCAATGAGGGAGGTGACTATGACCCCGACTGACTTTACAGCTCTGACCGGTTTGCCCTTTTCTGGGGTCGCCGTCCCTTATGGTGTTAACGGGACTGCTAGGACGCCTGCTAAGCTGTTGGTTTTGGTTGACTGTGAGCTTGTGGTAAAGAACTCCCGAGTGACTTGGGGGAAGTTTCGGGGAGTTACCACTGACAGGGTCGAGGCGGTAGCTCCGTGTTTCATTTGGTTTGCTTTGTCCCACACCCTATTTGCGAATGGAGGAAGTTCTACCCCTTTGTCTTTGTTGGAACTTCTGATTGATCTGGATCAGGCTGCTCAATATAACTGGGGTGCAGTGGGCGTGGCTGCGTGCTATCGGGGTATGGACTTGACCATCCGTTCGACTCAGAGCTCGGTTACCAGGTTTTCCCTTGCTTGGGAGGTATACTCATCACTCTGCCTTTTTCAGATTTCTGTCTTTTCGGCACTTTCAACTGTGTTTAATTTCTGTCTCTATTTCTGTTTGCAGCTGTGGGCTTTTGCTATTCTGGGGATGAGAGATTTTCAGATTGAGCGAGAGGCACAACCCCTGTATCCTAACTGTGCTAGGTGGTCCTACAAGACCAGGAATGTGAAGACTAGCACCGCCCCCATCAGCTTGGTTTCAGCCAGTGTTGTTCAAATATATGTTTAGGACAATGAATTCCTTAATCCCAATCATAGTTATCACTTAGGATCCCCCAATTTTTAAAAGAACCTTTGTAAGGTACCCTTAGGATTCTTGGTGACCAGCACAGGTGTATTCCAACTCTTCAATCTTGGCAAACCAGCAGAAGGAAGCACAATCAGCAGACCAGAATTCAACATGCCGATCAACTTACTACTCAAAGTTGCCGATGACTCAAACAATCAGCAAGGACAATCTGAACCTTACTGACAGTCAGGTTTTGTTGTTCTATTTCAATGTCAACTTACTGATTGTCTCTGTCTTTTTTGTATTTTCTTATCAGAAAGTTGTTAAACTGCTCTGTCATGATTACTGCGCCGTCTGACACATAGGTTTAGCTATACTTTGTTCCTACTTGCTTTTTGCAGGTAACCGGTTGAGACAAAGGGGTCTTTACCCATCAGACTTTTGCAAGCATGCGTGTACTCCATATATTTGCCATTAATGCTAAAGATACATCATTTAATGCTCCTCAACTACCCAGCTGGATATTCAAATTGCAAGCCTTCTTCTACAAGACTCAAGACATTCACTCCTCTTATAAATAGAGGACTTAGAGCATTGAAGAGGGTTGGTGAAAATAGAGCATTGAAGAGAGTTGAATGTTTTTAAGTATTCATTGAAGACTCAAACATTCTGTCCAGATAATCATTAGATCATTTAATAGGACATACACTTGTGCACCAACTCAACAACAATGCTAGTATTCCCGAACTAGATCATTTAAGGAATACGTTGTTTGAGTTATTCACACACCCACATGAGTGAGACAAGTTCTATTGGACTTGCCGCTCAAAAACACTTGGTCAGATTTGTATTACAATCCGTTAGTGATTTCTAGAATTTAGTCTTTGTTTCCGGCAAAGCCGTGCTTGTAATAGACTAGAGATATCTAATAGTACTCTTAACCCAAATCCAAGTTATGACCAAAATTGGTAGAGGACGTAGCAGTATTTACACTGTGAACCTCTCCAAATCTTTGTGTCTCTGTTGCTTACTTTATCTTTGCCGGTTGGAACTCTATTACCGGCATATCGTCTATGTTTGTACTGATTCATTGTAATTTCCATTGACCAATCTCTTGAAACTGAATTGAACTTTTAGAAATCACTTTGTGTTAAACCATGCTCTCAAAACTTTTTTTTTCTGATTTTGTGTGAGTTAAAACCAAGTCATATCTTCTCCGCTGCGCTTACTGATAATAGTTTGCAAACTGATAAGTGACTTTGCATTTATAAAAGTGTTTCTTTGTAAAAGTTTAAAAAGGCTATTCCCCCCCCCCCTCTAGCCTATTTTCCTACCAATTGGGCCTAACAATTGGTATCAGAGCTTGGAATTTTGAAAGAAATTTCCAAGCTTTGCAGCTTGTTTGCCGATACCATGGCAGGAAAAATAATGCAGTCATTTAACATCACTACTATACCGTTGTTGAATGTCAACGAGTTTGTTGTCTGGAAATCTCGTATGATAAAGTATATGAACTCAATCGATGATCGGTTAATGAAGGTCATAGAAGGTGGTCCAATAATTCCTTTAAAAGTCTCAACCACCTATAGACCTATTCCCTCCACTCCGCTGACACAACATGCTGATCGTGACACTGAACAAGAAACCCATGTTCAGATTGAAGAAACTTTGGTCGAGAAACCAAGAGAGGAATGGACTGAGGACGACAAACTTTCAGCTGCCCTAGATGGAAAAGCATGCCACATTATCTCTTGTGGTTTGGACGACAAGCAATATAAACTCATTGACTTGTGCTCCACAACTCAAGAATGCTGGAACAAGCTCCTTGCATACTTTGAAGGTGATGAGCAGGCAAAGGACAACAGACTCTACGATTGCATTGCTGAGTTTGAATCCTTCAAGAAACAAGATGGTGAATCACTAAGGAGTGCCTACGACAGATTTTGCGAGGTAAGTAATTTATGTGCTTCATTAGGTAAGATTTATGAAAGACCTAAATATTCGTTTTCTAAGTTCTTTGGGAAATGAGTATCATACCAAGGTCACTGCTGTTCGAGAGGTTAGAGACTTAAACAAGACTTCTATTCAGAAACTTGTATCCAGTCTATTCTTGTATGAGAGAGAACTGCAAAAACTTAACGTTCTCGATAAAAATTTAAAAACTTGTCTCTATCAGCTCAGTCACAGGTATCCTTCCCGTCAAATAAATTCCCTCCTATAGATCCCCATCAAACACCCTGCAGTTCTAAAACCCCAGAAACGACTTCAGAACAACCTTTAGAAGAAGACGAATTTGCCGCCTTCGCTAGGAACTACAAAAGGTTTAAAGACTTCAAAAGGATGCAAAAAGGAAGCTACCAGCAACCAAAACCATTCACACCAGCATTTCAAAAATCAGCAAGTTATAGCAAAACCTCAACAAGTGCTACCGACGGAAAGAACAACAAAGGTGACCTTGTCTGCTTCAAATGCAGAAAACCTGGTCACTTTGCTTCCAAATGTCCTCAACCAAAATATGAGTATGTGAGGAAGTCATTCAACAAGAGACATCCTAAGTCTCGAAGCTTTATTGCCGATCAAAGCACAGAAAAGGCCTTGCCGGTTTGGTGTGAAACTAACTCAGACGAAGATGCCGATGAAGATGAAGATGCCGATGTAAGTTTTGTTTCCGTAGACATGGAAGATGCCGATACATCCACATTACCGACTCCAGTCTACCGAGATCCATCTCCTCCAAGAACTCCAGTCAGAGAAGAAGCTACTGGAAGACCTCAACCACACTTCAAAGAGATTAGTGTCAAAGCAGAGAACCCAAATGGATACAGAGTTCACCAAGTGGGAACCTCACTCTATGGTCAGTGTAACTCTATTCAATTCACTGCCATCACACCTAAACCCTTACCAATGACCAGAAAATTCTCATTCACTGAGCATCCTAGCATTGCCAAAACCTTATCTAAACCCATCTATTCTCTACCTGACTTCTCTCCCAAACCTATTCCCTCTGCCACCAAAATTTTAGCTGATCCCTTTCCTGAAATATCCAAAGCTGAAATGGTAGAGACAATGGATGAAATTTTTATTGATCACGAGAAGCTGAGTAGCGTTCATAAAGTGATGACTATTGATTTCAATAGAATTTCTGCAGAGAATGACTTGCTTATGTCTGAACTTAAAGTTCTCAAAGGACACGAGCTTGAGTTTGTTCTTCTAAAGAAAGAAAACCTAGATCTCAAAAGTCAAGTGGCAGTATTGATAGCTCAGATCGAAGATCTTGTGAAAAGAAACAATCATCTCTCAAGGATTGTTGATTCTTACACAAAATCTAGAGTTGCTGTTGAAACAATCCTACAGACCCAAATGTCATATAAGGACCAATCTGGGTTAGGATTTGATTCCAGCAGCAGTAGCTCTACTGAAACTTGTGCGACCGAGAAAAAGGATGAGAAAGTTGAATGTAGTTCTGTTAACTCAGTGCATGTGAATGCTAAGCCTGCAATATATAGTGCTGTTGCTATGAAGTATCCTAAGAACCAGAACAAAAGAAATGATAAGCACAAACAAAGATATGTTAAGGTTACTGATACTGAGTCTGCCGATAATGGTATTCTTGGTGAATACATCAGCAGAGCAAGTGCTGCCGGTCTAACCACCTCTGCTGCCAATGGACAAGTACCTAAAAAGGTAACTGCCAAAGGTAAACAGAATGGAAAGAAAGGCAACACTATCACCTTTAAACCTACTAAGTTTGTGCCTGCTCAATTCTCTAGTTCTGCCGATGCACTGACTAAACAGAATGATGTTCTACCGACTCCACAGCCTATCAGTCAAGTGAGATGTTCTAATTGTTCTGATTATGGTCACAAGGCTCATGAATGCCTCTTGAAGCACCTATCTGGACCCACTGAGGTTGCATCCTCTAGTGGTGGCCAGAGGTGGTTGCCAAAGAGGAACTAACCCTCGGACCCAAGAATAAGGGGGACCATAAGCATACCGTTTTATTTCAGGAATGCATCATGGCCTCAACTGGTGCAAGCAAGGATTTGTGGATTCTAGATAGTGGCTGTTCAAGACACATGACAGGATTTGCAGATCTACTTGCCAATATCTCAGAAGCATCAGGTCCCCCAGTGGTTTTCGGTGATAATGCCAAAGGAAAAATCATCGGTATTGGTACCATCAAGAGAGGTGCAGTTACTCTACAGAAGGTCTCTCTAGTAGATGGCTTGAAACACAACCTTCTATCTATTTCACAATTCTATGATAAAGGGATGCAATGTGTATTTACTACTTCCAGTTTCTATGTGAAAGACATTGCTTCCAATGAAACCCTTCTCACTGCCAAAAGAAAAGGTAACATTTATGCAGTAGACTTAAGTGCTATTACTGGTGTTGCTAATGTTTGTTTTGTAGCTAAGAACATCAGTGAGAACTCATGGCTATGGCACAAGAGACTCAGTCACTTGAACTTCAAATATCTATCCAAGCTTGCCGGTTCAAATCTGGTTACCGGTTTACCTCAAGTGTCTACTGATCAAGGAAAGAAATGCAAGGTCTGCCATCTTGGAAAACAACATAAATCATCCTTCCGAAGCAAGCCCTGCATGTCAACATCTAAGTGCCTCCAAATGCTACATATGGATCTATTTGGCCCCACAACTACAGCAAGTATTGGGGGAAGTAGATACACTCTGGTGGTAGTAGAGGACTATTCAAGATATACTTGGGTAGAAACCTTCAGCAACAAAGATGATACTTACGCTGTTGGTACCAAGTTATTCAGACTACTACAGACCTAGAAGGAGAGTGATATCATCAGTATGAGATCAGACAACAGCACTGAATTCAAGAACAATGGTATTGCTCAGTACTGTGATGATCATGGCATAGACCACAACTTCTCAGCTGCCGGTACACCACAACAAAATGGTGTCGTTGAAAGAAAGAACAGAACTCTCATTGAAGCTGGTAAGACCATGATTGCTGAAGCCAGGCTGCCGAAATACTTTTGGGCTGAAGCCATCAACACCACCTGCTTCACTCATAACAGATCTCTTATCAACAAATTCCATAACAAGACTCCTTATGAACTCTGAAGAGGCAGAACTCCCAACATTGGATTCTTCAAAATATTCGGCTGCAAATGTTACGTGCTTTACAACGGTAAAGAGCACAAAGGTAAATTTGATGAGAAAGCTGATGAAGGAATCTTTGTTAGATACGCTAAACATAGTAAGGCCTTTCGAGTCTTTAATAAGAAACTTTTGAAAATTGTTGAATCTGTTCATGTAACCTTTGATGAATTTTATTTGTTAGAGTCTGACAAGGCTCCATATAGTACTAATGCTTTTAGTGCTTATGAGACAGGTGAATCCAGTAATTCTAACCCTGCAGGTCAAGTACCAGCTGCTGATCCAGTCATTTTAGTAGAAGAACCAGCAGATACTCATTATTTCCCATCATCGGCAGAACATGATCATACCGATAACTTTCATAATCCATTTGCCGATGCAAATTCTGCTGATCATCCTGAAGACAGATCAAGCCCTCAACCAATTTCTGTTACAAATCCTCCAAGTTCTCACCCACCTTTCACTCAAAACGCTAACTCTTCCTCTCAGTCATCTGCTGACCTTGATCCTCCCCTAGAATCACTTCAACAAGAGTCAGTCAGACAAGATGTGCCGAGAGAAGTTAGACCAGTTCGTGATCATCCATTAGAAAATGTGATTGGTGATGTCTTTGGTCCAAGATTGACAAGAAACCTTAGTAGAGCATTTGCTGAAAGTCTCTTCTCATCTGCTATGGTTTCCAACATAGAACCAAAGAAGACTGAAGAATCTCTTGCCGATCCTGGTTGGGTTGAAGCCATGCAAGAGGAACTGAATCAGTTTGAAAGATGCAATGTATGGGAACTTGTACCAAGACCAACTTCTCAGCAAGTTATTGGTACAAAATGGGTCTACAGGAATAAATTGGATGAAGCTGGGAATATTATTAGAAACAAAGCAAGGTTAGTTGCTAAAGGCTACCGACAAGAAGAAGGAATTAACTACGATGAGACATTTGCTCCGGTTGCAAAATTGGAAGCTATAAGACTTTTCTTAGGCTATGCTGCCTTCAAAGAATTCAAGTTATATCAAATGGCCGTGAAAAGTGCATTCTTAAATGGAGAACTACAAGAACTTGTTTATGTGGAACAACCACCTGGTTTCGAGGACTCAAAGAAGCCTAATCATGTCTACCGATTAAAGAAAACTCTCTACGGCCTAAAGCAAGCTCCAAGGGCATGGTATGAAGCCCTTTATAAGTTCTTACTTAGTGATGGCTTAGGTTTCACTCGAGGTAAAATCGATACTACTTTATTTGTTGCCAAGCATAAGGGTCATTCATTGTTTGTTCAAATATATGTCGATGATATTATTTTTGGTTTTACTAATGAATCACTTTGCAAGAGATTTCAGAAGCTAATGCAGAGCAAGTTCGAGATGAGCATGATGGGTGAACTAACATATTTCCTTGGACTTCAAGTCAAGCAAACCAATGAGGGAATATTCATCAGTCAAGCCAAGTACGCAAAAGAATTAATCAAGAAGTTTGGCTTCGACAATGCTCATTCTCAAAGCACACCTATGGGCACTAACATTCATTTAGATAAGGATGAGTCCGGTAAGAGGGTAGATATGACACTCTACCGAGGTATGATCGGCTCACTCCTCTATCTTACTGCCAGTAGACCAGATATTATGTTTACTGTTTGTGTTTGTACCAGGTTTCAAGCTGACCCTAGGGAATCTCATCTGCAAGCTGTTAAACGTATCATTAAATATCTATGTGGCACTGCTAACCTTGGATTATGGTATGCTAGAGATTCATCTTTTAATCTAATAGGTTATTCAGATGCAGACTTTGCAGCTTGTAGGGTGACCAAAAAAAGTACTAGTGGAACTTGCCAATTTCTTGGTGATCGATTGGTGTCTTGGTCATGTAAAAAACAAGCATCAATTTCCACTTCTACTACTGAAGATGAGAACATAGCTGCCGGCAGTTGCTGTTCACAGATCCTTTGGATGAAGCAGCAGCTTGTTGACTATGAAGTTCCATCTCAAGTTTGTCCTATCTATTGTGACAATCAATCTGCCATCTCAGTTTCCAACAACCCGATCATGCATTCCAAAACCAAGCACATAGACATCAAGTATCACTTTCTTTAGGAAAATGTTGAAAAGGGAAATGTTGTGCTGCTCAAAGTTCATAACGATTACCAAATAACAGACATACTGACAAAACCCTTAGATCAGAAAATATTTGAATTCCTCAGAGGTGAACTAGGTATGATTGATTATTATGGTTAAAATTGTGCTGACTTTGCTACTTCTGTTAGTCTACCGATCAAATCAGCAGAACATAAATTATCTTGCCGATAAACATCATGCCGATAAATATCTTGCTGATCAACAACTTGCCGAATCATGTCTTGCCGATTTGTCAAAATTCAAAATTCAAAATTCATCAGAAGATCTCATCCAAACGGATAAGGATTCTCTGACACATGACGTAAGCTTAGTCAAATCAAAGGTACAATCGGTCACACCTCCTCTCTGACACGTGTGTGCACCGCCTTACCCAAATCGTGTCAAAGATTTATCCCAACTCTTTATGATAAATCAGAAAGGTAACCTTAACTTTATTGTTGCCGCTTCTACCCTTTCTCTCTCCTAAGTTTAACCGTCAAATCTAAACCGTCTGATTCGTGCATTTAATGCATTGTGTGCGCACGTTCTCCTAGTTATTCGCTACAGTTAAACTCATCATTATTTCTCTTTCTCCCATGCAAACTCTTCCTATTCTCTATCTCTCTTCCATAACATATATAAGCATCTCTTAAACTCTTCTTATTCTTTTCGCTCTTCATTCTCTCTTAATATCACTATTGCTTGTGTTCTTCATCTACTCTCATATTCTCTTACGATTCTTCAAACCAGAGTTAACTCTATTTTCTGTTAACTACTTGATGATTTTACACTTGCATTTCAAATCTATTTTGAACTAATTTATTCTAACTTGTGAGATCTTTTGAGTGATTTTGCAAAAAATGTCGAGCAACGAAAAGGATATCTATGGAGGCTATGTTGACTCCACCTTCTTCGACGACACTCTAGATGGTAATTTCTTGAAGAATCTTCTGATTGGCTCTCTGCTGGACTCCTTCATCACTCCAACTGGTGTTGAGTTTATCTTTTTGGGTCAAGTTCAAGAGTTCTTATCAAATGCCTCCGTTATCACTGATCCTAATGACTCCTCTGTCTTCGTCTTCATCGCCTCAACCGTCGCCGGCGTGCCGATCTCTGTTACTCCTTCTTCTATTCATGAAGCGTTCCCTCTGCTTGGGAATGAGGGTGTTGACTCCATTACTGATGATAAGACCTTGGACAAGGCATGGACCCTTATAAGGGGAGCCGGTCCTAGACTCAATGGAGATAATCATCTTAAAGCTCATTACAGAAGAAGATTCTTCACCCTTGTAGAGATTATTGATAGATGCTTGGTCTGCAGATCTGGCTCTCACAGCCATGTTATTGATATACAGTTTGAAGCAATGGCAGCCATCGTGTTGCAAGAAGAATTCAACTGGTGTGCCTATCTGTTTAGGGCCATTGCCATTGCTGCCTTTAAGTATAAGGAGGATAGAAGGAAGAACAAGGCTCACCCCGGTAAAGGATGCCATTATATGCTGATTAGCACCATCTTGAGGCGAAACTCAGCAATAGTTAGGGCTTCCCCTGCACCCCCTAGTCTTGATTTTGACAAGGTTACTGATGTCGCCCCTGCCGACGTTTCTACTCCTGCTCCATCTACAGACAGGATTCTTGCCGATTCTACTCCAGCAGCTCCTAAGAAAAGAAGGCTAGTCAAAGGTTGTATCTACTGATGATCTTCCTGCTGCTCCAAGGCCAAAGTCTTCAGTTGCCCAAGTTCCTTCCTCTCAAATTCCTTCTACAGATCCAAGAGCTAAGCAGATCAGGTTTGCACGATCTCTTCTTGCCGGTGCAACACTTACTGCTCCCTCTGTAGTTATCAAGTCTGAACCCAACTCAAACATTCTGTCCAGATAATCATTAGATCATTTAATAGGACATACACTTGTGCACCAACTCAACAACAATGTTAGTATTCCTGAACTAGATCATTTAAGGAATACGTTGTTTGAGTTATTCACACACCCACCTGAGTGAGACAAGTTCTATTGGACTTGCCGCTCAAAAACACTTGGTCAGATTTGTATTACGATCCATTAGTGATCTCTAGAATTTAGTCTTTGTTTCCGGCAAAGCCGTGCTTGTAATAGACTAGAAATATCTAATGTACTCTTAACCCAAATCCAAGTTCTGACCAAACTTGGTAGAGGACGTAGCAGTATTGACACTGTGAACCTCTCCAAATCTTTGTGTCTCTGTTGCTTACTTTATCTTTGCCGGTTGGAACTCTATCACCGGCAGATCGTATATGTTTGTACTGATTCATTGTAATTTCCATTGACCAATCTCTTTAAACTGCATTGAACTTTTAGAAATCACTTTGTGTTAAACCAAGCTCTCAAATTTTTTTTTTCTGATTTTGTGTGAGTTAAAACCAAGCCATATCTTCTCCGCTGCGCTTACTGATAATAATTTACAAACCGATAAGTGACTTTGCATTTATAAAAGTGTTTCTTTGTAAAAGTTTAAAAAGGCTATTCACCCCCCCCCCTCTAGCCTATTTTCCTACCAATTGGGCCTAACAGCCAGGCAATATCTGGACGGTCTGAGGCCCAAGGCCATATCTCAGTCACTGTTTCCCTAGAGACTGATTTATGTCAACATAGAGCACACACTGTTCCATACCCGTTCAAGGCTTCTGATGAGCTCTGTAGAGTGCATGGCCATGTACATGGGGGAGAGGGTATACTGGCAGCATGGGAGCCAGATGGTGGATTATCATAACCCACCTAGGCCGGCAGTTCCAGAGTTCCTTCCTTTCTGTCCCCGTAACTGGGGGGCGCTGTCTGAGGATGATAGGGCCATGTATATGGAAGGGGTTGATGCTACCCCTTTCGTCTTTCTTTATCAGGATTATGGTCTCTTTCGAGCGAACAGTCTGATGCGGGGCTTTATGTTACCAGACCCTCAGGGAACACAGCCTGCTCCTTCTACTTCTGCCCAGTTTTACCCCACCGGTGCAAGTTATTGCTTTGATCCTCCTCTGCCTCCTTCGTACTATACGTACTCGAACTTTGGGATTGTTGAGGAGCAGAGAGAGATAGTCCCTGAAGAGATGTCACTGGAGAGGGAGCCCCCTGCCCAAACGGATGTGGTATGACTGTATTCTTTCTGTGCATTTCTGATTATGACCTATTTTCTATTCCAGTCTCTTTTATCTTAGCATTCTGATGTAGTTTTGTGTTTCTGTTGTAACAGGTGCCTTTAGCTGCTTATAGGCACATAGGCCACCAGAACATAGGAATGCGGAGGAGGCTGCGCTAGCTTGAGGAGAAAGTGCTGGAGCTGTGCAGAGACATGCCGAACCTGACCAGGGAGGCTGTAGGGACCGTGTCTGGAGCTACTAGAGGCATGTCTCGGGGTGCCTGTGGTATGGGGTGAGGATGCAGAGATGCTGTTCTTGATGTGGATGAGGCTGTACAGTCGGCTAGGCACTCACTGAGTAGGAGCTTGAGCCGTGGAGGTGCTAGTTCATCGGCAAGGGTGCCAAAGAGAACCCGTCATGAGATCACTGTTGAAGAGTTTGAGGAAGAGGCCGATGATGATGAGGAGACCGAGAGTGGCAATGAGGGTAAGAACAGTACCGCTGATGATGGTTCAGAGTAGACTGGGGGGATGAGTACCTGAACAACTTATTTTTAACTTGTAATAACATCTAGCACGTATTTACAATCCTAGCTATTTTATCTACATTTTTTATGTTTTATTTAGACTCGATCTTAGGTGTCGACTCTTTTACAAACAAACGTGTTCCACTTGTTGCTGTTGAATGTTGCTCTGTTGCTGAATTGGTTGCAGGTCGAAGGCGTTGAAATGCCTGGGTTGTTACGGAACTGACAAGGGTCTGTTCTGTTCTGTCGTCTGTCAGAGGCGCGCACGCCTGTAATAAGGCGTGGGATGCGCGCGCGTTGCGTCCTCAAGGGAGGAGGCGCTCGCGTCTGGGCTGCTGATTTACATCCCCTTTCTTTATGTACAGGATTCTCCAACAGCTATAAATTTGAACCATTTTGACCAGTTTGGTCACACAGCAATATTCTGCACTTCTTCTTATCTCTTTAAGACCTAAATTTTTATCAAGAATGGTTCCCATGACCTTCTCTTTCGAGGTAAAAGTGTCCGTCCTGGAGGGTGAAAAGACCACACCCATTGTCACGCCCCGGAAAATACTAAAATCCTTAATCATAAAATTTACATAATATACATCTCCAAAATGCAAAATACCAAACCGGGCGCGTGAATTCAACTATGAAACCAATACCATCAAACAACACCTCAATGAGATTATAACTCGGAGACTAGAAACAAACGCGGAAGCAAGAACAACTATTAACAAAAATACCCAAAGTACAACCGAGTATACAAAACACTGAACGACTACGAACCCACAATAAAATACATAAAGGCTCCGAAGAGCAACTATCCCTAAGGCGATCAATCTGCTCAGAAGATTCCCGCTACAACGGACCTCACAACGCTACCACTTGATTTCCTGGGGGGGGGGTGTTAAGGAAAAATAAGGATAAAAGAAACGGGGTGAGATAAAATCTCAGTAAGTTATTAATGCAGCTACATGGCATAATATCATGCAAATCAACGGTATAACTGAACAAGTAAATCACATAACAACAAATGAGAAAGCTCCCTATCGCCAACTGTCCCATACCAGTTGGAAATAACGACTAACTCATCATGCAGCACATAAGACTGAAATAAACACGTTACAAAGGATACTGAGCCAAGGTTTCACCAAACGGATATAACAAAGAAGCCTCTGTGCAGAACCAAACCATCAACCAATCAATCAATCTTCGTAGAAGCACAAACGGCTAAAGATAAGAACCCGGTCAGGACCAACCAATTAATCTATCAACCATAGCAGCATAACAGCTGAAGAGAACATCGGACAGAACCGACTAATCAATCAATCAACCAATCTTCATAGTAGCATAAACAGCTGAAGATCACAACCCCGGTACCAGAACCATAACAATGTAACATGTCACAAAGGACAGGGGAGATGACACAAAGTCAAAACCCAAAAAGTTAGCTAGACTACTTCCGAAGGAAGCTAGCTCATCCCAACCAAGGCCAATCTGGATGAGGAAAATAAGGACCAATGGGCGATGCTATACTGGACTTGGCTCGTGCCATTATAACATTATCCATTGCCTGACTCGAACACAAATAACCAGCTGGACTTTCAAATAAATGCTAAGTAATAAATACTAGCTCGATAAAAAACCAAAGGTTCCAAAGTAGGGAACCATACCAATTAATCACCATAAATATGCAAACGATTACTCAAGAAGAGTTCAACAACGATAAACACAAGAAGTTTCTCATAAAAGAGTCCAACAACGATAAACAAGATTACTCATAGAAAGCCCAACAACATTGATCATTAAAACATGATGATTCCAAGATAAGGGACCATACCAAAGTCATCCTAAAGATGATACCCACGAGTGACTCATAAGGAGCACAACTCAAACGGTCGCTCACAATTGGTACAATAACTATTACCAAAATTTCCCTAAACGTTTACTCATGAAGATGTACTAAGACTATCAACTCCCTATATTTTTACACCTAGAATTCCAAATAGAAAGTCCGAATGAATACACCATAAAGAGGCTAATCAAAACCACAGGTACCCAATCACCATATCACGCTTTACATCCGTTCATAAACGAACCAATTCTCAACACCCCAAACGAACCCAAAAGGTTACACCTATTCATACATGATCACATACGGACCCAACCCAACACTTTAGTGTTCCAAAACAACCCTCTAGGTACTATAGAATATCACCTAAAACCTAGACCAAGTCTTATCCTAAAATCAATTCAATCAGTAAAATAACTTTCAATAAAAGGGTCTCAAAGTATGAAATCCTCACTTATATCACAAAGATGATCACAACAACTCAACAAAGTCACTCAATTGGATTTGCAAAACTTGATCACAATGGATCGATACAACTCCTCTTAACCTCAAACACCCAATAAAATCCCAAAGTATAACACTTATAACTTCACTGAAAAACCTATCCCATCTTGTAGTACTCGAAGAGAGCTTCGAAACGATAGTTTACATGCCTAAAACGGAGTCCGGACGAATAAGTTATGGCCTCCGGAAGATCGACCTAAATTCTGGAAAAAGTGGGCGGGCGCCCGGAATTGAGTGGGCGAGCCCCCGGAACCCTGATACCAAGCTAAATGAGGCTGATTTAGTGGGAGGTCGCCCAAAACTAAGTGGGCGACCGCCCAGACCCCAAAATACACCCGAATTTCACTCCTTTTGTCCTAAATCCTGATATAACAACCCTTATACCTCCCCACCATTGTAGAGCTCGACCCAAACAAATTCTAACTCCGTTAAGACCCCATTCAACTCCAAATATATCAAACAACACATAACTCATCATCCCAATCCAACAATCCATCACCTAATCTTCACAAATCACTTCAAGAACAACAATTTCTTCCAAGGCTTCCAAAATCAAGTTCATATGAGTTCTTGCACAATTTCAAGTATAAATTTCTAAAACAAGAACATAAACCCATATATCAACACATACAACATACATGATGAATTTTAAGCATAAATAGGGGGATTTAGTAACTTACTTGGAATTTATGAAAGATGACGGAATTTGAAATTTCTTAGCTCTACACGATCCTATCGACGATCTAAACATTTTTCATAAAATGAGCAATAAGATATAGAGGGAGGAAGATGACTAAAATGAAGGAAGAAGGAGGAGAGTTTTCTTACCTTTTCACCAACAATGGAGGAGAGAGAGAGAGAGATTGAGTGTGTGTGTGTGTGTGTGCAGGGAAAAGAGAGAGAAGGTGAGGGAGAGGGAGGGAGTTGATGATTATTAATTTAAAATCTTACACTTAGGCCCCCTCTAGCCCTAGTAACACATAACCCCTATTCCCCACTAACAACTAAGACCCAATAACTCTACACTAGCATAAATGATCAATTAAAATGCTAGGCATAAAATATTATGAAACACAAAATGCAGACATAATTAATAAAATAATTTAACTAATAAATAACTAAATAAATAAATAATTATTTACTAGCAAGAAAATAGAGGCGGGTTTTCGGGTCGTTACAATCCACCCTCCTTAAAAAGAATTCGCCCGCGAATTCACTTATCAAAAATCATCACACGCAATCACAACGAGGCCACAAAATATCAATTATCATATAGCACTCATAACCCCAAATAACGTACCTATTAAAGATTTCAGACATCGATTCCATGACTCAAATAAACCCACACATATTGAACACATACATATCTCAAGCATATTCATATCAAACATCCTAAAGTTAACTTCCTCGTTCATCCCAAATTTCACATTCTCAAGACTATCACTTGTTCACCATTTCTGAGACATAGCTGATTTTATCCTAATTAGTGTTACGCTCACCATCAACCCTTAAATCATCAACATCCATAAGTTTTACTTTTCTGGTTCATCCGTATGCATTGACGATCTAGACATCATCCCAAGTAATCATACTACTACCCGGACAAATAAGAGAAGGAATAGGGCTAACGATTATTGTCATCCAATGACTCAATGATATACTAAAAAATTTACCGTCATCAACTATCCGATCAAATGAGATTCCACTACCACACTCACTTCCTCATGAGATAAAACATAATACAGTCATAATCTTTGAATTTCTCAAACTACTTGCATTACCTCATACTTAGTTTTCTAAGAAAATATATCCATCAACTTTTGATAGTCTGTCATCAACGTTTCAACTTGGCCCCAAAATGAAATAAAATGTATAATCCTATAAGGCAATATCCATAAAATCACAACCAATCCCAAGTCATAGGTAGTTCTGTCACGACCCGAAATCTAGGCTCTATTTTATTAGTAATAAATAATTATTATTTATTTATTTGCTTATTTATTTATTTAAATTATTATTTATGTGTGTGTTTTATGCGTTATATTAATTTATGCCTAGCATTTTATTTGGGTCATTTGGGTTAGTGTAGTATTGTGTTAGTAGAAGGGAGGGGCCTAAATGTAATTTTTTTAAATAATTTCCCTACTCCTTCTCTTCTCCCTCACCCTCTCCCTCACTCTCTCCATCCCCCTCTCCCAGCAAACTCCCTCTCTCTCCATTGTGGGTAAGTTTCTTTCTCTTTCCTTCTCTCTTCATTATCTTCCTCTTCCTCTCATAATCTCTCATTTCTTAAAACTTGAAATGTGTTTAGATCGTCGATAGGATCGCGTAGAATCAAAAATATTCGAATTCCGTCATCTTTGAGAATTTTCAAGTAAGTTGCTTTTCCCCCATTTTTATGCTAAAATGCTCATAACATGTTTCTAAAATGCTTTAATTGTTATATTTGAAGTTTGGTTGAGTTTGGAATTGATTTGGAATTTATTTGAGTTTTTGGCTAAAATGGTGATTTTGTGAATGTTGGGTTTGATTCTTGGTTTTGGTTGACAAATGGTGTTATTTGGATCCCCATCCTAGTTATAAATCGTTTTGGTACATTTTGGAACTTGTTGGTTGTGTTGATTTTGAGTTGTGGGTGAATTGGGTAAGAAAATGAAGAACCCATTTCTTCCTCCCCGAATTCCAGCAGTTCAGAAGATTGGGCGACCGCCCAAAAATGTCTGGGTGACCGCACATCTATCTGAAAGCTTTTGTTCTTGTTTGAGGGCTTGTTTGGGCGACCGCACAGTCCCTGGTGGGCGGCCGCACAGACCTCTGAAAGTTTACATTTGTTAATTTGTGTGATTGAAGAATGCGTTTTGGTCTAAGTCTTGGGTGTCCTTCTAGTTGACCTTAGTGATCATTGTAGTACACTCTAGTGATAGAATTGGGTCCTTTGTGATCAAGTTTGTGTTTGAAATTAATTAAGTGTTAATTGAGATTATTGGAACACTTTAATTGTGCGTTGTGGGTACATTTCACTTTCTTGGTGACTTCTTGGTATGATTCCCTACTTTGGAATCAATTGTTGTTTATCGTGCTAGTATTTTATTACTTAGCCTTTACGTGAAAGACCAGCTGGTATTTTGTGTGTGTTTGGGCGATGCGAAACATTATGATGGCACGGCCAAGTCCATTGTGATGTTGACCATTGTTTTGCCCCATTATTACCCTCCTCCAGATTGGCCTTGGATGTGAGAAGAGCTAGCTCCTTTATGTGCATTTTAGCTTTACTTGGAGCATGACTTTGTGGCATGTCTCCCGTCCCTTGTGACACTTCATTTGGTTATTGGTTCCGGTACCGGGGATTTCTCTTCAGCTTTCATGCTATTATGAAGATGATGATTTGTTGATTATTGAAGCTGCGCAGCGACCTTTATTTGGTTCTTCGGTTTGGAAAACCTTGGCTATATCCTTTGTTATGTGTTTATTTACACTGCTATCTGTTATGTGATAAATGCTATGCTATGTGATATTTATTATTGCTTATTGCTTCTTGCATCATAGCATGTCATGTAGTTGCATTAGTAACTTATTGAGATTTATCTCACCCCCTTTATTTTTATCTTTGTTTTTCCTTAACCCCTCCCCAGGTGCCAAGGATTAGTCTCGCTGATCACGAGAAAGAGGACGTCGAGTGTGGATACATTCTTTTGGGGAAAGTTGTTATAGGTTGGTTTACATTATATCAATGTGTAAACTTTTGGGGATATTTGTACCAAACATTGACGTCACTAGGATTTGTGTATTTTGTAACTTTGGTGTATAAGCTTATGGAGTTTATACTAGTTTTACTTTGTTGTTCAAGTTGATTTACAAAACCTTGTGTTATCATCTTTTGGGTATAAAAGGAAATTTTTATCTCCATTATTTTAGAGTTTATTGTTTAAGTCGATGTTCAGATCGTGGTCTCGGGCCCGCGGGGTTTTGGGGCCGCGACAGTTGGTATCAGAGCCTGGTTTGGCTCTAAGTATAAGTCTAGGTGGACTAGTATGGCCTAGGAGGGTAGTAGTGTGCGGAGTGATTAACGGTTGGTGTTTTATGCAGGTACTTGGTTACAATGGTTCGTAGAAGGAGTGGTGAAGGTAGTACCGGTAATGCAAATCAGAAGGACACAAGTGAAGAAGCACGTGCTATGTTTCAAGGCATGTTCGAGGCGGCCATGAAGGCCATACATGATCAAGGTCCGAGGGTAGAGCAAGCACCACCCCGTTATGGTTTGGAGCAATTCTTGAAACTGAAACCGGTTGAATTCAATGGGGAACCCGATGTTCAGAAAGCCGAGTTGTGGATTGAGTCGATGGAGAAGATTTATGAGGTATTTGGTTGCACGGATGAGGATAAGGTCCGGTTCGCGGCTTATAAGCTTGTGGGTGCCGCCGAGCATTGGTGGAAAGGGGTCAAAGCTAGTTGGGATGACACTCACACGGTTTATGCGTGGGAGTTGTTTGTGCGCAAATTCAAGGAACATTTCATTCCGGTTGTTGATCAAAACCGAAAGGAGATCGAGCTGCTCAACTTGGAGCAAGGTTTGTTGTCTATAGCTCAATACTCGGCTAAGTTCACAGAATTAGCCCGGTATTGTGACTATTTGGTGAGGACCGAGGAACAAAAAGCTATGAGATTCATTAGGGGATTGAAGACCTCCATCCGTACTCAACTTATAGCCCAGAGGATTGTGACATTTCAGGATGTGGTAGACCGTGCCTATCTTATAGAGCAAGATATTGGGGAACATAAGAGGAAGACCGAGGTGGCCAACCCGAGTAAGCAAGGAGCGCAGAGCAAGTCACAACCAAGGATTGATAATTGAGGTAACTTTGGGGGACAATCTCAGTCCCGAGGGCAACCGATCCCAAGGAACCTGGGTACCACTTCCGGGAACCAAGGGAACCAAATTAGGAGGCTTTGTTCGTATTGTCAAAAGGAGGGTCATTCTGAGGACCGGTGTTAGAAGAAGCAGGGAAGGTGCACCAATTGTGGTCAAATGGGTCACTTTGTAAAAGATTGCCCGAGAGGTAGAGGACAAGCATCCGGGTCAGGAGTTGGTAATAATCAAGGTCAGAAAAGGGATGCCGCTGGGAAGCCCAAAGTTCAAGGAAAGGTTTATGCCATGAATCAACAACAAGCTACCGATGATCCATCCGTTATTGGAGGTATTGTTTCTGTGTCTAATGTGAGCGCACGAGCGTTAGTAGATCCAGGATCATCTCATTCATACATTTCTGTGCAATTTGCTTCTCTGTTAAATGCTGCATTTGAGTCTTTACCGTACGTGCTAGAGGTATCGACCCCTATAGGAGAATGCTTGATTTCTGATCGAGTCTTTCGTGCTTGTGATGTGGTTATTTGTGGTCGTGTCCTTTGTGCGGATTTGGTAGTTCTCCCTATCCAAGACTTTGATGTCATTTTGGGTATGGATTGGTTGAGCAAGTTTCATGCTTCCGTTGATTGCCGTAAGAAAACTGTTACTTTTTCTATTCCCGATGTGCCTAAATTTGTGTTTGAGGCTTGTCCTCTGAGTAGAAAGGTTCGCTTTATTTCTTATATGAAAGCGAGAAAATTATTGCATAGTGGTTGTGAGGGGTACTTGGCTAGTGTTCTTGATACTAGGAAGGAATCCCCTAGTTTGGATAGTGTTCGGGTAGTTCGGGAATTTCCCGATGTTTTCTCTACCGAGTATGATATGCCTCCCGATCGTGAGATTGAATTTTGTATAGACCTTTTGCCGGGTACGGCTCCAATTTCGAAAGCACCGTATAGGTTGGCTCCCGCAGAGTTGAAGGAGTTAAAGGTTCAGTTGCAAGAGTTGCTTGATCGAGAGTTTATCCGCCCTAGTGTTTCCCCGTGGGGAGCACCGGTTTTGTTCGTGCGGAAGAAAGATGGTTCGTTGAGATTGTGTATAGATTACCGGAAGTTGAATCAGGTTACGGTGAAGAACAAGTATCCTCTACCGCACATTGACGATTTATTTGATCAGCTTCAAGGGTCCATGGTTTTCTCTAAACTTGATTTGAGGAGTGGGTACCATCAGTTGAAGGTTCGATCGGAGGATATTCCGAAGACTGCTTTTCGCACTCGTTATGGTCATTATGAGTTCTTGGTTATGCCGTTTGGGTTGACTAACGCGTCGACAGTGTTTATGGATTTGATGAACCGAGTCTTCCATCCGTATCTTGACTCGTTCGTGGTGGTCTTTATTGATGATATACTCGTCTACTCTAAATCTAGAGAGGAGCACGAGCAACACTTGAGGACAGTTTTATCCGTTCTTGCGAGGGAGAAATTGTTTGCGAAGTTTAGTAAATGCGAATTTTGGCTCGAGAAGGTGTCATTTCTGGGGCATATTATTTCGAAAGATGGGATTTCTGTGGATCCTTCGAAGATAGAGGCAATAGTGGATTGGAAGAGACCGGAATCAGTGACAGAGATTAGAAGCTTTCTTGGTTTAGCCAGGTATTACCGAAGATTTATTGAGGGGTTTTCGAGGATTGCTACTCCGATGACTTCGGGAATGGAAAATGCTTGAGGATGTTCGAGATTGGTCTCCTCGTGAATCGAGACATGGGGCTATTTTTGCGAATATTAGGGTGTCTCCGACCCTAATTCAGAGGATAAAGGAAGCTCAGAAAGGAGATCCCGAGTTGGTGAAGATAATGGGTAAATTGAAGGAAAAGAACTTCGAGGATTTTTATTTGAGTTCGAGTGGAGTTTTGACTTTCCATGGTCGTTTGTGCGTACCCGATGTTGGTGGAATAAAGAGGCAAGTTTTAGATGAGGGTCACAAATCGAGGTATACTATTCATCCGGGCAGTACGAAGATGTATTAGGATTTGAAGCAACAATTTTGGTGGATTAATATGAAGAGGGAAATAGCCGAGTACGTTTCGAAGTGTTTAACTTGTCAGCAGGTCAAAGCCGAGCATCAGAGACCCGCGGGACTACTTCAGCCGTTAGAGATTCCCGAGTGGAAATGGGAGCATGTTGTTGGGTTTCGATCAAACATGCGCAGCGGAATTTAGCATTTAAAATTTTGAAACCCAAAGCCCATAGATCCGTTCATATGATTAAATCAAATACAATAACATGAATATGGGATAAAACTAACCCTTGATGGCTATCAAATTTTCTCTTGGTCTTTGGTGGAGATTTGAAGACTTGATCACGATCACAAAGCTTGAACACGAACTTTGAAGATGATGATTTTCACCCTCTAGCGGTATCCACACTTCGAACGAATATCAAAGGAGCTTCTTTGATCTTGGTTGCTAGACCAACAACTATGAAACACACTTTCACAATTGATATGACTATATGGAATTTTTCTTTTGTGTATTATTTTGTTCTTCAACCAAAGATGTCTTAGAACAAAATAAAACCTCTCTCAAACTCTTTGGAGACTCACAAAAGGCTATCACCGAAGTTCTGGCCGAACTCATCCTTTTATACACAAGCAAGACCTATTCCAAATAGGAAACTTGTGTCAAAAGACATTCCAAATCGAATTAGGAAAGTGCCAGCCGACAGTACTGTGCGGCCGCCCAGAATACACTGTGCGGTCGCACATCTATCTGAAAGAAACTGGTACAATTCTGAGCTAAGTGTGCGGCCGCCCAGTACATACTGTGCGGTCGCCCACATCCCCAGAATGTCCAGAATTTCCAAAATTCCAATATAGTCCTTTTAAAGATTCGTTCTATTGTGTGTGACCCTCTAGGATTATACTAAGTTGGCAATGGTTTCAAACATGAAACCATAAGATATGATTAGGTTCTAGCAAACCGTCATACCTACCCAAATAGTATAACTAGATACAAGTTCGCATTCCTCTTAGAATATGTCATAATCCTTTTGTCCACGATATCATTGAACACAAGTCATGGTCAAAGAGTCAACTTGTTTTGTTCAATACTTTCTCGATTCCGAATATGTTGATAATCCAAATGACATTGATCCAATCAATTCATTTGAGTCCGGCCGAACATTTCATCAACATCATTCCTACGAGAGGCCCAAGCTTGATATCTCTCTGAAGAGGGACAAATCCATTTAGCTTATTATTCTTCCCTACGTGAATCCGATTATGCCAATCATACCCTTTATAACTACTCGGTTAAAAGTAGCGTTTGAATATGTCAAACATAATGTTCATCAAGTGGAAGACTATAATAACTTCATGTCTAAGGATTCAAATGACATAACTAATATGAGATATATGTTCGACATAGACCATGACATAAATCTCATACAGCGGGTCATGTCCAGTACCTTGTTCCAAACAAGTACCCATAAACCTAACATGATCATCCCATGATCATTTAGCCTTTATACTAGTGCTTAACAAGTACTAGGGATGGAGATTATTATAAGTAAACATGAACAACAATAATAATCAAAACATCTCTTTATTGATATGAAATAAATGATAACAATTACAACGTTTATTAAACGTGCCTAGGGCACCACTACCAACACATGTGACTATGGATTTCGTTACGGGACTACCTCGTACCCGTAGGAAGTATGACAGTGTTTGGGTAATAGTGGATAGATTGACCAAGAGTGCCCATTTCTTGCCTATTGACATCAGATATTCGATGGAGAAGCTTGCGACCCTTTATATTGATGAGATTGTTAGATTGCATGGGGTTCCGGTTAGCATTGTGTCAGATCGAGACCCGAGATTTACTTCTAGATTCTGGAAGACGTTTCAGGAAGCTTTGGGTACAGATTTGCGATTCAGCACGGCTTTTCATCCTCAGACCGATGGTCAATCCGAGAGGACTATTCAGATTTTGGAGGATATGTTGCGAGCTTGTTCGATAGACTTCTCCGATTCTTGGGATTCACATTTACCCTTAGTGGAATTCTCTTACAACAAAAGTTATCAGGCTAGTATCGAGATGGCACCGTTTGAGGCCTTGTATGGAAGGAAGTGTAGATCGCCTATTTGTTGGGATGAGGTCGGTGAAGCGAAGATCGTGGGTATTGATTTGCTTCAGGAGTCGGTTGAAAAGGTTAGAGTTATCCGGAATCGATTGAGAACAGCCTAGAGTCGACATAAGAGCTATGCAGATAACCGAAGACGAGATCTTAGTTTTCAGACCGGTGATTTTGTGTTCTTGAAAGTATCTCCGAAGGTGGGTATTCGTAGGTTTGGGAAGAAAGGCAAATTGGCCCCGAGGTTTATTGGTCCGTTCGAGATTTTGGGAAAGGTTGGACTTCTTGCGTATCGTCTTGCGTTACCGCCATCTTTAGACCGGCTGCACAATGTTTTCCATGTTTCTATACTTCAGAAGTATGTTCATGATCCATCTCACGTGTTACCGAGGGTACCGGAGGATATAGAGCCCGATATGACTTATGAGGAACGACCGGTTCGGATTTTAGATGCCAAAGTTCAAGAGTTGAGGAACAAAAGCATTTCGTTGGTTAGAGTTCTTTGGAGGAATCATAATATCGAGGAGTCGACGTGGGAGCTCCGAGATGATATCGAGAGGAAATTTCCGTGGCTTTTTGTTTAAGGTGAGTCTCGTTAAAATTCGGGTCGAATTTTCTTTAAGGGGGAGTGAATGTCACGACCCGAAATCTAAGCTCTATTTTATTAGTAATAAATAATTATTATTTATTTATTTTGCTTATTTATTTATTTAAATTATTATTTATTTAAATATTTATGTGTGCGTTTTATGCGTTATATTAATTTATGCCTAGCATTTTATTTGGGTCATTTGGGTTAGTGTAGTATTGTGTTAGTAGAAGGGAGGGGCCTAAATGTAATTTTTTTAAATAATTTCCCTACTCCTTCTCTTCTCCCTCACCCTCTCCCTCACTCTCTCCATCCCCCTCTCCCAGCAAACTCCCTCTCTCTCTCCATTGTGGGTAAGTTTCTTTCTCTTTCCTTCTCTCTTCATTATCTTCCTCTTCCTCTCATAATCTCTCATTTCTTAAAACTTGAAATGTGTTTAGATCGTCGATAGGATCGCGTAGAATCAAAAATATTCGAATTCCGTCATCTTTGAGAATTTTCAAGTAAGTTGCTTTTCCCCCATTTTTATGCTAAAATGCTCATAACATGTTTCTAAAATGCTTTAATTGTTATATTTGAAGTTTGGTTAAGTATGGAATTGATTTGGAATTTATTTGAGTTTTTGGCTAAAATGGTGATTTTGTGAATGTTGGGTTTGATTCTTGGTTTTGGTTGAAAAATGGTGTTATTTGGATCCCCATCCTAGTTATAAATCGTTTTGGTACATTTTGGAACTTGTTGGTTGTGTTGATTTTGAGTTGTGGGTGAATTGGGTAAGAAAATGAAGAACCCATTTCTTCCTCCCCGAATTCCAGCAGTTCAGAAGATTGGGCGACCGCCCAAAAATGTCTGGGCGACCGCACATCTATCTGAAAGCTTTTGTTCTTGTTTGAGGGCTTGTTTGGGCGACCGCACAGTCCCTGGTGGGCGGCCGCACAGACCTCTGAAAGTTTACATTTGTTAATTTGTGTGATTGAAGAATGCGTTTTGGTCTAAGTCTTGGGTGTCCTTCTAGTTGACCTTAGTGATCATTGTAGTACACTCTAGTGATAGAATTCGGTCATTTGTGATCAAGTTTGTGTTTGAAATTAATTAAGTGTTAATTGAGATTATTGGAACACTTTAATTGTGCGTTGTGGGTACATTTCACTTTCTTGGTGGCTTCTTGATATGATTCCCTACTTTGGAATCAATGGTTGTTTATTGTGCTAGTATTTTATTCATTTGCCTTTACGTGAAAGTCCAGCTGGTATTTTGTGTGTGTTTGGGCGATGCGAAACATTATGATGGCACGGCCAAGTCCATTGTGATGTTGACCATTGTTTTGCCCCATTATTACCCTCCTCCAGATTGGCCTTGGATGTGAGAAGAGCTAGCTCCTTTGTGTGCATTTTAGCTTTACTTGGAGCATGACTTTGTGGCATGTCTCCCGTCCCTTGTGACGCTTCATTTGGTTATTAGTTCCGGTACCGGGGATTTCTCTTCAGCTTTCATGCTATTATGAAGATGATGATTTGTTGATTATTGAAGCTGCGCAGCGACCTTTATTTGGTTCTTCGGTTTGGAAAACCTTGGCTATATCCTTTGTTATGTGTTTATTTCCGCTGTTATCTGTTATGTGATAAATGCTATGTTCTATGTGATATTTATTATTGCTTATTGCTTCTTGCATCATAGCATGTCATGTAGTTGCATTAGTAACTTATTGAGATTTATCTCACCCCTTTCTTTTTATCTTTGTTTTTCCTTAACCCCCCCCCCCAGGTGCTAAGGATTAGTCTCGCTGATCACGAGAAAGAGGACGTCGAGTGTGGATACATTCTTTTGGGGAAAGTTGTTATAGGTTGGTTTACATTATATCAATGTGTAACCTTTTGGGGATATTTGTACCAAACATTGACGTCACTAGGATTTGTGTATTTTGTAACTTTGGTGTATAAGCTTATGGAGTTTATACTAGTTTTACTTTGTTGTTCAAGTTGATTTACAAAACCTTGTGTTATCATCTTTTGGGTATAAAAGGAAATTTTTATCTCCATTATTTTAGAGTTTATTGTTTAAGTCGACGTTCAGATCGCGGTCTCGGGCCAGCAAGGTTCGGGGTCGCGACAAGTTCCATTTATTAAGCGTTAATCCTCGAAGCATGTACAACTACTTTATTGCCCAAAATCGTTGCGTACCTCCATTTCTATTTGGAAGCATCACTAGAGGTAATGGATTTATCAATTTTCACTATAATGGAAAACTTAACATATCTTCAAGAAAACATAACACTGATCACACCTTTTAAGATAACAGTGATACCAGTCCAAACCACGAAACAACATTAATACTGAAATTATTATCATTACATTACTCCAATCTTTGAAGGTTTAAAACAGTTCCAAGTACTCAGTAGTCCGCAAAACAATCCAAGTTTTATCTTCAAAAGATTTCCTCTAACTCCCATTTAAATTAATATTCCGTGCTGATGTACCCAAATGAATTTTAACAAATTCTAAATCTTCAATGGCTAACCCAATTTAGTCTTTCACATATACATTTATTAACCCAATATTACTTATGCTAAACAGTATTACCAACATAATAATCCAATTAGCGATAACATTTCAACTGACCAAATGCAAAATTATAGCATCCTTTAATATGCCCAAGTATCTATACCCAACTTCCTTTACAAATCCTTAATCCAAACGAGAACGCCACAAAGAAAAGATTCCGGACCATGTGACAACTGTTCACTAAAACCCAAAAATGCATTTAATATTGCTCGAGAAATTCTCACCTTCTCAAAATACGTCTAGTGCTTTAAACTTATCGCGCTTACCATAATTAATGGTTATATCTTCCACAATATACTCACAACTCGTATTGCTTTAACTCAACTCTAGTCATGTACTAAAATGATTCTAAAAGTATCATAACTCAACTTTCGGAGTTTACTAATTCACCAATATAAGATGACAAGTACTAATTCGTCATAGCGACCTAATTGAACTCCCTGAAAATATCAAGTTTAGACCCAAAATCACCCAATTCGAAGTTCGATGAATTATATAAGACTTTATTAAATCTCAATCCACACTATTCAACCAAGCTTCCCAAACTAAACAGGACTGATCGGAAATATTTACAAATTTAGTGACCAAAAAGGGAATCTCCTGAAATACTCATCCTTAAGCTTTCTCAAATCTCTAAAACATTTTTCTTTCATGCAAACTAATATAACTTCTCACAAGAGGTGCATCCACTTATAATCCATTATGCTTCTAAGCAAAGTCACACAAACTAGTATAGAAATACTCACTACCAATCAATGGCAACCAAGAGATTCGGGACACATAGAAAGCCAAAACATACTACTCAACTCGTCAATACCCTGAATAGGTGACATAACTAAATCACCTTATACACCGCAAGAAATCACGAAAATTCGTATTCGAGAATACACTTCATCATAAATCACCGAATGAGGACAAACATGCGCAAACAGCATGGAACATCATCCACTTACAAAACAGACACGCCAAGTCCTCCAAGACTCACACTCTCCGTCTTCAAACCAACTAACCCCAATGGAACCACACTATCAGCGCCAATCCTATACTTGATATACCACAAGAGAAGGAACACTCGACGTCAATATCACGACTTATAACTCAACCAACTTCTACCTTAACCTGATCTTTCATGAAAACTTAGTTTTCTAAACTGCTCAAACTTGTAACACCCAAGTATTGAAACCTATTCAATATCAGAGTTCTTATTCTCTTCCAAGATCTAAAACCATTGCTCTAATACCAACTGTCACGCCCTGGAAAATACTAAAATCCTTAATCATAAAATTTACATAATATACATCTCCAAAATGCAAAATACCAAACCGGGCGCGTGAATTCAACTATGAAACCAATACCATCAAACAACACCTCAACGAGATTATAACTCGGAGACTAGAAACAAACGCGGAAGCAAGAACAACTATTAACAAAAATACCCAAAGTACAACCGAGTATACAAAACACTGAACGACTACGAACCCACAATAAAATACATAAAGGCTCCGAAGAGCAACTATCCCTAAGGTGATCAACCTGCTCAGAAGATTCCCAACGGACCTCATAAAGCTACCACTTGATTTCCTGGGGGGGTGTTAAGGAAAACAAGGATAAAAGAAACGGGGTGAGATAAAATCTCAGTAAGTTACTAATGCAGCTACATGGCATAATATCATGCAAATCAACGGTATAACTGAACAAGTAAATCACATAACAATAAATGAGAAAGCTCCCTATCGCCAACTGTCCATACCAGGTTGGAAATAATGACTAACTCATCATGCAGCACATAAGACTGAAATAAACACGTTACAAAGGATACTGAGCCAAGGTTTCACCAAACGGATATAACAAAGAAGCCTATGTGCAGAACCAAACCATCAACCAATCAATCAATCTTCGTAGAAGCACAAACGGCTAAAGATAAGAACCCGGTCAGGACCAACCAATTAATCCATCAACCATAGCAGCATAACATCTGAAGAGAACCTCAGATAGAACCGACTAATCAATCAATCAACCAATCTTCATAGTAGCATAAACAGCTGAAGATCACAACCCCGGTACCGGAACCATAACAAGGTAACATGTCACAAAGGACAGGGGAGATGACACAAAGTCAAAACCCAAAAAGTTAGCTAGGCTACTTCCGAAGGAAGCTAGCTCATCCCAACCAAGGCCAATCTGGATGAGGAAAATAAGGACCAATGGGCGATGCTATACTGGACTTGGCTCATGCCATTATAACATTATCCATTGCCAGACTCGAACACAAATAACCAGTTGGACTTTCAAATAAATGCTAAGTAATAAATACTAGCTCGATAAAAAACCAAAGGTTCCAAAGTAGGGAACCATACCAATTAATCACCATAAATAAGCAAACGATTACTCAAGAAGAGTTCAACAACGATAAACACAAGAAGTTTCTCATAAAAGAGTCCAACAACGATAAACAAGATTACTCATAGAAAGCCCAACAACATTGATCATTAAAACATGATGATTCCAAGATAAGGGACCATACCAAAGTCATCCTAAAGATGATACCCACGAGTGACTCATAAGGAGCACAACTCAAACGGTCGCTCACAATTGGTACAATAACTATTACCAAAATTTCCCTAAACGTTTACTCATGAAGATGTACTAAGACTATCAACTCCCTATAATTTTACACCTAGAATTCCAAATAGAAAGTCCGAATGAATACACCATAAAGAGGCTAATCAAAACCACAGGTACCCAATCACCATATCACGCTTTACATCCGTTCATAAACGAACCAATTCTCAACACCCCAAACGAACCCAAAAGGTTACACCTATTCATACATGATCACATACGGACCCAACCCAACACTTTAGTGTTCCAAAACAACCCTCTAGGTACTATAGAATATCACCTAAAACCTAGACCAAGTCTTATCCTAAAATCAATTCAATCAGTAAAATAAGTTTCAATTAAAGGGTCTCAAAGTATGAAATCCTCACTTATATCACAAAGATGGTCACAACAACTCAACAAAGTCATTCAATTGGATTTGCAAAACCTGATCACAATGGATCGATACAACTCCTCTTAACCTCAAACACCCAATAAAATCCCGAAGTATAAAACTTAGAAATTCAATGAACAACCTATCCCATATTGTAGTACTCGAAGAGAGCTTCGAAACGATAGTTTACACGCCTAAAACGGAGTCCGGACGAAGAAGTTATGGCCTCCGGAAGATCGACCTAAATTCTGGAAAAAGTGGGCGGGCGCCCGGAATTGAGTGGGCGAGCGCCCGGAACCCTGATACCAAGCTAAATGAGGCTGATTTAGTGGGAGGTCGCCCAAAACTAAGTGGGCGACCGCCCAGACCCCAAAATACACCCGAATTTCACTCCTTTTGTCCTAAATCCTGATATAACAACCCTTATACCTCCCCACCATTGTGGAGCTCGACCCAAACAAATTCTAACTCCGTTAAGACCCCATTTAACTCCAAATATATCAAACAACACATAACTCATCATCCCAATCCAACAATCCATCACCTAATCTTCACAAATCACTTCAAGAACAACAATTTCTTCCATGGCTTCCAAAATCAAGTTCATATGAGTTCTTGCACAATTTCAAGTATAAATTTCTAAAACAAGAACATAAACCCATATATCAACACATACAACATACATGATGAATTTTAAGCATAAATAGGGGGATTTAGTAACTTACTTGGAATTTATGAAAGATGACGGAATTCGAAATTTCTTAGCTCAACACGATCCTATCGACGATCTAAACATTTTTCATAAAAAGAGCAATAAGAAATAGAGGGAGGAAGATGACTAAAATGAAGGAAGAAGGAAGAGAGTTTTCTTACCTTTTCAACAACAATGGAGGGGAGAGAGAGAGAGATTAAGTGTGTGTGTGTGTGTGTGTGCAGGGAAAAGAGAGAGAAGGTGAGGGAGAGGGAGGGAGTTGATGATTATTAATTTAAAATCTTACACTTTGGCCCCCTCTAGCCCTACTAACACATAACCCCTATTCCCCACTAACAACTAAGACCCAATAACTCTACACTAGTAGCATAAATGATCAATTAAAATGCTAGGCATAAAATATTATGAAACAAAAAATGCACACATAATTAATAAAATAATTAAACTAATAAATAACTAAATAAATAAATAATTATTTACTAGCAAGAAAATAGAGGCGGGTTTTCGGGTCGTTACACCCATCCCCATTGTGAAGGCACGCCCAAGTGTCTTTGATCGTTTGGGGAGGCCTAACGATGTTGTTGTTGCATCTTCGAGGCCGGCGGTTCGTGTTGAAGCCCCTAGGCCACGCTATTTTCCGAATAATAAGAAGGGCAAAGGCAAGGGCCACTCCCCTCATGTGTGGAAACGCCCATACAAAGCCCCCGTCAAGGCTTATTTTGACAAAGGCAAAAGGAAAGGGAAGCTTGTTGATGAAGCTCCGTCCCGCCTAGCGTCTTCTCTCGTCTTGGCGGTTCCGAGAGTGTTCCGCCCCCACTCAAGAAGGTCAAAGGCCAAAGCAAGAAACAATGGGTTCCCAAACTGAAGAAAGATTAGACTTTCTTTGTACCCCAAGATTGCAATTAAGTAGACCACTTGTTTAGGATTTAATGTTTTATGTCTTTTATTGCTCAACATCGTCCGTTGTAATGGTCAAAATAATTCAAGAGATTGAATAAAATTGCATTTTGTTATGACATGATTGGGTATTGTTTTAGACCTCACCCGAAGGTTGCCTACGTTCCTCTCGTAGAGAGGCTCAGGTCTCCGTAGTTCAAACAAATGGAGACCTTTTTTTTTTTTTTGTGTGTGCACCCTGCTTTTTGCCTAGACCGCCCTTTCGGGTTTTCAATCTAGCGGGCTTCATTTTTGCACATGCTCTAATTTTTGCCTAGGACGCCCTTGCGGGTTTTCAACCTAGAGAGCGTTTTTTTTTTTTTAAATGGTCTTTATTTGTTAAGCGTAAAACTTCTTGAGGTTGTCGAGGTTGACCTCATTCGGCAATTGATCACCAACCAAGTCTACGAGTCGAACCGCACCGCCGCTTAGTATCTTCTTGACCACATAAGGACCAATCCATCGAGGTCACCATTTCCCAAGGGGATTCATGGCATTGGGGGGATGTTGTCTTAGGACCAAGTCTCCCACTTTGATATTTCTAGGCTTCACCTTCTTGTTGAAAGCCCTTCCCATTCTTTGTTGATAAGCCCTTGTGCGTTCAAACGCTCTTAACCTCTTTTCGCCGAGTAGGGCTAGTTGCTCATATCGACTTTGCATCCAGTCAACCTCGTTGACTTGGTTCTCGAGTAAGACCCGTAGATAAGGAACCTCGAGTTTGACTGGGAGTACGGCTTCAGAACCATAAACTAATGAGTATGGAGTTTCTCCCGTTACTGACCGTATTGATGTGCGGTAGCCCCACAATGCTAGTGGTAATTTCTTGGGTCAATCCCTTCCCATTGAAGCCATTTTTCGTATGATGACCTCGATTGTCTTGTTTGCTACTTCGACCACTCCATTAGCTTGGGGACGGTACGGGGATGACTTGTGCTTGGTAATTTTGTAGTTAACCAAAAGTGCAACCATTTCTTTATCAAAGTGAGAGCCATTGTTAGAGATGATCTCATGAGGAATAACATATCGGCACATGATGTTGTTCTTCATGAATTCGGCCACTTTCTTGGCATGGAGAACTCGGTAAGCTTGTGCTTCGACCCACTTTGTGAAGTAGTCCATGGCCACTAGAATGAATGACTGTCCGTTGCTTCCCATAGGATAGAATTTGCCGATGATATCTATACCCCAACAAGAGATTGGCCATGGTGTGGTCATGTTGTACAGTTGTGATGGCGGAGCATGTTGTAGATTAGTGTGGAATTGACACTTGGCACATTTCTTGACTTTCTCGATGCAGTCTCTTTCCATTGTGGTCCAATAGTAACCAATACGGAGTAACTTCTTGGCTAACATAATACCATTCATGTGGCGCCCACACTCGCCTTTGTGGACTTCGTGCATGATTTCTTAAGCTTCGGACTCATTTGCACACAAAAGATTGATCCCTTGATGGTGTCTTTTCTAGACTCTGTTTCCAATCCACACATATCTGGTGGCTAGCTTTTGTAAGGCCACTCGAGTTTTCCCATTGTTGTTTTCAGGAAAGGTGCCATTGTTTAGAAAGTTTATGATGTCTGTGTACCACGGAGGGTTATCTTGGACTTCATTGATCTCTATGTTCATGTAGTATGCCGGACTGCTCCTTCTTGAAATTTTGAAGGGTTTCACCATTTTTCCTTTGGGCATTTCAACCAATGAGGCTATTGTGGCTAAGGCATCGGCAAAGCGGTTCTTGTCCCTCGGAAAATAATTAAACGTGATGTCTTGGAACTATTCAGCTAACTCCTCGAGATGTTGACCGTACTGTTGGAGGGTCGAGTTGTAGATTCGCCATTTACCCGATGTCTGATTGATAAGGAGCAGGGAGTCACCGAATACTTCTAGATCTGTGATATTTCTTTCTATCGCTGCTTCTAGCCCCGCTATGCATGCCTCATACTCGGCAATGTTGTTGGTAGCTTCGAATTCATGACGGATTGTAATTGGAGTGTAGATGTCCTTTGGATCGACAAGCAACATTCCTATCCCATAACCATGCTTATTGGCGGAGCCATAAAAAAAGAGTTGCCAGTTATTTTCCTCGGTTGTAGTGCAAACCAAGTGCTCGTCGGGAAACTGTAAGTCCTCCCCCTTCGCTTTGTTACATGGAAATTCAGCAAGCTGATCACTGAACACTTTCCCCCTGATGGATTTGAGTGTGATGTATGTGGTATCATAGCCGGTGAGCATGAAATACCATTTGGCTATCCTTGTTGACATGAAAGACTTCTCAAACATATAGCGGAGTGGGTCCACTTTTGCTACTAGTTTGATTGGAAAGGCTTCCATGTAATCTTTGAGCTTTTGAGCGACCCAAACTAATGAGGCACATGACTTCTCCAAGACAGAGTAGTTCTTTTCGCCTCCTTGAAATCGGCGACTGACAAAATAAATGGCATTCTCCTTTGTGGAGTCTCGTTGCTCTTGTGCTAGCATAGCCCCTAGGGCTTCATCATTCACTGTGAGTTAGAGCAAGAGAGGATTCTCCTTGTGAGGTGGAACCAAAACTGGAGGGCATGTCAAGTAATGCTTCACTTGATCGAAGTAAGCTGGTGCACAAACCGACTGATGTACTGAAGTCTACCCATGAAGCCTTTGATTTCTTTCTGTGTCATGGGAGGACGCATGTCAATGATTGCCTTGATTTTTGAGGGATCTACTTCAATTCCTCTTTCAGTGACCATGTAGCCAAGAACCTTTCCTCGAATAACCCTAAAAGTGCATTTTACGGGATTGAGCCTCATTTTGTGTTGCCGAAGCCTTTCAAAGAACTTGCGGAGGTCGATCAAGTGTTGACCGTCGGTCCTTTTAGAGTAAATGATCATGTCGTCCACGTAGACCTCGATCTCTTTGTGAATAATTTCATGGAACAAGTCTGTAAAAGCCCTTTGATAAGTAGCCCCAGCGTTCCTTAACCCAAACGGCATAACTGTGTAGCAAAAGGTGCCCCACGGTGTTGTGAAAGCAGTCTTGTGTTGATCCTCTTCAGCCATGAGAATCTGATTGTACCCAGCAAAACCATCCACAAATGAGCGGACCTCGTAGGCAGCAGTGGAGTCAACTAGCATGTCGATGTTGGGTATTGGAAAGTCATCCTTTGGAGATGCTTTGTTCAAATCCCGGAAGTCCACACAAACACGAACCTTGCTATTAGCCTTTCGGACTGTGACCACATTGGCTAGTCATGTTGGATACTCAATAACTTTGATGAAGCCTACACTGAGAAGCTTCTCTATCTCTTATTTGACTTGTAAAGACCATTCTGGCTTGATCTTTCTGAGTTTCTGCTTTGTCGTCTTAGCATCGTCTCTAATGGGGATTCTGTGCTCCGCGACCTTTCTGTCTAACCCCGGCATGTCGTTGTATGACCATGCAAATACATCCAAGAACTCTTTGAGCAGTGCAGTCAATCTGTCTTTGTCTTCCTTCTTGAAGAAGCTTCCGATCTTGGTTTCTTTCGGCTCTTCGTCGGTACCCAGATTAACAACATGCAATTCTTCTTCAGCACCTGGACCATTTTCACCACGACTACAGACCTGTTGAGCAAGTTCATTTAAGTATGTTATGTTTTCGTGGTCTATTTCATCATTATTTGAATCATTATTAACTAGTTCATTAGATTCATTATTAGTTAATTCAACATTCATGATGTTTGCAATCTCAGGGTACTCGGAAAGATCAAATTTTTCATTAACAAAGAAAGGGAACACACGCTCGGCTATGGCTTCCATATCCTCTTAGGTGAGAGTATCGGAAATACTCTCGGACTCAAAAGTGAATGTGAACAAGTCTTCCTTTGTGACCTTGCGCGGAATTCAACCCATCTTCTTGACCAAGAATTCCTCGGATACCACGGGCCCCTTTGTAGAATACCAGTTGTTGATTGGCTCGGAGCTCGGCCGGATCTCGCTGATAGTTTTCTTTCTCGTGTTGGTGTCGTAGATGGCATTAACTTGGCACTCATCCATGATGGAAAATTCCTCGAACATGGAGGTTAAATCTGTCAATTATTCCCCTACGGTAATCTCTGTCTCGGACTCTATGGTCACTTTCTTTCCCCACCATTCTCGGGGTGACATGGGAATCGGTTCCCCTTCGGATTTTTGGATCTCACAGTCGGTGGATATTTCGAGACCGGGCTTTCTGATGCCCTTGCTGTTAACCCATGGCTTGGGAAAGATTACGTATGGAACATCTTCCCCTTGACGGACAAATTAGCCATTAAGTGTCTTGCGGTAAGGCCTCAAATTGGGTATCTCATAATGACGGCCTTCCCTATGAGCTCGGGCCTTTTCATTTTTGATGGCTTGCTCATGTTTCAAGTCATCTCTGGAAGGTTCGTATCCCAAACCGAATTTGTTCTTGACGAATGGGACCTCCACGGGTTGTATTCTACCCTGTTGGTATTTCCCTAGGCCTAAACCGGGGAAGTAGTCCATATTCCTCATCATACGGAGGACCTTGCGATTGCCGAGGGTCCAAGATCTGTTTCCCCCTTCTTTGTCAATCGCGTTGATTGAGACGCCAGAGAGAGTAGAGTCTGCTAAACCATGCTGAATTTGGTGAATGGGTTCTACCTTTCTATGGATAGTGACGTTTTCTGCCATAACGGTCACTATTTCATCCCCATTTTTGAACTTCACACACTGATGGAGAGTCGAAGGGACAGCATTAGAACTGTGTATCCATGGGCGGCCCAAGAGTAAGTTAAATGAAGAAGGCACATCGAGCACTTGAAATGGGACGGACATAACCATGCTCCCAAACTCAATGTCTAATTCCACCATACCCATGACTGTGCGGGCAGTGCTGTCGTAACCTCGGATTACTTGGGTAGAAGGCTTCAAATCTGAATTCTTAATCCCCATTATGACCATGATTCGACCGGGCATTAAGTTGAGTGTGGAACCACCGTTAACCAGGACTCTCGAGATAGGTCTCCCCCTTGATCTCACCTTGAGATAAATGGCCTCATTGTGGTCAGAACCAAATAGTTGAAGGTCCATGTCGGCAAAGGTGATGACATTGCCAAAATAAATGTGGCCTATCATTGCAGTAAGGTCCTCGGGAGTAGTATCAGGAGAGATTGATGTGTCGTCAAGATTACTTATGATAAGATCTCGGTACTTCTTTGAGGATGCAATGAGGTCCCAAATGGAGATGTTGGCTTGAGTTTTCTTGAGTTGAACCAATAAAGGATCTTCGGGAGTGTCGCGAGCTTGCGATCTTTGAGAAGAGGTGATTGGTGCAGAAGTAGTAGGGTTGCTTGCTATGTCTCATCCGGATCGAGTTAGCATGTTGATTTTCCCATCTTGCCTCTTTTTCCTATTCTTTAGTACTTCCCTCATCACCTCATCGTAAGTCACAACACAACAAGAATTGTCAAATTTATTCATCACATTGCAGCCCTCATTCACAATTAGGATTGAATGAGTGGTGTCCTCAAATTCTCCTATTGACATCGTCACCACTAGGCACTATGAACTCTTTCTTGTCTATGAGATCTTGGATGACGTTGCAGAGGACAAACCATTCCTCGGTGGTGTGGCCACTATGTTGGTGGTAGCCACAATATTTGTGATAAGCATGATTGGCATTGATCGACTTAGGTTGATACCCTTGTATAGGTGTGACTTGGCCTTTTGCTTTGAGAACTTCGAAGGCCTCGGTTTGAGTCATGCCTTGGAGAGGAGTGTAGACACGGTCATTTTGAGATTTCTTGCCTTGAGGTGAAGGAACCCTTTTGTAATTCCCTTTGTCGGTAGTAATGGCATTGACCGAAGCCTCTTTTGTAGAGTTAGAGGTGGACTTGTAACGGAAGCTAGGAGAACTTTTCTTGATCTCCTTGAGAAACTCATCCATTCGGATCCCCGCCTCATACATTTGAGAGAAATCCGCATAGCCAGCCCCACTTAAGTGGGTGCGGAGATCAATCTTTAGACACTTGAGGAAGATGTCCAATTGCTCCTTGGTATTTGGCCTCTCGATAATTCCGGCGAGCTTGTCATTCCACCTTCTTGTGAAGTCAATAAAAGACTCATTGTCCCTTTGAGTAGTGTTCTCGAGCTCTTTCTTGGTTGGACGATGAGTGGTGTTGCTTTGGTACTGACTTTTGAAGGTGAGCATGGCGGCGTCCCAATCAAGACGGACTGTGAGCGGGAGAGTTGCATACCAATCTTTTGCTGCCCCCTCGAGAGTAAGAGGGAATCATTGTGCCATAACTTTAGGAGAGACATTCTTTGGAACCATAGCCCATATATAAGTCTCAATGTGTGCCATGGGGCAAGAGTTTCCCTTGAACTTGCTTATGTCGGGCATCTTGAACTTGTCGGGAAGAGAATCCATCGTGTTCATGAGGATGGATGACTGATAAAGGCTTGTGTCGGAGCCTTTCCCCAAGTTGAGACCATTGAAACGTTGATCTATGTAGGCCATAATTGAATCAACCATTTTGTGTTCATTGTTCTCGGTGTTCGGTTCCTCCATTTTCTTGGTACGGGCACTAACATAAGGGCTTTGAAACAGACCCTTAGTCCACTCGGACTCATCATTGTTCTCTTTTTCTTTACCCTTGGCAAGCTTGGTGAGCTTTTCTTTCATTTGCTTCATTTCGGCCTCGTGGGCCTCCCTTTGATTGTCAACGTGGGATTGCCAAAGATCATCCTTGTTTTGGGCCTCCTTATTAAGAGTGGAGACTTGCTCTTGGAGAAGTTGGACCATAGGTGAGAGTTGCTCAAGAGACATGGTGTTGTCGGTGTTGGATCCGCCGGCCATTGATGATGTCGAAGCTGTTGGAGTAATCTCTTCACGAACTAACCGATTCGCTGAATTCCGGTAGACACGGTAAGTACCAATTGAACCTATATTGCAGAAGAGGCCCTTGTCAGTCTTGAGTAACACTTTCGGTCCATGAAGAGGCTTTAGAACACACATTGGGCACACGACTCAAAACCACATACGAAAAGACTTTTTTTTTTTTTTTTTTATAAGTCGGAGGGATGGAGTCCCTTTCGATTTTCTAAGAAAATAATGGAATCTTCACACTAGTATATAGACCTTCTCGCGGTCCCATATACTCATCGGATTCCATCACGCTTGTGAATCCTACACATGTTGGGATTAAACTAAATTAATGTAGCAATGTCGCGACCCCGACCCCGCGGCCCGGAGTACGCGAGCTGGACGTCGACTTAAACAATAAACTCTAAAATAATGAAGATAAAAATTTTCTTTTATACCAAAAGATGATAACACAAGGTTTTGAAATCCAACTTGAACTACAAAATATAAACTAGTGTGAGCTCCATAATCTTACACCCAAAATAGTAAAATATACAAATTCTTATGACGTCAAGTTTGGTACAACTATTCCCAAAAAGGGTTACACATTTATGTAATGTAAACCCACCAATAACAACTTGCCCCAAAAGCTCAACCCTCGCGATGTCCTCCTCGTTATCAGCGAGTCTAATCCCTTGGCGCGCGCCTTGCGCCAAGGGATGCGCGCGCCCACTTCCCATGTGTTGTCATTTTATCCAAATTGTCCGGAGTTCATAACTTTCTCATCCGGACTCCGTTTTAATCGTGTGAACTATCGTTGTAAATCTCTCCTTGAGTTATTCGAGATGAGTCAGTAATTTTGGTTGAGTGCTTGAGTTAACTAGATCCTTTGTGATCAAATGTGATATGGGAATGGTGTTATCATTGTTGAGATTATTGGAACACTTTAATTGTGCGTTGTTGGTTCATTTCACTTTCTTGGTGACTTCTTGGTATGGTTCCCTACTTTGGAATCATTAGTTGCTTATTGTGCTAGTATTTTATTACTTAGCCTTTACTTGAAAGTCCAGCTGGTATTTGTGTGTGTTTCGGGCGATGCGAAACATTATGATGTTACAAGCCAAGTCCATTATGATGTTGACCATTGTTTTGCCCAATTATTACCCTCCTCCAGATTGGCCTTGGATGTGAGATGAGCTAGCTCCTTTGTGAGCATTCTAGCTGTTTGGTTTGGGTTATGACTTCGTGTCATGTTCCCTTGCTATTATTGGTTATTGGTTCCGGTACCGGGGTTTTCTCTTCGGCTTTCATGCTACTATGAAGATGTTGATTGTTGATTATTGAAGCTGCGCAGCGACCTTTATTTGGTTCTTTCAGTTGGAAAACCTTGGCTAATATCCTCTGTTAATTGTTTATTTCCGCTGCTATCTGTTAGTTGATAAATGCTATGTGCTAAGTGTGAGAGCCCGCGCTCGAAACCGAACCTCGAAATGATCACTCGCGAAAGAGATTCGGGTTCGCCTCGTGCTGATGCGCTTTTGGAAATGCGCTCGGTTCCTGCACAATGGTTTCCTCTTGATGCTGTGATTTAATTGCAAGAGTCGCCACCTCATTCTAATTTTAGGAAAAACAAAGAAAAAACCTTTTTTTAGAGAAAGTGGGTTCGGGGGCTAAGTTACGAAGAGAGAAGGGGTTAGGCATTCTCTTCGCCCATGATGGTCTCTATATGCGTGCCACGTAGATTCATTTTATGCCTTTTGAATTGCTATTTTGTACCCTAACAAAAAATGGTGGTTTAATATATGGAGGTCTTCCTATTCTAGGAAGGTTCATTTTTATTCACAAATGGGAGTCGATTTGGGTGGACTCACACTTGGTTTTAGAAAATGGTTTTATAATTTATATACAGTGAATAAAACACATAAAGGGGTGGGGGATTAATATTTACATTTGCACAAAAAGGGAAACAATTACCAAAACAAATAAATGTCCGAAACTCCGTCCCTAAACATTTTCAGGAACTGCTGTGCACCTTTCTTTGTGTACCTATTCTTTTACTCATCCAATATGGAAAGTAAAGGTCAAAAAAACTTCATAACACATTAAACATCTACCATGATTTTTCCCTTGATTTTAGGGACATGTTATGCTGTTCAAACAAAGCATGCAAGGCAATTCTTTTCACAGCCCAGTCTGACAGAATTTCATACATCCCCAACGTATCCACTTTTTCATCATCAAAACGGGGGAATCATAGGGGAAACAAAACATGAAAGTTTCTCATAACATGTCAAAGTTAAGATCTGGAGAGTTTCAAGTCCAAAAAACAAGTTAAAGTCATTCAAAACACTTCTGACTTTTTGATTTCAGAAATGGACAAGCACAAATCTGAGAACAGAGAGCTCAAACAAAAAATGGAAAGAGCCTCTTACACTGAGGATAAAACTATTATATTTACATACTAAAGTTCCTTGTTCTATGTAGAACAAGTTCTATTTTGTGGTCTAAGACCAAAACCCAAGTTTTCTATGCCTAAACAAAGCAACAAGGCAGTAAGGTACCATATGGACAGATTATTGGCATCTCACTTATGTCATGAAAACACCTATCAAAACTAATTCAAATGAAAAGCTATGAACATGAAACTTTGAAAATGCATATATATACATATTAACAACACAAAACAACATTTATCCATGCTTCTAAGTCAGATTACATGAGTTCTCACAAGGTGATATTACAAGCTATGGACAGATTCAAGGTTTTTTGAGGGGAAACAAGTTGGTTCTTTGAAAATCCCTTGAATCAAACACACACAAGGATTTGATACTCATTCATGCATGATATATATACACAAGATCAACAGCATAGCATGCTCAAGAGCTCAAAACATCATTATAATATCATTTGAAGAGAAAAAACAACAAGAGTATCAATATTGTATCTTTGAATATAAAATGGAGGTTTAGCCTAACAAGTGGCTAAACCTCTCAAGAAATTACATAAGAACACTACATCTTACCCTTTGAGGTGATTACAAGGTGAGAATAAGGCCTAGGTTGTGCTCCCTTTTCTTCCAAGGGAAGTCTTTTTTTTTTGTTTGTTTTCTAAGGCTTTTGCTTAGTGTTTGAAAGGGTTTGAGTTTAGTGTTTGTGTGGTGGTGGTGCTATGGTGGTATGGTGGTGGTGTGGTGGTGGTTGAGGGTGTTTTAGGGTTACTTGAGAGAGAGCAAGTAAGGGTGGTGGTGAATATGGAGAGTGGTGTGTGTGTGATGTGTGAATGAATTCTTTTTTGAATAATGGATGAGGGAGATGGTAATATGGAGGAAGGAGGTTGTAAATTGGTTGCAAATTGGAGTGGGGAGGTTGTAAATTGGAGGAGGGAGGTGATTTTTTTATATCATTATTACACTAAGGATTCAAGTCATCTTCCTTATCTCTGTTCCGGCATTAACTCCGCAACTGCTCCGTTGTGCGCGTCTCCGGTGTCCCGGTTGTCCGCGGGTCCAACATGAAAGTTGCTCGGAATATTTTTCTGGTCAGGCCGGTATATCTGAAATATTTTTATGAGCAAAGAACGACAATAATATATTTTTTCCTCTTCTTGACCACTTGCTTAGATATTTTGAGATATTTTGCAATGTGGATAACCATCTTTTCAGCTCCGGCTTTCCGCTCCGTCGTGCGCGCTCCGGTGTCCCGGTTGTCCGCGGGCCCAACATGAAAGTTGCTTGGAATAATTTTGTTGTCACGCCGGTATATCTGAAATATGTCAATTAGCAAGGAAAGTTAATAATATATTATTAATGCATATAATGGATAACAACGAGCAGTTCGAGGGGTGCAAGCCCCGTTTCCGGTCCCGCACCTCGAAAAACGAAATTTTTGCCTGTTTACTCGTTTTTTTCGCTCTGATCATGAATTTGAAGTCCGTTCGTCCATTCGATGCACCGATAAGGATCACGGAAGTCCCGCACAGCCAAATCGAGGGTTCTAGGTCAGTTTCAGGGTTTAGACCGATTCGGGGTTTGAAAAGGGGTGCGAGATCGGGTTATCTACAGAGCCCCTCGTCGAATCTACTTGTTAAAGGGGATTCTACGATTCACTAAGAGACACTCGATCTCGTCTAGGGTGTAACGGCTGGGTCCAAAGTAGGACTTCCTACGTATCTCTTTCGAGAATCAGACCAAACGTAGTTCAGGTTTATTAAAATTTAAAGCAGGGGGTTGCATTGAGATTCCATCTCTCTTTGCTGGGGGTAGCATTGAGATTCCATCTCTCTTTGCTGGGGGTAGCATTGAGAAGCTATCTCTCTTTGCTGGGGATTGCATTGAGATTCCATCTCTCTTTGCTGGGGGGGAACATTGAGATTCCATCTCTCTTTGCTGGGGGGTTGGTATTTGACCAACAAATTGCTTTGAGATTCTATATCTCTTTTTGGGGGGAGCATTGAGATTCCATCTCTCTTTGCTGGGGGGAGCATTGAGATTCCATCTCTCTTTTCTGGGGGGTTGGTATTTGACCAAAAAATTGCGAGAATGGGCGACTGAGTCCAACGTTATGAACTGCCTACGTATCCCTCCATGGGAATCAAGTCGAGTCGTAGTTCTGATTAGAACCGACTCACACAATTTAAGAGAAGGCTTAAGACCAATCACGACTCAAGGATTGACGCAAGGTACAATCCGAGTAAAGGGGTGCATTGAGATTCGATCTCTCTTTGCAAGGGGATGGGAATCATAAATGGAGAACGTACGACGTATCTTTTCAAAAGGGAGGCCTACGACGTTGCGCAGTTTCAAGGGAGGTAATCTCGCTCTTTCAAGAAGACCAAGGTGGAATAACATATCTTTTCACAAAGGGGGGACCTACGACGTTGCGTAGTTCAAGGGAGGTAATCTCGCTCTTTCGAGAAGACCAAGGTGGAATAACATCATTTCAAAGGGGGAACATACGATGTTGCGCAGTTCAAGGGAGGTAATCTCGCTCTTTCGAGAAGACCAAGGCAATAAACAACTGAAGCTATTTATATGCACAAAATAAAATCAAGGATACGCTGTATTCTGTGCTGTTCAGATTCCTCTGCCTTTGAATTGCTGTGTGATGAGATTTTTGTGCTTTATCAAGCAATGAACCATCGCTTCGCATGACCCATCGGTACTGTTTTGAGTGCTGCAACCTCATTTTGGATCCCTGATTCTCCTAATAGGGGTTTTTGATTATTTCACAGTTTAAGCTTCTTCGCTCTTGGAGCTCCTGCAACTCTTGTGGGATTTTGATCGCTTGCAATGAGCAACTTCTTTGTGAAACCAAGATGTGATTCATTGTGTGGTTCCAACTTCATACCTGCATAAGATTTTTTGCAAGTATGTGGTCGTGCCTGAAAATTCAGGCTGCCTACGTATCTCATTCGAGAATCAGACCAACGTAGTTCAACGTTATCAAGTGGAACATTTTATTTTTCAAAAGGTCACCGGGAAATTTCGCTCCCTACGCAGAAATATGAGCGTCGATATTGTCGAGGATCCTTCTTGTGAAGATCACGATGTGGCAGAATGGATGATGTGTACCTGCATAAGATTTTTTGCAAGTATGTGGTCGTGCCTGAAAATTCAAGCTGCCTACGTATCTCTTTCGAGAATCAGACCAACGTAGTTCGAAGTTGGCAAGTCAAACTGATTTTGCAGAAAGGGCATAGGGAAATCTCATTCCCTTAGCATTGATGTTGATGAGGAAACTTCTTTTGAGGACCACGATGTGGCAGGGTGTGCGATTTGTACCTGCAAGAGATTTCCAAGAGCAAGCGAAATATATCTTTGACATTAATGTGCTCGAGAGTGTCATTCATGTGCAACAAAAGTTTTAGAACACATACACAGATTGGAATCCTTAAAATTGAGAGATTCAGAGAAAGATTGGGACAAGAATACATTCCCTTTTCATTTTGCAACCGCTTTTCATTTGGAGGGTGAAAGTCAAATTTCTCCTTTTGCACGATGATTCCTTTTGCATTTGATTTTTCTTTTATTTTTTTTTTTCTTTTATTTGACTCATGTGCATCGCTCGGATCTCAAACTTTGCTTGTTATCAATTAATGACTGAAAGCTTATGAATGAATCAGAGGGAGAATCATGAATGGAATGGATTGAACTTTATTATGAATTTTGCATTTTTGCGAAAATGAGGAGTATGGATATGTGTATGGTGAAGCGAAGCCGAAAGCCTAGCACGCGCACTCAAAAGGTCAATTTCGAACACCCCTTTGATCAAGATTACTCAACGGTATCTCCGGATGCTATAGTTGGGTCAGGCCCAGTTGCTGGCTGAAGAAACCCCATTTGTTCTTTCTGATATTGACCCCCAACATTCTTGCTGCTGAAGCCCCAGTGTCTCGCAAAGATCAACCTCAGATGTTGGCTACGGAAGCCCCAGTCATGCTATAGGACAACCCCTTGAATCAGGCATATGAACCTCTTGTAGCATTTGTCGTTTGGACACAACTTCATGTTTTGGCATTTCAACCTTTGGGGGCTTAACTGTCATTGAGAGTTATTCAAGTGTTCGATGTCTCGCTGTTGGAGTCAATTCACAATTTCTGATACACAATACCCAATCAGTCGGGTTAACTGTCTTTGAGAGTTGCTCGGCGGGCCGCAATCCCGATGTTGCTGAAGAAAAGAGCTTTGAGCTTCGCAGGCCATACTGACAATCCGAGATGGCACTTTGTTTCTATTGATTCCCACATTAAGGGACCGACTGTCTATGAGAGTCATCCCACATTCGAGGCTTTGCTGTTGATCATGATTCACATGTTCTGACATTCAATACTCCTTCTTTGAGGAATCAACTGTCATTGAGAGTTGTCTTATACCCTGGCATTCTGCCATCTGAATTTCCGTGTTACCCGGAACAAACCATTCCCAACAAATCGTACTGTCATGAAGCCACATCATTGCTCTTGAAACAAAACCCGAAACTTTGACATGCAGCCCCAGTTCGTGCTCATTCATTCGAGATCACTTGCCGACATTGAGAGTTTGAAATCTAAGGAATAGCATTCCTTTGTCTCTTTTGCTGTGACAACTTGCAGGAGTTGGCAGGGGAAGGCACGAGGCCAGTGTTTTGAGAAGCAAAGGGAAATCCCAGTGGGATCTCCGACATTGTGTTTGCGCAGAAATTAGATGACGGAAGGACGAGGGTAGGGGGAAGCCCCTATACTCGGGAAAAGTATGCTTACACATTGAAATCAAAGACTCAAGACTTAAACAAGCGTTAATGGTCAAGTGCCTCAAAATCAGATGGACCCTTATAGCGTCAGATTAGTATTTTAGTTTTCATTTAGATAAGCTTCACAAATCATTTAAACTCAAATTAGACCGTGACAAATCAAGATGAGAACATCGTTGGGCATGACTTATGATTCGTCCCGCCGTTTGACCTCGTTTGATGAGAGGCCTTCGCTGTTGTCTCGCTTTCCAAGATTGATTACGTCATTTTGGGCTCCCTCAGTGTAAGGGGTTGGTAGAGCACGTTGGTCTCCAACTGAAGTCACCAGTTGTCGTCGTCGATGGTACTTTGCCCAAAGTTGAAAGATCGAGATCTTCTTTAATTCAGATTGGCTTCGCAGCGCGGTGCTCCTTGAAATTGATAATGTCATATGAGATTGTCGGACCCTCGGTCCACGTCTCGTTCTTAGTGTAACGAGCGATGAAGTCTTCATTATGAATTTCCAGATGCCGTCGTTGAAGGCATACACATAAACTTGAAGTGTCGCGATATCCTTTCTAAAACAATTGAATTAAACAATAAAGCGAATGGTATGTACCAAAGTAAATGAATAATGTTCCTTTTTTTTTTTTTTTTTTTTTTAACTTCTCCTTTTTTGCTCTCTTTCATCTTTTTTTTTTTTTTTTTTTTCATTCAAGAAGAAACATATAGCTTCTGAAACATAAATTTACAAAATGCGAGAATTTACAACACATTATACATTAAAGGAAAATCGCCGACACTTGCGTTGGCATCACTGTGATAGTCTTCGGCCTTTTTCGTTTGATTGGCCCTTCTGAACATGTCTTTGATTGCACCCTGAAATCTTCGTTTGTCGGGTGATTTTGTCGATCGCCTTTGTGAACTTCGTCGGTTGCCTTCGGCCCTAGTTCCCATATCAATTAATCACAGTCTAATTTTTTGTTCAAATTTCATTGATTGCTTTTATTTAAGTGAGATTAATTGTTTGCGGGTCCAGATCTACAAGATACGCGATTTACAAGGCACTTGGTTATAAGGCAAGTTCATTGACTGAAACATTTACATGACAAGCAAAAAATTAAAGCACGAAGACAACAACACACTCTTAGACTTAGAAGACAAAGAAGATGTGTGAGCATATTACTAAGTATTACGCAAAAAGAACAGGATTAGGAGTTGGGGCGGTGAGCCCAGTCACACGCAAAAAGAGATCCATGCACTAGAGGCACGACCTTACGAGTCAACACACTTCTGTTACCAGCAAAAGAGGGATAACCTTCCTCGGGGTTGATGAGATCCAATCATATTTAAGGGGAAACACCTTCCTCGGGGGTTGATGAGTCCCTGGGATAAATACTCGAACATGAGGCCCTTAGAGGTGGCCTTGGGATAACTTTGTGATCTATGAGGTCTTGGATAACATGCTTGAGAGACCAACAAGAGTTTGTATCGTGACCCACGGATTGATGATACACGCAGAGCTCTGCGGGGTTAAAGTGCTTGGGCAATCGTCTGGGTAGCTTGTATCCTTCAATAGGTTTCATAATCCCTAGAGCAACCAACCCATAGAAGATATTGGATAGCGGGCTCTCGAATTCATCAAAGTGCCTATCCCCATTTCGTACCAAACCATTTTCCTTAGCTTTGACAATTGGTGCAAAAATCCGATGGGGTTTTACATAGCATGGAGTCACAGGCCTTTGGGCAGTGAGATTGTTACACAGACGGCTTGTCTCTGGCACGGGCACTTCAATGACTTCTTCATCAAAAAGGTCTTGGACTGCTTTCCTGAGTGCCCAACATGAATCAGTGTCGTGGCCGCGGGCTTGGTGATATTGGCATAACTTGCTTCGATCTCCATAGGTGGGATTTTCGGGACGATAGTTTTCCACTGGCTTTAGCAATCCTTGAGCGCTTAGGTCTTGAAAAACCACAGACAATGGGGCATTCAAATTGTTGAAGTATCTACCATTATGACAAAACCTCTTCTGCGAACTGCTTGATGAATAGATCTCTGTGGGTTTCACTGAAGTTTCACGTGTCTCTAGAGAGGCAGTAGGGTTCAAATTATTTATTGTCACCATTTCGCTAGCTCCCACATAGATATCATTACAAGTCTTGAGTCCCATATCTCGGGTGGAGTGAAAGTTCGCGTTGGAATTGACATCTTGGAAATGGAGTGCTTGGAGATCTTTGAGCTCCAATTTCTTCAAAACACAAGGTCTAACATTTCTTCTTGATGTCCTTGGAATATGCTGATCATACGATTGGTGTGATCATGCAAGCGCCTTTCCAACCACTGTTCCAGTGCATACCCTGGCTCGAAGTCCGGGAAACCCTTAGCCGAGTTTGATGTGCCTGTCCTTTGTTGGCCATAATCGATGATGAAAACCGGAGTAGAATTTTGATCAAAGCGGTGCCTGGAACGGACCTTGAATGTCGCGCTAGAGAACAAGAAGAAATTCTCCCTCTACAAGATGGATGAAAAAGGAAACCTATTTTAGATTTCCGGGGAATGAAGCTTTATGAATTAAAGAAGCCAATTTTTTGTTTTTCTTTTTGTTCGAAATTTGAAGCGCAAGCAATGCACAAACCTATGGATGCCGGACAAGCACTTTGCTTTGTTTTGACATGTTTTCGCATGGAATCCTGGAATAGTGGATACCTTCTCCAAAGTATAGGACCAACGTTTTTCACCTGTACTATTGGCCGTCCGAGCCCCTAACGAAGGGCCTATACTCTTTCTGGGATCCACCATTCGGTTACGGTCTATGTGAGGGTCTTGATAATTTCAAGTCAATCCAAGAATTTCAACATGATATCCACAATTGAGGTCGATTATAACCTTTTGGGAATTCATAGGATTGAAGTAAAATTGGTTTAGACAAAAACCGACATGAAGTCTGTGACGTGTTATTTTCGAAAGAATATGGACATCGCATTTCGGATTTTGAAGCTTGGCTTTCACCCATCACAGCGACCGTAGGCGCTGCTAAGGGGAAACAGTATACCGTTGACCCTATGGGGAAGTCAAGTGAGCTCCCTTATGCCCCAGGTTTACCGTCTCGGGTTTGAGATTCTAAGACGCTTTTCAAAAAACGTGCATGTGTGTGAGGTATCTATGAGTTCGAAAAATCATTTTGAAAGCACGTAAAGAAAACAAGAAAATCATTTTTTTCCTTTTTTACTTGTTTTACCCCTTTTTTGGGGAATCACTCACCACGCAATGCATATACATATATACAAATAAGATAAGCGAAAAAACACCCCTGCAAAACAGAGGTTAGGGCACAGATATATACACCCCAAGTTAGGCACATAAAGCATGGCACACACAAAGATTTAGAGTCTAGCCCACTTTAATGCAACTCCCCAGCGGAGTCGCCACTGTGAGAGCCCGCGCTCGAAACCGAACCTCGAAATGATCGCTCGCGAAAGCGATTCGGGTTCGCCTCGTGCTGATGCGCTTTTGGAAATGCGCTCGGTTCCCGCACAATGGTTTCCTCTTGATGCTGTGATTTAATTGCAAGAGTCGCCACCTCATTTTAATTTTAGGAAAAACGAAGAAAAAACCTTTTTTTAGAGAAAGTGGGTTCGGGGGCTAAGTTACGAAGAGAGAAGGGGTTAGGCATTCTCTTCGCCCATGATGGTCTATATATGCGTGCCACGTAGATTCATTTTATGCCTTTTGAATTGCTATTTTGTGCCCTAACAAAAAATGGTGGTTTAATATATGGAGGTCTTCCTATTCTAGGAAGGTTCATTTTTATTCACAAATGGGAGTCGATTTGGGTGGACTCACACTTTGTTTTAGAAAATGGTTTTATCATTTATATACAGTGAATAAAACACATAAAGGGGTGGGGGATTAATATTTACATTTGCACAAAAAGGGAAACAATTCCCAAAACAAATAAATGTCCGAAACTCCGTCCCTAAACATTTTCAGGGACTGCTGTGCACCTTTCTTTGTGTACCTGTTCTTTTACTCATCCAATCTGCAAAGTAAAGGTCAAGAAAACTTCATAACACATTAAAAATCTACCATAATTTTTCCCTTGATTTTAGGGGCATGTTATGGTGTTCAAACAAAGCATGCAAGGAAATTCTTTTCACAGCCCAGTCTGACAGAATTTCATACATCCCCAACGTATCCACTTTTTTCATCATAAAACGGGGGAATCATGGGTGACACAAAACATGAAAGTTTCTCCTAACATGTCAAAGTTAATATCTGGAGAGTTTCAAGTCCAACAAACAAGTTTAAGTCATTCAAAACACTTCTGACTTTTTGATGTCAGAAATGGACAAGCACAAATCTGAGAACAGAGAGCTCAAACAAAAAATGGAAAGAGCCTCTTCCACTGAGGCTAAAAATATTATATTTACACACTCATGTTCCTTGTTCTGTGTAGAACAAGTTATATTTTGTGGTCTAAGACCAAAACCCAAGTTTTCTATGCCTAAACAAAGCAACAAGGCAGTAAGGTACCATATGGACAGATTATTGGCATCTCACTTATGTCATGAAAACACCTATCAAAACTAACTCAAATGAAAAGATATGAACATGAAACTTTGAAAATGCATATATATACATATTAACAACACAAAAAAACATTTATCCATGCTTCTAAGTCAGATTACATGAGTTCTCACAAGGTGATATTACAAGCTATGGACAGATTCAAGGTTTTTTGAGGGGAAACAAGTTGGTTCTTTGAAAATCCCTTGAATCAAACACACACAAGGATTTGATACTCATTCATGCATGATATATATACACAAGATCAACAGCATAGCATGCTCAAGAGCTCAAAACATCATTATAATATCATTTGAAGAGAAAAAACAACAAGAGTATCAATATTGTATCTTTGAATATAAAATGGAGGTTTAGCCTAACAAGTAGCTAAACCTCTCAAGAAATTACATAAGAACACTACATCTTACCCTTTGAGGTGATTACAAGGTCAGAATAAGGCCTAGGTTTTTCTCCCTTTGCTTCCAAGGGAAGTCTTTTTTTTTTGTTTGTTTTCTAAGGCTTTTGCTTAGTGTTTGAAAGGGTTTGAGTTTAGTGTTTGGTGGTGGTGGTGCTATGGTGGTGGTGTGGTGGTGGTTGAGAGTGTTTTAGGGTTACTTGAGAGAGAGCAAGTAAGGGTGGTGGTGAATATGGAGAGTGGTGTGTGTGTGTGATGTGTGAATGAATTCTTTTTTGAATAATGGATGAGGGAGATGGTAATATGGAGGAAGGAGGTTGTAAATTGATTGTAAATTAGAGTGGGGAGGTTGTAAATTGGAGGAGGGAGGTTGTAAATTGGAGGTGGGAGGTGATTTTTTATATCATTATCTATCCTTCTTACACTAAGGATTCAAGTCATCTTCCTTATCTCTGTTCCGGCTTTAACTCCGCAACTGCTCCGTTGTGTGCGTCTCCGGTGTCCCGGTTGTCCGCGGGTCCAACATGAAAGTTGCTCGGAATATTTTTCTGGTTAGGCCGGTATATCTGAAATATTTTTATGAGCAACGAACGACAATAATATATTTTTTCCTCTTCTTGACCACTTGCTTAGATATTTTGAGATATTTTGCAATGTGGATAACCATCTTTTCAGCTCCGGCTTTCCGCTCCGTCGTGCGCGCTCCGGTATCCCGGTTGTCCGCGGGCCCAACATGAAAGTTGCTTGGAATAATTTTGTGGTCACGCCGGTATATCTGAAATATGTCAATTAGCAAGGAAAGGTAATAATATATTTTTAATGCACATAATGGATAACAACGAGCAGTTCGAGGGGTGCAGGCCCCGTTTCCGGTCCCGCACCTCGAAAAATGGAATTTTTGCCTGTTTACTCGTTTTTTCGCTCTGATCATGAATTTGAAGTCCGTTCGTCCATTCGATGCACCGATAAGGATCACGGCAGTCCCGCACAGCCAAATCGAGGGTTCTAGGTCAGTTTCAGGGTTTAGACCGATTCGGGGTTTGAAAAGGGGTGCGAGATCGGGGTATCTACACTAAGTGATATTCATTATTGTTTATTGCTTATTGCCTCATAGCATGTCATGTAGTTGCATTAGTAACTTATTGAGATTTATCTCACCCCCTTTCTTTTATCTTTGTTTTTCCTTAACCCCCCCCCAGGAGGAAAGGATTAGACTCACTGATCACGAGGAGGACGTCGCGAGGGTTGCGCTTTTGGGGCAAGTTGTTATTGGTGGGTTTACATTACATAAATGTGTAACCCTTTTTGGGAATAGTTGTACCAAACTTGACGTCATAAGAATTTGTATATTTTACTATTTTGGGTGTAAGCTTATGGAGCTCACACTAGTTTATATTTTGTAGTTCAAGTTGGATTTCAAAACCTTGTGTTATCATCTTTTGGTATAAAAGGAAATTTTTATCTTCATTATTTTAGAGTTTATTGTTTAAGTCGACGTCCAGCTCGCGTACTCCGGGCCGCGGGGTCGGGGTCGCGACAAGTAAAGCATACATGCGGGAACGGATTTTTATTTTCGTCCATAATAACCACTTGGGGACGGAGTTTTATTTCTTCCATGATAACCACTTGGCATGTATGTTTTGAAGACATTAGTTTAGGGAAATCTAGGCACATGAAAACCGACTTTAGTCATGGAGTGTTAGACCCTAACTAGAATTGTGTTGGCTTGTCCTCGGCTAATGAGAGTCTTAAGGTCACCCCGGCATGTTGTCATGAACTACGCCACGGGTTGAGGTTTACCGCTTCGAAAGAGTCAAGGTCGGGTGGAACTTGAAACTTCCTATGACGGGCCTCGACGGGTTTGGGGTTATAAACTTGTGCGACTCGATAGTGAGCAATTCATAGGAGTTTTGTGCACGTAGTGTGAGGTCCAACATGTGACAAAACATTTTTTTTTATGAAAAAAAGCAAATAAGCACATAATTACAACTCTTGAATCACCCGTGTGACCGATAAAACAAAACACAAATGAAAAACAGTCCAAGTTGTCCAAATTAGGCCTTCATGCAGGCAGCTGTGCCCACACCCCAATCACTCTGCTCTGTTCTGAAACTGTCCCTGTTTTGGAAAACCACACAGAAGCGCGCGCCTCTGGCCTGTATTGTGGGATGCGCGCGCCTTGCGCAGATTCTATGGGAGGCGCCCGCTTCTGGACAAACCTGTCAGATTGTCAGACTTTGGACTCAAGGGATTGCCCTGGTCCTGAATATGCATTGTAACCCCTGCAAAAATGATTAGTGTAGAAAAAAGAAGAAGAACAGGAAGAACATCAGGAAGCGGGCGACTCTGGTTCTTGATGTGGGCCGCGCGCTCCTTAGGCCAAAAAGGCCAGAGGCGCACGCTTCCCCCATCAGGAACCATAATTCCCAGAAAATGTAAATTTTGATCAGAAACGTATGTTTAACCCTCAAACAGTCCCCTGCAGAGTCGCCACTGTAGATACCCCGGGAGGGCACGGCTTGGCTAGAGCGTGTGTGTTGTTCCTAGGATGTCTATTCGTGTTTTATTTGTTTAGAGTCGCCACCTATGTTTTAGAGGAACATAAGAAAAACCTAATATTTAGCCTAAGTTTGATACGACAACAGAGATTCTTGTTATGAGGTTCGGGGGTTTGGTGTCATGTCCCAAAATGATTTGGGTGATTGCATGATTGATTAAAGTAAAAGGAAGAGATGAAGTAGAGAATAATGAGAAAGATGAACTTTTACCTATGCTTCAAAGATCTTCAAACACTTCTTGGTGACTTCCTTGAAAAAGCCTTGGAAATGATTTTGGTATAGTTTGTGTAGAGAGAATTCTTTTGTCCAAAAGAGTGCTAAAAAAAGGTCCTTTAAAAGGGTGGAAAAGGGATGTTTTTATAGGTGAAAACAAATGTTTTTGGTGCCAAAACTCAGTCACCAAGAAATCTTTCCCGGGAAAAATCATGTAAAATGAGCAAGGGAGGGATTCTTGGACAGAAATCTATAACTGACGCCCATAGGCGCGCGCTTCCCACCTTGGGGGCGGAAGGCGCGGGCTTCTTGCACCTATGGTCGGAGGCGCGCGACTCAGAGGAGGCATTTTTGACAGAATGGACTAGAAATTTAGCCCTGTTATTCAGTTTAGTCCCTGGACTTAACAAAGTCAGTTAGGAACTTAACGGAAGTAACAGAGACTAACGAGAAACACTTAAAAGAGGGAGAAACACAAGATCAACCGTGCAACCGGGGTGAACGGTCCAAGGCGGGGTGTCTACACCCTTGTAGATTTTTGCCAAGTCTGAGACTGGGGAAGTAACCTTCTTTTAGCATCATGTTAAGTACGGGGCGTGTTTCAGATAATGGAATTGCCTTTGAGTAGTCATTCTCATTGTGCACTTCTATCATTTCTACGCTACTTTGCTTTTGCAAAAGACAAAAAATGTAGGAAACTTAAAAGAAACTGACTATTACTAAAGAAAGTTGAAACTGATAGGAGGGCATGCTCTCACCCACAATGTTTCTCGGGTGAGTAGGATCCCTTAAATAAAGAAAAACAACTAGTTTATTGAAAGAAAAGAAAGAAAGATCTAATCTATTAAAATAAAGTAAACAACTAGTCTATTAAATTTCTAATTAATGAAGCGGAAAAGAAGACTTGGACTCTTCATTCTTTAAGACAAAGCCGATCCCGTCGCCTATTAGTTGGAGAGTGCCTTGGTCTATAAGATCTTGGATCTTATCCCTTAGGTTGTTGCATTTTTCAGTGTGGTGACCGCGATACTGATGATAGTAGCAATACAAGTGCAAGGCCTTTCCGGCTCCTTCATACTTGGGTTTGTACCCTTTCATCGGCGTGAGCTTTCCTTCCCTTTTGAGCTCATGAAACACTCTGCCGAGTCAGATTTAGCTCAAATCAGTGTAAGCCCTTTAGGGCTTAGGTTGGAGGTGCTGGATGATGCTTTCGTAGTTATTCCTCATGACATCGAGTTGGTGACGCTGTTCTTCCTCCATTTGTTCCTTGAGGTCTTGGTAGAGCAGGCCAATGCCGTGACCTACATTCTTCATTAATGGTTTGCTCTTGGATATTCTCTATGTCTTAAGCTCTCTTGACGGCAGCGATGTACCATATATTCATTTGGTTATATTCAGCTTGCAACATTTCGAGCTTGCCACCGTAGATTATTTTTCCAATCTCAGCCCAGCCTTTCTCGCTTTGTTCGTTATGCTGTTTGACTTGGTCATTAGCGTCTTGACTATGAGCATAATAAAAGGCGTAATCGAGTCCCCTGAAACGGAATTCCTGCATGACATTGATTTCCGGGGCCTCTCCATTGGGTAGACTTTCCTTCCAACCTCCGATGGCTTCCATCTTGAAACGCAGGCTTTGGGAGATCTCTCGGAGGGACATTTATTCGCGAGTGGGCATTGTGTTGGGATTGTGGAGCTACCTGGCTGATTATATGGACTTAGATTTTAGAAACTGTGTCAAATCTAGGCTGGGGTCCCAACAAGTCGGCTTTTATGTGGTTTAGGTTGACCAACACGGTTGAATCACAGAAAAGGGAAGATACATCTAGACTGACAGTCAGATTGCAGATTTTAATCCTATTTGGTCGGACGAAATTTAATACATTTTAAAGGTTACTATCTAGTTCATCCTGGAACAGTGGATTCTGTCACCCTAGAATATGAGCCCCTTGTTTTTCACCTGTATTGCACTCCCCCAAACGGACAATTTGGGCAAGGGTCCCATATTCTCATCGAAATCCACCATTCAATTAACCAAACCTAAGTGATTCCGTAGTTGTTTTTCACTTTGTTAAACAACGCCTTTAATGCAATCAAACCTTATGAATTCTTGTAAGGGACAACGAAAGGGACATTTTCAAGCGCAGGATCTTGGTGGTGAAAGAGACTAGACTCGATGAACGTAGAAAAATTCTCAATTCCACCATCTCAATCCTTTGTTCGACAATTTTACCGAAGGGACATTCGTCAAGAATTCATGAAAGGAGTATTATAGATTGTAAGAGAAGCGTTATCTTGGGCAAAGATTAAAACAACCCTAAGAATCGAACCGACCGGTCTCGAGGAGTGTCCTATTGACTAGTATGTATGCATGAGGTTGATGCAGGGCTTACGGCTAAGGCTCCCCATAAAAACAGTCTAGGATCGTATCACGGAGTGGGTACACCATCTTTGGAGAGACCGGCGAGTGCCACTCGTAGAGTGGGTGTGCTGACCGACATCCGTCCTCCGATTGGGACCCGGGTTGAAGGGTATGTAGTGAAACAATTCTACATGTGTGCACGTGTGTGAGAGTCAATTTCTAGGTGTCAAAGAGAAAAGGGAAAACTCCGTTTTGGTCCATTTTACGTTAGAGCGTGTTTCACTTTTACCATCAAACTTTATTTTTTTCTTTTTTACCATCGTGCTACAAAAATGGTATCAATTCATACCAAATTTGGGTGTAAAATGACACCATTGTTTGTAGTAAGATGGTAAAATTGAAACAAATTTGGGTATAAAATATCAAATTTGATTTAAAATGACACCATTGTTTGTAGTACGATGGTAAATATGAAAAAAATAAAGTTCATTGGTAAAAGTGAAACATGACCCAAAGTACGATGGACAAAAACGGAGTTCTCCCAAGAGAAAATAGAAAGTTTTTTTTTAAAGTAAAACATAAAACATGCAATGGCCGGGCCAAGTGGCTGCCTACGTTTCCCTCTTGTGGAGGAACTCAGGCCGCGTGGTTCACACATAAAGCATAACAAGAGCAAAGCAAGAAATAATTTAAGTTTTTCAAGTACTCCTGCAAAACCAAGGTTAGCTTTATGATATACGGGGAGTTTCTTCATCGTTAGGAAAGTCCTAAGACTCAAAAACAGAGGGGGAACAGATCAGATACCCTGTGTACGTGTTTAAACCGAACGGAGTTCCTTTTTCAAACCAAGAGAACAGTCTATCGGACAGAAACTGAGATGACTCGTACGAGACATAGATCCCTCGTACGAGGCATCTCAGTGTGGGATCAGATTACTGTACAGAATGCAGAATTTTAAGAATGATGACGATTTTTTCAACACAAGTCTAACCCTCTTATGATGATAATCCCCAGCGGAGTCACCACTGTGAGCGCGCGCGTCCCCTCATCGGTTGTTTTTGTTTGAGGTTTGTAAGGACTTGATTGTTGCTCGTTTATTGTGAGTCGCCACCATGTTTAATGGAACATGGACCATGAGATTCTTGAGTTCGGGGGTTAAGTTATGGATTGGGAAGGTCAAGGAGCACCCAATCCACCCGATCTAAGATCGGTCTTGCTTACGAAATCATCATCATCATTTTTAAAATTATGCATTCATGTACAAAGGAAACCAAATAAATAATTTCTTATTTATTTGGAATATCGGATCATGTGCTTCGAAACCATCTCCATGAATTCGAGAGGCTTTAGGCTGATCATTTTAATAGAATCACACTACTTCAAAGCAAAGAAGGAGATGAGAAGAGAAAAAAACAAAGGAATTACCTAAGCGTTCTTCGAGAATCCTATGGATGGCCTTGACAAAAGGACTTGATGATCCAAAGAACTTGACTTGAATGATGTTATGGATCTATGAATTTCGTGGGTGAGGGAGAGAAGCTGATTATGGATCTAGAGGTTTTCAGTTCAAGAACCTCTATTTTTATAGGATTTCTTGACCTAGGGATCAAGCCAAGGGGGTAAGTTTGGATGGGAATCAAAGACTTGATTTCCAAGGAGGTATTTTTGGACTCTAAGATCACTCATCAGATTTTTCCCGGATTGCATGAGTGTTTGCCAAGAAACGGGGTTGAGATCAACAAGGAAACTGACTAAAACCCGTCTGTCAAGGGGGATGTCTCGTACGAGACATCTTGTGTTTGACTCACAATTTACCCTCCTGCAGAAGTTTAAATGTTCATTTTGTCCCTTACCTAACGGAGTCAGTCAGAAACTTAACGAAACATGTCAAACTTAACGAGTTTCGACCCAAATCAAAGGCGAGACACAGAAGTAGTGTGATTATGGATGAATGTTGAAAATGGGGTGTCTACAGTAGCAAAAAAAAAATGAAAAAAAAGGGGGAGTCTCAGCCGAAAATCCCAAATCCCTAGTCCTCGTCCCCTCACCAAACTCGTACTCTCCCTCTCCCCGATTCCATTCAACGTCGGCACCTCAACCCCCACATCTCATCTCCGGCCAAGACTGCCTTCTCCGAGCAGAAGCTATTGCCGCAGTCCGCCTTCGTCTCCCCTTGCTCCGGCGTTCTTCTAGTGCCGACATCGATCACCGTGAGTCTGTCTGCTGTCCCCCCCGTCAATCCCTATCCATTCTCGTTGGTCAAAAAACACTACAGATCCGGCAACTCCATCCAGAGGACTGCAGCTTCTCCGTTTCATCCAGGCTGTCGTACGTCGGTTGAATTTTGTGTAATTCAACCCAAGATTCTGGTCACCCGGGCAATTCTAGTTGTAACGACCCGAAAACCAGCCTCTATTTTCTTAGAAATAAATATTTAATTATTTATTTATTGCTTATTTATTTAGTTAAATTATTTATTTATTTAAATAATTATGTGTGCATTTTGTGTTTCATAATATTTTATGACTAGCAATTTTACTTGATCATTTGTGTTAGTGTGGAGTTAGTGAGTCTTAGTTGATAGTGGGGAAATGGGTTTAATTATTCTTAGTTGGGTCTAGAGGGGGCCTAGGTGTAACATTTTGGAAATAATCATCCTACACCTCCCTCCCTACTCCCCCTTCTCCCTCACTTTCTCCTGCACACACACACTCTTCTCTCTCTCTCCTCCATTGAAGGTAAGTTTCTTCTCCTCCTTCTCTCTTCATTTTGATCATCTTTCTCTCTCTATTTCTTATTGCTCATTTTATGAAAAATGTTTAGATCGTCGATAGGATCGTGTAGAGCAAAGAAATTTCGAATTCCGTTAACTTTGATAAAATCCGGGTAGGTTACTTTCCCCCATTTATGCTAAAAATGTTCATCTTTAACTCCATTGATGCTCTAGTTGATATATATGGCTTCTTTGGTTGATTTGGAATTTATTTGTAATTTATCCATTTTTGTGAAGTTTGGGTGTTTGAATAATCCCTTGGTTTGGGTTGTTTAAATGATGTTATGTGAGTTGTTTGAATAAATATTTAATTATTTATTTATTGCTTATAGAAGTGTTAGTTTGTGAGTAGTATTGAAGATTTTGGGTATAAAATTCGTAAACCCAGGAAATCTGCAGAAAATGGCTGAATCGCGCTAGGGGGCGCGCGCACCCTTTGGGAGGGGGCGTGCGCACCCTTCTACTAATCGAATTGATTTTAGGATAAGACTTGGACTAGGTTTAGGCAATGTCTTATAGTACCTAGAGGGTTGTTGTTGAACACCAAAGTGTAGGGTTTGGTCCGGTCGTGATCATATTCTAATAAGTGTAACCTTTTGGATGTCGTCTGGGGTGTTTAGAATTGGTTCGTTATGAACGGAGGTAAAGCGTGAATTGGCAATTGGTTACCTACGGTTTGATTAACCTTAAGGTGTAATCATTCTGATTTCCTACTTTGGAATTCCAGGTGCGATGAGATGGTTGAGTTCATAGTCCTAGTATATCTTTATGAGTAAACGTTTAGGGAAATTTTGGTAATAGTCATTGTACTATTTGTGCGACCGTTTGGGTTGTGCTCTTTATGAGTAACTTGTGAGTATCATCTTTAGGATGTGTTTGGTATGTGCCTTATCTTGGAGTCATCATGTTTGATGGTCAGTGTAGTTGGGCTCTCTATGAGCAATCTCGTTTATCGTTGTTGGATTCTTTTATGAGAAACTTCTTGTGTTCATTGTTGTTGAACTCTTCATGAGTAATCGTTTGTATCTTTATGGTGATTAATTGGTATGGTTCCCTACTTTGGAATCTTTGGTTGTTTATCGAGCTAGTATTTATTACTTAGCATTTATTTGAAAGTCCAGCTGGTATTTGTGTGTTTCGGGCGATGCGAAAGATTATAATGGCAATGAGCTGAGTCCATTATAATTCTTGACCATTGTTTTGCCCCATTATTACCCTCCTCCAGATTGGCCTTGGATGTGAGATGAGCTAGCCCCTTTGTGAGCATTATAGCTATTGGTTTTGGGCTTTGACTGTGTGTCATCGTCCCCTTGTTGTTATTGGTTCCGGTACCGGGGTTTTCTCTTCAGCTATTATGCTACTATGAAGATGGGTTGATTGGTTTCCTTCAGCTCTTATGCTGCTATGTTGATTGGATGTCTTCCACTGTTTATGCTAACACGAAGATTGGTTGATTGGAATAGGTTCAAGCTGCGCAGCAATTGTTATATCCTTTGGTTTAAACCTTGGCTCAGTATCCTTTGTAACGTGTTTATTTCAGTCTTATGTGCTGCATGATGAGTTAGTCGTTATTTCCAACTGGTATGGGACAGTTGGCGATAGGGAGCTTTCTCATTTGTTGTTATATGATTTACTTGCTCAGTTATATAATTGATTTGCATGATATTATGCCATGTAGATGCATTTAGTAACTTACTGAGATTTTATCTCACCCCGTTTCTTGTTTCAAATTGTTTTTCCTTAACCCCCCCCAGGAATGCAAGTGGTATCATTTGAGGTCGTTGTATCGGGAGTTTCTGAGCAGGTTGATCGCCTTTGGGGTAGTTGCTCTACAGAGCCTCTTTGTATATGGTTGAAAGGTCGTGGTCGTCCAGGGTTATGTATATACTGTTGTCCTTTGGGAATTTATATTATTAACAGTTGTTCTTGCTTCCGCGTTTGTTTCTAGTCTCCGAGTTATAATCTCGTTGAGGTATTGTTTGTTGGTATTGGTTTATAGTAGAATTCACGCGCCCGGTTTGGTATTTAGCATTTTGGAGATGTATATTTTGTAAATTTTATATTTATGTAGTTTAGGAGATTTCCGGGGCGTGACATTTTATATGTTAGATTAATTTCAAGGTTTCAAGGAAACACTACGCGCCACATACTCATACGCGCCCCTCTGAATGCGCGCCTAAGAAAGCTTGTGCGTTCCATATGCGCCCAAACACATATGCGCGCCACCACTCCATTCTGCGCGCTCCCATCGAGTATTGCGCCTATCATGTGCCTTAAATAAGTAATTGCGCCCCTTTTTACGCGCATTGAATTTCTCGGCTCAATCAATGCTCAAAATTTATTATTTCAATGATTTATCGCATTCAATTTTCATAAGTACCACGTAAGTTTATTCTGATCATTTATTATAGGAATCTTTGTCTTTTGACATTCCCATAATTGTTCAAGGGTACTTGTGCAATTAAATTTTCCCTCGTTTTACGTTTTTCAAAAATTTTATTTTCTGGGGATATATTTCTTGCACCCCAAACTTACACCAAAACAGATGTTTTTGGGGTTTGTGCAAAAATTTGGTCATAATTGTTCATACACTTATGAGGGAAGTGGGACAATTTCTCTTTACCCAAAATGTCACATCAAGTGTACTTTGGGTCATTCAGCATTAAATAGCCTTCACTTCTTAAAATCCCTCATTAATGGTTTGTCCTTTTCCCAAAATCCCTCATTAATACCCATCTTTTCAAAAAAAAAATTATCCAAAAACTAACCTATATATATACTATCCCTACCCCTTCCATACTCATTTTTTTCATCATTGCCTACAAACCCTCACCAACTCTCTCCTCTCCCTTTCCTTCCCCGTCTCATCTTTCTGTCTTCACTCTCTGAACCGCCTCTACTCCCTCTTTATCTCTCTCGTTTTCTCTCTTTTTCTCTTCTAAATATCATTCATGGGTCCTAAACAATCTACAAAATCAAATCAAGACGAAATTGTATGAATTTCTTGAACCTTAAACCTCTTTAATTTTTGCAATCTTTTTCGTTTTCTGGGGTTTTTTTTTTTTTTTTAAACCCGGATGATTTTTTTTAAATCTTGTTTCGGTAATCCGTTTTCAAAATCGTTTGTTAGGTTTTGTTCGTATTGTGATTTAGATTCTTTATAACTAAACTTTTCGACGATCAACGCACTGTATTTTGTGAATCTAAAAATCTTAGATTTTTGACTTTTCAAATTTTCGGATCTTTGAATCCATTTTCTGGATTCGTTGTTGTTTTGTACTTGTTTTGGTTTATATTTTCGTGATCCTTGTGTTCATGCGGTCATTTTGATATATTGTATGCTTGATTTGGTGAAGTTTCACGAATTATGTGTTCTTGGTGTTCTTGATGTTCTTCAAGCACTCAAGCATGTTCTTAGTGTTCTTCGTTATTTTTGCATGACTTGGGTTTCAAAATTTTCAAAACATGTTTTTCAAAATTTTCATATTTTGATTCTTAAAAACTTGCATATGTATGTTTGCATGTGTTTGTGTGTTTTTGTGTGTTTTTATGCTAAAGTTTAAATTATTTACATAGATATGCGCCTAACTATGAATCTATGCGCCTAGTTAAATATGCGCCTATTGATATTATGCGCCTATATATCTTATGCGCCTCTATTCTTACTTAGTCAAAATTTTCTATGTTTTAATTTTTACTTAGTATTTTTCATAGAACCATGACATGCGCCTCGTACTCATTTGCGCCTTCAACATGTATGCGCCTAATAATAGTATGCGCCTACTATTGTTATGCGCCTATATATTGCTATGCGCCTATGTTTACTTAGCACATCATTATGATTCTATGCACCTAATACACTACTAACTTCACTCAAATGTTTATTTTTTAGGATCCTGCAAATTTCAGACCCGGTGAGACGCTTGATCTTGCTGAGCTCTCACTTGATCCAATGGGGATTGAAATCATCTCAACCCTTCACACCGCTGGACTCACTCCTTTATTCACGTTGGATCAACCATTCTATTCTCCGCTCCTTGTTGATGAATTTTTCTCAACCGCTGCTCTAGTTGAGACTCCAGCTGATGGATACGTGCGCTACATGATATGCGCCACCGTTCAGAACATTGCTATAACTATCTCTACGGGCACAATCAAGAACATAGTGAGTTTCAGCACTACTGTCCCTCAGGGTGTTTCTGGACAACCAAACTCTTACTCAGTTGCAGCGCAGAATATTGTAGCTCATACTTATCTCAAAATCCCTACTCTTCTTAACAACATAAAAAATGTTGAGATAAGGGATGGTGGTGATCTGCTCGCTCATATAGCGCATCTTGTTGATACTTCAATCGTGTTCAAGACCGGCAATGTGAATAGATTCACTGTGGAGCAGTGGGAGTATACTGCTGCCATCATGGGAAAGACTAGGTTGAATTGGCCTCAGATTTTGTTCAAAACTCTGTCAGACCAGATTGACAAATACAACAAGAACAAGTCTGATGGGAAGATAAAGTTCAAAACTCACTGCAGGATTCTTACCAAAAATTTTCTCACTTATCCTGCCCTTGCCCAATTCCTTAATGAGAACCCCTGCTTATAAAACTGATGATGTTCCAGTTTTTGGAAAAGACAACCTTGTCTTGAAGAGGCGCAGGAAGCGCATGGCAAAGCGCGCGCCTAGGGTAAAGGGTGCTCAGTTGGTTGATGAAGCCACTGAGTCAGATGAAGGAAAAGAAGGTGCTGAAGACTGCGCACTAGATGGCGCAGTTATTGAAGTTGCACCTCGCGCTGAACCAACAGTTGCTCAAGGCGCAGAGAAAGGAAAGGGTTAATTATTTAACTAATTGGGCAAGTTTAGGTCCTAATTGTTTAAGTTGAAACATTAGGGTCATTTGTGAAAATAAAGTTTAGGGGCTAAAATGCTCAAATTGAAACTTGGAGGGCCTTTTTGTCAAAAATGAAACTTGGAGGGCCTAATTGCAATTTCATGAAAATGGTAAGGATAAAACTTTGGTTGCCTTTGCTGAATCATTGTTTTCCCCAAAAAAAATATTCTTGTACGTTCTTTCTCTCTGTCTCAGAGAGAAAAGTTAGGGTTTACCCTATTCTCGACTCATCTTGCTTAATTATGCCTCTGTTCGAAAATACGACTTCGTATAAATGATCAGGGCGGTGAGTAGAGCATTTCCTGCCGAACAGAAATTAGTTTGGGTGAATTTGATTTCGGAGTAGGTAAGTCACTAGCTCCCCCCTTGCTTGTAATAACATGCCTATATGTTATTCTTGATACTTGTGCTTGTTAATTTCGTGATTTGAATGAGTTTTGTGATACTTGTTAAATTGGGACGAATGGAGTATTTCTATACTAGGTACAGAGAACATGATCCTAAATGCTAAATGGGTTTGCAAGTATATTAGAAATTTATACTCCTATTCGTGAGACGGTGAAATATTAACTTTATTAAATGTTTATACAAGTATATTAGAAAATTATACTTATACTTGTGGGACGGTGAAATGAATGAAAGTATCCCTAAATGAGTATATTAGTATATTAGAAAATTATACTTATATTTTTGGGACGGTGAAATATTTAAATGGAATAAAAGAAAATTATCCTATTATTTGTGGGACGGTAAAAGAAATGAATTGAACTTGAAATAAGTGTTTGGGTATGTTAAAAGATCCCACTTGATTGTTAGTAAGTTTATACTCCTACTTGTGGGACGGTGAAATAATAAATTGCTTGAAAGAAATAAAATTTCGAATTTTAGTACCTTGGGCGACCGCCCATATTTGGCCGGGCGACCGCCCATTTATCTGGAAGATTTTTCTCTTGCAAAGTCTTGTTTTGGGCGACCGCCCATATCCTTTTGTGCGACCGCACACTTGCCCTGATGAACAAAAGTCTTGAATAAAGTTTGATTAAGCTAGACTTAACCCTAGTTAAGGTATCTAGCCTTAGTATAAGATGTCCTAGCAAGTGTTGTGACACCTTAGGGGCATCAGAACTTGGTCTTGAACATTATTAATCATTAAATTAAAATGAGAACTTGAATATCAAAGTAAGAACTCTTTTAATTGTCTTGAAAGTGCTAAGAACAAGCACTAATGTGTTATATGTGTCTTGAAATCAATGTTTGTGTACCTTAGGGGCACTAGAACAATGTCTTGAGCTTGAACATCCAAAGTATAGGATTAAGAACTTGTAAGTATGAGATGTATAACTCATCTACTTAGCTTGAACTTGAAGTATAAGACAATTAAATCTTGTACATGACTTGAATATCCAAAGATTGGAATAATAACTTGAGTATAAGATAATTTATAAGATAATTAACTCTTGTACATGTCTTGAACATCCAAAGAATTGGATTGAGAACTTGAATGTAAGATGATAAAATCTTGTACATGACTTGAAACCAATACGAGTGTATGGTAATGAACTTGAATGTGCTATGAACAAGCACTAACGTGTTAGAACTATCCTTGATGTGCATGTGAAAATCTTACACATAACTACTTGATATAATGTGGCTTGTTGACTACTTGATACTTGGTATTAATAACCAAAGAGTTAGAATATGGAACTAGATAGAGAATGATCAACTCTATTACATACTCAAATCTAATACGTGTGTATTGAAAGTGCTATGAACAAGCACTAATGTGCAAGTAATTGGTTTTAGTCGTGCATATACTCAATGAAGTATATAAAGTATAAAGAAGATATCTTGTTCTGGAGTTGAGTTCCTAAAGAAATAGGGACTAGTGTAATATGAAGATAATTCATAAAACAATGATTATAGAACACAATATGTGTTGAAAAATGTATTCGATTATTAGCGATAAATATACGCGAGATATGATTTTGACTAGGTACAATACGACCTATTCGACTACGTGCTTAGAGTCTAAGATGTTGGGCTCTACTTGGAAGTAAGGGTATCGTGATAGCACATTAGTGTGTTAAAGGTTATATGAATATGTACGTGCAAATATTTCATATGACAAAGTGATATAGTATGACATACCCTACTACTTGGTTGGGGTCTGTTATTAATAGACTCTAATTTGGCTTGATTGTGTTACGTGGGCACATTACGTGCCATTGTTATACTGATTTATATTCTCAATTATTGCGTGCGTGTACTTGTATTTGGTGAGAACATAATTACATGGTTCATGAAGAGCTAGTCCACTACTTTTGGACTTAGTTCTATACTCTTGTAGTTCAAGTAAACATCTACTTGTGCATTCTTGTGTGAGTCCAGCTGGTCACCTTGCTTGCTCGGAGATGTATAGGTTCACGCTTATCATGAGGCTGGGGCCAAAGTGATAATCGGGTGCCTATGTATCTGGGCTTGACCCCATACTACAGACCATAGTAAGGGCATAGCTTTCTTTATTAGAGCAATACGCCTGATAAAAGTGAATGCTAAACTCGTGAACACCTCGTGAATCTTGTTCTTGTTTGTGACACTGGTTACCGGGTCCTCTTGTGTACTGCACAGCAGCAACTTGATTGATCGTGATTTGTCAACTGCAATAAGCAACGACAACAATGGTTTACTTGGGAGGAATAAGGTTGGAATATCCTTTGTAACGTGTTAGTTTAGCCTTATGTGCTAGTTACTTGATGAGTTGGCTTAGCCTCTCATATACTTGTTACTTGATGACATCTTGAGCATGATTACTTGATAATCTTCTTGATTTGCATGATTACATGATAATATGCTATGTACTTGTATCTAGTAACTTACTGAGATTTATCTCACCCCGTTCCTTGTTTATTTATTCCCCCCCTAGGAAAGCAAGTGGTAATACGTTGTGAGGCTCGACATAGCAGGGGCCTACTTGGCAGGTTATTCTTGTTGGGGATTGTTATCCTTTCCAGTTTTGGTGAGGACGATCTTGTATCAGTTGTTTAGACTCAGTATATTGGGTAGACTTGTATAGTTCTTGTAATGCCAGCATATGTGCTAGGCATGTTTTCCGCTGTGTATAACCACATTTGGTTTAAATTTCTTAGCATAGAACTCGTTGTGAGCTATCTTAGCTCGTTCCTCTTAAGTATATATATGATACTAGTTGATTTATTCAGGTGTCATTCCAGTTTCTCGTTTCTTATTAGTCACGCGCACCAGGTTCGAGGTTCTATTAGGGAATCCCGGGACTTGGGGGCGTGTCAGGTTGGTATCAGAGCTATGGTTTAGCTCTAAGCCTGGATAGGGTCTATGGCCTAGGTTGGGTTAGTCTTGGGTGTGCTACCGATGCCGAGTGCTTCGTTACTTGTTCTTATACCAAGCATAGGACTAGTGTTGATAGTATTGATAGTGTTCCCCACTAGATGGTTTGAGAATCGAGAGCGCGAGTCTTTAAAGACTTAGGTGTATATATCTTGTGCAGTGGACATTGTTTCGTGCTATATGCATGCTTGTCCTCATTTCTTGATTTACGTGGAGGCGTATGCTCTAGTAAGAGACTACATGCTTGATATCGTTATTTATAAGAGCTTGATAGAAGTGTGGGTGATAACACCCTATACGTTATATGTTAACTTGGTCATGTTACCTGCATGGGGCATTGATGTGATACGTGTTATGGCTTGGCTTTTTATGTGTTAGGCCTTTCTTGTTTGCCACAATAGATGGTGAATATTTCTATGGTAGTATGCTTGACTATTTATATGAGCATGATATAATTTTGTATAATATTCATGTTCTGCATTGAAAGCTCGAAAATGGTTATCAAGGTTGTGCTGAATATTTAGCATATGTGGTTGATGAAAGAATGTCTACACCAAGATTGAAGGATGTATCCATTCTTTGTGAGATCTCAGATATAATTTCTACTGAGTAGTACATGATACATGATGAGAACATTGAGTTATCTTGAGTTGCTAAGGTACAAATATAGTGCTGATATCTAAATCAATGTTCATGACATCGGTTGAGTAAAAGAGTTGAAGGTTCAACTTGAAAAATTTCTTGATAGAGGATTCACCCAGCTTAGTATATCTGCGTGGGGTGTATCTGTATTGATTGGCAAGAAGAGATATGGTACTTTGCGATTTCATATTGAATGCAAAGAATTCAACCAGGTGACTATAATAAACCAGTACTTGTTATCGTGTACGGATGAATTATTTGATCCCTGAAGTTAATCAGTGGTCTATTCAGTGTTTGATTGATAAGTGGCTACCATTAGTTAGAAAGTCAACTATGAGGATATACTGAAGATATCTTCTCATATCAGTGATTAATGACTTGTTGGTGTATACAAAGTCGCAGACTGAGAATTGATTGTATTGAAATTTCTCGAGAGAAACAATTGTTTCCAAAAATTAGCAAGAGATAAAGGATCTATTACCTTGAAGTAGATGCCTGAAGTAAGTATCTTTGTTGACCTATATAAGTGGAAACAACCGAGGTACGCATGTTCTTGAGAATTTCTTGATCTTGTTAGAGATTCATTAATGAATTTTGAAGGTAGCTCTATCATTAACTATTTGAGACAGAAAGCTACACTTTCTGATGGATTGATAAACGTGAAGCCAATTTTTTTTAAAATATTGAAATGATGGATGACCATAACTTCAGTATTTGACCTTGCCTAGTGGATTCGACTAATATGATGGTTATTTGGAAGATATGACCAGTGTTACTATTTTCTCGTGTATGTGTCAAGATTCACCAATATAGTGGATATGATAAATTCATTATGCATAGTGAAGCTCGAACAAGAGATAAAACGTGTGTTAATTCAAAATGGTAACGTACTTGTATATTCTTCAAGGAGATTGAATCTTTATGAATAGAATAATTCTACTCATGGCTTGAAATTGATTGTGATCCTACGGCTATTGTATTAGCGGATTCATTGAACATAAAGACTTGTATTTCATGATTGATGGTACTGAATGAGAGAAAATTTCTGAGTATTCAACTAAATCCTTGAATTGCGATTATTTGAAAGCAGAATATCAGAGATCGTTTGATTTGTTATAATCCTTCGAGATTTGTGAATATATGAATATATTGCGATGGATTTCGTGGAAGGATTATCATTTAATAGATAAGTCCCGATGATATTGGTTATAGTGGATTGATTAATCAAATCTGCTTGACTTTATGTGTTGTGATGTTATGATCGATACATCTTGATTACTTGGGATACTTGTGGATATAGTATATGATAGGGATTCTTGTTCTACATCTTGTTCTACACCTTGTTTTACATCTTGACTATGGTAATTTTCTGAGCACTCTGGATATTTAACCGAGGTTGCTTCTTGATCATATGATGCGAGCATGTGAAGTGGATTTTCTTGTGGCTATTGTATGAGTTTGCTATTTAGTGGAAATTCCATCACACGAATTACTTGGTATATGGGTAATTGCTTGTATGGATACTTGATTCTTGTCTTGAGCACGAATGCTTCTTGTGAAAGTTTCATGGGAAAGTCACGGTATCGAGAAGGTTATGTGAGAATAATACTCGCAGGTAATTGATAATATGGTGTGGTATACCATATTCTTGCTATTCTTGAGTTCTATTTGTTATTTATATGTGTTATAATTTCGATCAGTAAAATTCGAAGACGAATTTTCTTTAAGGAGGGGAGGATGTAACGCCCGTCCTAATTCCTGTTAAATTCTTGTCTTGCATAATTATATGTTATTTTAATTGAGTTAATTATTTAACTAATTGAGCAAGTTTAGGTCCTAATTGTTTAAGTTGAAACATTAGGGTCATTTGTGAAAAATAAAGTTTAGGGGCTAAAATGCTCAAATTGAAATTTGGAGGGCCTTTTTGTCAAAAATGAAACTTGGAGGGCCTAATTGCAATTTCATGAAAATGGTAAGGATAAAACTTTGGTTGCCTTTGCTGAATCATTGTTTTCCCCCAAAAAAATATTCTTGTACGTTCTTTCTCTCTGTCTCAGAGAGAAAAGTCAGGGTTTACCCTATTCTCGACTCCTCTTGCTTAATTATGCCTCTGTTCGAAAATCCGACTTCGTATAAATGATCAGGGCAGTGAGTAGAGCATTTCCTGCCAAACAGAAATTAGTTTGGGTGAATTTGATTTCGGAGTAGGTAAGTCACTAGCTCCCCCTTGCTTGTAATAACATGCCTATATGTTATTCTTGATACTTGTGCTTGTTAATTTCGTGATTTGAATGAGTTTTGTGATACTTGTTAAATTTGGACGAAGGGAGTATTTCTATACTAGGTACAGAGAACATGATCCTAAATGCTAAATGGGTTTGCAAGTAAATTAGAAATTTATAATCCTATTCGTGAGACGGTGAAATATTAACTTTATTAAATGTTTATACAAGTATATTAGAAAATTATACTTATACTTGTGGGACGGTGAAATGAATAAAAGTATCCCTAAATGAGTATATTAGTATATTAGAAAATTATACTTATATTTTTGGGACGGTGAAATATTTAAATGGAATAAAGAAAATTATCCTATTATTTGTGGGACGGTAAAAGAAATGAATTGAACTTGAAATAAGTGTTCGGGTATGTTAAAAGATCTCACTTGATTGTTAGTAAGTTTATACTCCTACTTGTGGGACGGTGAAATAATAAATTGCTTGAAAGAAATAAAATTTCGAATTTTAGTACCTTGGGCGACCGCCCATATTTGGCCGGGCGACCGCCCATTTATCTGGAAGATTTTTCTCTTGCAAAGTCTTGTTTTGGGCGACCGCCCATATCCTTTTGTGCGACCGCACACTTGCCCTGATGAACAAATGTCTTGAGCTTGAACATCCAAAGTATAGGATTAAGAACTTGTAAGTATGAGATGTATAACTCATCTACTTAGCTTGAACTTGAAGTATAAGACAATTAAATCTTGTACATGACTTGAATATCCAAAGATTGGAATAATAACTTGAGTATAAGATAATTTATAAGATAATTAACTCTTGTACATGTCTTGAACATCCAAAGAATTGGATTGAGAACTTGAATGTAAGATGATAAAATCTTGTACATGACTTGAAACCAATACGTGTGTATGGTAATGAACTTGAATGTGCTATGAACAAGCACTAACGTGTTAGAACTATCCTTGATGTGCATGTGAAAATCTTACACATAACTACTTGATAGAATGTGGCTTGTTGACTACTTGATACTTGGTATTAATAACCAAAGAGTTAGAATATGGAACTAGATAGAGAATGATCAACTCTATTACATACTCAAATCTAATACGTGTGTATTGAAAGTGCTATGAACAAGCACTAATGTGCAAGTAATTGGTTTTAGTCGTGCATATACTCAATGAAGTATATAAAGTATAAAGAAGATATCTTGTTCTTGAGTTGAGTTCCTAAAGAAATAGGGACTAGTGTAATATGAAGATAATTCATAAAACAATGATTATAGAACACAATATGTGTTGAAAAATGTATTCGATTATTAGCGATAAATATACGCGAGATATGATTTTGACTAGGTACAATACGACCTATTCGACTACGTGCTTAGAGTTTAAGATGTTGGCCTCTACTTGGAAGTAAGGGTATCGTGATAGACACATTAGTGTGTTAAAGGTTATATGAATATGTACGTGCAAATATTTCATATGACAAAGTGATATAGTATGACATACCCTACAACTTGTTTGGGGTCTGTTATTAATAGACTCTAATTTGGCTTGATTGTGTTACGTGGGCACATTACGTGCCATTGTTATACTGATTTGTATTCGCAATTATTGCGTGCGTGTACTTGTATTTGGTGAGCACATAATTACATGGTTCATGAAGAGCTAGTCCACTACTTTTGGACTTAGTTCTATACTCTTGTAGTTCAAGTAAACATCTACTTGTGCATTCTTGTATGAGTCCAACTGGTCACCTTGCTTGCTTGGAGATGTATAGGTTCACGCTTATCATGAGGCTGGGGCCAAAGTGATAATCGGGTGCCTATGTATCTGGGCTTGACCCCTTACTACAGGCCATAGTAAGGGCATAGCTTCCTTTATTAGAGCTATACGCCTGATAAAAGTGAATGCTAAACTCGTGAACACCTCGTGAATCTTGTTCTTGTTAGTGACACTGCTTACCGGGTCCTCTTGTGTACTGCACAGCAGCAACTTGATTGATCGTGATTTGTCAACTGCAATAAGCAACGACAACAATGGTTTACTTGGGAGGAATAAGGCTGGAATATCCTTTGTAACGTGTTAGTTTAGCCTTATGTGCTAGTTACTTGATGAGTTGGCTAAGCCTCTCATATACTTGTTACTTGATTACATCTTGAGCATGATTACTTGATAATCTTCTTGATTTGCATGATTACATGATAATATGCTATGTACTTGTATCTAGTAACTTACTGAGATTTATCTCACCCTGTTCCTTGTTTATTTGTTCCCCCCCCCCAGGAAAGCAAGTGGTAATACGTTGTGAGGCTCGACTTAGCAGGGGCCTACTTGGGAGGTTATTCTTGTTGGGGATTGTTATCCTTTCCAGTTTTGGTGAGGACGATCTTGTATCAGTTGGTTAGACTCAGTATATTGGGTAGACTTGTATAGTTCTTGTAATGCCGGCATGTTTTCCGCTGTGTATAACCACATTTGGTTTAATTTTCTTAGTATAGAACTCGTTGTGAGCTATCTTAGCTCGTTCCTCTTGAGTATATATATGATACCAGTTGATTTATTCAGGTGTCATTCCAGTTTCTCGTTTCTTATTAGTCACGCGCACCAGGTTCGAGGTTCTATTAGGGAATCCCGGGACTTGGGGGCGTGTCACCTGCGCCTACCAAGAAGACATCTCATGTGCCTGCTCCAGTTATTAAACCAACTTCTATCTCACTCACTGCTGATCAACAGAAACTCAAAGATCAAATATCTACTGAGTTATTCGGAGACCTAAGTGAGGATCAAGTTGAGGGGGAGCCAGAACCTTCACTCCAGCGCAGATCTACTCCTGCGCCTCCCCTTACTGATGAACCAAGTTCAAATGCTGAATATCTTCCTTCTCCTCCACAGAAAACAACTCCTGTTCATTCTCCTACCAGGCGCCTGGATCCTTCTGCGCCCCAATCTGATGACACGCCTCCTCCTCCTAATGCTGATTTAGGTGTGGTTATTTTTATGCTTCAAAAACTTCATGAAGGCCAAGATCGAATTGAGTCTTAGTTAGAGCTTCATACTTCAATGATTACCAATCAGGCAGATGAGATTGCTGCCATTAAGGGGGAGATAACGCGCATTGGCGCAGATATCAGAGACAAACACTTTCTAACCCCTCAGCAATGGAGTGATGCTATCGCCCAAATGAATGATTTATTCAAAGACACTCTTGCTGAGCTTCATGAAAGAATTGCAGGAGGAATCAAGCTCACTGATGGTCAAGCTTTTATTGATGCAATTAAGCAAGTAGAGACCAGTGTGGCTGCAGATATCAAGAAGTTGCTTGACTAAGTCACTGGTGAAAGTGATAAGTTAGTGAATGTAATGGATAAGCTGAAGGAAATAAAGGATGAGCTCGAGAATGCTCCAAGCGCGCACATTGACACCGCGCCCTCTTCTAGCGCCGCGCCATTTAACTCTCTCTCCTTACTTTCAAAGTTGGATATTTTGAAGGAGTTGATTGTTACTCACTTTAATGCCACGCACTCTAGCGCAGACAGGCGCGCATAAAGAACTTCTGCTGATATTGTCACCGCGCAAGCTGCTGTTGAAGCTAACCTTCAAATTGTTGCAGAAAATCTCTCTCAACAGCAAGCTATCTCTCAACGCACCATTGATGAGTATCAAACCATCAATGTTGATCATTTGCGCTATATCAGAGATGGTGTCATAGACACTCATGGGATTGTAAACCGTTGTCACCAACTTTCCAAACAAATTCAGCGCTCAGTTTCAGAAATAGAAGAAGGATTGAAGGATGATGACGCGCCTCCCAACCCTTAGTTTCTATTTTTATTGTAAAGATTTTATAACTCTTTTGTATTAGTGATTTAGAGCTTACTTGTTTTAGCACATTTTGTTTTTGTTCTGTTCAAAACTTGTAATCTGTAACTCCAACTCCCCAAGTTTTAATGAGAACAAAGCATCACTATTATTTCAAACCTTGCTTACTCAAACTTCTTGTTTGTAGAACAATGAATGTTGTTTAAAATCATATGCATCATATTTGAACTGCTTCATATTTCATGCATTGAGTTTAAATTTTTTTTAAACATTCCAAAAGTAAAACTCATATACATTATGAATGTGTTAAACTGTTATTTCTATCATTCCATTTGTAATGTTTTATCTTTATTGGAATAGATTAGAAATCTATATCTTGGACTAGTGTGTGCATTAACTTGAGACATGATTTACCAATTTCATTTATTTGGACATGTTATTATCAAGTATAATGTTTGTCCCTGATATAGTAGGTAATGGAATCAATCAAATAGGGGGAGATTGTTGGGTATGCCCACTTATATCTCAGTTTCAATGTAATAGGATTGATCAGATTTGATTGATCCATCACCTAAGTTTTATTTCATGGACTTTAGACCCACATGTAAGAAGTATTTATTCTTCATTTTTTAGGTTGTCCATTGTAATGGAATAGGCTTAGGAATAGGGCAAGAAGATCAAGATTGAAGAAAATCACTCCGTAAGTTTTGAGCTACGCGCCTATGCGCTCCATTCCACGCGCCATGCGCCTCCTTAGGCGCGCGCATGAGTAATGCGCCTAGCTTGGCTCACGCGCCCAAGATGGCTCAGCGCACGCTATGTCTACGTGCCCCTTGGCTTAAACGCGCATAAATGTTGAAATAACATTCAGTGATTTAATGAAGACTCGAAAACTTGAAGAGATTCAAACTAAGCCAATGATCCAACGGTGGTTAAATAACACGTATGCACCTGCATCTAAGGACACCTGTCCATAACGGTTATATTTGTGTTATGTGTATAACAGCTATAAAAGGACACGTGCTCCACTCAATGAGCGACAGCACATCCGTCCTTTCTCTGACTCACCAAGGATTTCCAACGGCTAGTTTTTGGGGCTCTACAATAAATACCCCATAACTTCAACCATTTGAAGTTGCTAAGCATTTCAAGAATTTCTCTCTCAAGCATTTGTTGAAGATTTGAAGATTGCCTTTGATTTACCAGATTTCTCAAGAACATCTTCATAACTTCATCCTTAGCCCAGATCCTCAAGCAAAAACACTTTAGTTTTCTTGTGCTCTCAATCTCAAAGATCTAAAGAGCCTTGAATCTAAAAACACACACGCACCTCTTTAAGTTTGATCACTTAGATCTTTCTTTTAGAGATACACCGGTTATTGTCTAGGATTTGTTCTTTCATAGAAATAGATCTTGAGTTAGTGTATAAGCTCAAACGATTGTAATTTGTAACACTCACTCATAATATAAGATCTTCATTAGAAATCCAAGACTAACCATCTTAGTAGAGGACGTAGATCATTTTCCCAATCGAACCTCTCCAAATAGCGCGTAATTACTATCTTGCTATTTTCTTTCAAGTTCATATCATATCTAACTATTTGTTTGTTTATTCATTGTAGAGTGATTGATTGAACTGTGTTGTGTTTGTTATATCATTTGCCTTAGTTTCTTATTTCACCCACTTTGAGCCTAAATACTTAGAGTGTGTGTGCGCCCCTTTTATCATACTTTGCGCCTATTTACATTACTAAATTCCGCTGTGCATTTCACTCACTCACATAGGCGCATATCATAACGCTTATTTGATAAAGTGCACATTTGCAATTGAGTTTATCAAGGGTACGAAAAGAATTTTAAAACAGCTATTCACCCCCCTCTAGCTATTTTTCATACCCTTGTTGCACTTTGGGACCAACAGACCAACACAAAACAGCGTTTACCACACCTTGGGGGACGTTCTGTTATACGGTCATGCCATTCGGACTCAAGAATGCCGGAGCCACTTATCAGAGAGCCGTAACTGCATTGTTCCATGACATGATACATAAAGAAATGGAGGTGTACATTGACGATATGATCATACACTCCAAAGGCTCCGATAGGAAACACTTTGTCGACCTCAGAAAGTTCTTTGAGAGGTTGAGACACCATAAGATGAGACTTAATCTGGCCAAGTGCACATTTGGGGTAGTGAAAGGAAATGTCCTTGCGTACATGGTCACTGAGCATGGTATAGAAGCAGATCCCGCTAAGATCAAAGCCATCATTGACATGCCTCCACCTAGACGCAAAAAGAAGTCAAGGGATTTATGGGTCGCCTTCAGTACATTAGTCGTTTCGTTAATCAACTCACGATGATGTGCGAGCCCATTTTTAAGCTCCTCAAGAAGAATGCATCCCTAGAGTGGACAGAAGAATGCCAAGAAGCTTTTGATAAGGTCAAGGAGTACTTAGTGAATCCGCCCGTATTGGTTCCACCGCATAGGGAGAAACCATTGACCTTGTACCTCACAGTCAATGACACTGCATTAGGGGCTATAATAGCACAAGAGCGACCCGATTCGAAGAAAGAGAACGCCGTGTACTTTGTCAGCCGTTGCTTCCAAGGGGCTGAACTGAATTACTCTGCATTAGAAAAGTCGTGTGCTGCACTAGTATGGGTAGCTGAGAGACTAAAGCCGTACATGTAGGCGTTTCCTGTACAACTAATCGCCAGAATGGACCCAATGAAATATATCTTTGAGATGTCGCATGTCTCCTCTAGGATAGCCAAATGGTACTTCATGCTCGCGGGGTACGATATCACTTACATCACACAGAAATCCGTGAGGGGGAGAGTCTTCGCGGATCACTTAGCTGAATTTCCATGTGATGAAGCGAAGGGGGAAGACCCACGATTCCCCGATGAGGACATCATGTTAATAGAAGAAAATAAGTGGCAATTATTTTTCGATGGCGCTGCCAATAAACGGGGATATGGCATTGGCATGTTACTAGTAGATCCCTCAGATTTCTACACTCTACTTCCAATCCGCCTTGACTTTGAGGCCCATAACAATATTGCCGAGTACGAAGCTTGCATAGCGGGGCTTGAAGCATCCTTAGAAAGAAATGTGACCGAACTAGAGGTGTACGGAGATTCACAACCTATAATCTATCAGTCACTCAAGAAGTGGAAGGTACAAGATCCTACACTCCAGAAATATAACGACCATCTCCAAGACTTGGTCAAACAGTTCAGAGAGGTCACTTTCTACTATCTTCCTAGAGATAAGAACCGCTTAGCAGACTCGCTAGCCATGCTAGCATCGCTTGTTGAAATTCCCGAATGGACTGAGGTTAAAACCTTCAGAGTCGCGAGGCGAACGACTCCTGCTTATTACTCAATCATAGACTTCAAAGAAGAGTGTAACTCTGTGAATACCTTGGACAACAAACCTTGGTATTATGATGTATGGCATTTCCTCCTAGACGGAACATTCCCATCCGACGCGTCACCTAAAGCGAGGATAGCCCTCAAACGGCTTGCCGCCCAATTTGTTATCATAGGTGATCGCCTCTATAAGAAGCACTACGAGCAGTGTCTACTCTGTGCCGATGAGCACGAAGCCGTAGAAATCATGGAACAAGTCCATCATGGAGTCTGTGGAACCCACATGAATGTCAATATGCTAGCAAAGAAAATCATCCGACTAGGATACTATTGGGCTACAATGGAAGCGGACTGCACCAACATGGTTAAGAAATGCCACAAGTGCCAGAAACATGCCAACTTACAACATGCACCACCGTCCGTGTTATACCCCATGACATCCCCTTGGCCATTTTCTACATGGGGAATAGACGTCATTGGTAAAGTTTCGCCGACAGGTCATAATGGACATTCATTCGTGTTAGTCGCCGTTGATTACTTCACCAAATGGATCGAGGCTCAATCCTACAAAGTCTTGAATGCCAGAAAGGTGGTTGAGTTCATTAAGACCAACATCATATGCTGATATGGGGTACCTCATGAGATGATATCTGACAATGGCACGTACTTTGAGAAAGAATATGACCAACTACTTGCAGAGTACAAAATAGAGAGACATCAGTCATCACCGTACCGACCACAGACCAATGGAGCAGTCGAAGCTGCTAACAAGACCATTGAGACCATCATTAGGAAAATGGCTAAGACTGGCAGAGATTGGCCCGACAAGCTACACTTTGCACTCTGGGGCTACCGAACTTCAATTCGTACCGCTACTGGTGAAACTCCATACGCCCTAGCCTATGGGATGGAAGCAGTGCTACCAATTGAATTAGAAGTACCATCACTAAGGGTTCTCCTAGAAAACCAAGTGAGCGAAGCCGCATGGTTAGACAGCCGTTATGAACAACTAGCCCTGCTAGATGAACGACGACTTCGAGCCGCCGAGCATATCCAAGCGTATCAACGGAGAATGGCCCGAGCATTCAATAAGAAAGTCAAGTCTAGAAACATCAAAGAAGGGGACCTTGTCCTACGTGAACATCGTCCTGGACCGTTCAATCCTATGGGCAAATGGGGACCAAGATGGATAGGCCCCTACATAGTCAAGAAGATATTCTCCGGAGGAGCGGTACAACTCGCAGATCTAGATGGAGATCAACTGCCGAAGCCCGTCAACATGGACAAGCTGAAAAAGTACTACTCATAAGTCCGTCCCCTATTCCAAAGAAAAGAGGAAAGCTCGCTAGGTTTAAAACCCGCAAGGGCGGCCTAGGCAAAAATTAGAGCAGAAAGCACTAGAAAAGAAGCCCGCTAGATTGAAAACCTGAAAGGGCGGTCTAGGCAAAAATCAGGGTGTGCATTAAAATATATATATATATATATATATATATATATATATATATATATATATAATAGGGGACAGTCTCGTACGAGACACCTATGTCTCATGCGAGACATGTCAGTCAGCAAATATATTTTTCTTTTTCTTACACAAGAACTACGATGACCTGAGCTCCTTATTTAATTGATGTAAAAGGAGAACGTAGGCAGCCTTTTGGTCCGGTCTATTCAATAAATAAAATCAAAGTCTTGTCTTCTTATTAATTGAATGTATTTCAAGAAAACAATAAGAAAGTATGTAACATGAATACCAACTTGCAAAAGAAAATAAATAAAATACTAAAAGTCTAAACATTGGTCTATCTATTGGCAATCTCTCGATACTCCTAAGGATCTATTTCTTCCTTAACTTAGTAGGGGCTTGACCACGATCCGCCTTGTCATCCCTCTTCCTCTTGACCCAAGGTATCTCGAAATCTGGAGGAACATCAAGACCACTGAACACCGAGGGAGTCAGTCTCGCGAACACATGAGGCCTATCTTGAGCTTGGAGTTTACCGGGAAGTCCGTTTGCTCTATTCTCGTAAAAGTCACTCTCCAGAAAGTCTTGAGTGGCATCTGCTCTGACATTAGAAGGATCCTCCTTAGATTCCTTCTTCCTCAATTCAAACTAGGCTCAAATTGGTCCCCCAACAGAAAGCGACGGATCTCATCAATACCCTCGACATTGGGACGGAGTTCCGAGAGAAACCAATCTAAGTATTTGTCCGACAAATAGATACTTCCTCCATCATGACGAAGATTGGTCCAACGATCCATAGTGGTTCCTTACCCCCAAGCGCGAGCCAAGCTCGTAGAGAACTCCGAGTCCATGAAAGAAACATCTCGAGGCCGTCCCCCTGATAAGAAAGTGTCCTGCTGTTGACCAAATTGTCGCATTACCCTCCGAGCAAAGTAGAAAGAAGAATCCCTCAAGCCCGGAAGAACGACCCTGTCGTACCCGAGGGTATTAGCTACAAACCTCCTCACCCTCCAAAAGGATGGGCACCAAGCGATATCATTGGTCTCCGCTTTAGCAAAAAGATGAGCCCACTCCTCAATGCTGAGACCCTGTACTAACAGCCTCCGCCTATAGAAAGTATAAGGAGAATACTCGACCGGAGAGTCCAACAGTTTAAAATGTTCTCTGAGCCAAATAGTCAACAACAATGGACTTCCCCGAGTCATAGAGCCGTTTCGGTGTAACTCATCAAGACCATGAAGGGTCTCCCCCAAGATAAGAGGGATTATGTTGAAGGCCCATCCTCTAGCTTGCAGAACGATGTCCACGAGCTCCGTGTTCGCCATGCCACACTTGCTCATGACGCACGCTCCGAAATAAGCACAATGCTAAGAGGTAGCACTGGGAATCCACACCGTGATCGCGAGTCACCGGACCTTTAAATCTCCTAGGCAAAGCATGGAGATCAATATAGCGGTTATGAACATAACTCTGAGCCTCAGGAAGGCCAATGCTCAATAAGTCCCTAAGAGACTCCGCTGGTACCTTATCGCAATTAGGAACCACAATCATCCCAGTCAAAGTCATATCCAAGATAGCCTCCATCTCCTCCACAGTAGGGACCATCTCATTAAGTGAAAAGTTGAAGATGTGAGTTGATGGATCCCAGAAGCGTGCAACTCCCTTTAAGAGGTCCCATTCCGGCTTTAGGTTCTTCAAGGTGAAAAGAATCTTGAAACCGAACATATCCACGAATCTCTCTTGGCGAGGTTTATTAAACGAGCGAAAGAACGTTGCTAAATCATTCTTGTAGCGTTCCACTAACTCTAAGTCCAAGGATAACTCGTCAACGATTATTGATGAAGGGACGGACTTGCTTGGGGCCATTGAGAGCAAAAGGTTGAGAATTCAACTCCAAAAGAAAGGTTCCCAGAACTGATTCATGGCTGCATGGTATTCTAGGACGGACTAGAGGTGTTTATATACAAGTTTGGACACCAAATCCTCGAGGAAAAGGAGAAACAGCCGCAGATTGAAAGGATGGCTCGTACGAGACATCGATGTCTCATACAAGGCATCTCCCAAGTCAGAACAACAGAGACTCTGCTCAGATTTCAGGTTGCTCGACAAGTCAAAACATGTCTCAATCACCCCTGAAATCCATCCAAAACAGTTCATTCACCACATACAAATGGCCCAACGCGAATCCACCTCATAAAATTATCCCTCGGTTGACCAACCGGATGTGAGTAAAAAAAAAAGGGGGAGAATGGGGGAATCCTATCTAAGACGTGTCGCCAACGCCGCACTGTCATCCGTCAGTCCGAGGCCTCTTCCCGAAAGAAGCTAGCTCAGCTGTCTGCTGAGCCAACCGTCCGAGCAGCCCTGCTGTCTCTCTCTTCATCCTCTTGGCATAGGCCATGAACTGGGCAAGCCATCCCGCAACCTTTCTATACTCAGCAATGGGCACCTGTTGAGAAGAAACAAATGAAGGTATCAAAATCCTCAGATAAATGATAAACAGAGATATGAATTGGTAAAATGATGGAAATGACAGAAGGAGGGTCATAAAAATCATACCATGGTCGCGTCGGCAGGAGGTACAAATGAAGGTATCATACTGCGCGGGATGATCCTTGGTACTCTATACTCCCTCATCCACGCTGTAGGTAAAAGAAGCTGGTCCAAGCTGTGGACGAAAAGGGACGTGGACAACTCTCTGGGCCTGAGCCTGATCACCCTCTATAATCAGTCGGGGCATGAGACGAGCAAGGAAGTCCTGGTAATCAGCCTCCAAGGACATAAGGTCAAAGGCATCCTGACCAATAATAAGGTCCCCTCTCTCGTCCTCCGCAATGGCATAAGAATTAAGCATATGGACCGGCGGATCCAAAGGGACGATGACGTCGAGTCTGCCACCGCCCTGCTGGCGAGAGACTCTCTCTCCTAAATAGAAGCATCCACCGCCAAGGCCAATCATTAACAGCCTCATACCGACAAACCCATAAACTTGGTCAATGCCCAAACTCCACCATGGGAAGAAGGCAACAACGGACTCTGGGACGGCCTCCCACCTGTCAAAATATAGCCTCATGCACTCCACCGTCATATCAGCCCCCTCGGCCTGCTCATCACGGGCATCCCTGTTATCCCGGCGCCACCTCAGAGTATCGGGGAACATAACAGTATTGTCTCGAAGATTGAAAGTAAAGAGACCAAACATGGCGTATCCCCAAGCCTGCAAAATGGGAGAAACATAAAAGAGGTCAATACACAATGGCTCAAATGAGGAATGCCATCAAAATAAACTGGGGCTGAAATAAAGGAGGAATACAGAAGAAGATGAGTATTATACCTCCCAGGCATGACTGTAGCCGCCCAAGCCAGCGTTCACCCTATCCCGCGAACTCTCATCCATAGCCACATAGAAATGGGCCAAACCAGCAGAACCCCAGCTAGCATCAGTGACATGCGGCATGTCCCTTAGGCAGCTAAGCAGAGTAAAAAAGGGCAGTCGACGCATGATTAGCAAAGAGCGTCTCAGAAAAGGCCCACCATAGAAAGCCACAGACAGCTGCAATGCGAGTACCAGTGAGATGCATCTGACCAGCATTAAGGGTGATATAAGTATCCACCCTCTCCCTCAAAGCCTTCAGAGGGACACCCTTTCCTAGGGTACGCAAAGAGAATCCCAGAAAATGCATCATATCGTCCCTGCTAGGAGTAAAGTCCGCATCTACCTCAAGAGGTTCGCCGATGATAGCAAGTCCGGTAATGGCATGGAAGTCAGTAGGGGTCATGGTGACCTCCCCCCACCGCATATGAATAGTGTGAGTGCTATCCCACCAGCGCTCCCGGATGGCCTGGAGCAAGTGCACATTCCTCCTCTCACCGACAAGGCCGTCAAAGAAGGGTTTCAATCCGAGGTTCTCAATCTCCTCCTTCATCTCGCCACTGAGAGTTGCCCACCTCTCAGCGACCGCTCGCACGCTGCCTCTACAGTTATTGATCACCCTGAATGACTGCAACCAACAAAGGCAAAAGAGATAAATGTCAGAAAATCGGTAAAATCCTCATTTAAGCATTTTACCCGAAAAGTCGCAGAATCGCCTGAAACGATAGTCAAAATCATGTACTACCATACTACAACGATTTTCAGCACCAACAAGGGTGAAATTCTATCAAAAGATCAGCCATGCATGATAAACCCTAGCAGCGGTAATTCTAGGCGAAAATTGACAAAAGTCGAATCGCTAGAACACTAAATTGAGACATGCAACAGCGAAATTGACATGGAAACTCAACCAGAGGAAGAGATCCTTACCCGCCTAGTCCAAACGGCATGAGCGACGTGGTCCTCTGGGAACGGGCACAAATCATTAGTGGCCCATACTTTACCCTTCATATGTCTACCGAAGAGGTGTTCCTTATGTGAACGATGTGCACCGGCCATTTGCAAGGGTAGGGAATCACCAAAACTTGGAGAAATTGGAGATTTTTTAGTGAGAAAATCACCTAGGGTCGAAAGCTCCCGAGAATGGAATAGGAAAAATGATTTGAAAATCACTTCCAGCGCCTGAAATGCCTCTTTTCTGCGTAAAAACAGAAAAGTCTCGTACGAGACATCATTCCCTCATACGAGAGATCTCTAGAAAAGTCTCAAAAAAGCATGTTTTCTTGAGAAATTCCAAAAAAGCCCTGCTTTTAACAGAAAGGTCAGAAAAAGCCCTGCTTGAGACCAAGAGGTCGAATCTGAACCCGGTTCAAGATGGAACATTGAGTCGTCAACAAATGGATATTTTCAGAATTGGAACAAGCAAAGTTGTTTCTCAGTACGAATTTATCCTCACCGCGCATCCAAGATCATGGGTGAGCAACAAGAATCTGCATCAGCAAACTCTGAATCCCACGACTGTCATCAAGGTGTAAGCTAATGGCACAGGATTTGCAATCAGTTATCCCACGACTGTCATTAAGGTGTAAGCTAATGGCACAGGATTTACAACTGGGTATCCCACGACTGTTGTCAAGACGTAAGTTAACAACACAGGATCCCACCATTTGGAGTCCCATAATTGTCATCAAGATGTAAGTTAATGGCATATGATTCACTTTTCTGGCGGAAAAGCAGTCGCTTTAGAAGGAGAAGCAAGGTCCGAGTAATTGGCGTCTCCACATCTGGGTATCTCACGACTGTTGTCAAGACGTAAGTTAACAACACAGGATCCCACCATTTAGAGTCCCATAATTGTCATCAAGACGTAAGTTAATGGCATAGGATTCACATTTTCAACGGAAAGGCAGTCGCGTTGAAAGGAGAAGCGAGGTCCGAGTAATTGGCGTCTCTAAACCCAGAGTCCGATAATTGTTATCAAGACGTACGTTAATAACATAGGATTCACATTTTCCAACGTAAGGGACAAACTCGTTGGGAAGGAGAAGCAAGGTCCAGGCAACTGGCGTCTCCAAAATCGATGGCAGTTCGTCATCAACAACAGGGCATGTTCATAATTGGAGTCAAAGAGATTGATTTCCTCAGTATGGATTGCAACTGGAGATGGTTCGTCATCGGCAAAAAGGGAGTATATTCAGAATTGGGTCAAGGCTATTGATTCCTCAGTATGGGTACTCTCTAAACTCTAAGCTTTACTTATCGCAAGTTTTGCTTTCAAAAAAATGATTTTCAAAATACCTTAAACCTCAGTTTTTGTGTATTTTCGGAGTCGAACTACGTTTGGTCTGATTTCCTTCCAAGGAATACGTAGGCAGCTTTTTAGCACGACCATACCCCTAGTTCAAAATGGTGTCTTTTCTATCGACGAAGGTACTTCATCCATAAGTATCGTTGCTGAGGGGCTCTGTAGACACCCCATTTTGGACATTCATTTATAATCACACTACTTCTGTGTCTCGCCTTTGATTTGGGTTAAAACTCGTTAAGTTGGACTTGTTTCGTTAAGTTTCTGACTAACTCAGTTAGTTAGGGGCCAAACTAAACATTAAAACTATCGTAGAGGGCAAATAAGTGATTCCAGCACTTAGATGCCTCGTACGAGACATTGATATCTCGTACGAGGTATCCCCCTCGACAGTCGGGTTTTTAGTCAGTTTCCTTGTTGATCTTAACCCCTTTTCTTGGCAAACACTCATGCAATCCGGGAAAACCTAATGGCCGATCCTCGAGTCCAAAAATACCTCTGTGGAGATCAACTCATTGATTCCCACTTCAACTTACCTTCTTGGCCAAAACCCTAGGTCAAAATATCCTATAAATATAAGGTTCTTGAACCAGAAAAAGGGTAGACTCTATATTCACCAAACAACCACTCAAAATCTGACCAAAGAAGTTCTTCTAATCAGCCCCTCTCTGATACCCACGAAATTTGGAGGATCAAGGCCTTTAGTCAAGGCCATCCATAGGATTCTTGAAGAAAACGCTTAGGTAAATCTTTGCTTTTCTATCTTCTCATCTCCTTCTTTGTGTTTGAAGTAGTGTGATTCCATTAAAGGATCAGCCTAGAGCCTCTCCAACCCATGGAGATGGTCTCGAAGCACATGATCCGACATCCCAAATAAATAAGTCATTATTTATTTGTTTGTTTTTATCTTTTGGTACACGAATGCATGATTTTGAAACGATGATGATGATTTCTTAGCAAGACCAATCCTAGATTGGGTGAATTGGGTGCTCCTTGACCTTCCCAATTCATAACTTAACCCCCGAATCCAGACATCTCGGTCCGTGTTCCGACAATAACATGGTGGCGACTCTCAAATCAACAAGAAGGTGAATCGAAGGTCGAAAGCGTGCCATCCAAGCAAAAACCTCGCGCGCAAACAACTTCATTGAGTTAGACCTCCGGGATTTTGATGTCATTTTAGGTATGGATTGGTTAGCTGCGTATCATGCAAAGATAGATTGTTTTAAGAAAGAGGTGGTATTTTGTATTCCTGGTGAACCAGAATTCTATTTTAAGGGGACAAGGCCTGAGCGGAAGTCAGGGTTGATATCGTTCTTAAAGGCTCGAAAGATGTTGAAGAAGGGTTGTGAAGGGTTTTTAGCTTCTATTATTGACATTAGAAAGGAAGGCGTTAAGATCGAAATGGTCCCAATCGTAAACGAGTTCGTAGATGTTTTTCCTGAGGATTTACCGGGAATACCGCCTAAGTGAGAAATTGAGTTTTCTATTGACCTGGTCCCTGGTACGGGTCCTATCTCTAAGGCACCCTACAGAATGGCACCCGCGGAACTTAAGGAGTTAAAAGAACAGTTACAAGAGTTATTAGAGAAAGGCTTTATAAAACCTAGTGTCTCGCCTTGGGGTGCTCCCTTGTTATTCGTGAAGAAAAAGGATGGGTCTATGATGCTGTGCATCGATTATAGAGAGTTGAATAAGGTGATGGTGAAGAATAAGTATCCTTTACCAAGGATTGATGATTTGTTCGACCAGTTACAGGGTGCGTGTTACTTTTCCAAGATTGATCTTCGTTCTGGGTATCACCAATTGAGGGTGAGGAAAGAAGATGTCTCTAAGACAGCATTTAGGACCCGGTATGGTCATTATGAGTTCTTAGTGATGCCTTTTGGTTTGACGAATGCTCCTGCAATGTTTATGGAACTAATGAATAAGGTGTTCCAAAAAAATTTAGATCGATGTGTTATTGTGTTTATTGATGACATCCTGGTTTACTCTAAAACGAAGGAAGAACATGAGGAACATTTGAGGATAGTACTGCAGATTTTGAGGGAACAAAAGATATATGCAAAGTTCAAGAAGTGCGAATTTTGGCTTGAAGAATGAGCTTTTCTGGGTTATGTAGTGTCCAAGGAAGGTATATCGGTGGACCCATCAAAAATTGAAGCAGTGGTGAAGTGGGAAAGACCGACCACAGTGACTGAGGTTTGGAGTTTCTTGGGGTTAGCTGGTTATTATAGGCGTTTCGTGGAAGGATTTTCCAAGATATCATTGCCATTGACAAAATTGATGCAAAAGGATGTTAAGTTAGAATGGACAGAGGAATGCGAGGCCAATTTTCAAGAGTTGAAGAAGCGATTAGTGTCTGCGCCGATTCTTACTCTGCCATCGGAGGCAGAGGGTTTTGTGATTTATTGTGATGCTTCATTGAAGGGGTTAGGTTGTGTTCTAATGCAGAATGAGAAGGTGATCGCTTATGCATCTCGTCAGTTGAAGAGCTATGAGAGAAACTACCCAACTCATTATTTAGAATTGGTGGCAATAGTTTTCGCTTTGAAGATTTGGAGACATTACTTGTATGGTGTACATTGTGAAATATATACAGACCATAAAAGCCTCAAGTACATATTCACTCAGAAGGAGCTGAACATGCGATAGAAATGGTGGTTGGAATTATTGAAGGATTATGATTGTGACATCTTGTATCATCCAGGAAAAGCCAATAAAGTGGCAGATGCTTTAAGTCGTAAGAATAGAGGGGGCTTAGCAGCCATACTAGCAACCAAAGGAGAGTTGATGGAAGGAGACGAACATGTAAGTTTAGAAGTCAAGATTGACAGTGAAAGGGGTCGTTTAGCCCATTTGAGCGCGCAACCCACATTGTTAGAAAGAATTAAGGCGGCTCAAGTAATTGACCCGGAGTTAGTAGAGATCTTAGATAAACTGATGGGTGGCGAGTCATCTGAATTTAAAGTTGGGAATGACAATATGTTGAGATATCGGTCAAGGATCTGTGTTCAAGATGATGAGAGTATTAAATGAGAAATCCTTGAAGAAGCTCATTGTTCTCGATTCGCAGTGCACCCTGGTAGTACGAAGATGTACCAAAATGTGAAGGATACGTATTGGTCGATCAACATGAAGAGAGATATAGCAGACTTTGTGGCTAAGTGTTTGGTGTGCCAACAGATAAAGTGCGAACATTAGAGGTCGGGTGGTTTATTACAGTCGTTACCGATTCCTGAATGGAAGTGGGAACACATTGCTATGGATTTTGTGGTGGGACTACTAAGGACCCTAAAGGGTCATAATGCAATTTGGGTGATCGTTGATAGGTTGACCAAGGACCCTAAAGGGTCATTACTGATTCCATCGATACTGGCACTCCATGAAGTCTAACTATCTCATGCAGACAAATATCGTCATGAACTTAAGTTTGATGTGGGAGACCATGTATTCTTAAAGATATCCCCTACGAAGGGTGTTATGAGATTCGGAATCAGAGGAAAGCTTAGTCCGAGGTATGTCGGGCCATTTGAGATTCTTGATCGAGTGGGAGAGGTGGATTATAGACTGGCATTGCCGCCGGCACTGTCGGGAGTCCACAATGTTTTTCATTTGTCCATGTTACGAAAGTATGTCCCTGACCCAAGCCATGTCATTGTATTTGAACGGTTACGTTTTCGAGCGGATCTAAGTTATGATGAAGAACCGATTCGGATTGTGGATAAGAAGGACCAAGTATTAAGAAAGCGCATCATCCCATACGTGAAGGTTCAGTGGAGTAACCATATTGTTCGAGAAGCTACATGGGAGCTTGAAAGTGAGATGCGGGAGAAATACCCTAAATTGTTCATTATTTTAATAGTGGACTGGGCTTAATTAGTTTGTGCTCAATTTTTTTAAAAATGGGCCTAGTAGAATAATAAAGTTGGGCTGATTTGGGCTTACTTAATTAAACATTTTTTTGGCCATTTTATTTAAATTAGGTCACTCACTCAATGATATCAGGAAAAAAAAAAGTAAAAGAAAAGAACCCAGATGGAGGATTTGTGCAGTAACGACAAAGGAAGAATAGGTTTCGGTAACGGAAGGAATAGGAAGGGGGTATTGTCTCACTGTCGTTAAAGCCGGAGCGGAAGAGTCAGATTAAGGTAAGTATAAAAGAAGGCTTGATTTGGTGTATTGCAGAATAGGTGTATTGCTCATTAGATTAGCAAATTAATAAATAAAAAGTCGTTAGAACGGAAAGCAATTTGAAAATGTTAAGATTAGATTTTTTAAATTGGTATTTGGTTATTAGATTGTAATTGGATTTGTATAAGTGGTGATTAGTTAACGTCAATGAAACCAAAGAAATATGAATCAGGGATCGGTCGGTCGGAACACAAATAGTCTCTGCGATGATTACAAGGATTAAGTTGAAGGAGAAATAACATTTCTATACAGCCCTGTCTCTAGAAATATGTACAGATTGGTCCTTGTGAATAAGAGTTATCAAATTGGTGTCAAGTTAGGTAGTTACATCTAAGATGGATTTTTAAGTTATAAAAATTTGTAAATTAATACTTAAATTAGTAAATCACCAAATAGTCCATTTTCATTAAGTGTTAATGATATTGAATATATTTTATTAGATTTTGGGAAGCTCAAGTAAAGGGTCTGTTTCTTCGTACATCGAGAATTAATCAAAGCTCGCAGCTAAGGTAAGGGATTTACGTCTCCTAGTCCTATTGTATATCGTCATTTATTGACCCTCCGTTCCTAGAGTAATTATTGTTTTACCGTTATGGCCGGTAATTTTTGATTTGGAATTCACTCTAAGCGTTTCCGTCAGTTAAATTAGACTTTAAATTGACATTGAATTATTGGTCAATTAAAGAACCTCATTGATAAAAGAATGATCACTTAATGACACCCATTATTTGTGGGTTAATATTGATATACTATTGATACCCGGCCATGAGGGTTAATTCGTGACATGCCTATGTGGCATTAACCATCGATAACGAAACCACTGAAATTGTGGTTATATAGGTTATCCGGATATACCGAAACATTGATACATCGACTATTGTACCCCTATGGGTTACTTTTTGAATATTGACTTGATGAGAAGAATATTAAGTGATCATAATTGATTTTACGCATTATTGAATATTGAATTGAGCCATGATCCCTTTCTTTATATTGAGAAGAAAATTATTGTTGGGATTTATAAATTTGTCCGTTTCATTGAAAATTGTTTATTGATACACTCTTTGGGGTCACCCCTTCTTAGAAACCGAAGGGGCGGCGTAGGACCTTACTGAGCATTGTTCGCTCACCCTTTCTCTAATTCTATTTCTTCAGGTTATAAGTAGGAAAGCAAGACTTTCAGTGGAGACATCTTTGAGGCGGACCCGAATAATTAAAGTAGTGATTTTCATATTTTAAGTAGACTTTTATTGAGATTGTAATAAAGTCCATGAACGAGTTTTGATGGCTACTAGCCGTTAGTATTGAAAGACAATTGTTACGCTTCCGTTTATTTATTTTGGATTGTGGTTAGATATACTAGCCGTGGAGATTTGAATTGTAGTTATGACCGTTATTCCTTTATTTTGGGAACGGATTTATATTATTTAAAGGTGTTATAATACTCTGAAATTTCGGGGTGTTACACCTTCTCAATTTCAACTTCTAGGGTCTGCTCCCCCTAAACCTTATCTGCTCCCAATTCTTCACTGTCTGAATCATCACCAAAAATTTCTTGGGCCAATTTGACTGCAGCCTCAGATCTAACCTTGGATGGCGCAACAACAGAAGGTGCAACAATGACATCGGGCACGACATGACGTGCGCACACTTTCATTGCATCAGCTAGCATCTTCCTAGGCGCGCCAACATTAGGCGCACCAGCATCTTTAAAAGCTTCATCAATTACTCTTGCTCCAACCTCAGTTGCTTTGGCATGTTTTTCTGTGCTCTGAATTTTCTTCTTCAATCTTCTTAAAGGATTGATATCCTTTGTTTCTTTCCTTTTCCTTCCTTGACTCTCAACAAATGTACATAGGCTACCCGGGACATGAGTATCAGCAAATTTCTTCTTCCTTTGTTTCACCATTTTTCTTTTAACAATGGCTTCATGATTCAAGCTATCTGTGAGAGCCCGCGCGCGAACCTAACCGGTCGTTCGTTTAAGAGCGACTAGTTTGCCTCGTGCGAATGAGGCTTGAATCCACTCGGTTCTCACTCAAAGGTTACCCTCCTTTCGTTTTGAAAAATTAGAGAGTCGCCACTTCATTTTATTAAGGAAAATAGAGATAAAACCTTTTGTTTGATTTGAAGTGGGTTCGAGGGCTAAGTTACGAGAGTAGAAGGTGATAAGCAGCACTCCGCTCGCCCTTACGGTCTCTAGCATGCTTCCGCCTACGCTTGATTTTAATTGACTTTTAGAAAATGCCTTTATATGCCCTAACATTGAAAAGATGTGTGTATTTATGTATGAGGAGTCTTCCTAGTCTAGGTCGATTCATTTGATCGCAACCGGGAACCGGTTTGGGTGGGTTCCCAATTGGTTTTGAAAATGGTTTTAATCGAATAGACAAGTAAGAACAATTAAAGGGAAAAGGGGGAATATTGTACAAATAATACAAATATGAAAAATGGGAAAAATCCCATGAAAGAGTGTCCATAGCTAAGGTTGATCCTCCAAGTTTATGGGCTGCTGTGGATTACCATGAATGTACCTGTGAAATACCTATCCAAAAATAGATCTAAAACTTGGGATTGACTCCCAAGGTGTTAGAGCACATGTATGAATTTTTATTGTATTTATGGATGAATATTTAATGCTTAATTCATGCCAAGAACATTAACATAAAATCAGCACAGCACAAGAAAAGATAGCATATCAGGTTTTGATGGACAATTTACACTATGATAACTCATGAATCTGGAAAACTATAAAACATGGAAGTCGAAGATCATTTATTAAAGATGATTTTTGTCAAGTTTCAAAGTCAGAAAACAAGTTTTGATACTTCAGAAGTGTTCTGACATTTATATGTCAGAATCTGGAAATATCATTTCTGGGAGCAAACACTTGACTTGGAAAATGGAAAGAAGCCTTTCCTTTGGTCATAAAATTATTTCAAAGACATGAAAATCTTTATTAGTCAGTTAAGAACAAATTTCATGCTTTGACTTAGACATGGACAATGACCACGAAACTTGGCATGCATCATATTCAATATGTAATGAACAACTTTGATGTTTTGAGTTAGATCTACAAACGAAGTTATGATAGAGAAAGCAGCATATTAAAAGCCTTAGTTTAAACAGCACATACTGGACAGATTATACATAGCATGAAGATAGGTATCATAACATGGCTGAAGCTCAGATAAAATCCATGAGACTTGGGGGAACTTGTTTATTAACATGTTATTAACATTATGGAGTATTTATTTATGGACAAACATGGACAAAAATGAGAATAAACAAGAAAGAACAAGATGAGGGCAGATTCTGCACATGCTGAGTAAATGAACCATATCTTGCTGGGATTTAGGATTTAAACCATGAAATCAACACCAAAATAAACTTAAAACATATATATACATGCTAGTACAAAGATTCAAACATTTATAATGACTTAAACATGTTTAATTACAAAGTTAAAACATAGTTACATAGATAGTAATGGGAGATCTAGCCATTCGTTGGCTAGATTCCCAACTAACACATATAAACTTACATTACATCAAATCTATGAATTACAAGAGAAAAACTTACCTAGGTTAGGGAGGGTGGTGTGCTTCCTTTGTCTCCAAGGGAAGACTTTTTTTGTTGTTTGATGTTTGAGAGTTGGAAGACTTGAATTGCTTGAGTTTTTTAGAGTGTTTTAGTGGTGTTTTGTGGTGGTTGTGTGGTGTTTGTTTGTTGGTTTTGTGGTAGGCTTATGTTGGCCAATTGGTGGGGTTATGAATGTAGTGGAGAGAAGGTTTAGGGGCTGAGAATTGAGAGAGAATAGTTGCAAGAGTTGGCTAGAGAGGAGTGTTAGGATTGTAGAGAGTTGGTTGGAATTGTTGTGGTGCGTTGTGGTGAGAAGAGTGAATTGTGAGGAAATTTTGGGTAGTCATTAGAGAGAGGAGGGAGGTAAGAATTGGGGAGAAAGTTTTAGGGTGTAGGGGCTGGTTTTAGGGGTCAAGAAAGGAGTGGTTGTGGGAGGAGGAGTGAAGAGGAAGAGGAAGAAAAAATGGAGAAGAAATCATAACAAGGTAGAAAACAAAAAAGCTGGAAGACAGGGGTTGCACGGCCGCGCGGCTTAAGGAGCACGGCCGTGCACTAGGGTTGGCCAAACCGGACCGGAACGGAACCGGACCAGAAAAGCCCGGAATCGGAGCAAATCGGGGAGTAAATCGGAACCGAAGTAATCGGAACCATAAGTCATCCGGGCCGGTTCAGGTTCACATAAATGGCGAACCGGACCGGTACCAGAACCGGACTAAAAATCTCTTGTTTTCCAATAATTTTAAAGGGGGGACCGGAACCGAACCAGAAACGTACCGGAACCTAACCGAAACCGGATTGTGCCAACCGGAACCGGAACCGGGCTAAGAACGGGCCGGTTCAGGGTCACCTATATGCCGAACCGGAATCGGGCCCGGAACCGGTTTTGGCCATCCTTACCGTGCACCCCAAAGCTTGGTGCCCAAATTTTATTTTTTAAAATATTTTCTCTTGGCCAATCTAACCATGCCAAGTGGCACGAAGGGGCTGGTCCAGGCAGTCTTGGTGCACGTTCGCTCCAGCTCTAACATTCCGCTCCGCAATTGCTCCGTTGTGCGCGCTCCGGTGTCCCGGTTGCCCGCGGGCCCAACAGGAAAGTTGCTCGGTAGATTTTTCTGCTTGAGCCGGTGTACCTACAAAATGTTAGAAAGAAAGGAGAAACATAGATAATATTAAAAATGCATTAGATGACGAGTAAAAGACTTTTTAAGCGTTGCGGGACCCGGCGAGGGGTCCCGGCACGCGATTTTTCGAGGATAGACCTTTTTACTCGGTTTTGACCCCTAATCATGAATCTAGACTCGGTTTTTGCATCCGATGCACTGATAAGGCATACAGTAGTCCGTACGGCCAAATCTGGGGGGTTTAGGTTGATTATCGCATTTGGACCGACTAAGGGTAGGTTTAGGGGGTGCGAGATCGGGGTGTCTACAGAGCCCCTCCTCGAATTCACTTACGAAAGTAAAGAGGATTCGATGATCACAATATAGACAACCGATCTTGTCTCGGTTTAACGGTTGGGCCCAAAGTGGGGCTTCTTACATATCCCTCGGGGGAATCAAGCCTCCGTAGTTCTACTCAAACAAAGCAAGCAAACCAACTAACAAACAAAAGGTATGGTCGAACTCGGAGTCCCAAGTTTCCTACGTATCTCTTGCGAGAATCAGACCAATCGTAGTTCGGTTGGGGAATGAAGGTTGAGAAGTAAACCTCTCGGCGGGGCAATAGACTGAAGGAACGGCTAGGTGTATGAGATCTCTATATCTCTGAGCCGGGAATTGGGGCGGAGGAATTTGTATGAGGCAACAGGCTGGAGGAATGTCTTAGTGAGCGAAATCTCTATATCTCTGAGCCAGGGAATTGGGGCAGAGGAATTTGTATGAGGCAACAGGATGGAGGAATGGCTTAGTGAGTGAGATCAAATATCTCTGAGCCAGGGATTGGGGCGGAGGAATTTGTATGAGGCAACAGGCTAGAGGAATGGCTTGGTGAGTGAGATCAAATATCTCTGAGCCAGGGATTGGGGCGGAGGAATTTGTATGAGGCAACAGGCTGGAGGAATGACTTTGGTGGATGGGATCATTTTATCTCTAAGCCGGGGGGCGGAGGAATTTATATGAGGCAACAGGCTGGAGGAATGGCTGGTGAATGAGATCATAATATCTCAAAGCCGGGGGGCGGAGGAATTTGTATGAGGCAACAGGCTAGAGGAATGGCTGGTGAATGAGATCATAATATCTCTGAGCCGGAGGGGGTAGCATTGAGAATACAAATTCTCTCTGTTGGGGATGAGAAAGAAGAGAAAGAAAAAAAATGATAATTTGAGGCAATCGGCGATTGAGCCCGAGGTGGGGCTGCCTACGTATCCCTCGCGGGAATCAAGTCAGAGCGTAGTTCTGAGGGAGGTCCAACCCGAGCGCTCAGGTGGACCAAAAAGTAGCCAAGTACGTCGAGGGTCAGATCCGGTTAAGCCAAAAAGGACCAGGGCCGGGGTAACCAATTTAGTCGAGGGGGGCTGATTCGGGGGATGGCCGAACAGACCAGGGTAATCAAACTAAGTCGAGGGTAAGATTCAGTTAAGCCGAAAAGGACCAGGGGTAACCAATGCTTGAGCCATCCAACTCTGGCGCCAGAGTGGACCGGAAGAGTAACCAACTAAGTCGAGGGTCAAATTCGGTTAAGCCGAAGTGGACTAGGGGGAAACTGAAATCATCGAGGGTCGATTCGAATAAATCCAAAAAGACCAAGGGTAACCAAATAGTCGAGGGGGGCTTATTCGGGGGATGACCGAACAAATCGGAGGGACACAAAATTTAGACTCAGGATATCCTAACAATTAAGAGGAATATCGAGAGAGGGATTAGAGGATACGCTGCACGTCGAGATTTTGCTCTGCTTCCTTTAGCTTTGTGATTGCTTCGTGATGAGTTCTGAGCTTCACCTTATTAACGGAACACCATTAGGTGGGAACGGAGTCGATAAGCTTGGGGGGCGCACTTGTTCAATCAAGAAATATTTGCAAACCACATAAATTATTTGTGCTAGTATCAGTTATGTTTGATTGTGACCTAAGTGCACAAGTTTCTTTCATTTTTGTAAAAGCACGTTTTTGCTAAAGATCATGATTTATGTTCTACGCGATAGTGGATGCAATTGATGCTATCATGATAAGTATAGGGGCGTGAAAAAAATGACATGCTAGGGGATGGGGGCTACAGGATCGCAGATGGCATGATATGATAATGGCATGGCAAGAGAAAGATAATCAAAAATTAAATCACACATTTATATTTGATGGATAGAGGATACGCTGCAAGCTGCTTCTATGGGCGGATTCAGGGGCTTTGTAGTTGTTGTGTGATGAGATTTTTGATTCTTGTCATGCAAGACACCATCGGATGTGCGGGGCCATCTCGAGTTCTTACCGGATGTTGGATCTTTCTAGTGGGGGATGCCTTTTAGGGCATCTTTAGGTATATGCGATCGCGCTTATAATGGGCTCTTCTTTGCATCGTTTTGATGATTGTATGGTCGCACCTGAGGTGACAGGCTCTCCCTTTTCGGCGTTTCGATGAGTGTATGGTCGCACCTGAGGTGACAGGCTCTCCTTTACATCATTTCGATGAGTGTATTGTCTCACCTGGGATGACAGGCTGCCTATGTAACCCTTTCGGGAATCAGACCATCATAGTTCGAGTTTTTGTGAAAAAACTCGAAAAAACTCAGTCTGATTCGAGAAAGTGTTTGTTGGGGAGGATCTGATTTTGATGTAGCGCGACTTCGCATTTGGGTACCTGCATAAGACTTTCACAAGCATACAAATATATCATGACATTTATGTGCTTGAAAGTGTCATACATGTGCAACAAGAGAATTCAAGATTTGAAGATATGAAAGATTAAGAACGCATTCTCTTTCTTTGGATAGCTTTGATTATGATAATCTTTAAATGATGATGATTTTTTTATTTTTTATTTTATTTTTTTTAGACACGATGTGCAATGCTCGCGTTTCAAACTTTACTTTGAAAAAAAGATGAGAAAAAATACGTATGTGCAAAGAGGGAGAATTAGGAAAGAGAGGAAATCATGTATATTTTTCTTTTGATAGTTTGTACAAGAAATGAGAGTCGAGGTAAGTGTATGGTGAAGCGAGGTTGGAGGCTGTTAGTGTTAGTGCCCTAGGCACGTTTGATAAACGTTGTAATTGTTATCTTTTATTCATATGCATAAAGAGATGTTTTGATTATTATTGTTGTTCATGTTTACTTATAACAATCTCCGTCCCTAGTACTTGATAAGCACTAGTATAAAGGCTAAATGTCATGCTATATTTATGGGTACTTGTTTGGAACAAGGTACTGGACATGACCCGCGGTATGAGATTTATGTCATAGTCAAGGTCATATATAAATCTCATATTCGTAATGCCATTAGAATCCTTAGACATGAAGTTATTATAGTCTTCCACTTGATGAACATTATGTTTGAAATATTCAAATGCTACCTTTAACAGGGTAGTTATAAAGGGTATGATTGGCATAATCGGATTCACGTAGGGAAGAATAATAAGCTAAATGGATTTGTCCCTCTTCGGAGAGATGTCAAGCTTGGGCCCCTCGAAGGAATGATGTTGATGAAATGTTCAGCCGGACTCAAATGAATTGATTGGATCAATAGCATTTGAATTATCAACATATTCGGAATCGAGAAAGCATTGAACAAAAACAAGTTGACTTGTTGACCATGACTTGTGTTAAATGACATCGTGGACAAAAGGATTGTGACATATTCTAAAGTAATGCGAACTCGTATCTAGTTATACTATTTGGGTAGGTATGACGATTTACTAGAACCTAATCATATCTTATGGATTCATGTTTGAACCCATTGCCAACTTAGTATAATCATAGAGGGTCACACACAATAGAACGAATCATAAAAGGACTATATTGGAATATTGGGTCGAAGGACCTTTCAAGGATTTTGGAAATTAGGGGAGCAAGAAAGAGAATTGGGCAAATTGGTTAGGTCCGATCGGACCTTGTATAGGACCCGGACGGACCCTATCAATGTGTAATGCCCATCCTTAATCTCGTTAAATATTTGACTAATTTGTTAAATACTTGAACTTGCATATTATGTGCTAGTTTTACTTGGGTTAATTTCTTAACTGCTTTAGAATATTAAGGTGGTTAAATGTTTAGTTTTTGACTTTTGGATCATTTGTGAAAATATGACTTTAGGGGCCTTTTTGTTAAAAGTGAAACTTGAGGGGCCTAGGTGTCATTTTTGAAACTTTCAAGTATATCTTATGTTTGCTTCTTCTCTGAGATTCATTTTCTCCCCAAAATTAGTACGTTTCCTCTGTAATAAAGTTAGGGTTAGAATTTTACCCTATTCTCGACTCCTCGAGTTTAATTATCCCTCCGTTCTTGATTTCGATCCCGGATAAATATTCGTGGCGTTGAATAGAGCGTTTCCGGCCGAACAGAATTTTGTTTGGGTAACTTTGATTTCGGACTAGGTAAGTTATTAGCTCCCCCTTTCTTGTAATAACATTCATATATGTTATTCCTGATACTTGTGCTTGTCAATTTCGTGTTTGGGGTGATTTTTGTGATACTTGTAATTTTGGGACAAAGGGAGTATTATCCCTCTGCGTGAAATGATGAAAGAACTTGAAAATAATAGTTTAAACATGTTATGCAGTCCTAGCAATGTTAATATGTTAGTAAAAAGTATACTCCTACGTTTGGGACGGAAAATTATTCAACCTGAGAAAGAAATAAAAATTTCGCATTTTTGTACCTTGGGCGACCGCCCATTTTGGGCTGGGCGACCGCCCATCTTTCTGGAAGGTTTTTCAAATAGATTGACCTGCTTGTGTGCGACCGCACAGGCCACTTTGGGCGACCGCACACTTTCCCTGATGAACAAAAGTCTTGAATAAAGTTTGTTTAAGCTAGACTTAACACAAACATAGGTATATAACCTTAGTATAAGATGTCCTAGTAAGTGTTGTGACACCTTAGGGGCATCAGAACTTGGTCTTAAACATGAATACTCATTGAATTAAAATGAGAATTTAGTCTTGAACATGAACACCTATAGAACTCAATTGAGAACTTAAGTACAAGAGTAACAACTCTTTTTTATGTCTTGAAAGTGCTATAAATAAGCACTGATGTGTTATGCTTGTCTTGAAATCAATGTTTGTGCACCTTAGGGGCATTAGAACAGAGTCTTGGAATTGAACATCCTAAGAATAGGAGCAAGAACTTGTAAGAGAAAAAGATATAACTCTTATACATGCTTGAATGTCCAAAGATTGGAATGATAACTCGAGTATAAGACAATAAAATCTTGTACATGTCTTAAACATCCATAGAAATGGATTGAGAACTTGAATATAAGATGATAAAATCTTGTACATGACTTGACACTAATACATGTGTATGGTAATGAACTAGAAAGTGCTATGAACAAGCACTAACGTGTATGAGAAATGTTCTTGATGTGTATGTGCAAACATTGCATATAGTTGCTTGATAACAATGTGACTTCTTGATTACTTGAAGCATGTTCCGTGTTGTGAGCTAGTCCACTACTTTTGGATTAGTTCTTCTCTCGTAGTTCAAGTAAATACCTACTTGTGCATTCTTGTGTGAGTCCAGCTGGTCCTTGCTTGTTCGGTGGTATATAGGTTCACGCTTATCATAAGGCTGGGGCCAAAGTGATAATCGAGGATCTATGTATCTGCGCTTGACCCCTTACTACAGGCCATAGTAAGGTTATAGCTTCATTTATTAGAGCAATACGCCTGATATAAGTGAATGCTAAACTCTTGAACACCTCGTGAGTCTTGATCTTGGGAATGACACTGGTTACCGGGTCTTCTTATATATACTGCATAAGCGGTTTCTTGATATTGATCGTGATTTGTCAAAGTAATACAAGCTACAACAACAATGGTATTCTTGGGAGGAATAAGGAAGGAAGCAATATCCTTTGTTGTAACGACCCGAAAACCCGTATCTATTTTCTTAGTAAAAATATTTGTTTATTTGTTTAATTAATTATTTATGTGTGCATTTTAGTGTTTCATAATATTTTATGCTTAGCATTTTTATTGACCAATTATGCTAGTGTGGAATTTATTGGGTCTTAGTTGTTAGTGGAGAAATATGGGTTGTGGTAGTAGTAGTAGTGTTAGATGAGTAGTAGAGGGGGCCTAAGTGAAACTATTCTAATTTATCATACTTACTCCCCCCATCACCTCCCTCCCTCCCTCATTTCTCCCAGCACACTTCCTCCCTCTTTTCCTCCATTATTGAGGTAAACTCTCTCTCTCCTTCTCTCTTCATTTTGACTATCTTCCTCCCATTATTTCTTAATGCTCATATTATGAAAAATGCTTAGATCGTCGCTAGGATCGTAGAGATCAAAGAAATTTAGAATTCCGTCAACTTTGATAAAATTCAAGTAAGTTGCTTTCCCCCATTTTTATGCTAAATGTTCATCTTTAGTTTATATAATGCTTTAGTTCATATATATGTCATTTTGGTTGAGTTGGAAATTATTTGCAATTGGTTCATCTTTTGTGATATTTTGAATGTAGGTATTTAAATCTTAGTTTGGGTTGATAGATGATGTTGTTTAGGTCCCCTTCTAGTTTATAAGTTGTTTTGGTACATGATTATGCTTGGTGGAAAGTTTGGTTGTGGTTGATTTTGAGAAATTTGTGAAATGGGTAAGAAAATTGTTGAACCCAGCTGCTGTTCCCGACCCAGAACCAGACCGGGCGCCCGCCCGGGTGGAGCCAGGCGCCCGCCCGCCTGTCTTTTTCCTTCGCCAACCTACTGGTTAAATGAGCGCCCGCCCGAAACTTTCTGAGCGCCCGGCCGCCTCGTTTTAGGCCCCCGCTCGCCCACTTTTTCCAGCATTTAGGTCTATCTTCCGGAGCCCATAACTTCTTCGTCCGGACTCCATTTTAGGCGTGTAAACTATCGTTTCGAAGCTCTCTTCGATTACTACAATATGGGATAGGTCGTTCAGTTAAGCTCTAAGTTTTATACTTCAGGATTTTATTGGGTGTTTGAGGGTAAGAGGAGTTGTATCAATCCTTTGTGATCAAGTTTTGCAAATCCATTTGAGTGACCGTGTTGAGTTGTTGTGATCATCTTTGTGATATAAGTGAGGATTTCATACTTTGAGACCATTTAATTGAAAGCTAATTTACTGATCGGATTGATTTTTGGATAAGACTTAGTCTAGGTTTTAGGCGATATCCAATAGTACCTAGAGGGTTGTTTTGGAACACTAAAGTGTTGGGTTTGGTCCGTTTGTGATCATGTATGAATAGGTGTAATCTTTTGGGTTCGTTTGGGGTGTTGAGAATTGGTTCGTTTATGAACGAATATAAAGCGTGATATGGTGATTGGGTACCTGTGGTTTTGATTAGCTTCTTTATGGTGTATTCATTCGGACTTCCTATTTAGAATTCTAGGTGTATAAATATAGGGAGTTGATAGTCTTAGTACATCTTCATGAGTAAACGTTTAGGTTCATCTTAGTAATAGTCGTTATACTATGTGTGAGCGACCATTTGGGTTGTACTCTTAATGAATAACTTGTGAGTATCATCTTTAGGATGTGTTTGGTATGTGCCTTATCATGGAATCATCATGTTTTTATGGTCATTGTTGTTGGGCTCCTTATGAGCAATCTCGTTTATCGTTGTTGGACTCTTTTATGAGAAACTTCTTGTGCTTGTTGTTGTTGAACTCTTCTTGAGTAATTGTTTGCATCTTTATGGTGATTAATTGGTATGGTTCCCTACTTTGGAATCATTGGTTGTTTATCGTGCTAGTATTCATTACTTAGCCTTTATTTGAAAGTCCAGCTGGTTATTTGTGTTCGAGTCAGGCAATGGATAATGTTATAATGGCACGAGCCAAGTCCAGTATAGCATCGCCCATTGGTCCTTATTTCCTCTTCCAGATTGGCCTTGGTTGGGATGAGCTAGCTCCTTTTGTGAGTATTCTAGCTACACGTTTTGGAGCATGACTTTGTGGCATGGCTCCCGCCCTTTGTGGCACGTTACTTTGTTATTGGTTCCGGTACCGGGGTCTTCTCTTCAGCTATTATGCTACTATGAAGATGGGTTGATTGGTTTCCTTCAGCTCTTATGCTGCTACGTTGATTGGATATTTTCAGCTGTTTATGCTAACACGAAGATTGGTTGATAGGAATTGGTTCAAGCTGCACAGCAATTGTTATATCCTTTGGCTTAAACCTTGGCTCAGTATCCTTTGTAACATGTTTATTTCAGTCTTATGTGCTGCATGATGAGCTAGTCGTTATTTCCAACTGGTATGGGACGGTTGGCGATAGGGAGCTTTCTCATTTGTTGTTATATGATTTACTTGCTCAGTTATATAATTGATTTGCATGATATTATGCCATGTAGATGCATTTAGTAACTTACTGAGATTTTATCTCACCCCGTTTCTTGTTTTAAATTGTTTTTCCTTAACCCCCCCCAGGAAATCAAGTGGTAGCGTTGTGAGGTCCGTTGTAGCGGGAATCTTCTGAGCAGGTTGATCGCCTTTGGGATAGTTGCTCTTCGGAGCCTTTATGTATTTTATTGTGGGTTCGTAGTCGCTCAGTGTTTTGTATATACGGTTGTACTTTGGGTATTTTGTTATTAGTTGTTCTTGCTTTCGCGTTTGTTTCTAGTCTCCGAGTTATAATCTCGTTGAGGTATTGTTTGTTGGTATTGGTTTATAGTAGAATTCACGCGCCTGGTTTGGTATTTAGCATTTTGGAGATGTATATTTTGTAAATTTTATGTTTAAGGATTTTAGTATTTTCTGGGGCGTGACAGTTGGTATCAGAGCAATGGTTTTAGATCTTGAAGGAGAATAAGAACTTTGATATGGAATAGGTTTCAATACTTGGGTGTTATAGCTTTGAGCGGCTTAAGAGACTAAGTTTTCTTGAAGGATGAGGTCAAGGAAGAAGTTGGTTGAGTTATGAGTCGTGATATTGACGTCGAGTGTTTCTTCTCATGTGGTATATCAAGTATAGGATTGGTGTCAATAGTGTTGGTTCCATTGGGGTTAGTCGGTTTGGGAATTGTGAGTACGAGTTTTGAAGGCTTTGGGCATACCTAATTCGTAAGGTGGAGATGTCTTATGCTATATTCGTATGTTTGTTCTCATTAAGTGATTTATGTTGGGGTGTATTCTCGAGTACGAAATTTCGTGATTGCTATTGGTATGTATAGGGTGATTTAGTTGTGTCACCTATGCGGGATATTGATGAGTTAAGTGGTATGGTTTAGCTTTCTATATGCTACGAATTTCTTGTGTGCTACCGTTAGGTCATGAGTATTTCTATATTAGTATGTTTGACCTTGTTTAGAAGCATACTAAGTATATGTATATAATGTTCAGGTTCTATATTGAAAATCAGAAAATCTTTATTAAAAGGTTGTGCTGGGAATTTAGCTTATTCAGTTGGCAGTGCTAATGTTGAAGTCTTGAGTATAATTTATACTGGGTGCGATATGTCGCTTGACCGATAGGGAACTTGGGTTATATGATGAGTTGATATGGGCTATAATACTGATAGGAGAATCAGTGAACATATAGTATCGGTTGGGTTAAAGGAATTAAAGATTCAATTTGAGAATTTCTTGATCGGAGATTTTTCTTTACATTTAGTACCTCTACGTGAGTGCATCGGAATTGTTTAGTATGAGGAAACACTTAATTTATTATGGGTTATATTGAGAAGTTGAGTTATGATATTTTGGGATCATTTTAGTACATGACTGGAGTTGAATTAAAACAATATGAGTTATGAGTATATTGTGGAAGTATAATCATTAATGATGGTAAGCGCGTTAAGTTTAAAGGACTAAACATATTTTGAGAAGGTGAGAAATTCTCGGGCAAAATTAAAGGCATTTTGGATTTTAGTTAAACAGTTGTCACATGGTTCTGGATCTTCTCCTTGTGGCGTTTCTCGTTCGGATTTAGGATGTGTAAAGGAAGTTGGGTATAGATACTTGGGCATATTAAAGGATGCTATGATTTTGAATTTGGTCAGTTGAAATGTTATTCGCTAATTGGATTATTATGTTGGTGATACTGTTGAGCATAAGTAATATTGGGTTAATAAATGTATACGTGAAAGTCTAAATTGGGTTAGCCATTGAAGATTTAGAATTTGTTAAAATTCATTTGGGTATATAAGCACGGATTATTAACTTAAATGGGAGTCAGAGGAAATCTTTTGAAGATAAAATTTGGATTGTTTGCGGACTACTGAGTACTTGGAACTGTTTTAAACTTTCAAGGATTGGAATAATGTAATGATAATAATTTCGGTATTAATGTAGTTTCGTGGTTTGGGCTGGTATCACTGTTATCTTAAAAGGTGTGATCAGTGTTATGTTTTCTTGGAGATATGTTAAGTTTTCCATTATAGCGAAAATTGATAAATCCATTACCTCTAGTGATGCTTCCAAATAGAGATGGAGGTGTGTAACGATTTTGGGTGATAAAGTATTTGTATATGTTTCGAGGAGTAACGCTTAATAAATGGAACTATCTATGATTTTGGATTGGTGGTGATTCTGTTGATATTGCCTTAGCGGAATATATCTTTTATTCTATTTTGGGACCAAGTTGAGACATTGACGACAGACTATCAAGAGTTGGTGGATATAACTCCTTAGAAAACTAAGTATGAGGTAATGCAAGTAGTTGAGAAATACAAAGATTTTAACTGTATTATGTTTTATCTCATGAGGAAGTGAGTGTGGTAGTGGAATCTCATTTAGTCGAATAGTTGATGACGGTAAAATTTTGAGTATATCATTGAGTCATTGGGTGACAATAATAGTTAGCCCTATTCCTTCTCATAGTTGTTCGGGTAGTAGTGTGATTACTTGGGATGATGTTTAGATCGTCAATGCGTGCGGATGAACCAGAAAAGTAATACTTATGGATGTTGTTGATTTAAGGGTTGATGGCGAGCGTAATGCTAATTAGGATCAAATCAGCTGTCTCAGAATGGGTGAACGAGTGATAGTCTTGAGAATGTGAAATTCAGTATGAAAGAGGAAGTTAACTTTAGGATGTTTAATATGAGTATACCTGAGTTATGTATGCGATTAATTTATGTTGGGTTATTTGAGTCATGGAGACTATGTCTGAAAATTTTGTTGAGTACTCGATTGAGGTTATAAGTGCTATGGGAGAGTCGATATGTTGTCGCCTCATTATGACCGCGTGTTGTGAAGTTTGATGAGTGAATTCGTGGGCGAATTCTTTTTAAGGAGGGTAGATTGTAACGACCCTCTTAGTAAAAATATTTGTATATTTGTTTAATTAATTATTTATGTGTGCATTTTAGAGTTTCATAATATTTTATGCTTAGCATTTTTATTGACCAATTATGCTAGTGTGGAATTTATTGGGTCTTAGTTGTTAGTGGAGAAATATGGGTTGTGGTAGTAGTAGTAGTGTTAGTTGAGTAGTAGAGGGGGCCTAAGTGAAACTATTCTAATTTATCATACTTACTCCCCACATCACCTCCCTCCCTCCCTCATTTCTCCCAGCACACTTCCTCCCTCTTTTCCTCCATTATTGAGGTAAACTCTCTCTCTCCTTCTCTCTTCATTTTGACTATCTTCCTCCCATTATTTCTTAATGCTCATTTTATGAAAAATGCTTAGATCGTCGCTAGGATCGTAGAGATCAAAGAAATTTAGAATTCCGTCAACTTTGATAAAATTCAAGTAAGTTGCTTTGCCCCATTTTTATGCTAAATGTTCATCTTTAGTTTATATAATGCTTTAGTTCATATATATGTCATTTTGGTTGAGTTGGAAATTATTTGCAATTGGTTCATCTTTTGTGATATTTTGAATGTAGGTATTTAAATCTTAGTTTGGGTTGATAGATGATGTTGTTTAGGTCCCTTTATAGTTTATAAGTTGTTTTGGTACATGATTATGCTTGGTGGAAAGTTTGGTTGTGGTTGATTTTGAGAAATTTGTGAAATGGGTAAGAAAATTGTTGAACCCAGCTGCTGTTCCCGACCAAGAACCAGACCGGGCGCCCTCCCGGGTGGAGCCAGGCGCCCGCCCGCCTGTCTTTTTCCTTCGCCCAACCTACTGGTTAAATGAGCGCCCACCCGAATCTTTCTGAGCGCACGCCCGCCTCCTTTTAGGCGCCCGCTCGCCCACTTTTTCCAGCATTTAGGTCTATCTTCCGGAGCCCATAACTTCTTCGTCCGGACTCCGTTTTAGGCGTGTAAACTATCGTTTCGAAGATCTCTTCGATTACTACAATATGGGATAGGTCGTTAAGTTAAGCTATAAGTTTTATACTTCAGGATTTTATTGGGTGTTTGAGGGTAAGAGGAGTTGTATCAATCCTTTGTGATCAAGTTTTGCAAATCCATTTGAGTGACCGTGTTGAGTTGTTGTGATCATCTTTGTGATATAAGTGAGGATTTCATACTTTGAGACCATTTAATTGAAAGCTAATTTACTGATCGGATTGATTTTTGGATAAGACTTAGTCTAGGTTTTAGGCGATATCCTATAGTACCTAGAGGGTTGTTTTGGAACACTAAAGTGTTGGGTTTGGTCCGTTTGTGATCATGTATGAATAGGTGTAATCTTTTGGGTTCGTTTGGGGTGTTGAGAATTGGTTCGTTTATGAACGAATATAAAGCGTGATATGGTGATTGGGTACCTGTGGTTTTGATTAGCTTCTTTATGGTGTATTCATTTGGACTTCCTATTTAGAATTCTAGGTGTATAAATATAGGGAGTTGATAGTCTTAGTACATCTTCATGAGTAAACGTTTAGGTTCATCTTAGTAATAGTCGTTATACTATGTGTGAGCGACCGTTTGGGTTGTATTCTTAATGAATAACTTGTGAGTATCATCTTTAGGATGTGTTTGGTATGTGCCTTATCATGGAATCATCATGTTTTTATGGTCATTGTTGTTGGGCTCCTTATGAGCAATCTCGTTTATCGTTGTTGGACTCTTTTATGAGAAACTTCTTGTGTTTGTTGTTGTTGAACTCTTCTTGAGTAATTGTTTGCATCTTTATGGTGATTAATTGGTATGGTTCCCTACTTTGGAATCATTGGTTGTTTATCGTGCTAGTATTTATTACTTAGCTTTTATTTGAAAGTCCAGCTGGTTATTTGTGTTCGAGTCAGGCAATGGATAATGTTATAATGGCACGAGCCAAGTCCAGTATAGCATCGCCCATTGGTCCTTATTTCCTCTTCCAGATTGGCCTTGGTTGGGATGAGCTAGCTCCTTTTATGAGTATTCTAGCTACACGTTTTGGAGCATGACTTTGTGGCATGGCTCCCGCCCTTTGTGGCACGTTACTTTGTTATTGGTTCCGGTACCGGGGTCTTCTCTTCAGCTATTATGCTACTATGAAGATGGATTGATTGGTTTCCTTCCCCTCTTATGCTGCTACGTTGATTGGATGTTTTCAGCTGTTTATGCTAACACGAAGATTGGTTGATAGGAATTGGTTCAAGCTGCACAGCAATTGTTATATCCTTTGGCTTAAACCTTGGCTCAGTATCCTTTGTAACATGTTTATTTCAGTCTTATGTGCTGCATGATGAGCTAGTCGTTATTTCCAACTGGTATGGGACGGTTGGCGATAGGGAGCTTTCTCATTTGTTGTTATATGATTTACTTGCTCAGTTATATAATTGATTTGCATGATATTATTCCATGTAGATGCATTTAGTAACTTACTGAGATTTTATCTCACCCCGTTTCTTGTTTTAAATTGTTTTTCCTTAACCCCCCCCCAGGAAATCAAGTGGTAGTGTTGTGAGGTCCGTTGTAGCGGGAATATTCTGAGCAGGTTGATCGCCTTTGGGATAGTTGCTCTTTGGAGCCTTTATGTATTTTATTGTGGGTTCGTAGTCGCTCAGTGTTTTGTATATATGGTTGTACTTTGGGTATTTTGTTATTAGTTGTTCTTGCTTCCGCTTTTGTTTCTAGTCTCCGAGTTATAATCTCGTTGAGGTATTGTTTGTTGGTATTGGTTTATAGTAGAATTCACGCGCCTGGTTTGGTATTTAGCATTTTGGAGATGTATATTTTGTAAATTTTATGTTTAAGGATTTTAGTATTTTCTGGGGCGTGACATTTGTAACGTGTTAACTAGCCTTATGTGCTACTTAATGAGTGGCTTAGCCTCTCATATACTTGTTACTTGATGATACTTAATACATGATTACTTGAGTATCTACTTGAATTGCATGATAACATGTCATGTAGTTGCATCTAATATCTTATTGAGATTTATCTCACCCCGTTCCTTGTTTAATTGTTTTCCTTAGATCAAAGGAAGGCTAGTGATAGTGCGAAGTGAGGCTCGATATAGCTGGGAGCTTACTACGCAGGTGGTTATTCTTTTGGGAATCGTGGTCCTTTTACATTTTGGTGAGGATGATGTATTATGGGTTATGTAACTCAGTATTTTTGGGTAGACTTGTTGTCTCTTGTTTTCTCTAGACATCTTGTAATGCCAGCATATGTGCTAGGCATTTCTTCCGCTGTGTATAATCAGGTTTGGTTTTAATTTTCTTGTCCAGAACTCGTGGTGTGAGCTATCTTAGCTCCTTACTCTAGAGTATATATATCATGTCAGTTGTCATAAACAGTTGTCACCCAGTTACTCGTTAGTCACGCGCACCAGGTAGGAGGTTCTATTAGGGGATCCCGGGACCTGGGGGCGTGTCAGTTGGTATCAGAGCTACCCTGGTTTAGCTACCCTGTTTAGCTACCTTGGTTTGCTCTAAGTCTGGATAGGGTCTATGGCCTAGGTATGGGTTAAGTCTTGGGGTGTTATTAACGCCGAGTGTTTACCTACAGGTACAATGAGTTCTGAAGGTACAAGTGGTAGTAATCAGCTGAGATCTGTAACTCCTCTAGAAGAGATGGTTGATAATATAGACTGGGATTATCCTAATCGACTCACAAGGTTCTTGAAGTTGAAACCTCGTAGCTTTGATGGGGAATTTGATGCTAAGAAGGCAGAAGAGTGGATTGAAAGTATAGAAAAGATATTTACAGCCTTGAGATGTACAGGAGGTGATAAGGTAACATTTGCAACCTTTAAACTTGAGAAAGCTGCTGAACATTGGTGGCAAGTTCTGAATAAAAGCTGGGAACTGGAAGGGGTACCACAGACTTGAGAGAATTTTCTGAAAGCATTCAAGTCACAGTTTATTCCAGCAGTGGTCCAAGACAGAAAAGAAATGGAATTTCTTAATCTGGAGCAGGGAAGCTTGACAGTGGGGAAATACTCAACCAAGTTCACAGAATTGGCTAGGTATTGTGATCACTTAATTCCAAATGAAGCGAAGAAGGCACAGAGGTTTGTTAAAGGGTTGAAGACCGAGTATAGGAAGCAACTTCTTTCTCTACAGCTTACTAGTTATCAACAAGCAGTGGAGAGGGCTTATGGGATTGAAAATGACATTGAAGAACACAAGGTGAAGCAGGGAACAGTCATGACAGGTCGTGTTTCAAAGAAAGCACAGGGATCTGGTTCTAAGGGTGGTAAATCTAGCCGCCAAGATCGTCGATTTCGACAATCATCTGAAAGTAAAAGTAGTGTATCAACTGGTTCTAAGACAACAGTCCAAGGTTCCAGGAGAGTGTGTGGTTATTTCTTGAAAGAAGGCCATTCTGAAGATAAGTGTTGGCTAAAGCAAGGAAGATGTTTATCTTGTGGTGAAACTGGGCACTTTATCAAAAATTGTCCTAAAGGCAAGGGAAGTCAAGTTGGGGGTACAAGTCAACAGGCCTCAGGTACTAAGAGAGATAGTGGGGGTCGACCTAAAGTTCAGGGTCGAGTGTTTGCTCTAGATCAGCAGGGTGTAGTTGAGTCTTCTGCAGTCATAGGAGACACTATATTACTTTCTAGTACGAGAGCGCGAGTCCTGATAGATCCCAGCTCATCTCATTCTTATGTGGCATCTCATTTTGTGTCGCATTTGCATGTTCTTCCTGATTCTTTGCCTTATGTGCTAGAAGTATCTTCCCCTATAGGAGATTGCATGTTTGCTTCTGAGGTTTACAAGAAATGTGAGGTTCTTGTGGGTGATCATGCCCTTCTTGCTGACCTAGTCGTGTTACCTATAAGGGACTTTGACGTGATTCTTGGCATGGATTGGCTTTATGTGCATCATGCATCTGTTGATTGTCATAGAAAAGTAGTAACTTTTTCTATACCTGGTTTGCCTGATTTTACCTTTGAAGGTGATAGGCATTTATGTGCTATACGTGTTATTTCTGCTTTAAAAGCTAGAAAACATTTATCTCGTGGTTGTGCCGGGTATCTCGCATGTGTGCTTGACAAGAGTTTATCTGTTCCCAAGATGGAATATATTCCTGTTGTGTCTGAATTTTCAAATGTGTTCTCTTCTGAGTATAGCATGCCACCTGATCGAGAGCTTGAGTTCTGTATTGAGTTATTACCAGGTACAGCACCAATCTCTAAAGCACCTTATAGAATGGCTCCAGCTGAGTTGAGAGAGTTAAAAACACAGCTTGAGGAATTACTTGAAAGGGGCTTCATCAGGCCTAGTGTATCACCGTGGGGTGCACCAGTGTTATTTGTCAGAAAGAAAGATGGGACTCTACGATTGTGTATTGATTACAGAGAGCATAATTAGGTAACTATCAAGAACAAATATCCGTTACCTCATATTGATGACTTGTTTGATCAGCTTCAAGGTTCAGTAGTGTACTCGAAGCTTGACTTGAGAAGTGGTTATCATCAGTTGAAAATCAGATCTGAGGATATACCAAAGACAGCTTTCCGTACCAGGTATGGGCATTATGAGTTTATTGTTATGCCATTCGGTTTGACAAATGCTCCAGCTGTATTTATAGATTTGATGAACCGTATATTCAAACCATATCTTGATTGTTTCGTGGTGGTATTCATTGATGATATTCTTGTGTATTCTAAATCACGGGCTGAACATGAACAACATCTCAGAGTGGTATTCCAAGTTCTTCGTGAGAAACAATTATTTGCAAAATTCAGCAAATGTGCTTTCTGGTTAGAAGAGGTTTCATTCTTGGGACATGTTGTGTCTGCTACTGGTATTGCAATAGATCCTTCCAAAGTTGAAGCAGTTGTAAACTGGAAGAGGCTAACTACAGTGACAGAGATCCGTAGTTTCTTGGGCTTGGCTAGTTATTATCGGAGGTTCATTGAGGGATTCTCCAAGATTTCTACTCCATTGACTAATATGACTCGGAAAGCTATTTCTTTTGAATGGAATGAAAAATGTGAAGCAAGTTTTCAAGAGTTGAAAAGGCGCTTAACTACAGCTCCAGTCTTGGCTTTGCCTAGTGGTTCTGAGAATTTCATGGTTTATACTGATGCTTCTAAAGAAGGATTGGGTTGTGTTTTAATGAAAGATGGCAAGGTAATAGCTTATGCTTCTCAAAAATCATCTCCTTATGAAAAGAATTATCCTACTCATGATTTAGAGTTGGCTGCGATTATTTTTTCTTTGCATAAATGGAGGCATTACTTGTATGGAACAAAATTTAAAGTCTTCACAGATCATAAGAGTTTGAAGTACTTGTTTTCTAAAAAAGAGCTTAACATGAGACAACGTAGATGGATGGAGAAATTGAAGGATCATGATTGTACTATCCTTTATCATCCAGGGAAGGCAAATGTTGTGGCAGATGCACTGAGCAGAAAGACTTATATTTCTTGCTTGATGATTCGTGAATGGAAATTGTTAGAAGATTTGTGTGATTGGAGTCCTTGTGAATCAAATCATGGAATTATCCTTGCTAATATAAAGGCTACTTCAGATTTACTCCAACAGATCAAAGAAGCTCAGGTAACTAATTCTGAATTGCAGAAAATCATTAGTGGAATGAATGAAGGAAAGCAACCAGATTTTTCTTTCAATAGTGATGGAATTCTTACCTTTCGAGGCAGAGTTTGTATTCCAGTTGATCATGAGATAAAGAAGAAAGTTCTTGAAGAGGCTCACAAAGGCAAGTATACTATTCATCCTGGAAGCACTAAAATGTACCAAGATTTGAAGAAACATTTCTGGTGGAACAATATGAAAAGAGAAATTGCAGAGTATGTGTCCAAATGTTTGACTTGTCAACAAGTAAAAGTGGAACATCAACGTCCAGCAGGTTTGTTGCATCCATTAGAAATTCCAGAGTGGAAATGGGAGCATATCACGATGGATTTTGTGACTGGTTTGCCACGTACCAGACGAGGCCATAATGCTGTTTGGGTTATAGTGGATAGACTGCCCAAGTCAGCTCACTTCTTGTCTGTTTCCATGGGATATTCATTGTCTCAGTTGGCATCTTTTTATGTTCAGGAGATTGTTCGACTCCATGGAGTTCTTGTGAGTATTGTATCTGACAGAGATCCTCATTTTACTTCTCGATTCTGGCAGGCTCTTCAGGGTGCCATGGGTACTAAATTGAATTTCAGTACAGCTTTTCATCCTCAATCTGATGGGCAATCTGAGAGACTTATACAGAATCTTGAGGATATGTTACGTGCTTGTGTTGTTGACTTTAAAGGCAGTTGGGATACTCATCTTCCTTTGGCTGAGTTTGCTTATAACAACAGTTATCAGTCTAGCATTGAAATGGCTCCATATGAGGCTCTTTATGGCAGAAAATGTCGATCTCCTATATGCTGGGATGAAGTAGGAGAAGCTAGACTCTTTGGACCTGAAATGGTTCAACAGTCAGTTGAGAGTGTGAAATTAATCAGAGATAGATTACGTACAGCTCAAAGTAGACAAAAGAGTTATGCAGATCATCGAAGAAGGGATCTTGAACTCCAGGTAGGTGATTTTGTATTCTTGAAATTCTCTCCTCGTAGAGGTATAAAGAGATTTGGGAAGAAAGGAAAATTGACTCCTCGTTATATCGGCCCATTTGAGATTCTTGAAAGAGTTGGGAAGTTGGCTTATAGAGTGGCTTTACCACCTACTTTATCTGGTATTCATGATGTGTTTCACGTGTCCATGCTTCGCAAGTATATGGCGGATGAGTCGCATGTTCTTGAGTATGAGGCTATTCCATTTCAGCCTGATTTGTCTTATGAGGAACAACCTATTGAAATTCTTGACTGGAAAGAGCAAGTCTTGCGCACCAAAAGGATTCCTATTGTGAAGGTCCTTTGGAGAAATCATGAAATTGAAGAGGCTACTTGGGAAACCGAGAAAGAGATGCGAGATAAATATCCGAGCCTATTTGAAAATTTTGGTAAGTAAAATTCGTGGGTGAATTTTCTTTAAGGTGGGGAGGATGTAACGCCCATCCTTAATCTCGTTAAATATTTGACTTATTTGTTAAATACTTGAACTTGCATATTATGTGCTAGTTTTACTTGGGTTAATTTCTTAACTGCTTTAGAATATTAAGGTGGTTAAATGTTTAGTTTTTGACTTTTGGATCATTTGTGAAAATATGACTTTAGGGGCCTTTTTGTTAAAAGTGAAACTTGAGGGGCCTAGGTGTCATTTTTGAAACTTTTAAGTATATCTTATGTTTGCTTCTTCTCTGAGATTCATTTTCTCCCCAAAATTAGTACGTTTCCTCTGTAAGAAAGTTAGGGTTAGAATTTTATCCTATTCTCGACTCCTCGAGTTTAATTATCCCTCTGTTCTTGATTCCGATCCCGGATAAATATTCGTGGCGTTGAATAGAGCGTTTCCGGCCGAACAGAGTTTTGTTTGGGTAACTTTGATTTCGTACTAGGTAAGTTATTAGCTCCACCTTGCTTGAAATAACATTCATATATGTTATTCCTGATACTTGTGCTTGTCAATTTCGTGTTTGGGGTGATTTTTGTGATACTTGTAATTTTGGGACAAAGGGAGTATTATCCCTCTGCGTGAATTGATGAAAGAACTTGAAAATAATAGTTTAAATATGTGATGCACTCCTAGCAATGTTAATATGTTAGTAAAAAGTATACTCCTACGTTTGGGACGGAAAATTATTCAACCTGAGAAAGAAATAAAAATATCGCATTTTTGTACCTTGGGCGACCGCCCATTTTGGGCTGGGCGACCGCCCATCTTTCTGGAAGGTTTTTCAAATAGATTGACCTGCTTGTGTGCGACCGCACAGGCCACTTTGGGCGACCGCACACTTTCCCTGATGAACAAAAGTCTTGAATAAAGTTTGTTTAAGCTAGACTTAACACAAACATAGGTATATAACCTTAGTATAAGATGTCCTAGTAAGTGTTGTGACACCTTAGGGGTATCAGAACTTGGTCTTAAACATGAATACTCATTGAATTAAAATGAGAATTTAGTCTTGAACATGAACACCTATAGAACTCAATTGAGAACTTAAGTACAAGAGTAACAACTCTTTTTTATGTGTTGAAAGTGCTATAAATAAGCACAAATGTGTTATGCTTGTCTTGAAATCAATGTTTGTGCACTTTAGAGGCATTAGAACAGAGTCTTGGAATTGAACATCCTAAGAATAGGAGCAAGAACTTGTAAGAGAAAAAGATATAACTCTTATACATGCTTGAATGTCCAAAGATTGGAATGATAACTCGAGTATAAGACAATAAAATCTTGTACATGTCTTAAACATCCATAGAAATGGATTGAGAACTTGAATATAAGATGATAAAATCTTGTACATGACTTGACACTAATACATGTGTATGGTAATGAACTAGAAAGTGCTATGAACAAGCACTAACGTGTATGAGAAATGTTCTTGATGTGTATGTGCAAACATTGCATATAGTTGCTTGATAACAATGTGACTTCTTGATTACTTGAAGCATGTTCCGTGTTGTGAGCTAGTCCACTACTTTTGGATTAGTTCTTCTCTCGTAGTTCAAGTAAATACCTACTTGTGCATTCTTGTGTGAGTCCAGCTGGTCCTTGCTTGTTCGGAGGTATATAGGTTCACGCTTATCATGAGGCTGGGGCCAAAGTGATAATCGGGGATCTATGTATCTGCGCTTGACCCCTTACTACAGGCCATAGTAAGGGCATAGCTTCATTAATTAGAGCAATACGCCTGATATAAGTGAATGCTAAACTCTTGAACACCTCGTAAGTCTTGATCTTGGGAATGACACTGGTTACCGGGTCTTCTTATATATACTTCATAAGCGGTTTCTTGATATTGATCGTGATTTGTCAAAGTAATACAAGCTACGACAACAATGGTATTCTTGGGAGGAATAAGGAAGGAAGCAATATCCTTTCTAACGTGTTAACTAGCCTTATGTGCTACTTGATGAGTGGTTTAGCCTCTCATATACTTGTTACTTGATGATACTTGATAGATGATTACTTGAGTATCTACTTGAATTGCATGATAACATGTCATGTAGTTGCATCTAATAGCTTATTGAGATTTATCTCACCCCGTTCCTTGTTTAATTGTTTTCCTTAGATCAAAGGAAGGCTAGTGATAGTGCGAAGTGAGGCTCGACATAGCTGGGAGCTTACTACGCAGGTGGTTATTCTTTTGGGAATCGTGATCCTTTTACACTTTGGTGAGCATGATGTATTATGGGTTATGTAACTTAGTATTTTTGGGTAGACTTGTTGTCTCTTGTTTTCTCTAGACATCTTGTAATGCCAGCTTATGTGCTAGGCATTTCTTCCGCTGTGTATAATCAGGTTTGGTTTTAATTTTCTTGTCCAGAACTCGTGGTGTGAGCTATCTTAGCTCCTTACTCTAGAGTATATATATCATGTCAGTTGTTATAAACAGTTGTCACCCAGTTACTTGTTACTTTCTTGATTCTCGTTAGTCACGCGCACCAGGTAGGAGGTTCTATTAGGGGATCCCGGGACCTGGGGGCGTGTCAGTTGGTATCAGAGCCACCCTAGTTTAGCTACCCTGTTTAGCTACCTTGGTTTGCTCTAATTCTGGATAGGGTCTATGGCCTAGGTATGGGTTAGTATTGGGGTGTTATTAACGCCGAGTGTTTACCTATAGGTACAATGAGTTCTGAAGGTACAAGTGGTAGTAATCAGCTGAGATCTGTAACTCCTCAAGAAGAGATGGTTGATAATTTAGACTGGGATTATCCTAATCGACTCACAAGGTTCTTGAAGTTGAAACCTCGTAGCTTTGACGGGGAATTTGATGCTAAGAAGGCAGAAGAGTGGATTAAAAGTATAGAAAAGATATTTACAGCCTTGAGATGTACAGGAGGTGATAAGGTAACATTTGCAACCTTTAAACTTGAGAAAGCTGCTGAACATTGGTGGTAAGTTCTGAATAAAAGCTGGGAACTGGAAGGGGTACCACAGACTTGGGAGAATTTTCTGAAAGGATTCAAGTCACAGTTTATTCCAGCACTGGTCCAAGACAGAAAAGAAATGGAATTTCTTAATCTGGAGCAGGGAAGCTTGACAGTGGGGAAATACTCAATCAAGTTCACAGAATTGGCTAGGTATTGTGATCACTTAATTCCAAATGAAGCGAAGAAGGCACAGAGGTTTGTTAAAGGGTTGAAGACCGAGTATAGGAAGCAACTTCTTTCTCTACAGCTTACTAGTTATCAACAAGCAGTGGAGAGGGCTTATGGGATTGAAAATGACATTGAAGAACACAAGGTGAAGCAGGGAACAGTCATGACAGGTCGTGTTTCAAAGAAAGCACAGGGATCTGGTTCTAAGGGTGGTAAATCTAGCCGCCAAGATCGTCGATTTCGACAATCATCTGAAAGTAAAAGTAGTGTATCAACTGGTTCTAAGACAACAGTTCAAGGTTCCAGGAGAGTGTGTGGTTATTTCTTGAAAGAAGGCCATTCTGAAGATAAGTGTTGGCTAAAGCAAGGAAGATGTTTATCTTGTGGTGAAACTGGGCACTTTATCAAAAATTGTCCTAAAGGCAAGGGAAGTCAAGTTGGGGGTACAAGTCAACAGGCCTCAGGTACTAAGAGAGATAGTGGGGGTCGACCTAAAGTTCAGGGTCGAGTGTTTGCTCTAGATCAGCAGGGTGTAGCTGAGTCTTCTGCAGTCATAGGAGACACTATATTACTTTCTAGTACGAGAGCGCGAGTCCTGATAGATCCCAGCTCATCTCATTCTTATGTGGCATCTCATTTTGTGTCGCATTTGCATGTTCTTCCTGATTCTTTGCCTTATGTGCTAGAAGTATCTTCCCCTATAGGAGATTGCATGTTTGCTTCTGAGGTTTACAAGAAATGTGAGGTTCTTGTGGGTGATCATGCCCTTCTTGCTGACCTAGTCGTGTTACCTATAAGGGACTTTGACGTGATTCTTGGCATGGATTGGCTTTATGTGCATCATGCATCTGTTGATTGTCATAGAAAAGTAGTAACTTTTTCTATACCTGGTTTGCCTGATTTTACCTTTGAAGGTGATAGGCATTTATGTGCTATACGTGTTATTTCTGCTTTAAAAGCTAGAAAACTTTTATCTCGTGGTTGTGCCGGGTATCTCGCATGTGTGCTTGACAAGAGTTTATCTGTTCCCAAGATGGAATATATTCCTGTTGTGTCTGAATTTTCAGATGTGTTCTCTTCTGAGTATAGCATGCCACCTGATCGAGAGCTTGAGTTCTGTATTGAGTTATTACCAGGTACAGCACCAATCTCTAAAGCACCTTATAGAATGGCTCCAGCTGAGTTGAGAGAGTTAAAAACACAGCTTGAGGAATTACTTGAAAGGGGCTTCATCAGGCCTAGTGTATCACCGTGGGGTGCACCAGTGTTATTTGTCAGAAAGAAAGATGGGACTCTACGATTGTGTATTGATTACAGAGAGCTTAATTAGGTAACTATCAAGAACAAATATCCGTTACCTCATATTGATGACTTGTTTGATCAGCTTCAAGGTTCAGTAGTGTACTCGAAGCTTGACTTGAGAAGTGGTTATCATCAGTTGAAAATCAGATCTGAGGATATACCAAAGATAGCTTTCTGTACCAGGTATGGGCATTATGAGTTTATTGTTATGCCATTCGGTTTGACAAATGCTCCAGCTGTATTTATAGATTTGATGAACCGTATATTCAAACCATATCTTGATTGTTTCGTGGTGGTATTCATTGATGATATTCTTGTGTATTCTAAATCACGGGCTGAACATGAACAACATCTCAGAGTGGTATTCCAAGTTCTTCGTGAGAAACAATTATTTGCAAAATTCAGCAAATGTGCTTTCTGGTTAGAAGAGGTTTCATTCTTGGGACATGTTGTGTCTGCTACTGCTATTGCAGTAGATCCTTCCAAAGTTGAAGCAGTTGTAAACTGGAAGAGGCCAACTACAGTGACAGAGATCCGTAGTTTCTTGGGCTTGGCTAGTTATTATCGGAGGTTCATTGAGGGATTCTCCAAGATTTCTACTCCATTGACTAATATGACTCGGAAAGCTATTTCTTTTGAATGGAATGACAAATGTGAAGCAAGTTTTCAAGAGTTGAAAAGGCGCTTAACTACAGCTCCAGTCTTGGCTTTGCCTAGTGGTTCTGAGAATTTCATGGTTTATACTGATGCTTCTAAAGAAGGATTGGGTTGTGTTTTAATGAAAGATGGCAAGGTAATAGCTTATGCTTCTTGAAAATTATCTCCTTATGAAAAGAATTATCCTACTCATGATTTAGAGTTGGCTGCGATTATTTTTTCTTTGCATAAATGGAGGCATTACTTGTATGGAACAAAATTTAAAGTCTTCACAGATCATAAGAGTTTGAAGTACTTGTTTTCTAAAAAAGAGCTTAACATGAGACAACGTAGATGGATGGAGAAATTGAAGGATCATGATTGTACTATCCTTTATCATCCAGGGAAGGCAAATGTTGTGGCAGATGCACTGAGCAGAAAGACTTATATTTTTTGCTTGATGATTCGTGAATGGAAATTGTTAGAAGATTTGTGTGATTGGAGTCCTTGTGAATCAAATCATGGAATTATCCTTGCTAATATAAAGGCTACTTCAGATTTACTCCAACAGATCAAAGAAGCTCAGGTAACTGATTCTGAATTGCAGAAAATCATTAGTGGAATGAATGAAGGAAAGCAACCAGATTTTTCTTTCAATAGTGATGGAATTCTTACCTTTCGAGGCAGAGTTTGTATTCCAGTTGATCTTGAGATAAAGAAGAAATTTCTTGAAGAGGCTCACAAAGCCAAGTATACTATTCATCCTGGAAGCACTAAAATGTACCAAGATTTGAAGAAACATTTCTGGTGGAACATATGAAAAGAGAAATTGCTGAGTATGTGTCCAAATGTTTGACTTGTCAACAAGTAAAAGTGGAACATCAACGTCCAGCAGGTTTGTTGCATCCATTAGAAATTCCAGAGTGGAAATGGGAGCATATCACGATGGATTTTGTGACTGGTTTGCCACGTACCAGACGAGGCCATGATGCTGTTTGGGTTATAGTGGATAGACTGACCAAGTCAGCTCACTTCTTGTCTGTTTCCATGGGATATTCATTGTCTCAGTTGGCATCTTTTTATGTTCAGGAGATTGTTCGACTCCATGGAGTTCTTGTGAGTATTGTATCTGACAGAGATCCTCGTTTTACTTCTCGATTCTGGCAGGCTCTTCAGGGTGTCATGGGTACTAAATTGAATTTCAGTACAGCTTTTCATCCTCAATCTGATGGGCAATCTGAGAGACTTATACAGATTCTTGAGGATATGTTACGTGCTTGTGTTGTTGACTTTAAAGGCAGTTGTGATACTCATCTTCCTTTGGCTGAGTTTGCTTATAACAACAGTTATCAGTCTAGCATTGAAATGGCTCCATATGAGGCTCTTTATGGCAGAAAATGTCGATCTCCTATATGCTGGGATGAAGTGGGAGAAGCTAGACTCTTAGGACCTGAAATGGTTCAACAGTCAGTTGAGAGTGTGAAATTAATCAGAGATAGATTACGCACAGCTCAAAGTAGACAACGCAGAATTGTCTAGAACGACAGTCAAAATCATGTACTACTATACTACATTGATTATCGATATCAACAAGGTTGAAATCCCATCAAAAGATCAACCATGCATGGTAAACCCTAGCAACGACAATTCTAGGCAAAAATCTGACAAAAGTCGACAAAATCAACTACAAAGGCATAGAATTGAGGAATGCAACTGTAACACCCCAAATTTCTTACTGTATCTGAGCATTAAATGGCATTAAATAACAATAATTAAAAATACCTCAAATTAGGGTTCTCAAACCAACCCTTTATTACATCATCAGTTCATCATAAATGCGGAAGCGTAACCATAAAAACTTGTCTCGGCAGGTAAACAACCCTAGCCATTAATGTATTTCAACTTAAACAGAGTAATTAATTATTCTTAAAATAACTAAATAATAAATCTTAAAATCTGCCGGTCCTTCTACGGCTGCTCTCCTTCCTTTTCCCTCTACTTAAATCCTGAAATAGAAATTGTAGATAAGGGGTGAGCGAATGAATGCTCAGTAAGTTCATACGTGGCCTCTCCGGTTACTAAGGAGAGACGACCAGAACGACCACTATGAATGACTTTTGCAAGGATAGGTTCAATTACTTTTGATTTAAGACTGCAGAGCAATACAATAATAATACTCTTAAGATTTTACCTTCAAAGGATTATGGCACTACGATCCAAAGGGATTCATTCTAGTTCCATCAATTCCAACGTACATTATATCCTCAATGCCAAAGGTACAATTTTGTACACCTAGCTTTTTCAAGCCATTAGGGTAGGTCGTAACATATATGGTATCCACACATATATGCTCGGGGTCTAGAATTATCCTTGTAATCAGACAATTCTTGAGAGAAGGCATGTGATCATTCATGCAATCCCTAGTTTAAGGACGAGTCTTTTCTAACTGGACTGTCCCGACAATGTCTTTTCTAACTGGACATTGTACATTCCAACAAGTAAGTGATTAACTTACAAGTTAGGATGTGAACATACCAAGGTACAAGTATGTGATAACAAGTTTCAATCTTTGATACTTAGTGGATCAATGGGGACATCACTAAGTAAGGATTCTTCCAAAAGAACGTTCAATAACGCGGAATTTATTCAAATACTATCATGCCATATTGATAGTCTAGCTTATAGAAAAAATTTAGAGTTCCAATCAACAAGAGTTCAAATAACAGTAAGGAACGTAATCCCTTACCTTGATTGCTTTTCCTTGCAATGTTCTCCTTGTGCGAATCTACAAAGCATCGAATAGTTTACTTTAGTATCCTCTTACGATGTTAACTATTTCTACTTAGTTAACTGAGAGATGTGTTTTTACTTTTTTTTCTTTCTTTACTTCTTTACTTACGTTTAAGTCACTGACTTTGATTTACGAGTCAGTCCTTCAACTTTGATGAAATTGTAAGTAAGCCCTTCAACTTTGGATTAATTACAAATTGGTCCTTCAACTTTGGATTAATTGCAATTTGATCCTTCAACTTTAGTTTAATTACAATTTGATCCTTCAACTTCAGTTTAATTACAATTTAATCCTCCAACTTTAGTTTAATTACAATTTGATCCTTTGACTTTCATTTAATTGCAGGAAGGTCCTTTGACTTTTGTTTTGTTCGTAAAGGTCCCCCAAGTTTCTTTTTAACCACTTAGACCCCTTTAACCTCAAAGGTTTCCTTTTAAATTCTTTTAACTTTGAACCTTATCAGTTTAATCCTCGTTCCGTTAGGAATTTAACTGAAATCTTTTAATCTTCACTTTTCTCGTTAACTTTCTAACTCCCAAGGTCTTTCAAGTACTTCTTACAATCTTTCAAGTTATTCTAACTTTCCAATAACCTTCTTAAGAGACATACTTTCTTTCCGTTATATTCCTAACGAAAACACTAACTTTTTCATCTTAACTCTTACATCTTTAATCAAGAATCGATACCCAATGTATATGGCTTCTAGGCCGAATTCTATACTTCAAAATTTAATAATTTGGTCAATTTTTCTTGTTAATTTTTTTTTTTTTTGTAAATCTCCAACATAAATTTATTCACTAGTCAATAACCATAATCATAACAATGAACAAAACAATTTCCCCAATCATCCTAGGCCATTCGGCCGAACACCATAAGGTGTAAATTCATAATTTTTCTTCTTTTTGTTAAACCCTAGTTAACCTCAATCCCATATTGTTCAATTCCCATACATTATAAAATATGAATTCATCCATCTCATGATCATAGAATCAATCTTAAAAATAAAGCTAAGCATGGAATCATCATTTTTCATAGCATTTCGATTTAAGCCTTTGACCATTAAAATTTCACCATTAATTACTAGCATGCAAAACCCTAATGATTATTTCTTTTAACATGCCTAGATTAAGATTTATTCATCCAAATTCAATGAAATAAATTTTAAAAGGTGAGGTTTGACATTACCTTGAGAATGATTGGATCAAACCTCCAGAAAAAGTCAAAAACTCCCCCTCTTCCTCCTTCTTGGCCGGCGGCTGCCCTTAGGGTGGTGGTGATTAGGGTTTTTGTTATTTTGTTGTTTTGGTAAATAAAAATAAAACCTAAAATTCACTAACTCAAGGTTACTTTGGTTAATTGTTACTTGGACTTGATCTATTTGTTTTAAGTTCAAGCTAACCCACTTGAGCCCATTATACTTTGGTCCAACTCTTTAACTACCTAGCCCACTCCTTTAATTGACCCATTAACTTTAATTTTCATTTAATTAAAATAATCTAAAACAATTAAAATAGAGGAAAGAATTCGGGTTATTACAGCAACAACGAAATTGACATGGAAACTCAACAAAAGGAAGAGATCCTTACCCTTCTCATCCGAATGGCATGGGAAATTTGCTCCTCGGGGAACGGGCATAGCTCATCCGTCCTCCACACCTTCCACTTCATGTGCCTGCCAAAAAGGTGTTCCTTATGAGAACGATGTGCACCGGCCATTAGAAAAGGTTGAAAATCACTTGCACTTGAGAAAAAACAAAGATTTTTGGGAAGAAAATAGCGTAAAGTCGAGGCACTTTGAAAACAAGATGTGAAAAGTGATTTTGAAATCACAACTCAGCGCCTGATATGCGTCTGATATACGTAAAAACAAGGATGCCTCATACGAGACATCCATACCTCGTACGAGGTATCCCTCAGAAAACCCCCAGAAAACCTTGTTTTCTTAGAAAATTCCAGAAAAGCCCTGCTTTTAACAAGAATGTCATAAAAAGCCTTGCTTTGACTAAAAGGTCGAATCTGAACCCGGTTTAAGATGGAATATTGAGTTGTCATCAAAAGAATATTTTCAGAATTGGAGCAAGTAAAGTTGTTTCTCAGTACGAATCTATTCTCACCACGCATCCAAGATCATGGGTGAGCAACAAAAATCTACATCAACAAATTGGAATCCCACAACTTTTATCAAGACAAACATTAATAACACATGATTCACCCCCTCAGAGTCCCATAATTGTCATCAAGGCGAAGGCTAATGGAATAGGATTCACATTTTCAGCGGAAAGGCAGTCTCGCTGGAAGGAGAAGAAAGGTCTGAGAAATTGGCGTCTCCAAACCCCGAGTCCCATAATTCTCATCAAGGCGAAGGCTAATGGCATAGGATTCATTTTTTCACTGGAAAGGCAGTCTCATTGGAAGGAGAAGAAAGGTCCGAGAAATTGGCGTCTCCAAACCTCGAATCCCATAATTGTTATCAAGGCAAAAGCTAATAACATAGGATTCACATCAAAGCACCCTATGGTCATTGAGGCATAAAAGTAAGAACCTCTATGGTCATTCCGGCACCAAAGCACCCTATGGTCATTGAGGCATAAAAGTAAGCACCTCTATGGTCATTCCGGTACCAAAGCACCCAATGGTCACCAAGGCATAAAAATAAGCACCTCCATGATCATTCCGGCATCAACAAGACTGAAGTCGATTCGTCATCAGCAGTAAAGTATTTTCAGAATTGGGTCAAGGACATTAATTCCTCAGTATGGGTTACTCTCTAAACTCTAAACTTTACTTACCGCAGTATTGTTTTTAAAAAAATGATTTTCAAAATACCTCAAGCGAACATTTTGTGTGTTTTTTGGATTCGAACTATGCTTGGTCTGATTTCCTTCCAAGGAATACGTAGGCATGTTTTCATCACGACCATACCCAAAGTTCTAAATGGTGTCTTTTCTATCGACGACATTACTTCTTTCATAAGTATCATCGCTGAGGGGCTCTGTAGACACCCCATTTTGAACGTCCATTCATAATTACACTACTTCTGTGTCTCACCTTTGATTTGGGTCAAAACTCGTTAAGTCTGACATGTTTCGTTAAGTTTATGGCTGACTTCGTTAGTTAGGGGCCGAAATGAACATTAGAACTTCTGCAGAAGGGCAAAATTGTGATTCAAACACAAGATGCCTCGTACGAGACATCTAATGTCTCGTACGAGATATCCCCCTTGACAGACGGGTTTCAGGAGTTTCCTTGTTGATCTCAACCCCGTTTCTTGGCAAACACTTCTCCATCCAGGAAAGAAAGGAAGGACGATTTGAGAGTCCAAAAATAACTCCTTGAGAATTGAGTATGTGATTCCCATCCAACTTTAACCCCTTGGCTTGATCCCTAAGTCAAGAAAACCTATAAATATAGAGGTTCTTGTTCCAAAAACCTCTAATGGTCATTAATCCTCTCTAAACCACTCGAAATCTGATCAAAGAAGCCCTCATAATCAGCCTCTCTCTCATACCCACAAAAATTACAAGATCATAACACAACTCAAGTCAAGTTCTTTGGATTGTCAAGGCCTTTTATCAAGGCCATCCCTAGGATTCTCGAAGAACGCTTAGGTAATTCCTTTGTTTCCTCTCTTCTCATCCCCTTGTTTGCTTTGAAGTAGTGTGATTCTATCTAAAGGATCAGCCTAGAGTCTCCCCAAATCATGGAGATGGCCTCGAAGCACATGATCCGACATTTTAAATAAATAAGAGATTATTTATTTGGCTTCTTTAGTACATGTTTTGTATAATTTTAAGACGGTGATGATGATTTCGTAGCAAGACCAATCCTAGATTGGGTGCTCCTTGACCTTCCCAATCCATAACTTGACCCCTGAACTCAAGAATCTCACGGTCCATGTTCTGTTAAACATGGTGGCGACTCACAACAAATCGAGCAACAATCAAGTCCTTCAACAACCAAACCCTTAAACCAATGAACGAAAAGGATGCGCGCTCACAGAACCCAACTCCTCTTCTCTACAAAAACTCTACAAAAAACTCTTCACACAACTTTCTTTACAAAAGACCTCAATTCTTCTCTCCACATCTACACAAAAGTCTTTACATCATCTTCAAGTAAAACTTTGAAGTCTTCATCTTCTTTCCAAGTCAAGGTACAACTCTTTCTCTTTTATTTCTTATTTGATTTTAAGTCTTTTTAATGTATGCAAACCCCATCAAAATGGGACATGACCAATACGACTACTTCACATATTGAAGTTAGTTAAGGTTATCTCCCTACATTTCAAACTCTCATTTAATTTCCCCTTTTTTCCCTTAATGTAATAGTTAGCATAAATTTACTTTGTAATTCCCTTTTTCTTTCAATGTAATTGTTAGCACGTATTCATATAAATAAAAGAACTTTTTTACATTAGAACACCTTTAGTAGAAAGACCGGCTTTAACCGGGCAGAGTGGTTGTTTAAGTACTTCCCACTCTGTAACCCAACCCCCAAACCCATCTCTTCCCGAATCTCTGGTTTTCGTAACAAACATTAGGCTATTTCTTATGTTTTTCTTATGTTCCTTTAAAAACATAGGTGGCGACTCTAATCTCTAAAACCAAATAGACATCCTAGGATAATTCACCACTCTAGCCAAGTCGTGGTTTTCCCGGAGTATCTACAGTGGCGACTCCGCTGGGGATAGCTTAGAGGGTTAAACTTGCGTTTTTACTTTCGGTGTTCTTTTATCTGTTTTCTGCGGGCATTCTGGTGACAAAGGGTGGGAAGCGTGCGCCTCTGGCCTTCTTGGCCTAAGGCGCATGCCTCTGACCCTAACCACCAGAAGCGCCCGCACTACATCATGTCCTTCAATTCCATGTTATTTGTGCTAACAGTTTCAGCAGGGGAAAAAGTTATTATTTCGGGTCAAGGCAATCCTTTGAACCCATGAGTTTGCAGGCTTTTACCCAGAATTGGGCACCTCTGTCCCTCTCGCTCTGAGGCACGTGCCTCCCACTCTAACTGCCCAATGCACGTGCTTCTGGGCATTTTTCAGAAACAGAACAGAGTCCAGAACAGGGAAGAATGATGGTGTGTGGGCACGGTTGCCTGTACATAACTGTTTTAATTTCTGTTTATTTTTATTGGTCACACGGGTGATTCGAAAGTTGTAAATATGTGCTTATTTGCTTTTCTTTTCTAAAAAAAAATAAAATAAAAAATGTTTTGTCGCTTGGCTTGACCTCACACGCATGACTCTCTAGAAGCGGTAAACCTCATCCCATGGCGTAGTTCATGACTACATGCCGGGGGTGACCTTAAGCCTCTCTTTAGCCGAGCACAAGCCAACACATTCTAGTTAGGGTCTAACACTCCGTGACCAAGTCGGTTTTGTGTGTTGAGATTTCCCTAAACTAATTTCATCAAATCATACATGCCGTTTCCAAAAGAAACATGTTGTCGCTACGGGGAAAAATAAAACTCTGTCCCCGCATGTATGCTTTGTGACATTAATTTAGTTTAATCCCGTCATGTCACACCCCGGAAATCTCAAAAATCCATAAATAAAAATTTTACAAAATGTACATCTCCAAAATGAAATATACCCAACCGGGCGCGTGAATTCAACTATAAACCAATACCTTCAAACAACACCTCAACGAGATTATAACTCGGAGACTAGAAACAAATGCGGAAGCAAGAACAACTTATTAACAAAAATACCCAAAGTACAACCGTATATACAAACACTGAACAACTACGAACCCACAATAAAATACATAAAGGCTCCGAAGAGCAACTATCCCAAATACGATCAACCTGCTCAGAAGATTCCCGCTACAACGGACCTCACAACGCTACCACTTGCTTTACTGGGGGGGGGGGTTAAGGAAAAACAATTTGAAACAAGAAACGGGGTGAGAATAAATCTCAGTAAGTTACTAATGCAACTACATGACATGCTAATATGCAATGACCGATAGCAATTAACATAAGATAGATAGCAGCGGAATAATAAGTGACATGCTGTCGAACAGTAACATCCAATAGTCAATCATATAAATAAACATATAACAACAAATGAGAGGCTCCCTATCGCCAACCGTCCCATACCGGTTGGAAATAACGACCAGCTCATCATGCAACACATAAAGCTGAAATAAACACTCATAAGTGGATACATAGCCAAGGTTTCACCCAACTGAAGAACCAAATAAAGGTCGCTGCGCAGCTTCAATAATCAACAATCAACATCTTCATAGCAGCATGAAAGCTCGAAGAGAAAACCCCGGTACCGGAACCAATAACCATAAAAGTGTCACAAAGGACAAGGACCATGACACAAAGTCATGCCCGATAGCTAGATACATTCACAAAGGAAGCTAACTCATCCTTTCCAAGGCCAATCTGGAAAAGGGGTAAAGAAGGGGGCAAAACAATGGTCAACATTATAATGGACTTGGCTTTGCCATTATAATCTCTCCCATCGCCCGATGCAACAAATATGCCAGCTGGGCTTCCAAATAAATGCTAAGTAATAAATACTAGCTTAATTAAACAGTTTAGGGTTCCAAAGTAGGGAACCATGCCAAATAATCACCATAAAGATGCAACGGTTACTCATGAAGAGTTTAACAACAACAATAACAAGAGTTTCTCATGAAGAGCACAACAACGATAAACGGAATTTCTCATAAAGAGCACAACAACGATAAACGGAATTGCTCATAAGGAGCTCAACAACAAAGACTATTAGAATACGATAATTCCATAAAGAGGAACCATACTAGATACATTCCAAAGATGATACCCACAAGTTATTCATAGGAACACAACCCAAACGGTCGCTCACAAATAGTACAACGACTATAACTCAAATTTATCCTAAACGTTTACTCATAAAGATGTACTAGGACTATGAACTCAACCATCTCATCACACCTGGAATTCCAAAGTAGGAAATCAGAATGAATACACCTTAAGGTTAACCAAACCGTAAGTACCCAATTGCCAATTCACGCTTTACCTCCGTCCTTAACGAACCAATCCTAAACACCCCAAACGAATCCAAAAGGTTACACTTATTAGAACATGATCACGACCGGACTAAACCCTACACTTTGGTGTTCAATAACAACCCTCTAGGTACTATAGGACATCACCTAAAACTTAGACCAAGTCTTACTCAAAATCAATTCGATTGGAACAATCACGAACACATCATAAGATGCCCAAACATTCCCAAACAATACTTGATCAAATTACATAACACCATTGTTCACAAAGGAACCAATTTTAATTACTAAAGTGTTCCACGGTGCCCAACTAAGTCAACTAGAATAGTACTATGGAACCTAGACCGAGACTACACCTTGACCTTAAACCTCAACAATAAGACAATCATTCTGGTCTGGAACCATGCTTCCAATAGAACCATTGCGTAGTACTCGAAAATAGCTTTCCAACGATAGTTTACACGTCCAAAACGGAGTCCGGACGAAGAAGTTATGGCCTCCGGAAGATTGAACGTAAAACGGACAATTTATAAAAAGTGTTCGGCCGGACAAAGAGAAAAATCCCTGTTTTAGCTCTGAATTTCACTCCTTTCGTTCTAAATCTTAGGAGTACCTATATACACTTCTATCCTAACATTTAAAGACAAGAAAACTCAATTCATGCGTCTCTAAAACCCAAACTAAAATACAACCTAGTTTTAAACAAACACAATGTGATTTCCAGGAAAACAGGGCGGGCGCCTGAATAGGGGCGGGCGGGCGCCCATTATAACAGAAGCTAAGGGTCAGAAAAGGGGGAAGTGGGCGGGCACTTGGCAGGGGGCGGGCGGGCGCCCGGTCGTCGGGCTGGGCAGAAATCAGCTGGGTTTTAACACATTCTTACCAAAATCAAACCCAAAATCTTGCTAGTTCATAACACCCAAAATCAACACTTCCAATACTCTTAACAATGTACTAAAACAACATATGAACCTCTAGGAGACCTAGATAACAACATTTAACCACACAAATAAAGATTTAATCTAAACATTAATATTATCACAACTTTTAACCAAAAATCCAAATAAATTCCAATTAATTTCTAAACTCAACCAAAATGACATAGATATCAACAAGAACATCAATAGTGTTAAAGATGAGCATTTTTAACATAAATGGGGGAAAAGTAACTTACTTGAATTTTCTCAAAGTTGCCGGAACTTGAATATTTTTAGCCCTCTACGATCCTAACGACGATCTAAACAAGTTTCATGTTTTAAGAAATGAGAAATAATGAGAGGAAGATGAAGAAAATGAAGAGAGAAGGAAGAGAAGGAAAAGCTTACCACAAACATGGAGAGAGAGAGAGACTTGCTGGGAATGGGAATTGGTGAGGGGAAGGTGAGGGAGAAGAGAGGGAGTAGGGGGAATTATTATGAAAAACTTACACTTAGGCCCCCCCCTCCCCACTAACTACCCAACTCTAATACTTTCTACTAACAACTAAGACCAACTAATAATATACTAGCACAAATGACCCAAATAAAATGCTAAGCATAAATTATTATGAAACATAAAATGCACACATAAATTATTAATTAAATAATAATTTAAATAAATAAATAAGCAAATAAATAAATAATAATTATTTATTACTAATAAAATAGAGCCTAGTTTTCGGGTCGTGACATTCACTCCCCCTTAAAGAAAATTCGACCCGAATTTTAACGAGACTTACCCGAAAGACCAATTAGCTACGGATACGATAGTTCTGTCATTTCTCAAATTCTTTAATTGTCCAATCTAACCCACTACAAGGTAAATTTAAATGATGTTTACGATAACACTACCTCTTGAACCGAATCATTCCATCATTATCTTCATTACTAATCAAAATCCGTACTCAAGATCGAAGAATCCAAATTATTTCCACACATGATTCTCGAGATATCTCAAGCTCGCCATATTCATAACCTTAACTACACCGCAAAGGTACTTCTATTTGTAAATCGCTTACTTAGTATTATTCCCTGAAATTCAAAACATTACCATCTCGAGCTTAATTAGCTTTTAAAATATGAAAGGCTAAAGAAATTTTCCATCCCCATAATATTCACCAAAGGCTATATCTCTAAGGATTCCCATTATAGGGCTCTCGCTCTAGGTAGCACCTTAAACTAGTGGTGTAATATAAACCCAAAATTTTAATACAAAATGTCCACTTAAATCTACGTCATAATACCATCGTCATAACACTCCAATCTTTGAAAGCCTAAAATAATTACGAATACTCAATAGTCCGAAAATGATCTAAATTTTATCTTCAAGGGATTTCCTCTAACTCCCTTTTTAGTTAATAATCAGTGCTCATATACCCAAGGAAATCACCAAATCTCAAATCCTCAATAGCTAAGCCAAGTTAATCTTTCACGCATACATTTATTAACCTAATGATACTTAGGCTCAATAGTACTACCATCATAATAAGCCAATTAGCTAGCAACGTTCCGACTGACCCAATACCAAATCATGATACTCCTTAATTATGCCCAAGTATTGATACTCAACTTTCTTCACATACCCTTGATCCAATTCGGGTAACGCCACCAAGAAGGGATTTAGAACCATAGAACCCCTATCTAACCAAAATTTCAAAATGTCTTTAACATAGATTGAGAAATTATTACTCTCCCAAAATGTGCTTTGTCCTTTCTAACTTAACACGCTTATCACCATTAATGATCATAACTCCTACAACAAACTCATCATCCATAACAAATCGTACACCTCTCCATACTAATCCATTCCGATGCATTCACGGAGATGTACTAAAAGTGACCAAAATTTTCCTCAAGAGATCCTCATTGAATCCTCAACTCCTATAACCCAACCGATACAATATGGGTATTGATCTAAATATTAGCATTACAACCTTGTACCACCACAACCCAATTTAACCCAAGTTCCCTATTGATCAAGCGACATATTGCCCCCAATATAAATTATACCCAAGACTTCAAAATTAATATTGCCAACAGAATAAGCTAAATTCCCAGCACCACCTTATAATAAAGACTTTCTAACTTTCAAGATATAACCTGAACATTATATATACTTAGTATGCTCCTAAACAAGTCAAACACACTAATATAGAATTATTCCCCACCTGTCGATGGCACCCAAGAAATTTGAGACACCTTGAAAGCTGGGCCATACTACTTAATTCGTCAATATCCTGTATAGGTGACATAACCAATCCACCTTACCTCAATCAGTATAAATCACGAAATTTCGTACTCAAGAATACACCTTAACATATATCACTTAATAAGAACAAACATACGAACATAGCACAAGACATTTCCACTTTACGAGATAGGTACGTCCAAGCCTTCAAAACTCGCACTCTCGATTCCCAAGCCGACTAACCCCAATGGAACCAACACTATTGACACCAATCCTATACTTGATAAACCACAAGAGAAGAAACACTCGACGTCAATACCACGACTCATAACTCAACCAACTTCTAACTTAACTTCATACTTTCAAGAAAACTTAGTTTCTAAACCACTCAAAATCATAACACCCAAGTATTGAAACCTATTCAATATCAGAGTTCTTATTCCCCTTCAAAATCTAAAACCATTGCTCTGATACCAACTGTCACGCCCCGGAAATCTCAAAAATCCATAAATAAAATTTTTACAAAATGTACATCTCCAAAATGTAATATACCCAACCGGGCGCGTGAATTCAACTATAAACCAATACCATCAAACAACACACCTCAACGAGATTATAACTCGGAGACTAGAAACAAATGCGGAAGCAAGAACAACTTATTAACAAAAATACCCAAAGTACAACCGTATATACAAACACTGAACAACTACGAACCCACAATAAAATACATAAAGGCTCCGAAGAGCAACTATCCCAAATACGATCAACCTGCTCAGAAGATTCCCGCTACAACGGACCTCACAACGCTACCACTTGCTTTCCTGGGGGGGGGGGGGGGTTAAGGAAAAACAATTTGAAACAAGAAACGGGGTGAGAATAAATCTCAGTAAGTTACTAATGCAACTACATGACATGCTAATATGCAATGACCGATAGCAATTAACATAAGATAGATAGCAGCGGAATAATAAGTGACATGCTGTCGAACAGTAACATCCAATAGTCAATCATATAAATAAACATATAACAACAAATGAGAGGCTCCCTATCGCCAACCGTCCCATACCGGTTGGAAATAACGACCAGCTCATCATGCAACACATAAAGCTGAAATAAACACTCATAAGTGGATACATAGCCAAAGTTTCACCCAACTGAAGAACCAAATAAAGGTCGCTGCGCAGCTTCAATAATCAACAATCAACATCTTCATAGCAGCATGAAAGCTCGAAGAGAAAACCCCGGTACCGGAACCAAAAACCATAAAAGTGTCACAAAGGACAAGGACCATGACACAAAGTCATGCCCGATAGCTAGATACATTCACAAAGGAAGCTAACTCATCCTTTCCAAGGCCAATCTGGAAAAGGGGTAAAGAAGGGGGCAAAACAATGGTCAACATTATAATGGACTTGGCTTTGCCATTATAATCTCTCCCATCGCCCGATGCAACAAATATGCCAGCTGGGCTTCCAAATAAATGCTAAGTAATAAATACTAGCTTAATTAAACAGTTTAGGGTTCCAAAGTATGGAACCATGCCAAATAATCACCATAAAGATGCAACGGTTACTCATGAAGAGTTTAACAACAACAACAACAAGAGTTTCTCATGAAGAGCACAACAACGATAAACGGAATTTCTCATAAAGAGCACAACAACGATAAACGGAATTGCTCATAAGGAGCTCAACAACAAAGACTATTAGAATACGATAATTCCATAAAGAGGAACCATACTAGATACATTCCAAAGATGATACCCACAAGTTATTCATAGGAACACAACCCAAACGGTCGCTCACAAATAGTACAACGACTATAACTCAAATTTATCCTAAACGTTTACTCATAAAGATGTACTAGGACTATGAACTCAACCATCTCATCACACCTGGAATTCCAAAGTAGGAAATCAGAATGAATACACCTTAAGGTTAACCAAACCGTAAGTACCCAATTGCCAATTCACGCTTTACCTCCGTCCTTAACGAACCAATCCTAAACACCCCAAACGAATCCAAAAGGTTACACTTATTAGAACATGATCACGACCGGACTAAACCCTACACTTTGGTGTTCAATAACAACCCTCTAGGTACTATAGGACATCACCTAAAACTTAGACCAAGTCTTACTCAAAAATCAATTCGATTGGAACAATCACGAACACATCATAAGATGCCCAAACATTCCCAAACAATACTTGATCAAATTACATAACACCATTGTTCACAAAGGAACCAATTTTAATTACTAAAGTGTTCCACGGTGCCCAACTAAGTCAACTAGAATAGTACTATGGAACCTAGACCGAGACTACACCTTGACCTTAAACCTCAACAATAAGACAATCATTCTGGTCTGGAACCATGCTTCCAATAGAACCATTGCGTAGTACTCAAAAATAGCTTTCCAACGATAGTTTACACGTCCAAAACGGAGTCCGGACGAAGAAGTTATGGCCTCCGGAAGATTGAACGTAAAACGGACAATTTATAAAAAGTGTTCGGCCGGACAAAGAGAAAAATCCCTGTTTTAGCTCTGAATTTCACTCCTTTCGTTCTAAATCTTAGGAGTACCTATATACACTTCTATCCTAACATTTAAAGACAAGAAAACTCAATTCATGCGTCTCTAAAACCCAAACTAAAATACAACCTAGTTTTAAACAAACACAATGTGATTTCCAGGAAAACAGGGCGGGCGGGCGCCTGAATAGGGGCGGGCGGGCGCCCATTATAACAGAAGCTAAGGGTCAGAAAAGGGGGAAGTGGGCGGGCACTTGGCAGGGGGCGGGCGGGCGCCCGGTCGTCGGGCTGGGCAGAAATCAGCTGGGTTTTAACACATTCTTACCAAAATCAAACCCAAAATCTTGCTAGTTCATAACACCCAAAATCAACACTTCCAATACTCTTAACAATGTACTAAAACAACATATGAACCTCTAGGAGACCTAGATAACAACATTTAACCACACAAATAAAGATTTAATCTAAACATTAATATTATCACAACTTTTAACCAAAAATCCAAATAAATTCCAATTAATTTCTAAACTCAACCAAAATGACATAGATATCAACAAGAACATCAATAGTGTTAAAGATGAGCATTTTAAACATAAATGGGGGAAAAGTAACTTACTTGAATTTTCTCAAAGTTGCCGGAACTTGAATATTTTTAGCCCTCTACGATCCTAACGACGATCTAAACAAGTTTCATGTTTTAAGAAATGAGAAATAATGAGAGGAAGATGAAGAAAATGAAGAGAGAAGGAAGAGAAGGAAAAGCTTACCACAAACATGGAGAGAGAGAGAGACTTGCTGGGAATGGGAATTGGTGAGGGGAAGGTGAGGGAGAAGAATAGGGGGAATTATTATGAAAAACTTACACTTAGGCCCCCCCCCTCCCCACTAACTACCCAACTCTAATACTTTCTACTAACAACTAAGACCAACTAATAATATACTAGCACAAATGACCCAAATAAAATGCTAAGCATAAATTATTATGAAACATAAAATGCACACATAAATTATTAATTAAATAATAATTTAAATAAATAAATAAGCAAATAAATAAATAATTATTATTTATGACTAATAAAATAGAGCCTAGTTTTCGGGTCGTGACACGTCACACTTAGGTCTCACAAGAGTGGTGGAATCCGATGAGTATATGGGACCGCCAGAAGGTCTATATACTAGTGTGATGATTCCACTATTTTTCTAGAAACTCCAAAAAGGACTACGTCCTTTCGACTTAAATAAAAAAAAGAGTCATTTTTTTATGTGGTTGAGTCTTTTTCTTGTTTGTGGGTCGAATAATTTTACTCAAAAGGTGTTTGTGGGACATCCTAAGATCAACCGTGTTCTTCAAATAGGTCCAATGGCTTCCGACAGCAACAACAACGGTGGCAATCTTTCCCGGTCCAACAAGGAAATAGCCAACATGATCAAAGCATTGAAAGGACAAATTGATGCACTCGCCGAGAATGCCTGACGCAAGGATGATTTTTGGCAAGCCCGTCTCAAGCTTGAATGGCCCATAAGAAAGAACTTGCTAAGATCGAGAGCCAATTGAAGGAGCTCACAAATGAACAAAAAATGGTCCAAAGCATTGATAACAGTTTGGTCAACACTCTCATTGGGAATTCTTGTTGGGTTTCCAAATAACATGCACAGCGGAATTAAGCATTTAAAATTTATAGAAACCCAAAGCCCATAGATCCATTCATATGATTATATCAAATACTTGCATAATGAATACTAGAATACTAACCCTTGATGACTTTGAATTTGCAACCTTGAATTCGATGGAGGCTTGAAAACTTGATCACGAACACAAAGCTTGAACACGAACTTTGAAGATGATAAGTTTCACCCTCTAGCGGTATCCACACCATGAACGAATATCAAGAACACTTGATCTTGGTTGCTAGACCAAATTATGAAACACACTTTCACAATTGTAAGAACCATATGGAATTTCTTGATCTTAGATTCCAAACCTTTGATCAAGAATATTATCTCTCTAAGAGGCTAGGAATCACTTTCTTAATGGCTAGTGAAAAGATGATTATATAGGTCCTAGTCCTTAACCCTTAAGGACCTAGGAAACCTAAATCCCGTCACCCTTAATTAACGCAAGTATTTCTGTCACAGCAGATCTGGCACGGTCGTGCCATATATCTGGCACGGTCATGCCAATAGGGTCCAGCATGCCTTCCTCTCACTGATTATTGGCACGGTCGTGCACTATAAACGGCACGGTCGTGCGCTTTAATCAGCACGGTCGTGCCAAACAGAAAAAATTGATTTTTTCACAATTCCAATTCAGTCATTTAGGATTCGTTCTATTCGTGTGTGACCCTCTAGGATTACACTAAGTTGGCAATGGGTCCAAACATGAATCCATAAGATATGATTATGTTCTAGCAAACCGTCATACCTACCCAAATAGTGTAACTAGATACAAGTTCGCATTCCTTTTAGAACATGTCATAATCCCTTTGTCCACAATGTCATTGAACACAAGTCATGGTCAAATAGTCAACTTGTATTGTTCAATACTTTCTCGATGCCGAATATGTTGATAATCCAAATGACATTGATCCAATCAATTCATTTGAGTTTGTCCAAACATTTCATCAACATCATTCCTTCGAGGGTCCCAAGCTTGACATCTCTCCGAAGAGGGACAAATCCATTTGGCTTATTATTCTTCCCTACGTGAATCCGATTATGCCCATCATACCCTTTATAGCTACCTGGTTAAAGGTAGCGTTTGAATATGTCAAACATAATCTTCATCAAGTGGAAGACTATAATAACTTCATGTATAAGGATTCAAATGACATAACTAATATGAGATATATATATCGGACATAGACCATGATATAAATCTCATAGAGCGGGTCATGTCCAGTACCTTGTTCCAAACAAGTACACATAAATCTAACATGATCATCCCATGATCATTTAGCCTTTATACTAGTGCTTCATAAGCTCTAGGGACGGAGATTATTATAGGCAAATATGAGAAACAATAATCATCGAACATCTCTTTATTAATATGAATGAGATGATAACATATACTCCCTCCGTCCCACCTCACTTGAGACTTATTTCCATTTTGATCCGTCCCACTTTACTTGAGACTCCCTAAAATGGTAATGTTTTAATAATTTTATATTGAATCTACCCCACCCACTCATTCTCTCTCATCATTTTCCACCACACAATTCATTCAACCAACATACTATTAACCCCACTCATTCTTTCTCTTCATTTCTACCACACATTTTTTTTATTTTATTCTTTTTCCTTAGTTATTGTGCCCACCTCTAAGGTCTCAAGTGAGGTGGGACGGAGGGAGTACAACGTTTAACAAACATGCCTAGGGCACCAACACCAACAATTCTTGTCCAAATGCCCATATTGATACCTATGTTTGGGCCATGTTACCAAATAAAGTGTCTCCTCAAATAATGGCATAATGCTTCCCACTTACTCTTGATGGGGTCGCAAAAGATTGGTATATGAGTCTCTCGATTTCCACCCGCCTCAATTGGGATGCCGCCATGCTTGCCTTTAAGTCACAATATAAAGGCAATTACATGCACCATCCCACGAAGAAAGAATTGGAGAACACCATGCAAGAGGGAAATGAATCATTTGGAGACTTTTCTCGCCGTTGGAATGACAAGTTAGCCGAGATTGTGGATAGACCCTCAATAAAGGAACAAATGGAGATCTTCTTGAAGTTCTTAAATATGGACTACTGAGCTCATCTTAGTGGGGCCTTTATCTGGATTTTGCACACATGTATGATGCAGGGATTAGAATCGATAATTTGCTTCGAGAATTAACTGAGGAATCCTATGAGACAGGCTCTGATACCGAAGAGATCCCGAATAGTTCAAGCAGCGACATGGAAACTTATAACGGTTTTGAGGACTACGACGACATGGAGGACTACAACAACGAAGGCTAGGGAAAAATCCCTTTCTTTCTCTCCACAAAAAAAATATAGAGTCAAAATGTCCTCTAAAGTGTGCATTAACTTTTCCTTTGTCCCGTTTAAAAAATTGAGTCGGTCTTAATCAAATAAAAGTCGTTCTTGTCCTTATACACTCCTCCAAGTTATTCAATCTAAATAATTCTTGGCAAAATGATGAAAAGATGTCTAAACGAGTTTTGGAATGAAGGCCATCACTTGAATGCCTAGGGCTAAACATCAATAAGATGAAGTCAAGCCATTAAGTGCCAAAACAAGGTGGAGCTACAACCATGAAGAAATATCAAGCCATGTTTTCAAGAGGGATAAAAAACAAACAAGGGCTCACTGTTTGCGCGCGGGTTTTTTGTGTGTTTTGTTTGACTTCAAGATACCTTTTCGTCCTTCGATTTACCCTTTTTATTGTTTGAGAGTCGCCACCATGTTTTTGTCGGAACACGAACCGAGATATCTGGATTCGTGGGTTAAGTTATGAATTGGGAAGGTCAAGGAGCACCCAATTCACCCAATCTAGGATTGGTCTTGCTAAGAAATCATCATCATTGTTTCAAAATCATGCAAAATGTATGTAAAAGAGAAAATAAACAAATAAATAATTGCTTATTTATTTGGGATGTCGGCTCATGTGCTTTGAGACCATCTCCATGGATTGGAGAGGCTCTAGGCTGATCCTTTAATGGAATCATACTACTTCAAAGACAAAGAAGGAGAAGAGAAGATAGAAAAACAAAGAGTTTTACCTAAGCATTCTTCAAGAATCCTATGGATGGCCTTGACTAAAGGCCTTGAATCTCCATTATTTTTTTTTTGGCGAAAAGAGGACGGTACCTCCCTATGTTTTATTAATTAAGTAAAAAAAATTACAGAGCCAGTGTGGGACATGACGGCCACAAACCACCGATAAGAAAAACAGGGGGGAGTCCTTATACAATCTATAAGGTCCTCTACAAGTAGGGAGGGGGATACTAGCCTAGCCACGCTAACTAGCAGAAAATACAAAAATTTAGCCATAAAAAAAACTATTTAGACCGAATATAGGGAATTCCCACTCTATCAAGTCTGAAAGCTCCACGGCTAGCATGAGGAAGATGGGAAGGATTGATCCAAATCTGATTTCTCTTTGAATCCACAACAACATTAGCCAAACAATCAGCCATCTTGTTACCTTCTCGGAAGATGTGCGAGATTTGGACATGCATATGTTCCAATATGAGAAAAATCTGCTGAATTATGTAGTATATCTCCCAAGGAATTTGATACACTTTAGTGATAATCTTCACAAGAACTTCAGAATCCAACTCCAGCCAAACATGTGTTATGCCGAAGGAGTGAGCAAATCTTAACCCTTCAAGAGCCGCCATAGATTCCGCCCACATGTTGGTGCGGTGACCATAATAATTACCGAAGGCAAATATGAGATCCCCCATAGAATTTCTAATGATACCTCCACCCGAAGCTTCACCCGGATTGCCCCTAGAAGCACCATCTGTGTTAAGTTTAAACCACCCAAGACAAGGTTTCAACCATTTAACCACTTTAATAACATTAGGTTTCGAGACAGCACTAGGAAGGTGGAGAACACGATGAATATGGCCATCAAAAACAGGACAGTGGGGGGGGGGGGGATGGAACGAAGAAGCAATAATCCGAACCTGATTTATGATAGAAGAAGTGAGGGCCTGAGTAGATAACCGAGTGCCTTCAAAAACCCATTTATTCCTGTAATACCATAAGTACCAAGTGACAACTCCAGGGAGAATGTAGGTGATCCATTTATGGAAGGGGCTAGAATTCTTTGGACGTTTGAACCACCATGAAGAAAGAAGAGCACGAAAATACCCCATACAAACATCCACACCACAAAGCTGAGCTAAGTGAGTCCAAATGGATTGAGCGACCTTTCCATGAACAAAATTGTGCTCTAGTGTTTCAAGGCTCGGGGATGAACAACAAGTACACCTAGAAACAATTGGAATCCCCCGACGTTGAAGAGCATCATCCGTAGGCAAGCCCTTATGTAAGATCCGCCAAAGAAGAAGAGAATATTTAAGTGGTAGATGCTTGTGCCAAAGTGCCGAAAAAACTGAGCTAGTTACTTGAGGTTTATGACATTCACGCCAAGCCGATGATATAGAAAATTTACCTGAGGGGGAAGGCTTCCAAATAATAACATCATCATTCCCATTAAGAGAAATATTTTGAGCCTCAATCAAAGAAACAAGCAGCTCACCAAATTGTTCTCTAATGTATTCCACTCGAGGAAGATTATTCTCAAATAAAGTAAAGACCTCGACATGTTGTGAAGGAATAATAGGTTTTATCCCATCAAACCAATTTTCGTGAATGGAAATCAGCCCTTAACCTATTCTCCACCCAATACGATCTTCCATAAAGTCTTTTACCTCAATCATACGCTTCCATACATGAGATGCAAAGCTGGTAACAACGGCATCGATCGGATGAATTTCAAAGCAGTATTTAGCCAACATAAACTTTGACCAAAGGGAAGATGTATCCCGAAGTCTCCACCACAGTTTCATGGCAAAGGCAGTCGAGATGTCCTCAAACTTTCTAATTCCCAAACCTCCTTCATCAAGAGGACGGCTGATTCGCTTCCAACCAATCCAATGACATTTCTGAGTCCCATCCAATCCGCTCCAAAAGAAATTCATAATGATTCTTTGCATAGCTGTGATAACACTCTTGGGAGGATCTAAAACAGAGATGTAGTATAAGGGAATTGCTTGAAGACAAGATTTTATAAGTGTTAACTTCGCACCATGAGATAAGATTTTCCCTTGCCAAGTTGCTAATCTCGTTTCCATTTTTTGGAGAGGGGAATTAAAAAGATTGTGTGTCTTACGGCCAACATATAACGGGCATCCCAAATACAAAATAGGGAGATCCTTTTTCTGAAAACCTGTCACTTCCGCAATTATAGCATCCCGGGCATCATCATTTTTTCCGGTCACAAAGCAAGATTTCCCAATACTAACAAGCTGTCCCGAGAAGGCTTGATATTTTTCCAAACACTCCATATGCATTTCAAGAGAATCTGTTGCTCCATTACAAAAGATAATGATGTCGTTGGCATAGGAAAGATGAGACACACCACGAGTATGAATATGAGCTTGAAATTTGAGTCTTGGGGTAGAGTAGTGAAGATAGTTTAACCCTCTACTCAAAATTTCAGCAGCAATAATAAATAAACTAGGAGACAAAGGATCACCTTGACGAAGACCCTGGGCAGAATGGAAAAAACAACAGCTTTCTCCATTCACAAGAACCGAAAACCAGCAACAAGAAATCTATACACCATGTCCACCCATTCAATAGCACAGCCAAACTTTTTTAAAACCTTGATTAGAGCAACCCAGGACATACGATCATAAGCCTTCGCCATGTCAAGCTTGATAGCAATATTTGAACCTCTAACTTTCCTTTTTAAAGAATGCATCATTTCCTGAGCTAACAAAATGTTTTCATGTATCACCCGCCCTTGAACAAAACCACTCTGATTAGAAGATATAATCCGAGGTAGAATCTGCCCTAATCTGGTAGTAAAGAGTTTAGTAATGATTTTATTAGAAAAATTACATAAACTAATGGGACGGAGATCAGAAAAGGATACCGGATTTTCAATTTTTGGAAGAGTAACAATCAATGTACTTGTCCATTGATTGGAGTGGTTTTTGGGTGAGGAAGAGGGACTGATTATTTTGATCAGAGTTGGAGTGGTTTTTGGGTGAATGAGGATTCTAGCCTTTTTTCGGTTCAAGAACCTTTATATTTATAGGAGTTTTAGACCTAGGGTTTTGGCCAAGAAGGTAAGTTGTGACGGGAATCCAAGACTTGATTCCCACAGAGGTATTTTTGGACTATAGGATCGTCCATTAGGTTTTCCCGGATTGCTTAAGTGTTTGCCAAGAAAAGTGGTTAAGATCAACAAGGAAACTGACCAAAAACCCGACTGTCAAGGGGGATGTCTCGTACGAGACATCAATGTCTCGGTACGAGACATCAATGTCTCGTACGAGGCATCTCAGTGCCGGAATTCACTATTTGCCCTCTGCAGTAGTCTTAATGTTCATTTTGGCCCCTGACTAACGGAGTCAGTCAGAAACTTAATGAAACATGTCCAACATAACGAGTTTCAACCCAAATCAAAGGTGAGACACAAAAGTAGTGTGATCATAAATGAACGTCCAAAATGGGGTGTCTACACTCGCTAGGTTGACTCATCAAAACAACCTAGGCAAAAGTTAGAGCACAAAAAAATAAAAATCCCCCTCATTCAAAGAAGTTCACAACAACATCATCATCCACCAACGAAGGATGAAGCAACATCAATAACCATCACGACCAATAGAGCATCAACAAGAACTACGGTGACCTTCAGGTCTGGTCTCATGCAAGAAAGAAGACATGTTTATCCCTAATGCGTTATGGTGATCGGCCTTCCTCTAAAACTTGTCAAGACATCTTTGTACGAGTCATCTACCAAAGAACAAATTGCAAAACAACTTTCTAGGAATTGAAATCATTTTGCGTTTTTGTCGAGTCTAGGGGTTTCTCTTCGTTCAGCTACGCTCCCAGTTTCTTGCAATCAAATTGGGGCTTTCCTTCTCTTCTCTCTAAATAACTTACTTGCCTTTGTGAGTCATTCAAAAAACTAATAAGGCCTTGATGCGGAAGCAAAGGTAGAAGATAATGGAAATGAGCTAATGTTGAGCTCCAAGGTTGTGGATCAGACTTTAGGGGTCAATTAGAGCCCAATCTTTGTTAACATGATTACTTGGGCTTAAATAAGTGGGCGGGCCAAATGTTTGAGTAGTTTCTGTAATAATTTTGTTCGGCTATTATCTACACAATGACAATCCAGATGGTGATTATTTCTGCGTTGGTTGAAGATAAGGCTGTGATCTTTCATATGACTACTTATGGCATGTTTTTGGATAAGTACTTGAAGAGTTGTGGCTGTTTGAATCTGACTGTTCAGATTGGCCGAATTTACATTGTTTTCTTCACCTAGTTCTTATCTTTATTTTTCTTATCTCTTAATAATTAATGTCTAGTTTATCCTAGCTTGGAAGGATGTTCTAAGAGTAGTATAAATACCCTACAAGATGTAGTTGTAAGTCATTGAGTGATTGAATAAAATTTTCCTTTGTGGGTTTGCGAACTTACTTCAGTTCTTGCGAGAATTGTTCTTAAGCCTTGCGAGGTTTAAACTCCTTTCTGCCCTTGCGAGGACATGCCCTAGTCTTGCGAGATTAGGTTTTTCTAGTTCTAGCCCTTGTTCCTTGCGAGGTTCTTGAGTTAGTCCATATCCTTTTCTTTTTATTCTGAAAATACACAAGTTTACGTATCAAATTGGTATCTAGAGCCCGGTTATAAACATCCTTCTTAGCGTTGTTTAGTCCGTGGGAGTTGAGATGGAAAGTAGAGGCATTTTCCGTGATGATGAAGATATGTGGAGTCGTTTGGAGGCATTAACAACATCAGTGGAGAGCATGGATGCAATGATGCGTCAGTTGATTGATCTTAATCTCCGTAATGCAAGAGGGAGAAGTCGATATGATTCTAATTCAGATGATTCAAGAAGTCCACCAAGGCATCGTGCTACATATGATGATGATCGTGGGCTGAAGTTAGGTGCTCCAGAATTTCAAGGTGATTTGGATCCCAAGACGTTTCTTGATTGGCTAAGGCAGATTGAACGTGTCTTTGACTATAAGGATTTCGATGAACACAAGAAATTTAAAGTGGCAACCGTCAAGTTGACTAAGCATGCTTCTTTGTGGTACGAAAATTTGAAGAATCAGAGGAGGCGTGAGGGTAAGACCAGAATCGATACTTGGGAAAAGTTAAAGAAACATCTCAAGAAGCGGTTCTTACCAAGGGATTTTGAGCATGAGCAATACTTAAAACTCATTTCTTTGCAGCAAGCGAACCTTACCGTGAGTGAATATGTTCGTGAATTTGAGAAATTAATTATTGTTTGTGATCTTGGATAAAGGGAACAGATGAAGATATCAAGGTTTATCAAGGGTTTATCTTCCCAATTGCAGCAAAAGGTTGAAGTTCATCCTTACTCAACTTTTGATGATGTTTGCAAGTTGGCTATCAAATTTGAGAGACAAGAGAAGAGAAAGATGTCCACTATGGTACGTGAATATAGTAAAGTCTATAACAGCCCTTTGAAGCCTAATGCCGCATCTACTTTGAAGGAGGTCAAGAAGGAAGAGCCAAATGAGAAGGGTAAGGCTGTTTTAGAGCCTAAATTTAGGAGGTGTTATAAGTGTCAAGGTTATGGTCACATTGCAAATGAGTGCCCTCAAAAGCGCACACTCACTTTGCAAGATCTTGATCTGTTGGAACCAAGTTTTGTGGTCGATGAAGAGGAGGAAAAGGTTGCTGATTATGATGTGAGTCCACCAAGTGAGAAGGAGATGCTTATGGTGCGAAACCTTCACATCAAATCTGGTCCGGAGGAGCAAAATCAACGCAATCAGATTTTTCACTCTCGATGCAAGGTCGGTGGTAAGACTTGAAATTTTAGTATTGATAGTGGTTCATTTACAAATGCTGCATCTAGTGAAATGGTGGAGAAACTTAAGCTTCCTACTACTACTCATCCTGATCCATATACGCTGAATTGGTTGAATGATGATGGTGGCATTAAGGTTAAAAAACAAGCGCTCATTTCTTTTGTTGTTGGCCCGTATGAAGATGAGGTGTTATGTGATGTGGTTCCCATGAAAGCTTGTCATTTGTTGCTTGGGAGGCCATGGCAGTGTGATCGAGATGTGTCGCATCAAGGGAAGAGTAATATTTATTATGTTCTAAAGGGTAAAGAGAAGTACAACTTGAAGCCTTTAACTCCAAGAAAGGACATTCCAAAGCAAGAGAAGATATTCTTTAGTGCTAAGGAATTTATGGAGGAAGTTGAACCAGAAGATAAGTTGTATATCTTGTTTGTTCGTGATAGCTCCACTGCTCGGATGGACTCTAGTGATGACTTGCAAGTACAAAGGTTGCTTGAGGAGTATGGTGATGTGTTCCCAGATGAGTTACCACATGGTTTACCTCCAAAGCGTGGAATTGAGCATCAAATTGATCTTATTCCTGGTGCTACACTTCCCAACAAACCATCCTATTGTTGTAACCCCAAAGAAAGTAAGGAGTTGCAGAGGCAAGTGCAAGAGCTGATTGATCGTGGTTATGTTCGAGAGAGCCTAAGTCCGTGTGCTGTACCGGTTCTTTTGGTGGAAGGATGGAACATGGCGCATGTGTGTTGATAGCCGAGCTGTCAACAATATTACAATTAAGTATCGCTTTCCTATGCCGAGGTTGGATGACATGTTGGATGAGTTGCATGGAGCTCATGTTTTCTCAAAGATTGATCTGAGATCTGGTTATCACCAAATGAGGATTCTTGATGGGGATAAATGGAAGACGGCGTTCAAAACAAAGCAAGGCCTTTATGAATGGCTTGTTATGCCATTTGGGTTGTGTAATGCTCCTAGTTCATTCATGTGACTTATGAATGAGGTACTCCGACCTTTTCTTAATTTATTTGTTGTTGTTTATTTGGATGACATTCTTGTATACAGCAAGAACACAGAGGAACATCTTATGCATTTGAGAAAGGTGTTTGATAAGTTGAGAGAGCAGAAGTTGTATGGGAAACTTGAAAAATGCATGTTTATGGTGCCAAGTGTGACCTTCCTTGGTTACATAGTTTCTGGAGATGGTGTTCGTGTTGATCCTTCCAAAGTTGAGGCTATTGAGTTGTGGCCTATTCCCAAATCAACAACGGAGGTTAGAAGTTTCCATGGATTGGCATCTTTTTATCGACGTTTCATTCAGAATTTTAGTTCTATTGTTACCCCAATCACCAAGCTTACAAAGAAGGGAGGATTTGTGTGGACTTCAAGTGCTCAAAAGGCGTTTGATGAAATCAAAAGTAAGCTATGTTCAGCTCCTGTTTTGGCGCTACCAGATTTTGAGAAGTTGTTTGAAGTGGAGTGCGATGCAAGTGGAGTTGGCATTGGAGCTGTTTTGGTACAAGAGGAGAGACCAATTGCCTACTTTAGTGAGAAATTAAGTGGAGCAAGGCTGAATTATTCTGTTAATGACAAAGAGTTTTATGCTATTGTTTGAGCATTGGATCATTGGGCTCATTATCTCCATCCCAAGCCATTTGTTCTTCATTCTGACCATAAATCTTTGAAGTTCATACATGGGCAGCAAAAGTTGAATGCAAGACATGCCAAATGGGTAGAATTCATGCGCCTCATCTCATGGGCCATGGTCATTCGGGTGACCATCTTTGTCCTATTAGTGAGGTGCCGCCATGTTCCCAAAACCCTAATCTGCATGCTGCGCCGAAACCTAACCCTAATCCAGAAGCAAATCAGCCGCTTTCCCCCACTAAAACGAAATCCTTCTCTTCCTTGTTTAAGGAATCCTCCAACAATACTCCTAATCTGTCTATGTCGCTTGTGCCAATGTCAATTCATAAATGAGAACCGGCTTTGAAATTCTCTAAGGAGATGATAAATTCGTTGGCTCAACCTTTTAAATTTACCCTTGTTGGCAAGTTTTCTCATGGTCGTCCGAACATGGAGACTACTCGGCAATATTTTTTGAAGTTTGGATTGAAAGCTGAATTTTCTTTAGGCCATATTGATTCTAAGCACATTTTGATACGTTTGGTTTATGAGGGGGATTTTAATCGGTTGTGGGAGAAAGAACAATGGTTCTTAGGCAGATTTCCTATGCGGGTGTTCCGTTGGTCTCCTTCTTGGCATCCGGAGAAAGAGTCTTCCTTGGTCCCTGTGTGGGTTGGTCTCCTTGGGCTGCCAATCCATACGTTTAATAAGGTGTGTTTGTACTCTATTGCTCAGATTTTTAGACAGCCTCTTGCCATCGACAAAGCGACAGCTGATTTGTCTCGTCCTAGTGTTGCTAAGGTACTTGTTCAAGTTGATTTGCTTAAAAAGTTGCCTTCTAGGGTTTTTATTGACTGTGGCGATGAATTCTCTAGCTTCTTTCAAAAACTGGAGTTTGATAACCTTCCGTTATATTGTAAACACTGTTACAAGTTGGGCCATGATGTTTCTAAGTGTTTCTATCTCAATCCCAAGGATAAAGTTCTTCAAGATAAAGTTGATGAGAATTCCAAAGTGGTTGGTGCTAAACCCTCGGATCCTAAGAATGTTAAAGGGAAGAATGTTCAAATTTATGTTGAAAAGAAAAATCCTTCGGCTGAGTCCATTCCAAAAGGAAATTCTGGTGTGTTTTAAGAGCAATGAAGTAGAGTCTAAGGAGAATTCTCATAATGATAAAGCTAATATTCAGATTGGTGCAAACCCTACCTCCAATGGTGGTCAAGGTATTCATGTCCGTCAAAAACAACAATTAGCTTCTCTTCCTGTTGGCACATTTAAATTAGCTGCTTCTAGTAATCATTTGCTGGTTATTCTATGGAATCAAAGCCCTCCTCTCCTCTTGGTTCCAGAATTGGTTTTTCAAATATTTTTAATAGTGGTTTCAGCTTTCTTCCTAAGCGTGGTGCTTCGTTTGTATATCCAAACTCCTTTAGAAATTCGGGTATGATGGAGCAAAATAATGACAATGTTGTTGTTGAGGATGTGGATCCTCAATATGAACAAGTCCAAAGGCCAATGATAAATGTTGATGATGGTTCGTTTTTTTTTTTTTTTTTTTTTGGCGAAAAGAGGACGGTACCTCCCTAGATTTTATTAGAATGATAAGAAATTACAAAACATGGAGGGGGACATTACAACCTCAACCTCCAAAGAAAAGCCAAAGGGGAAGGTCTTACACAAGATGTAAGAACCTTTACAATAAAGGGGGGGGGGGATGACTACAATACATAGAGAATAAGAAATATAGAAATCTAGCCATCTAAAACAGAAAAAATTAATGTCTAAGAGAAGGCACTTGAGCTTTATCAAGCTTGAATGCACAACTATTAGGAAGATCAACAAAGGAGTTAAAATCTGTATCATGAAGTTGAGAAGAACCGAGATTAGCCAACCCATCTGCTACTTTATTACCTTCTCTGTAAACATGTGTGATTCGGATCTGCATAGTAGAGATAAGTTCCCTTAACAGAATCTTTACCAAAACTTCAGAATCAAGCTCAATCCAAAGGGAGTTAATGCCAAAATCAGAAGCTAACAATAAACCATCAAGGAGTGCATGAGTTTCTGCCCACATGTTGGTGTTAACACCATAGACCCGAGAGAAAGCGTAAAGGAAATCCCCATTCGGACCTCTAAAAATTCCTCCACCCGAAGCTAAACCCGGATTGCCCTTAGAAGCTCCATCCGTGTTAAGCTTGAATTATTCATTAATAGGGGGTTTCCATACAACAATCTTAGGAAGCTTCACACGAGGTGAAGAGACCTTGACTCTAAATAAAGAGGCCAACCGCATGTCTAAATGTGATCCACGAAACTCCAATTTAAATGCTTTAATAGTAGAAGCAATATCATAAATAACAGAATTAATTACCTCACACGGGGTCGCTTTATGACCATCAAAGTGAGCCTTGTTTCTGGCCTTCCATAACTCCCAGCAAATAAAAGGAGGTAGAAGCGACCGAAGCCAAATACTTAGGTCAGAGTCGGCCTTAGTGGAGCCATACCACCATGCACAAAGAATATGCCTAACGTTCGTCCCCATACCAGCTACCCCCAAAGAATTCCCAAAGAATAGCCATATATGATGGGCCAAATCCCCTTGAACGAGAATATGATTAATATCCTGCCCCTTAGGTTGAACGCATCAATGACACATAGAAACCAAGAATATACCTCTACGCAAGTAAGCAAAGTCAGTGGGCAGGCCATTGTGAAGAGCACACCAAAGAAAGACTGAAATCTTATTGGGAACATGTTTATGCCAACAAGATGCGGAAGCCATAGATTTAGGTCGGGACTGTCTGATTTCTTTCCAGGCCGAGGAAACAGAAAAATTACCTGAAGAAGAAGGAGACCACCAAATCTGATCCCTTTCATCCGAGATACGGATATGCTGTTCTTCAATGGCTCTAAGAAGAGGAAGACCAAAATTATCAACAATATAATTGTGTCTTGGCTGCCCATTTAAGAAAAGAGATGACACCACTACGTGCTCATGAGGAAGGCCAGCCAAAATAGAGCCAAGCCAATTCTCATGGATAGAAATGTCTCCTTCACCAATCCCCCAGCTTATTCTAGGTTCCACAAAGTCTTTAGCTCCAAGCATATGCCTCCAAACATGGGAATCAATAGATCTAGGAGTGACGTCCATTGGATGGATACCATTACAATATTTAGCTAAGAGGAATTCAGTCCACAAAGATGATGATCCCCGAAGTCTCCACCACAACTTCATAGCAAAAGAGAGAGATATATCCTCAAAACGCCTTAAGCCAAGACCCCCCTCATCTGTTGGCCAAAACATATGATGATAAGCCACCTAATGACATTTATTTTCTCCATCAACCCCACTCCAGAAAAATCTAGCAATCAAACCATACAAAGCTTTAATAATACCCTTGGGAGGTTCCATTAAAGCAATGTAATAAAGTGGAACAGATTGAAGACAAGCCTTTATAAGAGTAAGCTTAGCACCAAAAGAGAGGAGTTTACCACGCCAGGAATGAAGCCTATCCTCCATTTTCCGAATAATAGGCTGAAAAAATCTATTTCTCTTGCGACCAACGTAGAGAAGACATCCCAAATAAATAATTGGTAACTCCTTCTTGATGAATCCCATTGTATGAGCAATGATAGAATCACGAGCTGCATCATGCTTTCCCGTAACAAAGCAAGATTTCGAAGCATTTATGAGCTTCCCCGAGAAATTTTGGTACCATTCCATGCACCGCATATGAAGATCAAGCGAGTCTCTACTCCCGTTACAGAAAACCATAACATCATCAGCATAGGCAAGATGGGATATAACAGGAACATTAGGATGCGTTGTGTGGTATCTGTGATGCTCAAATCTGTTATGCAAAAGATTTATACCACGACTAAGAACTTCAGCCATAATAATGAATAACGTAGGCGAAATAGGATCACCCTGGCGAAGGCCCCTTGTAGAATGGAAAAAACCGCACCTTTCTCCATTAACAAGAACGGAATACCAATAGGAAGATATACATCTGTAAATAATATCAATCCATACCTCAGAGAAACCAAATCTACGAAGGACCTTGATCAAAGCAAACCAAGAGACACGATCGTAGGCCTTCGACATATCCATCTTTAACACAACATTCGACCCCCGAACCTTCTTAGTAAGGGAATTAAACATTTCTTGTGCAAGGAGAGCATTATCATGGATGAGGCGGCCTTAAACAAAGCCACTTTGTTGGGGAGAAATAATGCGGGGCAGAATATTTGCTAATCTATGAGTCATGAGCTTGGTGATAATTTTATTCGAGAAGTTACAAAGACTAATGGGACGCATCTCACCAAAATTAGAGGGGGCTGCCACCTTTGGAATTAGCACAACAAGAGTACTCGTCCAACTACGAGGCATGGAGAAACCCGAGAAAAAATCCCCAATATCTAAGAATAAGTCCTCCTTGATAATAGGCCAACACACTTTATAAAATTCACCCGTGAAGCCATCAGGTCCAGCAGCACTTGTGGCGCTCATACTCTAGATAGTCTCAAGAATCTCCTCCCTCGAAGGGGTGGCTGACAGGGCAATATTATCTTCCTCATTGATAAGCCGAGGAATAACATGAAGGAGGTCTTCAGAGGGAATGTCGTGATGCTCAGTTAGCCAAGAGGAGAAGAAATTAACTGCCTCATTCTGAATCTCTTCCTTTGATGTAATCCAGTCCCCATTTGAATTTTGAATACGATGAATATGTAATTTATGTCTCTTTTTCTTCACACACGCATGGAAATATGAGGTGTTACGGTCCCCATCCTTGATCCAAGAAAGATTTGCTTTTTGTTTCCAATAGTCATCTTCATTTTTTAGGCGATAAGACAGATTTGCTTGAGCTAAATGAAGATCAGCCCTATTCTCTTCTGTTGGAGTTTGTTGATAAACCAATTCTTTAGCAGCAACCTCATTTTCATCCATCACAACTTGTTGATCAATCCTACCAAAATGTTCTTTATTCCAAATAGGCCTGCCCTCCGTTGTGGCATTCCACTTTTCTTCCACAAGAGGGAGAAAGTTGGGGCTATTAACCCAAGCATTTATAAAACGAAAAGCGCCTTGAGTTGCTTCAGCAGTAATCTTGACAGAAATAAAAAAGGGAGATTGGTCTGAGCAAGTCTTATTCAAATGAGTCACCATGGTTGAATGAAATAGCCGCATCCATTCTTCATTATAGAAATCCCTATCCAAACGTTGACAAATAGTATCCCGTCTCCGTTTATTCCACCACGTATAGGGGTTACCATGATATCCCGCCTCCATTAAACCAGCTCCAATCGAAGCATCAACAAATTCAGCCACCCATTTTTCCCGAACTGGCCGTCCCCCTAATTTCTCTCCTTGATGAGTAACAATGTTAAAATCACCCGAGACGATCCAAGGAAGAGTAGTATTGCCAAGAGATAATAAAGAATCCCATAGAGCTCTCCTTTCATATTTGTTACAACTAGCATACACAAAAGAAATAATAACCGCATGGGGCCATTGATAATGAGAGACACGGAGGGAAATGATCTGATTTGTATCATCCAAAACTTCACAGTTGAGGCCATGTTTCCAGAAAACCCAAATAGCCCCTGAGCAATTAGAAACACCACCAGAACAACCAAGCTTACGAAGAAGCCGTTTAGCCCTTCTCAATGAACCAGAATTACCAATACCACGAATATTCCAACTAAGAACACCTACCATTTAAAACAGACTTTAAAAGAAGTATAAAGTGGGTGTAAACCTTAATTCCCAGGAGTAAACGAGAGAGGACTTGAAACAGCCCCTTCATCCTTTTTCTTCTTTTTACAGGAAGCAACCAGAGTGAAACCATCATCATCCACACTTTGTCCACTAGCCTTGAATGCTGAATGTAAAGCCTTGACATGATCACTAGAAGTAACACGGGGAGCTCTAGGTGAAAGATTGAGAGAACCTTCCATATTACATTACCCTACTTTTAGGAGTAGAAATGCTGGGTAACATTGCCATATACACAGTTTCGTAACATCTTGTACTGGGGGAATAATCACGTGACTATTAGAAATCTGATCTCCATCTTTCTTTTTCTTGGTCAAAGCCTCATTAACATCTTTAGGCAGAGCAATACCCCTCCTTGCAACCTTGGGAACTTCGAATGGTGGGGCCATTTTCGAAATAACCCTGCTAGGTTTAGGGTCATCCTTTACAACCTTTTCATTCTTGTCTTCCTTTTTTCCATCACCAGATTTGAGAGGCTTTTATCCCAGTTTTTTCCCATCAACCTTTTGAGATTGCTTGTAATTGTTAAGGACACGGCAAGATGCATTGTCATGCCCAATCAAAGAACAATGTCGACAAAACAATGGCAGATTTTCATATTCAATAACTTGAAAGAAACTAGGGACACAATCACCACAATCCACATGAATTTTAGCCGGTAGTTTCTTTAGAAGATCAACCTGAACAAGGATTTTAGCCACGCTTGGCCTAGATAATTCTGCTGTAGCTTTATCAATTGATAATGGCTTCCCAAATGTGCTAGCAAGCGAAGATAGGAAAACCTTGTTGAATAAATGAATCGGCAACCCCGGGAGGCTTACCCAAACAGGAACAAGAGGAGAATCTTGTTGGGGCCGCCATGAAGGAGTCCAAACCGTAGTTTTCATGGGATACTTAGTAACATACCAGACTTCTTTAGTCCAAAGACGTTGAAAATCTGCCTCAGTAGATAGCTGTATCAGCATATGATGTTGATCAATATGACCAAGTTTGAAATCACCTTTGAGTTGGAATTTAGCAAAAGCTAATCAGGCAGCCTCCATAGTTGGTCTTCCATTCTTAAAATTTCCTACCAACGTCCATGCAAATGGCCTAGCAAAGGCGTCAATGGTAGCTTTCGATAATTTAAGAGAAGGTATACCTTTGTGTAGTGTCGAGGGGATGATAGGGATATCAGAAACCGGTGTTGTCGGCTTTGATCCAAAGAGAGAGGCGAATGATTTGTTTGGACCAGGAGTTTGATTAACGGCAGCGGCATTAGGGTTAGGGGTAGCGCTAGGGTTTGGAGAAACCCTAATCGCCTCTTCATGCAAGCGTGAATCAATGGGGGACGGGCCAAGGCCCAGTGACGGCATTGTGGAAGGGTTGGCATCCATGGCCATGGTAGGGCGACTGGATCTAGCTAGGAGAACCCTAGGAAACCCTAGTGAACCAAAGGGACGAAGGAGATGGAGGAGAGAGAACAGAGAAAAAGTCAAAAAAGTCAAGAATAATATGATTTTTTTTATTTTTTTTTTATTATTATTTTTATTTTATTTTTTGGTGGTAGCTCTAATGTTAAAAGCAGCATTTGGATTTTTTGGAAGCATGGGGTTGAATGTGAAATTTTGGATAATGAAGAGCAGGCTATCTCTGTTAGGGTTTCCCACGTTCTTTGGCCAAATAGGGTGAATGTGACTTTTGTGTATGCAAGTTGTAGTAAGTACCAACAAAGGGATCTTTGGGATTACCTCATTAATCGCAGCACCATAAATGCTCCTTGGCTAGTTGTGGGTGATTTTAATTCGGTTTTAGATTAATGTGACAAGCAGGGTGGTCGTCCCGTAACGGAAGCTAAAGTGGCTGAATTCTCTGATATGGTTCAAATTTCTAATCTTATTGATGGCGGTTTTCTTGGTAATGGTTTTACGTGCCTGAATAATAGAGAGGGTCCAGCAACTATTTGGCAGCGGCTTGATAGAGCCTTTTATAACTCAGATTGGCTTAATGAGTTTCATAGCACTTCGATTACTCATTTGAACTGAACATGCTCCGAACACTCTCCTCTTCTTATTAATATAGTTCTTTCGGCTGGGGTTAAAAAGGGGGCATTCAGATTTCTGAATGTTTGGTTGAAACATGAGTCTTTTCTCTCTATTGTGGAATCATCTTGGGCTGAATACATGGTTGGGAGACCTATGGTCAAATTTGCTAAAAAATTGAATAGGTTGAAGCACCGCATTCAAATTTGGAATAAAGAGGTTTTTGGGCGTATTGATCAACAAGTAAGGCTTGCCGAGGATGAGGTTACAGCAAAGGAATTAGTTTTTGATCAAGACCCTTCGGAGGATAATAGAGCTGCTTTGCACTTAGCCCAAGCTCATTTGCTTTATCGTTTAAAGATCGAAGAAGAATTCTGGATGCAAAAAGCAAACTTAGCTTGGCTAAAAGATGGGGATCGTAACACCAGATTTTTCCACTCATACGTGAAAAAGAAGAGGTTAAAATTACACATTCATAGAATCCAAGATTCAAATGGGGTCTGGTTGGAGGAGGCGTCTGAAATTCAAAATGAAGTTGTTCATTTTTTCTCGGATCAGTTGACTGGTCACCATATATGTTCATCCCAGCATTTGCTTGATCATATTCCTAGAATTCTTAATGAGGCTGATAATGCTCATCTTTCTGCGGTTCCTTCGCTTGAAGAACTTCATGAAGTGGTTTTTGTTGGGTTTCGTAGTAACATGTGCAGCGGAAAATAGCATTTAAAATTTTATGAAACCCAAAGCCCATAGATCCATTCATATGATTAAATCAAATACTTGCAATATGAATACTAGAAAACTAACCCTTGATGACTTTGAATTTGATCTTTAATCTTGGTGGAGAAATTGAAGCTTTAATCACGAACAAGTAAGAACATGAACTTTGAAGATGATGAGCTTCACCCTCTAGCAGTATCCACACCTTGAACGAATATCAAGAACACTTGATCTTGCTTGCTAGACCAAAATTGTGAAACACGTTTTCACGATTAATATGAACTATATATGGAATATTATTTGTGTATTATTTTGTTCTTCAATCTAGGATGTCTTAGAACAAAGTAAAACTCTCTCAAACACTTTGGAGACTTGCACAAAAGCTAGGGTTGAGTTCTGGCCGAATTTGGCTGTTTATATACAAGTTAGACCTATTCCAAATAGGAAACTTGTGTCAAAACCCGTCTAAAATTCTTTTCCTAATCAAATTAGGAAATCTGTCCCGACTTACTGTGCGGCCACCCAAAAACAGGTGTGCGGTCGCCCAAACATGTGCGGCCGCCCAGCCTGGTTTGTGCGGTCGCACACCAGGATCAGAGAGCCTTAATTTCCAATATAGTCCTTTTAGGGATCGTTCTATTGTGTGTGACCCTCTAGGATTATACTAAGTTGGCAATGGGTTCAAACATGAATCCATAAGATATGATTAGGTTCTAGCAAACCATCATATCTACCCAAATAGTATAACTAGATACAAGTTCGCATTCCTTTAGAATATGTCACAATCCCTTTGTCCACGATCTCATTGAACACAAGTCATGGTCAAACGGTCAACTTGTCTTTGTTCAATACTTTCTCGATTCCGAATATGTTGATAATCCAAATGACATTGATCTAATCAATTCATTTGTGTCCGGCCGAATATTTTCATCAACATCATTTCTATGAGAGGCCTAAGCTTGAGATCTCTCCGAAGAGGGACAAATCCATTTAGCTTATTATTCTTCCCTACGTGAATCTGATTATGCCAATCATACACTTTATAACTACACGGTTAAAGGTAGCGTTTGAATATGTCAAACATAATGTTCATCAAGTGGAAGACTATAATAACTTCATGTCTAAAGATTCGAATAACATAACTAATATGAGATATATGTACGACATAGACCATGACATAAATCTCATATGGCGGGTCATGTCTAGTACCTTGTTCCAAACAAGTACTCATAAGTCTAACATGATCATCCCATGATCATTTAGCCTTTATACTAGCGCTTAACAAGTACTAGGGACGGAGATTATTATAAGTAAACATGAATAACAATAATAATCAAAACATCTCTTTATTGATATGAAATAAATGATAACAATTACAACGTTTATTAAACGTGCCTAGGGCACCACTACCAACAATCTCCCACTTGCCCTAGGCCCAATCTCCCATGGATCTAATACCCATGGACCTAACATGACCATCATGTCTAGCTTGTGAAAGTCCCTTTGTTAGTGGGTCCGCAACATTGTCATCAGAAGGTACTCTGCATATATTCACGTCTCCCCTATTAACGATTTCTCGAATAATATGAAAACGCCTAAGTATGTGTTTGGATTTCTAATGTGCCCTTGGTTCCCTTGCTTGAGCAATAGCACCATTATTATCACAATAAAGGTCTATTGGATTAGCAATATTAGGAACCACTTCAAGTTCAGTGATGAACTTCTTAATCCAAACAGCTTCCTTTGCAGCATCCGATGCAGCAATATACTCAACTTCCGTTGTAGAATCAGCGGTTGTACTTTGCTTGGAACTCTTCCAGCTTACAGCTCCACCATTTAACATAAACACAAAACCCGATTACGAACGACTATCATCTTTGTCGGTTTGGAAGCTTGCATCCGTGTAAGCACTTACAACGAGATCATCTTCCATTCCTCCATAGACCAAAAACGAGTCTTTAGTCCTTCTCAAGTACTTAAGAATCGCTTTTACAGCCACCCTGTGTTTTTCACCGGGGTCGGATTGGTATCTACTTGTCATGCTCAAAGCTTAAGATACATCTGGCCTAGTACAAATCATGGCATACATGATGGACCCAATTGCCGAAGCATATGGAACATCATTCATTTTCTCACGCTCATCTTTTGTCTTAGGTCTTGCTTAGAGAAACTCCATGTATCACCGGCAAGGTACCTCTTTTAGAATTTTCCATACGGAATCTTCTAATGACCTTGTCAATGTATGTACTTTGGCTTAAACCAAGTAGCTTCCTTGATCTATCTCTATAGATCTTAATGCCAAGTATATATGCGGCTTCACCCATATCTTTCATTGCGAAGCACTTTCCTAACCAAGTCTTCACAGACTGAAGTGTAGGAATGTCGTTTCCAATGAGATATGTCATCCAAATATAAAATAAGGAATACCACTATGCTCCCACTAATCTTCTTGTATACACAAGGTTTATCTTCGTTCTTGATGAAGCCAAACTCTTTGACCGATTCATCAAAACGGAGATTCCAACTCCTAGAAGCTTGCTTTAATCCATAGATGGATCTCTGCAATTTATATACCTTATAATTCTGTTCAAACCTTCTGGTTGTGTCATCTACACATCCTCTTGTAGTTTTCCCTTTAGGAAAGCGGTTTTGACATCCATTTTCCATATTTCATAGTCATGATATGCGGCAATGGCAAGCAGAATTCTTATAGACTTGATCATTGCTACGGGTGAAAAGATTTCATCATAGTCAATACCATGAACTTGCCTATAACCTTTCGCTACAAGTCTAGCTTTGTAAGTATGCACCTTCCCATCCATGTCAGTCTTCTTCTTGAAGACCCATTTGCATCCTATGGTTTTTACACCTTCGGGGTGCATCAATCAAATTCCAAACTTGATTGTCTTGCATGGATTGCAATTCGGATTCCATGGCTCCAAGCCACTTGTCCGAATCAGGAGAAGACATAGCCTCTTGATAGGTTGTCGGTTCATCATTCTCAATGATTTCCACCTCATTACTTTTTTTTTTTGGCGAAAGGAGGGCGGCACCTCCCTAGATTTTATTAAAAATTACAAAATGGTGGGGGACATGACCAACCTCAACCACCAAAAATAAAAAGACTATGGGGGAGGCCTCACACAAGATGTAAGGTCCTCTACAAAAAAGGGAGGGGAAACTACCAATCAACATAATTAGAAAGTATAGAAACCTAGCCATATAAACGATTAGAGTCTAATATAAGGAATGAATGCTCTATCCAGTCTATAAGAGCCACGGCAGTCATGAGGGAGGTCCTTTGATGAGTAGAAAACTGAATTGGATCTAGTAGAAGATGCAACATTAGCTAATCCATCGGCCACCCGATTTCCTTCACGAAGGATGTGAGTAACACGAACACGAATCTGCATCATAATCATTTTTATTTGCTGAACTTCATACCAAATTGACCAAGGAATATGATAATCCAATATCAAAATCTTCAAAAGAATCTCCGAATCAACTTCAAGCCAAAGAGAGGATATACCAAAAGAAACAGCAAAGTTTAAACCATCCAAAACAGCTTTTGCTTCCGCAACCATATTTGTACCAACTCTATAAAAATTTGAAAAAGCAAAAAGCATGTTTCCATGAGAATTTCGAAAAATACCCCCACCCAAAATCAGACCAGGATTACCTTTCGCAGCCCCATCTGTATTAAGTTTAAATAGCTCAAGGGACGGAGATTTCCAAGAAACAAATCTCATCGGCCGAGAGGAAGAAGAGCTGTGGTTTATGGAAAAGTACCTGAGGATATCAGTATCACTATGATAAAACTTGAAATTAATCTAGAAAGCCTTGAACACGAGAGAAACCTGATCATTAATAGCCCCAATGATGGACTCGGCATTCATAGCAATATTCTCAAATCTAGCTTTATTTTGACTTTTCTAAATCTCCCAAACAATGAAACAAGGCATAATCCGACAAAGCCACTTTATTCCCGAGCTAAAACCCCTAGATTTACCAAACCACCAGCTAGAAAGGATAGACCGAATGCTATAAGGAATGATTGGGACCCCCAACATATTAGCAATGCAGCCCAAACTTTACCTGCAATGCTGCTATGAACAAATAAATGATCCGCATCTTCAAGGGATTTAGCCATACAACAATCACATCCCGAAGCTAAATAGATACCTTTGCGTTGAATAGCAACATCAGTAGGAATACCGTTATGCAAAAGTCTCCATATGAACACCGAGATTTTGAGAGGGACATGCTTATGCCAGCAATACTCAAAAACAAAGTCATGCGTACCAGCATCCTTACAAAGACGCCAAGCAGAAGAAATAGTAAACTGACCTCTACTAGATGGGAGCCAATATAATTGATCCGGAACATTGGAAATGGAGATAGTATGATTTTGAATAGATTGCAAAAGCTGCGGACCATAAACATCAAGAATGTAATCAACCCGAGGGCTTCCATCTTCAAATAAAGAAGAAACCTCAATGTGATTCCCAGGAAGTAGAAGCCGAGACCCATCTAGCCAATTTTCATGGACTGAGATATCCCTTCGCCCAATTCTCTAGCCAATATTTGCTTCAACAATATCTTTTACTTGTAACATACGGCAACAAATATGAGAAGAGAAAGAGGGTTGAGAAGCATCCATAGGATGTGTACCAAAGCAATACTTGGCAAGCATAAAATCTGCCCATAAAGAGTTATGACCTCGAAACCGCCACCAAAGTTTCATAGCGAAAGCTTTGGCAATATCTTCAAACATCCTCAAGCCTAAACCCCCTTCACAAGTAGGCTGAAACATAAGAGATCTACGAACCCAATGACATTTTTTATTCCCATCTTCATCACTCCAAAAGAAATTGGCAATAATACGATACATTGAAGCAATAACACCTTTTGGGGGATCCAGGAGAGAGATATAGTATAAAGGAATTGCTTGAAGACATGACTGAATAAGAGAAATCTTGGCACCTAAAGATAAAATTTTACCTTTCCATGAAGCCAATCTAGCCTCCATCTTAGCAAGAACCGAATCAAAGAGAGAAATTTTCTTTCGTCCCACATATAAAGGGCAGCCAAGATAAGTGATTGGGAGAGTCTTTTTGACAAAACCCGTCGCATCAGTAGTGATAATTGCATCTCTATTTTCATCTTCCACACCCAAAATATAGCAAGACTTAGCTATGCTAACCAATTGCCCAGAAAAAGATTTATACCATTGTAAACATCTCATATGAGCTTCCATAGAATCATTCGACCCATTGCAAAAAATAATGATATCATCGGCATAGGCTAAATGGGAAATCATTGGGGTATTGATGTGAGCCAGAAAAAGATTGATACCATTGTAAACATCTCATATGAGCCCGATATCTTTCCACCTCATTACTATCCGTTACGAGAAATCCATATCTCTCGGGCTCGGATCGTAACCTACTAGATCTGCGAGTTACTTGTATATTTTGAACAGGTTCCACAACTCCTTGTGGTTCTTGTTCTTGTTCCACTATTGGTTCAATGTTATTCTCTGGGTCTCGAATTCTTCAAGATTTATTTTACTCCCACTGATTTCTTTGGAGAGAAACTGTTTCTCTAGAAAGACACCAGTTCGGGCAACAAACACTTTGTTGTCCTCTCGGTTGTAAAAGTAATATCCTTTAGTTTCCTTAGGATATCACACGAAAATACATTTATCAGATTTGTGTGCTAGTTTGTCGGAGACAAGTCTTTTGACAAAAGCTTCGCAACCCCAAATCCTCATGAAAGATAAACTAGGTTTCTTTCCGCTCCACATCTCATATGGAGTCTTTGGAACCGATTTAGTTGGAACTTGATTTAGTGTGAAAGCAGCGGTTTCTAGAGCGTAACCCAAAAGGATATTGGAAGATCAACTTGACTCATCATTGATCGAACCATGTCTAACAAAGTCCGATTTCTCCTCTCGGACACACCATTCCATTGTGGTGTTCCGGGTGGAGTCAATTGTGAAATTATTCCATAATTCTTTAGATGATCATCAAATTTATGGCTTAAGTATTCTCCACCTCGATCCGATCGAAGTGCTTTAATACTTTTGCCAAGTTGTTTTTCTACTTCATTTTGAAATATTCTAAATATCTCAAATGCTTCACTTTTATGTTTCATTAGGTAAACATACCCAAATCTACAATAATCATCGGTGAAGGTTATGAAGTATTGAAATCCTCCCCTAGCATTGCTACTTAATGGTCCGCATATATCGGAATGTATCAACCCCAATAAGTCGCTTGCCCTTTCACCTAGCTTGGTAAAAGGTGTCTTAGTCATTTTCCCAAGAAGACACGACTCACAAGTATCATATGACCTAAGGTCACATGAACCCAAGAGACCGTCCCCATGGAGTTTTGAGATACGCTTCTCATTAATATGACCAAGACGGCAATGCCACAAATAAGAATGATTTACATCATTAGGTTTAGATTTCTTATTTATATGATAGACATTTTCATTATTTTCATTCTTGACATCCAAGACATAAAGGCCATTAAATGAATTAGCAATACCATAAAGCACATCATTTAAATAAATAGAAAATTTCTTATTCTCAATAAGAAACTTAAAACCTTCATTATCCAAACAAGAAATTGAAATAATATTTCTACTTAAGTCCGGTACATAATAGCAATTGTTCAAAACAAATATTAAACCGGAAGGTAAAGTGACTTCATAAGTTCCTACGGCTAATGCAGCAACTCTTGCTCCATTCCCCACGCGTAGGTCTACTTCACCCTCTTTAAGTAGTCTCCTATTCTTTAGTCCCTGCATATTTAAACAAATGTGAGAACCACAACCGGTATCCAATACCCAAGAATCAGTGGTAGAAAGGAGAATATCTATCATATAGATACCTGAAGTCGACGCAGCCTTGCTGCCCTTCTTCTTCTTTTGCTATTCCAAGAAAACCTTGCAATTACGTTTCCAATGACCAATTTCTTGACAATGGAAACAGATTGCATCCTTTTGTGAATCGGGTTTTGCCTCAAAAGCCTTGGCAACCTTTGCCTTGCTTATCTTGGGTTTGACAACTTTTGCCTTACCCTTTCCTTTGGTACTACCCTTCTTTCCTTCATGAACCAAGAGTACAGGAGAACCTTTCTCCACAATCTTCATCTCCGCAGTTTTAGGCATCCCATGCAACTCGGAGAGATTCTTATCCATTCCATGCATGTTATAATTCATCATAAACTGATTATAACTTTTAGGCAATGAATTAAGAATGAGATCCGTGGCTAGCTCCAATGGGATTGGATAGCCAAGTTTCTCAAGATGCTCCACATAACCTTTCATTTTAAGCATGTGAGGACTCACTTGTTGCCCTTCACTCATTTTGCAAGAAGTGAATGCAACAATGGTCTTGTACCTCTCTTGCCTAGCTTGCTCTTGAAACATGGCTCTTAACTCTACGCCTGTCTCATAGGCTTCCAAATGTTCCAAACTTTGTTGGAGTTTTGAGCACATGGTAGCAAGCATGGGACAACTCACATCTCTAGAATCATTACGATGTTTCTTGTAACTGTCTCTTTCTGCCCTAGGGGCAGTAGGTTCTGGTTCAGCAGGAAGTGGCCCATCGAGAATGTACAACTTATCTTCTTGCCTTAGAACAATTCTTAGGCTACGGATCCAATCCATAAAGTTAGTACCATTCTCTTGGAGCTTATCCTTCTCAAGGATCGATCGCAACGAAATTGATTGAGTATTGTTAGTCATTATCTACAATTATGCAAAATTTCCAAAATTTAATAAGTACCAATTTCATTAAAGAAATAAACAATGTATTTTTTTCAAAAATACTCCCACTAAATTATATAACCTTCTTATACATCCAATGTATAATATAATTTAAATGGGTTAAGATCCAACTTTAATTTAACTTCAAGTCCGCTAAGGCGGATTACACAAAATCAAATTAATTAGGTAGACAAATCTTGTCAATCACATCTCATATGACTCTTAGTTCCTTTTATGAGATTCTTTAAGAAATCCAATTTCAAAAAGACATGTTAAATCTCATCTTTGCCTAGGCTCAAAACTGTTTTGACGCCTAATTAAGTCCAACCATTTTAAACGTATAGTTAATGTGCCTCGCTAGGGCGTGCCCGCATTATCTATCTTGCTCATTAAATTCACCCATGTATTAAAAAGTGTTTTAATCATGGCATGGAAATAAAGGACTTAAAACTTTCTTTGAAGGTTCATCACATATAGCATACAACACATTTATGAGCACATAATATAAACATGTTACGCATCAAGTTTAGCCACTAAATTAATCTCCATTAATTTAAGCATAATATTTATGTGTCATTAGTTTCTCTATAAACATGTTACGCATCAACCTTGTGCGGCTGCCCAAGGTTTTCTGTGCGGTCGCACAGTAGCATCAGAATGAATTTTTAAAGTTCGAAAATTTGTCTCAAAATTGTTTTTCCCCGATTATCAAAACTTTGATCCAATCAAAATTAATAATCAAACAATTCAGAATCCATCATAATTTTTAGTGCGATTGAATAGTGCGATTAAAGTTGTAAAACAATAAACCACATAAAATCATATAACACATAAACATCATATATCCAATATTCATATCATGTTAGGCACATAAACAATTTATATACACACAACATCATCTAGGTATTGAAATAATCAACATGAACGGGGCTCTGATACCACTGTTGGGTTTCGTAGTAACATGCGCAGCGGAAAATAACATTTAAAATTTTATGAAACCCAAAGCCCATAGATCCATTCATATGATTAAATCAAATACTTGCAATATGAATACTAGAAAACTAACCCTTGATGACTTTGAATTTGATCTTTAATCTTGGTGGAGAAATTGAAGCTTTAATCACGAACAAGTAAGAACACGAACTTTGAAGATGATTAGCTTCACCCTCTAGCGGTATCCACACCTTGAACGAATATCAAGAACACTTGATCTTGGTTGCTAGACCAAAATTGTGAAACACGTTTTCACAATTAATATGAACTATATATGGAATATTATTTGTGTATTATTTTGTTCTTCAATCTAGGATGTCTTAGAACAAAATAAAACTCTCTCAAACTCTTTGGAGACTTGCACAAAAGCTAGGGTTGAGTTCTGCCCGAATTTGGCTGTTTATATACAAGTTAGACCTATTCCAAATAGGAAACTTGTGTCAAAACCCGTCCAAAATTCTTTTCCTAATCAAATCAGGAAATCTGTCCCGACTTACTGTGCGGCCGCCCAAAAACAAGTGTGCGGTCGCCCAAACATGTGCGGCCGCCCAGCCTGGTTTGTGCGGTCGCACACCAGGATCAGAGAGCCTTAATTTCTAATATAGTCCTTTTAGGATTCGTTCTATTGTGTGTGACCCTCTAGGATTATACTAAGTTGGCAATGGGTTCTAATATGAATCCATAAGATATGATTAGGTTCTAGCAAACCGTCATATCTATCAAAATAGTATAACTAGATACAAGTTCGCATTCCTTTAGAATATGTCACAATCCCTTTGTCCACAAACTCATTGAACACAAGTCATGGTCAAACGGTCAACTTGTCTTTGTTCAATACTTTCTCGATTCCGAATATGTTGATAATCCAAATGACATTGATCTAATCAATTCATTTGTGTCCAGCCGAACATTTTCATCAACATCATTCCTACGAGAGGCCTAAGCTTGAGATCACTCCGAAGAGGGACAAATCCATTTAGTTTATTATTCTTCCCTACGTGAATCCGATTATGACAATCATACACTTTATAACTACCCGGTTAAAGGTAGCGTTTGAATATGTCAAACATAATGTTCATCAAGTGGAAGACTATAATAACTTCATGTCTAAGGATTCGAATGACATAACTAACATGAGATATATGTACGACATAGACCATGACATGAATCTCATATGGCGGGTCCTGTCCAGTACCTTGTTCCAAACAAGTACCCATAAGTCTAACATGATCAACCCATGATCATTTAGCCTTTATACTAGCGCTTAACAAGTACTAGGGACGGAGATTATTATAAGTAAACATGAACAACAATAATAATCAAAACATCTCTTTATTGATATGAAATAAATGATAACAATTACAACGTTTATTAAACGTGCCTAGGGCACCACTACCAACAGTTTTCTCTATGTCCGGTGCTAGTGCGGCTGGTCCGGATGGCTTTAATGGAGAATTTTATCTCAAATGTTGGGATTTCATCAAAGATGACCTTCTTCGAGCTGTTTTGGAATTCTTTGTTGGCTTTCGCATGCCTAGGGGTTGGACAAGTACTACTATAGTGCTTATTCCAAAGGTGGCAGCCCCTAATTCGTTTTCTGAATGGAGACCAATTAGTCTTTGCAACTTTTCTAATAAGGTGGTTACGAAGCTTTTAAATTGGCGCCTTGCTTCAATTCTTCCTCGTATTATATCTCCTCAACAAAGTGGCTTTATTAAAGGCTGTCTTATTCATGAGAATGTATTACTTTCTCAAGAATTAATTCACTCTATTAATCGGAGGGTTTTTGGTGGCAATATTGCGTTGAAGCTTGACATGGCAAAGGCGTATGATCGTCTATCTTGGTTTATCTTGACTAAAGTGATGAGACAATTCGGTTTCTCTGAATTCTGGATTGACATGATCTTTCGTTGCATCTCGGATTGCTGGTTTTCAATTCTAATTAATGGGGAAGCAGTTGGTTATTTTCCTTCGGCTAGAGGCCTTCGCCAAGGTGATCCGATTTCTCCCTCTTTATTCATTATATCAGCTGAAGTTTTAAGTCGTGGTCTTAATAATCTTCATGAGAATCATCATCGTCTAATTTATCATTCAGGTGCTATTCATATTCCTTTTGTTTCTCATCTTTCTTATGCGGATGATGTGCTAATTTTCTGCAATGGTAGCAAGCTCTCTATAGATATGCACATGAACTTTCTTAATTCTTACCAAGATTTTTTGGGACAATTGGTTAGTGTGGCGAAATCATGTTTTATTCTTGGTAGAAGAGACATGGATAGGGCTGATTTGGTGGCTGGTTGGACTGGTTTTCAACACAAACAGCTCCCTATTATCTACTTGGGTTGTCCTTTGTATTCGGGTAGGAGGATTCATGCTCTCTTTGCTCTGGTTATACGGAAAATGGAAGATCGTTTGGAGTCTTGGCAAGGCAAGATGTTATCCTTAGGTGCTAAGATAATTATGATCAAATCATGTCTTCAAGCTATTCCAATATACTACATATCTCTTCTTGAGCCTCCCAAAGGTACTATAAACAATATGACCCATCTTATTTCTAATTTTTTCTGGAGTAATATGGATGGTATAAAACGGTGTCATTGGGTAGCAAAGAAAGAATTCTATTGGCCTCTTGAAGAAGGGGGTTTGGGTTTTAGAAAATTTGAAGAGATGTCTATGGCCTTTGCTATGAAATTGTGGTGGCATTTTCGTTGTGGAGATTTTTATGGTCCAGATTTCTTATGGAGAAATATTGCCACAACTCCCATCCAATGGATGCTTCTTTCCAAACGGGCTGCTCTCATATTTGGAAAAGAATGCTGGCTGCGAAGAATTTGGTGGAGGATCGCTTATTTTGGGGTATTAGAGAAGGTAGTATTTCTATTCAAGAGAATTGTTTGGGCCCGGATATTATTCTTCAAAATGATGCGCATGTTCCTATTGCTTCGCTTTTTCTGAATGGAGTCCCTCGTGAGGATCATATTCGGCAAGTATATGGGCAGCAAGTTTTAGATCTTTTGTTGTCTAGACTTGTCAATATTGGTAATGGGGCAGATATTCCTTTTTGGACTCCTTCTTCAACGGTAAATTCTCTATTACTTCAGCTCGGAAAGTTTGCCGTCAATCTAGAATAGTTTTTCTAGATGTTGGCATAAACATATTCCACTCAAGGTTTCGGTTTTCATGTGGAAAGTGCTTAAGAACGCCTTGCCCATGGATGATAGTATTCAGAAAAGAGGTATTTCTTTGGTTTCCCAATGTGATTGTTGTTTGATTAAATCCTATGAAACTTTATCCCATATTTTATTGCATGGTCAAGTTGCTAAGGCTGTTTGGGAGTTCTTTGGCGGTCTCATTGGGTTGCGGCTTCATGGAGATTCAGTGTCCCAAAGGTTTTCTTCATGGTTTCATGATGTCCCTTTAAAGGCTTCCCCTGTTATACGCTAGCTTTCCTTATTGCTGCCCCATTTTATTTGTTGGTCCCTTTGGAAAGCGAGAAATAAGGCCCGGTTTGAGGGCTGTCCTATGAATACTAATAAGGTTATCTTGCAAGTGCAACTTCAAATTGAGGATATTGGTAAGGCTTTCCATATTGGGTTTCCTAGTAATTCTTTTGACTCTCATGTGCTGAAAATCTTTCATATTTCAGCGCAAGAGTTGCCTTTCTGTCCTCCCCGTTTAGTTTGTTGGAATACCCCTATCTATGGTCAAATTAAATTAAATACGGATGGAGTTTCTAGACACAATCTGGGTATTGCTTCAGGTGGTGGTATTTTTAGAGATCATGAGGGTAATATGGTTTGTGCTTACGGTAATTTCTATGGAATTGCTTCTAATATGGTGGCTGAGGTTCGTGCTGTTTTGGATGGTATTCGGATTGCTTTAGAAAGAGGTTTTCAGTTTTTATGGGTTGAAATGGACTCCGAGGTTCTTGTTAGAATCCTGCATAATTCGTGTCTTATTCCTTGGCATATTTGGCATTATATCCAGGAAATAAAACGGATTATCCCCCCCTTCAGATTCGGTTCTCTCATTTTCTTCGGGAAGGCAATAAGGTCGCGGATGGAATTGCAAATTTTGCTGCGGATCATGGCATGGATTTCATGTTTAATTATGTGATGGAGTTGCCTCACCTTTGTAAGAGGCCTAATCTTAGTGATAAGACCTCAATCCCTTATCTTAGACGTTAGTTCTTCTTGTCGTTTTTGAATTTTTTCAGTTGTTTCATGAATTGTTTCATTTCTTTTTTGGATTGGTTTCCCCTTCCTTTTGTTAAGGTTCTTATGGCTTGTATAAACCTTCCCCTAGCTTTTCTTTTTGGTGGTTAAGGCTGTCATGTCCCCCACCTCTGTTTTGTACCTTTTCTTTATTTAATAAAATATAGGGAGTGCCGTCTCCTTTCGCCAAAAAAATAAATGGGTAGAATTCTTGCAATCTTTTACTTTTTCTTCTAAGTATAAATCTGGTGTTTCTAATGTGGTTGCGGATGCATTGTCTAGGAGACATTGTTTTCTTGTTACTCTTGATGCAAGGTTGCTTGCCTTTGATCAAATTAAAGAGTATTACAAATCTGATCCAACTTTTCTCAAGAGATAGAGAGTCCTTCTGGCTTGTTCGTTGTACAAGATGGTTTTCTTTTCAAGGGGAATCGACTTTGTATTCCTAAATGCTCCATTAGGGAATTGCTTGTGAGAGAAGCACATGGAGGAGGATTTGCTGGTCATTTTGGTGTGCAAAAGACTTACGAGATTCTTGTTGAGCATTTTTATTGGCCTAACATGCTTAAGAATGTGCAGGAGGTAGTGGCGAGGTGTGCTACTTGTCAAAAATCAAAGAGTTTCTTTCATAAAGGTCTCTATACACCTTTACCTGTGCCGGATCAGCCTTGGGATGATGTTAGCATGGATTTCATTGTTGGGTTACCTAGAACTCAAAGGGGGAAGGATGCTATTATGGTGGTGGTTGATCGTTTTTCGAAGATGAGTAGTTTCATGTCATAAGACGGATGATGCATCTCATATTGCAGATTTATACTATAAGGAGATTGTTCATTTGCATGGGATTCCAAAGTCTATTGTTTCTGATCGGGACACTAAGTTCCTTAGCTACTTTTGGAAGACCATATGGCGTTTGGTTGGTACTAAGTTCCTGTTTAGTACTTCCCATCATCCACAGACCGATGGATAAACAGAAGTGACAAATCGAACTCTTGGAAGTTTATTACGTGGTTTGGTGAGTAGAACTACCAAAGATTGGGATGTTAAGCTTGCTCATACTGAATTTGCGTACAATAGAACTCCTTTATCTACTACTGGTCGTTCTCCATTTAAGATTGTTTATGGTGTTAATCCGTATATGCCTATTGACTTGATTCCTGTACCAAAGAAGGAAATAGTGAGCTTTGAAGCAAAGGAGAGGCAAGCTGCATTTATGAGGATTTGTGAGCAAGTTAAGGCTCAGATTGAGAAGGCAAATGCTAAGTATAAAGAAAGATGCAACAAAGGGCGCACTCAACATGTTTTTAAGGTTGGTGATCTTGTATGGCTGCAATTTTGCAAGGAGAGATTTCCTTCAAAAAGGAAGAACAAGCTTATGCCGAGAGCTGATGGCCCATTCTGAGTGTTGGAAAAGTATGGTGAGAGTGCGTATAACTTGAGCTACCAGATGAGTTTGGTAATGTGAGTGCTACTTTCAATGTTGGAGATCTGTCCCCTTACTTGGATGACGAAAATTTGAGGGAAAATTCTTTTAAAGGAGAGGAGAATGATGCGGAAACAAAGGTAGAAGATAATAGAAATGAGCTAATGTTGAGCTCCAAGGTTGTGGATCAGACTTTAGGGGTCAATTGGAGCCCAATCTTTGTTAACATGATTACTTGGGCTTAAATAAGTGGGCCAAATGTTTGAGCAGTTTCTGGAATAATTTTGTTCGGCTATTATCTATGCAATTACAGTCCAGATGGTGATTATTTCCACGTAGGGTTGAAGATAAGGTTGTGATCTTTCATATGACTACTTATGGCATGTTTTTGGACAAGTACTTGAAGAGTTGTGGCTGTTTGAATCTGACTGTTCAGATTGGGCGAATTTACTTTGTTTCTTCACCTAGTTCTTATCTTTATTTTTCTTATATCTTAATAATTAATGTCTAGTTTATCCTAACTTAGAAGGATGTTCCAAGAGTAGTATAAATACCCTACAAGATGTAGTTGTAAGGCATTGAGTGATTGAATAAAATTTTCCTTTCTGAGTTTGCAAACTTACTTCAATTCTTGCGAGAATTGTTCTTAAGCCTTGCGAGGTTTAAACCCCTTTCTGCCCTTGCGAGGACAGGCCCTAGTCTTGCGAGATTAGGTTTTTCTAGTTCTAGCTCTTGTTCCTTGCGAGGTTCTTGAGTTAGTCCATATCATTTTCTTTTTATTCTGAAAATACACAAGTTTACGTATCAGGCCTCCATCTCCCACAAAATCACATGTCTCTCATCCTCGGCTAGAGTCAATGCACACTTCCTCATCAATTGAGTAAAAAAAATGAAGACGCAAAAGAGAAGCCCGCTAGATTGAAAACCCGAAAGGGCGGTTTAGGCAAAAAACAGGGTGCGTCAGAAAAAAAAAATGAGAGAGTGAGAGAGAGAAGGGAAAGAGAAAGGGAGATCTCCAGCGTCCAACAAAGAAGACAACCTCACAGTTCTGCATTGGGTTCCCCACGGATTCAACTTCATCAAGCTCCTCGCAAAGTCAACTTCAGCATTGCAAGGGGCTTAAGAAGACCAAGCACAGTCAATGGTCATTTGGGTTCTTCGCATAAAGGGTTTGCTCCAGCAAAATACAGTTTTGGGTTCATCATTGACGTGACCCCGCAAGATGTTCCGAAAGGGTAAGAAGTTTCATGGGCCACCTCCAATATACTGATTGGTTTGAGCAACAAAGAGCAATAATGGGTATCCCGGTCTCCAAGCTTCTCAAATTGGAGGAATTGGGCTTCTCGAGTAATGAAGTACCACTCGTCATGTTCCCTCACATAAAGAGAAGCCTCTTTTACTTCATTTGACAGTTAATGAGCCCTAGGGGCTATGCACAAGAAATATATGTGGGACAATCTTCAAGCTTCACGAAAGGAATATGCCCCTGAAATTAGAAGAATGAATGTCAAAGCGTTTCTCAGTGAAATGAATATGCTCGTGCTTCTTCCCCCACACAAGGATAAGCCTTTCTTGCTCTACTTACAATCAATGATGACGCCCTAGGTGTTATGCTCAATCTTGAAAGACTCCCTCAACGAAAATGCAATTCACTTTACCTCCCTGGTAGTGGACAGAACTTCTTGGCCCTAGCAAAATCATACCGTTTCGGGAGGCCACGCAATCAACAATCCTTTGGGATTCGGCACTACAGCAATGCAATAGCCCGAATGTGGAATGATCTTGGGACCTCGCTGTGAATACGCCTGATTAAAATTGAGAGTCGCCACGTTGTTTTATTTTTAGTTAAAACATTGAGAAAACCATTCATGAGAATAATTGGATTCGGGGGGTCAAATTACAATAAGAGAAGAATATTCACGTGATCACTCCTATTGCCCGATGAGTTGGTCTTTCTATCATGATCAATGTGTGTGTGTATGTTAGTGTTTGAGACCGGATCTGAAGATTGCCTACGTTCTTCTCAACGTGAGAAGCTCAGGTCAGCGTAGTTCATTGATGAATTAGAATAGGAAGATGATGAAGCGGGATCATGCATAAAGAGGGGGAAGATTGGGGTTAGAAGTAGTTCCTAGATCATATTAGGGTTTGATGAAACCCTAGGATCATCATCGGCTATGTTATATGCACATAATAGGGATTAAAACCCTAGATCTAGTATGTTACGCATGTATAAGTCTTAGATCTAGCATAATAATAAGAACATCATGAAACATATGAATGAACATATAAACATGAAAATCGCTACCCTAAATATGGCATATATTATGAATCTAGACTAAGAACATAAAGAACATATGAATATGGATGCATAAACATAATAAAAACATGCATAATATAGATCTATCCTAAGAACATAACAAGAACATAATAAGAAAAGTAAGAAGACTTACCTTGATTGGAAAGAACTATGATTGAAGCTTCTTGATGATTCGAAGAGGCTTTGAGGGTGCCAGAAAAGCTTAAACTTGGAGTTTTCTCGTCTGTCTAGACTCTGAAACTCGCAGAATGAATTGTGTGATCGAATAGGGTAGAGGAGGACCCTATTTATAGGAAAATGGGTGAACCTAGAAGAACTGGCCGTATGGCCAATAGGCAGCCGTACGGAGGCTTTAGGGGCGTATGGTGGAAATTTCTAGGATTGGGTGCTGATCAAGATGTCAGCGAATCCTTATCAGTTTGTTCTCGGGATTTCATCAATATCCTGATGGAATTCGATCTAGAACTGATATCGTTCTTCTAGAACTCTGGAGAACAGTCGGATAAGTCCCTGTCAGGTTATAATTGCCTAAAAGGTCCTTAGAGGTTCCAAAAGGTCTAGGAAGTCCTTTTATCTTTAGATCGGGTAGTAACAATAGCCCTTTGGTGACGCTTCTTGCAAGGAATGGAGGGTCGTCGATTAAGAAAGGAGCCGATCTGAAATATGAGTTCCAAATCGGGGGAAAGAAGTAAGAAAGATGACCAGGTTGGTTAAGTGGTTGAACCTTCGTCAAGTTACCTACGTATCCTAAGGAGAATCAAGCCAGTCGTAGTTCGCATTCTGGTGGCAGAAACGAGACATCATCTTCTTCTGGGGATAGGACCCTTTATGAAGATGAACATTCATAGGGGGAAGAGAGAGAAGAAAGAAACGAGACATCAGCTCCTGCTGGGGATAACATCATGCATAAAACTGAACATTCGTTAAGGACTATAGAATCATTGTTCGGACTCTACTGGGGAAGAGAAAGAAGGGAGGAATGAGGACACTGGTCTTTATGCCAAAATGATCATGAAACCACGGTATGTGAAGAAGATTCAGCAATCGAAAGCAAAAAACAGATAAAGATGCTGACTTCTTATGGGGCGTGCGAATCAAGACAAAGTTAAATGTGTCCAGGGAAAATCACAACAGACGTTAGGTGCCGCCAACAGCTTATGTCGTACATGAGACACGCGTTTTATGAAGAAGCCATCTTACGGGGAGCGTGAATCAAAAGTAACCAAACGTGTCTGAAGACACTAGCAACGGCAACTGAAATTATGTCCAGAGACATCAGCAACCTATGCGAAAGAAACCAAACGTGTCTAAGAACACTAGCAACAGTAACTGAAATTATGTCCAGAGACACCAGCTACTCATGCCAAAAATATGAGACACACGGTTTATGAAGAAGCCATCTTACGGAGCGTGTTAATCAAATAATTTCTCGAAAACTATGGTATATAGAGATGCTAAAACCTCAGGATCGCAGGATTTGGTAAACCGGTAACATAGACGATATATCAAGACGCAAGTGTCTCGGGATCGTACTGGTTACGCCAATAACACTTTCGATTATATCGGGATGCATGTATCTCGGGATCGATCTGGTTATTAACAAAGGATGTGTAACGGTTTCCTTAACCTGTAAATTAAATTTAATACGGCATATCAATTTAATTTAGGACATATAGCGGCTCTTCAACCTGCATTAGGATTTATAGCGGTTCCTTAACCTGCATTAGGATTTATAGCGGTTCCTTATCCTGCATTAGGACTTATAGTGGTTCCTTAACCTACATTAATTGGCTCTCGCTGGGGAAAATCAATTGACTTGGTAATTTATAATGGTCTTCTGGACCGAAGTTCATTAAATTGGGAATTTATAGAGGTCTTCCGGACCGATGTTCATTAAATTTGGAATTTATTGGGGTCTTCCAGCTCGATGTTCATTAAATTTGGAGTTTATAGGGGCCTTCCGGGCCAAAGGAACGGACTAAGGACAAGTCCTAGAGATCGCGGTGTTTTGTAATGTATTTTAGTATAAGTGTATGAATGTAACACTTTAGCGTTTTAAGTGTGATAAGATCATTGGTTGTAACCCGGAGGAAAGCATATGTGAGTGATCGTGAGCTTTAAGGGATCAAAGTAGAGAGTGCTTAATGTTTGGAGATTGTAGATATAAAATACCTATTGCTTAGGTTTTAAGTATTGAGTAATGTTATTGTAGTAGGAGTTTGAGTGTAAATATTAGAGAGATTTTGGATGTGAATTTCCCAATGTTCGGGGTTTAAATACATTAATGTTACACGTAAGGATTTTGATTGTAAATTACCAAAAGTATGGGATTTTGATTATAAATTACCCAAGGTATGGGGTTGATTGAATTATTAATGATTTGATTGTTAATTACCCATGTTTAGGGTTTTGAGTGAATTAGTATTGAAAGGTACCTTAGATAAGGGATTTGATTGTAAGTTATTTTTAGTGAAGGACTTGATTGTAAGTTATTTTTAGTGAAGGACTTGATTGTAAGTTATTTTTAGTGAGGTTTTGAGGGAGGGTAATCAGGTAGCGGATGGTTTAGCTAATCATGCTGCAGATCATAGGGCTAATTTTGAGTTTTTTCTAGCAGTGAGCTTCCTCTTTTCTGCAAGAGGCCTTATCTCAATGATAAGGCTTCTACCCCTTATATTAGACGATAGTTTTCACCTCCTTTTTATAGAGGATCTTATGGCTTGTATAAGACCTCCCCCCTAGCTTTTTTTCCGGTGGTTATGGCCGTCATGTCCCCCACCTTGTTTTGTTCCTTTTTTTCTTCTATTAATAAAATCCAGGGAGTACCAACTCCTTTCGCCAAAAAAAAATATTTTTAGTGAGGGACTTGATTATAAGTTATTTTAAGTGAGAGACTTGATTGTGAGTTACCCAACGTTTGGGGTTTTGATTGTAGATTGCCCAAGGTATGGGGTTTGGATTTAAGTAATGTAGAGTAGAGGTGCTTCGTTTGCAAATTACCCAAGATATGGGGTTTTGGTTGTATTAATGTTGAGTGAGGGGGATTTAATTATTATTTACCCAAAGTTTGGGGTTTAAGTGGATTTTATGTTGATCATAAAGCTTTTGATTGTAAATGACCCAAATAATGGATTTGATTACGAATTACCCAAAGTTTGGGGTTTAAATGGGTTGTGAGGGATTTATTTGTATTTTACCCAAGATATGGGGTTAGATCATAATTTTTTTAAAGCCAGGGGGTGATTTGTAATAAAATAGTTAAAAATTGAGGGGTCGCGCCGTACGGTTGGAGCTTCGGCGGATGGATGCTTCATTACGCAGCTAGGGGCAGCGTGGTCATTTCTCCTGTAGCGCTAAGGGGCTTTTAAGGAATTTCGCGTTAGATTTAAAACGCAGACACAACACATACCAAACACACTGCCGTCGGAAGAGAGGAAGAAGGAGAGAGGTCACCGGCGGGAAATCGAGGAAGAACTCTGACTAAATCAAAGAGGCTTGTCAAGAATTGCTTGGAATTCAACAATGGCACCCAAGGCTCCTCCAAAGCAGAAAAAGAATTTTCCTCACACGAAGTTCAAGCATTTCGAGCAATCGGACTTGTATGCGCATCCGTAGCTTCACTCGTGCAACTACGCGGCCGGGGAAGTGGTAAGAATTCGTTCTTGAACATCTTTGCTTGATTAATCTCAGTTTGGTTCAGTTTTGAATGGATTTGATTTCTAGGGTTTAAAGTCTTAAAATTTGGGGGTTTTTGCGTATTTTGTCGATTTCAACCCAAATTGTTTGTGAATTTGTGAAATTGCAGCTGTTCGTAGCGAGAGTAAAGTGTTAGATTGGCAATTTTGTTGAAAAATGTATTTTTGTATTTTAAAGTGTGTTTGGTCCGAAAATGTTGTAATCTTGGACCAATTTTGAGTTAGTTGACTTTGTTAAAAGTGCTTTTGGTGTTGTTTGACTTTTGTTAGAGTATGGGGACGCAATGTATATTAATGTTTCGTTGAGAAAGCTTATTTTGGATGAAGTTATATTTTTGTCCGTTAATTATTGAAATGTTTTGGACTAGTTTGAGTTGACTTTTCCTAGGTAGACTAGGGTTTTAATTGTTAGTTGTACAACATGCAATGTATATGTGCTAAAGTATTTGTGGAGAATTTATGGGATTTGCTAGAGTAATGTTGCAACAGTTCATATATGTGCATGTTATGAAATAAATTGCTAGATTAATGCATACCTTTGCTGTGTATACCTGTCTGTTTTTTTTTTTTTTTTGGCGAAAGGAGGGCGGCACCTCCCTAGATTTTATTAATAGAAATAAAAATTACAAAATGGTGGGGGACATGACCAAACTCAACCACCAAAAAGAAAAAGACTAAGGGGGAGGCCTCACACAAGATGTAAGGTCCTCTACAAAAAAAGGGAGGGGAAACTACCAATCAACATAATTAGAAAGTATAGAAACCTAGCCATACAAACGATTAGAGTCTAATATAAGGAATGAATGCTCTATCCAGTCTATAAGAGCCACGGAAGTCATGAGGGAGGTCCTTTGATGAGTAGAAAACTGAACTGGATCTAGTAGAAGATGCAACATTAGCTAATCCATCGGCCACCCGATTTCCTTCACAACACGAACACGAATCTGCATCATAATCCTTTTTATTTGCTGAACTTCATACCAAATTGACCAAGGAATATGATAATCCAAGATCAAAATCTTCAAAAGAATCTCCGAATCAACTTCAAGCCAAAGAGAGGATATACCAAAAGAAACAGCAAAGTTTAAACCATCCAAAACAGCTTTTGCTTCCGCAACCATATTTGTACCAACTCCATAAAAATTTGAAAAAGCAAAAAGCATGTTTCCATGAGAATTTCAAAAAATACCCCCACCCGAAATCAGACCAGGATTACCTTTCGCAGCCCCATCTATATTAAGTTTAAATAGCTCAAGGGACGGAGATTTCCAAGAAACAAATCTCATCGGCCGAGAGGAAGAAGAGCTGTGGTTTATGGAAAAGTACCTGAGGATATCAGTATCACTATGATAAAACTTGAAATTAATCTGGAAAGCCTTGAACACGAGAGAAACCTGATCATTAATAGCCCCAATGATGGACTCGGCATTCATAGCAATATTCTCAAATGTAGCTTTATTTTGACTTTTCTAAATCTCCCAAACAATGAAACAAGGCATAATCCGACAAAGCCACTTTATTCCCGAGCTAAAACCCCTAGATTTGCCAAACCACCAGCTAGAAAGGATAGACCGAATGCTATAAGGAATGATTGGGACCCCCAACATATTAGCAATGCAGCCCAAACTTTACCTGCAATGCTGCTATTGTTGGTCCCAAAGGGCAACAAGGGTATGAAAAATAGCTAGAGGGGGGGGTGAATAGCTGTTTTAAAATTCTTTTCGTACCCTTGAAAAACTCAATTGCGAATGCGCACTTTATCAAGTAAGCGTTATGAAATGCGCCTAAGTGAGTGAGTGAAATGCACAGCGGAATTTAGTAATGAAAGTAGGCGCAAAGTGATAAAGGGAGCGCAACACACACACTAAGTATTTTGGCTCAAAGTGAGTGAAATAAGGAACTAAGGCAAATGATAAAACAAACACAACACAATTCAGTTCAATCAATCTACAATGAGTAAACAAGCAAATAGTGAGTGAAAATAATAACTTGAAAGAAATGACAAGATAATAACACAAGCTATTTGGAGAGGTTCGATCAATGAAAGATCTACGTCCTCTACCAAGATGGTTAGTCTTGGATTTCTAATCGAGATCTTATATAATGAGTGAGTGTTACAAATTACAATGTTTGAGCTTATACACTAACTCAAGATCTATTACTATGAAAGAACAAATCCAAAACAATAACCGGTGTATCTCTAAAAGATGAATCTAAATGATTAATCTTAAAGAGGTGCGTGTGTGTTCTTAGAATCAAGGCTCTTTAGATCTTTGAGATGGAGAGCACAAGAAACTAAAGTGTTAAGGCTTTGAAGATCTGGGCTAAGGATGAAGGTATGAAGATGTTCTTGAGAAATCTGGAAAAACGAAGGCAATCTTCAAATCTTCAACAAATGCTTTGAGAGAGAAATTCTTGAAATTCTTAGCAAAACTCAGCAACTTCAAAATGTTGAAGTTATGGGGTATTTATAGTGAACTTCAAAAAACTAGCCGTTGGAAATCCTTGTGGATAAGATGAGCTGTCGCTTGTTGATTGGAGCATGCATATATTATGGCCATTTTGACACTCAACATAAAAGTGACCGTTATGGACGCGTGTCAACAGATTAGGCGCATATGCATCTTTTAACCACCGTTGGATCATTGGCGTAATTTTGAATTCTTTTCAAGTCTTCGAGTCTTCAATAAATCACTGAGTGTTTGAATAAACACTTTGAGGCGCGTTTGAGCCAAGAGGCGCATTTAGCCAATAGGCGCACAGTAAGCGTGCGCTTAAAACAAGGGGCGCATAGGCGCGTAAGCTTATGAAGAAATCCTTATGCGCGCGCTCTAAATGGCGCAAGGCGCGAGTGAAGAGGCGCATGGCGCGTGGCGCAGGAGGCGCATAAGCGCGGCTCAAACTCACTGAGTGATTTTTCTTGAAACTTGATCTTCTTGCCCTATTTCTAAGCCTATTCTATAACAATGGACAACCTAAAAAATGAAGTATAAATACTTCTTACATGTGGGTCTAAAGTCCATGAAATAAAACTTAGGTGATGGATCAATCAAATCTAATAAATCCTAATACATTAAAACTGAGATATATGTGGGCATACCCAACAATCTCCCCCTATTTGATTGATGCCATTACCTACTATATCAAGGACAAACATTATACTTGATAAAAACATGTCCAAATGAATGAAATTGGTAATTCATGTCTCAAGTTAATGTACACACTAGTCCAAAATATAGATTCCTAATCTATTCCAATAAGAATAAAGAGTTACATATGGAAAGATAGAAATAACAGTTTAACACATTCAAGATGATATATGATTTTTAGTTTTGAAATGTGTTTAAACCAAGTTTAAACTTAATGCATGAAAGTATGAAACAATTCAATATGATGCATTATGAATTTAAACAATATTCATTGTTCTACAAACAAGGAGTTTGAGTGAACAAGGTTTGATAATGAGTGATGCATTGTTCTCATTAAAACTTGGGGTGTAAGAGTTACAAGTTACAAGTTACAAGTTTTGAATAGAACAAAAACAAAAGATGCTAAAACAAGTAAGCACAAAATCACTATCACAAAAGAGATTGTTCTATTACAAAAGATTCTAAAAATTTACAAAAAAAATAATAGAAGCTAAGGGTTGGGAGGCGCATCATCTTCCTTCAATCCTTCAACGATCTCTGAAACAGAACGCTGAATTTGCTTTGCGAGCTGATGACTACGGTTCGCTAACCCTTGAGTGTCCGTGACACTGGAGTGAGTAGCAGTAATACCGTCTCTAATATAACTCAAGTGATTCACATTGATGTTTTGGTATTCATCAATGGAACGCTGAGTGATCTGCTGCTGCTGTGAAATGTTTTCTTCCAAGATTTGAATGTGAGCTTCAATGGCATTTTGAGCCGTGATAATATCTGAAGAAATATGTTCAGCGCGTCTGTCGGAGCTTGAGTGAGCAGCAGTGAAATGAGTGACGACCAACTCTTTCAGGACATCCAACTTAGATACAAGCACATTCATATTTGATTGAGACGCAGCAGATTGAGGTATGAACGTAGGCGCAGAAGCGGTGGTTTGCGCCTGGTCAGTATGAGCTTGAACCTGAGTCTGCGCCGGAGGAGGAGAAGGAGCAGAAAGTTTGGCCTTGAGAGAGTTCATCTCCCCCTTAATGGCAGCAATCTCTTCAGATTGATCAGTGAGTAAGGAAGTAAGAAGCTCAAAGTGAGACTTTATATGCGCCTGTCCTTGCTCTAAATTGGCTTGCCCCTGCTGTAAAGAATGAAGAATGGAAAGTACCTCGCTCAAATCAGGAGCAGACGGAGGAGGCGCAGGGGTAGAGAGTGGCGCATCATCTTGAAGGGGCGCAGAATCTTGAAGGGGCGCAGAATCTTGAAGGGGCGCAGAAGGAGATGGAGGCGCAGGAGGAGGTGAATGAGTAGGAGACTCAAATTCATCTTCAGTTTCAATTTCAACAGTTTCAACAACAACTGTTTCAACATCAAAAGTTTCTGTTGAGATCGGATCTGGTCCAGGTGGAGGCGCAACTGGAGAAGGAGTGCGCTGAGGGATGGTCTCTTGCTCCCCCTGAACGGGTTCCTCAATGTCTGAAATGTCATCGCCGAAGAAATCAGAGAGGAGTTGGGCCCTTGACATATTGGAAGGTTGAAATTTGAATGAGGGCGCACGAGGAGTGGGGGCGCGTTGAGAAGGAGCGCGCTGGGAAGGCGCGGAAACAGAAGGCCCTTTCTCAATATCTGCGCTTGATCCGGCGCCTTTCATGCGCTCTAACTTTTCTGACTCAGCAGCTTGTTTGGCTAGAAAGTCTTCATCTCTTTTTCGTTGAGCCTCAAGCCTGCTGGCTTCTTGCGCTAGCCTCAGATCTCGCTCATCATCAGTTTCAAATCTAGTGCGTTTGACAGGCGCAGGAGTAGGGTCATCAACTACCCGTTTGCCTTTGCTTTTATCTGCGCCTGGCACTGGATCTGCGCTTTGTCTAGCGCTTGCTTTTACTGCGCTCTTTAATAATGGTGCGCTTTTAAGGACTGGCGCAACATCGGACTCTGTGTCTTCATCTACTAAGCCTTCAACAGTCTTGATTTGGATTCCTTTTGCGCGCTTTGTGGGCTTCTTCCTGCGCTTCTTGAGGTCCAAACTAGCTTTACCAAACATTGGAACATCGTTGATCTTGTACTCCGGATTCTCATTCAAAAACTTAACTAACTCAGGGTAAGTTAGAAAAAGTTTTGTGAGAATAAGGAAGTGTGAGCGGAATCGGGTCTTTCCATCACTTTTGTTCTTCACAAATTTATCAATTTGCTCACGCAGAGTCTTGAACAGAATATGAGGCCAGTGAAGCGTCTCCTTGGCCATGATAGCAGCTGTGTATTCCCATTGTTCAACCGTGAATCGGTTTACGTTCCCAGTTTTGAACACTATTGAAGTTCCCACCAAGTGAGCGATGTGAGTCAAGAGTTCTCCACCATCTCGAATTTCGGTGTTTTTGATATTGTTTTGAAGCGTGGGAATATTTAGAAGTGAGGCAGCCATCTTGTTCTGATCATCAATTGAGTAAGTCATCGGGCGCCCAATAATGCGATCTTCACCGGTAGATGGAAAACCGAGCAAGTGTCGAATCACAGATGATGAAATATGGGCGTCAACATTTTGAACGCGCGCCTCAATCCGGTAGTGAGTGCGCCCATTTACGTCAATTTCCACTAGAACAGCAGTGGAGAAGAACTCATCCACGAGGAGCGCAGAGAAGAAATCTTGGTCCATGGTGAATAAAGGGAGCAGACCAGCGACGCGCAGAGTCTCTATTATTTCTCTTCCCATCACTTCACCAGATAACTCCAATAGATCAAGAGTTTCTTCAAGTTTGAAATTTGCAAGGTCCTGAAAAAAAATGATTGATGTTAGAAGTGATATAGGCGCATAGAAACATAAAATGATCAAAGTAACATAGGCGTATGAAATATATAGGCGCATAATTGAAACAGGCGCACAAAATTATAGAGAATCAAGGCGCATGATTGAATTAGGCGCATAAAATATTGAAGGCGCATAGAGTTACAAGGCGCATAATATGGTTCTATGTGAATACTAAGGAAAAATTAAAACAACGAAATTTGACTAAGTACGAAGTTAGGCGCATAAGGTTTTTAGGCGCAGAATGATTTAAGCGCATATACAAGTAGAGGCGCATAAATCATTCAGGCGCATAAAAAATAGGCGCATGACTTGAAAATTTTTACTTAGAAAGAAAAACAAACAACAAGCATTCAAATGAAAGAAATGAAAATCAAAAAGTTCAAATTTTCGAAAACAAGTTAGAAAATTTTTAGAGACCAAAACATGCATAAATGACGAAGAACACGAAGAACGACCCTTGAATGCTCGAAGAACACCAAGAACACGAAAATCATGAAACTTCACCAAACTAGACAAATAATATATCAAAATGACCGCATGACGACAAGGAATCTAAATATGCAAACAAAAATAAGAACAAATCAATAATGAAAGCACAATGATCAAAAGAATGCCCGAAAATTTTGAAAAATTTTGAAAACAAAAACTCAGATTTGTAACAAACAGAGCATTGATCGTTAAAATGTTGGTTTTAAAAGATTCGAAATCAAGAATAGAACACAACCCAACAAACGATATAGAAAACGGATCATCGAATCAAGAGAAATCAAAGAAAATGAATCCGGGTTTTAAAAAAAACGAAAAACATCACTGAAAATGACAAAAAAAAACAGAAATATAAGGAGATTAAAGGTTGAGAATTCATACCATATCGTCTTGTGTAGATGTTGATGCTTTCTTAGGACCCATAAACTTATATATATGAATGTAAAATGAAGAAGAAAAATGAAGATGAAGAGAAGGAGGCGAGTCTGGGAGAGAGGGAGTGAGACGGGGAGAGAGAGAGAAATAGAGTAGGTGAGAAGAGAGGAAGGTGATGATGTGTTTTTATAGGTTTAGGTTTAAAATTTGCACTGATAAAGCAAAAACACAGTCAAAAATTTAAAAAAAATGAGAAGTTGAAGGGATGGCATTTATGAGGGATTTGAAATGGCGGCTCATCATGATAGGTGCATTAAATGCTGAATGACACAAAGTGTCATGATGTGACATTTAGGTTTTTGAAAAACTGCTCCACTTTCCCTTTAAGTGTATGAGCAATTTTGACTAATTTTTGCACAAACACCAAAAACATCTATTTTGGTGTAAGTTTGGGGTGCAAGAAATATATCCCAGAAAATAAAATTTTTCGAAAGGCGTAAAACGAGGGAAAAATTTTAATTGCACAAGTACCCTTGAACAATTAAAGGAATGTCAAAAGACATAGATTCCTATAATAAATGAACAGAATGAACATACCTGGTACTTGTGTATTTATTACGTTCAATCATTGAAATTGAATTTTGAGAAATGATTGAGCCGCAATAGTTAATGCGCGCATGAAGAGGCGCATTACTTCAGCAAGGCGCATACTCATCTAGGCGCATTATTCATCAAGGCGCATTACACATCAAGGCGCGCAAAGATGGTTGAGCGCGCGCATGAATTGATAGGCGCGCAGATATTGTGCGCGCAGAAAACGAGAGATGGGCGCGCAGTTAGTAAGGCGCATAGATGGCGCATAATTTCCTTGAAACTTTTGAAAAATTGATTTAATCATTTGTACCTAATATACTCATAACTCAACACAACATAAAATCATTAGTATTGACAAAACTATATTGAATTTAGTTGAGTTCAAGCATACCCATTTCACCTCTCAAAAACATGAACCGTTTCGCGTCAAGTGCTTTAGTTAGAATGTCGGCGATTTGATAGTCGGTTCCCACGTGTTCCAAATGAATATTGCCTTTTTCCACGTGGTCTTTGAGGAAGTGATATTTGATGTCGATGTGCTTGGTCTTTGAGTGCATGACAGGATTTTCAGAAACCGCAATTGTTGATGTATTGTCGCAGTAGATGGGACAATTTTCTTCGATGATATCATAGTCCACCAATTGCTGCTTCATCCAGAGTATTTGACAACAACAACTTCCCGCAGCGATATATTCGGCTTCGGTTGTTGAGACAGATACTGAAGCTTGTTTCTTACTCGCCCATGACACAAGTCTATATCCGAGGAAATGACAAGTGCCACTTGTGCTTTTCCTATCAATTGTGCACGCTGCATAATCCGCATCTGAGTAACCTACAAGTTTAAAGTTCGAATCTTTGGTGTACCAAAGTCCAAGGTTAACAGTGCCAGAGAGATATCTTATAATACGTTTCACAGCAATTAAGTGTGCTTCTCTAGGGTCGGATTGATAACGAGCACAAACACAAACACTAAACATAATATCGGGCCTGCTAGCAGTAAGATAAAGGAGTGAGCCAATCATACCTCGATAGAGCGTTTGATCAACACGTTTACCTTTTAGATCTTTGTCGAGTTTGTTGCCGGTGGCCATTGGAGTATCGAATGATTTAGCGTTCTCAAGTCCAAACTTCTTGATTAAGTCCTTTGTGTATTTGGATTGGTTGATAAAAATGCCTTCACTCATTTGCTTGATTTGAAGCCCGAGGAAGAATGTGAGTTCTCCCATCATGCTCATTTCAAACTTGCTCTTCATTAGTTTCTCAAAACGCTTGCACAACAATTCATTAGTAGAACCAAATATAATATCATCAACATAAATTTGAACAAGTAATTTATGACCATTATGTTTGGCAATGAAAAGAGTTGTATCGATTTTACCGCGAGTGAAGCCTTTTTCGATGAGAAACTTGGATAGTGTATCATACCATGCTCTTGGTGCTTGTTTGAGTCCATACAAAGCTTTCTGGAGTTTGTACACATGATTTGGAAATTGTGAATCTTCAAACCCAGGTGGTTGAGCAACATAGACTTGTTCTTGGAGTTCACCATTTAGAAACGCGCTCTTCACATCCATTTGATATAACTTGAAGTTCTTGTGAGCGGCGTAAGCTAGAAATAATCTGATAGCTTCAAGTCTTGCTACGGGCGCAAAAGTTTCATCGTAATCAATTCCTTCTTCTTGCCTATAGCCTTGTGCAACCAATCTTGCTTTGTTTCTCGTGATGGTTCCATTCTCATCCATCTTGTTCCTGAACACCCATTTCGTACCAATCACTCCTTGATCATTTGGTCTTGGAACAAGAGTCCAAACCTTACATCGTTCAAATTGATTGAGTTCTTCTTGCATTGCAATAACCCAATTAGGATCTTGGAGTGCTTCATCAGCCTTCTTCGGTTCAATTTGAGAGATAAAAGCAGTGTAAGCATCAAAGTTTGTAGCTCTCCTTGTACGAACACCAACTTGTAAATCACCGATGATATTAGCAATTGGGTGACCTCTAACTTCACGAATTTCAGGAGGTAAGTTAGGTTGAGTCGTAGAAACTTGAAGATCTTCAATTGGTACCTCTTCACCAGATTCAAAGTCATTGAAATTTGGGGGTTGAACTGGCTCAGAATTGAAATTTGGGTTTACACCAGATGCAGCAGTAGAAATAGGCGCGTAAGAGGAATCATGAGGCGCATCATTTGAGTGAGGCGCAATAGAGGATTCACCAGGCGCATAATACATTGAATTAGGCGCATTTGATGTAGATGGATTTCCTTGTGTTGATAGATTCTGACCTTGAGTGGGCGCAACGTAAATAGGAGCACCTGTATCATTTAACTCAATAGAATCATCAGCAACATTTGGAGCCAAATGTGGCTTAAGGAGAGAATGTTCATCAAAAGTAACATGTACAGATTCAACTATCACTAATGTAGTTCTATTGAAAACACGAAAAGCTTTAGAGTGTTTGGCATACCCAACAAAAATACCTTCGTCGGCTTTGGCATCGAATTTACCTCTATGTTCGTTTCCGTTGTAGAGGATATAGCATTTGCAACCAAAGATCTTGAAGAATGCAATGTTGGGAGTTCTACCACGCCAAAGTTCATACGGCGTCTTGTTGTGAAGTTTGTTGATGAGGGAACGATTTTGAGTAAAACATGCAGTGTTGATAGCTTCTTCCCAAAAGTACTTAGGCAATTTAGCTTCAGCTATCATCGTCTTTCCCGCTTCAATCAACGTTCTATTCTTTCGTTCAACGACGCCATTTTGTTGAGGAACTCCGGCGGTTGAAAAGTTGTGATCTATCCCATGATCTTCACAATATCGAGCAACACCGTTATTTTTGAATTCTGTTCCATTGTCGGATCGAACACTAACGATGTCATCTTCTTTTTGGGTTTGGAGCAGTCGAAATAAGGTAGTGAGAATATCATAACAATCATCTTTTGTAATCATCATCTCTACCCATGTATATCTTGAATAATCATCCACCACAACTAGAGTATACTTGTTTCTACGAATGCTTGCGGTGGAAACTGGTCCAAATAGATCAATGTGAAGCAGTTGCAAACATCTTGTAGTTGAAGGATTTGACTTGCTTGAAAATGACTGCTTCGGTTGTTTGCCAAGTTGACATGCGGCGCACTTTTTGTCATGATGATCAGCAACTTTGGGAAGTCCTTTGACAAGATTATTCCTGCTGAGTTTAGATAGATACTTGAAGTTCAAGTGACTTAAGCGCTTGTGCCACAGCCAACTATTTTCGTTCACACTTTTTGCTACAAAACAAAGATTAGTACTAGAGTTCATACTATGAAAATCAATAATATAAATATTTGTCTTACGATATCCCGTGAGTAAGATAGCTCCAGTTTTGCCATTCTTGATAAGACATTGCGTTGAAGTAAAATGGCATTCTAATCCTTTGTCGCAGAATTGAGATATGGATAATAAGTTGTGCTTGAGCCCTTCCACGAGTGAGACTCTTTCAATGCACACTTTGTCTTTCTTGAGCTTTCCATATGCTACAACTTGACCTTTGTTATTATCGCCAAATGTTACGGAGGGACCTCTTTCTTCATGGACATCTTCTAATAAGGATTCATCTCCAGTCATGTGTCTTGAACACCCACTATCGAGAATCCATTCATAATTTCTAGCTTTTGAAGATCCAGCCATGAAACAAAGAACCTGAAATATAGACATTTAAGCAGGTCCCCTTTATTCCTTTTGGGTCCTAGGGTTAGCAACTTTTGACAACCCACTCTTGCTTGACCTTAGGATTTTTACGTCCTTTGGCATTGGGAGTGAATCGCAAAAGGCATTCCACGGCCTTGTGTCCTGAACAATCACAAATGGAACAATGATGAAAGCCACCAATCACGTGAGTTTTCACAAACTCTTTACTTTTCTTGGGGATGGCATTCTTCTTTGGGTCAGATGAACTAGACTTAACAAAATCTTTCTTTTGAAATTTTGGAGCGCTTTTTCTCGAAGGGCGCATAGGGCTAGGAGGCGCACGGCGATGAGGCGCGTGGCTCTTAGGCGCATAATGAGCACTCGGAGAAGGAGCGCGCCTATTTTCAAGAATGATTTTGCTAGGAGATGGTTCATCTGTAGCTATATCTTTCCCATTAGCTTTCCCAAATTGCTTCGTTGGGTAGACATAATGGAATGTTTGTCTCTTGACTTTTTCATGTCCTTTACCCATTGAATTAGAATGTTTTTCCTTGGGAATTTCAAGAGTTTGTTGGTTGGTAAATTCACTATCTCTTTCAGCACAGACATCACATTTAAAGTTGTCACTAGTTGATGAGAATCCCAAGCCACTTTTATCACCACTGACTTTTTGGGACTCAAATATATTCTCCATAGTGACACGAGAATTGGACCACTCATTTGTAATCTTTTTAAGATCAGTAATTTGAGCAACCAATTCATCGTTTTGAACTTTAAGAAGTGAGTTCTGTTCTGTTAGAAAAGTGTTTTTAACGGTAAGAGGAGTCATGCTCTTTATCTGCTCCTTAAGGAGGGTGAGTTCAGATTTAAGTAGAGATTTCTCGGTCTTAAGCTGGGAAATTTCATCACATGATAGTGCTAAAGCTTCCTTCATACTATCAAATCTAGTAATTACCTTTTCAGCCTTTTTGAACAATTTTTCTTGTTCAGCAATCACTTCATCATTGATTTTGGAGATTGGAGCAGTTGGTTCAACCTGTGGTCTAATGTATGCTCCTTTTCTCAATTTGTTCCTTGCTCCAAGATCACATCGTGAGAATAACAATCCACCATCGTTTTGAGCCGGAGTGAGAAATCCTTGTTCAACGAGCTCGCTGATGGTTGGTCCTTTCTTCGTTTTCGCTTCTTGAAAACCTGCAGATTTCTTGATAGGTTTATTCAAGGCATTCATATCGGGAACATCCTTGGAGAAGTCATCATCAGAATCATAAGCATCAACTTCATCATCATTTGCCATCAAACAAACAAGTCCATCATCGGAATCTTCATCGCTCTCATCGGAGTCTGTTTCAATCCAAGTATTGTGCTCATTTGCTGGTGCTTCTTCTTCAGCAACCATTCCCTTGTGTCGAGTGAACTTGGGAGTGAATTTAGGAGTATGGCTGCTCTTCTTCTGCATATATTCAAATTTGGGGATCGGGCAGCTTGATGCAAAATGTCCGGGTTTCCTGCAATTAAAACAAACAAGATCTTCTTTTCTTTTTGAATCACTGCTCCTTGAAAACTTTTGAGGAGCTTTGCTGGTAGATCCTTGAAATTTGTTGGTTGAGCCGGGTCTTGAGAATTTTCTGAACTTTTGAAATTTCTTCACAAATAAAGCGAAGTCTTCATCATCCATGTCTAATAGCTCAGAAGTAGAAATTTTGGGATCGGAGCTTTTCTCATCTTGTACAGGCGCAGGTGTAGGCGCAGGAGTAGGCGTGGCTTCTCTGTGCGCCATCATAGCCATAGATTTTGACTTTCCTTCAGTTTCACTGATTCGTTGGAGTTTGAGTTCGTAAACTTTGAGATTTGCATATAGGTTCCTTAAAGTCCAAACATCTAAAGTTCCAGCGTCTTCAAGAGCGCTAGATTTATGAAGGTATCTTGATCCAAAAGCTTGTAGAAAATTTACATTCAAATCTTTGTTGGTAAACTTCATGCCAAGTGAAATACATAGATTGATAATTTCACAGTAGCGTTCATAAGTTTGCCTTAAGTTTTCACCGGGGAGTTGAGAGAAATTGTTGAATCTCTTTTGAACTTCGTATTTCTTGTTCTCCTTGCAAACGGTGTCTCCTTCAATATGCTCTTCAATAGCATCCCATAGCTCATTTGCAGTAGCACAATGCATGACTTGTTGTTTCATCGCCGTGCTTAGAGTGCTTAGAAGAATGTTTCTTGCTTTGCCATCATTTGCGACTCTTCTAATTTCTTCCTCGGTCCATTCTTCCCTTGGTTTTAGGACAGTAGGTTGAGCAGCGTTGGTGCGTGGATTTGGATTCGCCTTCATCGGAATATAAGGTCCATAAACGACGGTGTCATGGAGCCTTTCATCGATTGAGTTGAGATGAGTCAATATGCTGAATTTCCATACGTCAAAATGATCTTCATCAAAGACCGGAACGTGAGTGTAGTTTGCAGTTGCCATAGGTTTTGAGTTTGCCATTTAGAATCGGCACCCAAGCTGTTAAGCTTGAAAAACGAAAAATGTTTTATAAAGGTGTTTGCTCTGATACCACTTGTTGATCCCAAAGGGCAACAAGGGTATGAAAAATAGCTAGAGGGGGGGGTGAATAGCTGTTTTAAAATTCTTTTCGTACCCTTGAAAAACTCAATTGCGAATGCGCACTTTATCAAGTAAGCGTTATGAAATGCGCCTAAGTGAGTGAGTGAAATGCACAGCGGAATTTAGTAATGAAAGTAGGCGCAAAGTGATAAAGGGAGCGCAACACACACACTAAGTATTTTGGCTCAAAGTGAGTGAAATAAGGAACTAAGGCAAATGATAAAACAAACACAACACAATTCAGTTCAATCAATCTACAATGAGTAAACAAGCAAATAGTGAGTGAAAATAATAACTTGAAAGAAATGACAAGATAATAACACAAGCTATTTGGAGAGGTTCGATCAATGAAAGATCTACGTCCTCTACCAAGATGGTTAGTCTTGGATTTCTAATCGAGATCTTATATAATGAGTGAGTGTTACAAATTACAATGTTTGAGCTTATACACTAACTCAAGATCTATTACTATGAAAGAACAAATCCAAAACAATAACCGGTGTATCTCTAAAAGATGAATCTAAATGATTAATCTTAAAGAGGTGCGTGTGTGTTCTTAGAATCAAGGCTCTTTAGATCTTTGAGATGGAGAGCACAAGAAACTAAAGTGTTAAGGCTTTGAAGATCTGGGCTAAGGATGAAGGTATGAAGATGTTCTTGAGAAATCTGGAAAAACGAAGGCAATCTTCAAATCTTCAACAAATGCTTTGAGAGAGAAATTCTTGAAATTCTTAGCAAAACTCAGCAACTTCAAAATGTTGAAGTTATGGGGTATTTATAGTGAACTTCAAAAAACTAGCCGTTGGAAATCCTTGTGGATAAGATGAGCTGTCGCTTGTTGATTGGAGCATGCATATATTATGGCCATTTTGACACTCAACATAAAAGTGACCGTTATGGACGCGTGTCAACAGATTAGGCGCATATGCATCTTTTAACCACCGTTGGATCATTGGCGTAATTTTGAATTCTTTTCAAGTCTTCGAGTCTTCAATAAATCACTGAGTGTTTGAATAAACACTTTGAGGCGCGTTTGAGCCAAGAGGCGCATTTAGCCAATAGGCGCACAGTAAGCGTGCGCTTAAAACAAGGGGCGCATAGGCGCGTAAGCTTATGAAGAAATCCTTATGCGCGCGCTCTAAATGGCGCAAGGCGCGAGTGAAGAGGCGCATGGCGCGTGGCGCAGGAGGCGCATAAGCGCGGCTCAAACTCACTGAGTGATTTTTCTTGAAACTTGATCTTCTTGCCCTATTTCTAAGCCTATTCTATAACAATGGACAACCTAAAAAATGAAGTATAAATACTTCTTACATGTGGGTCTAAAGTCCATGAAATAAAACTTAGGTGATGGATCAATCAAATCTAATAAATCCTAATACATTAAAACTGAGATATATGTGGGCATACCCAACAGCTATGAACAAATAAATGATCCGCATCTTCAAGGGATTTAGCCATACAACAATCACATCCCGAAGCTAAATAGATACCTTTGCGTTGAATAGCAACATCAGTAGGAATACCGTTATGCAAAAGTCTCCATATGAACACCGAGATTTTGAGAGGGACATGCTTATGCCAGCAATACTCAAAAACAAAGTCATGCGTACCAGCATCCTTACAAAGACGCCAAGCAGAAGAAATAGTAAACTGACCTCTACTAGATGGGAGCCAATATAATTGATCCGGAACATTGGAAATGGAGATAGTATGATTTTGAATAGATTGCAAAAGCTGCGGACCATAAACATCAAGAATGTAATCAACCCGAGGGCTTCCATCTTCAAATAAAGAAGAAACCTCAATGTGATTCCCAGGAAGTAGAAGCCGAGACCCATCTAGCCAATTTTCATGGACTGAGATATCCCTTCGCCCAATTCTCTAGCCAATATTTGCTTCAACAATATCTTTTACTTGTAACATACGGCAACAAATATGAGAAGAGAAAGAGGGTTGAGAAGCATCCATAGGATGTGTACCAAAGCAATACTTGGCAAGCATAAAATCTGCCCATAAAGAGTTATGACCTCGAAACCGCCACCAAAGTTTCATAGCGAAAGCTTTGGCAATATCTTCAAACATCCTCAAGCCTAAACCCCCTTCACAAGTAGGCTGAAACATAAGAGATCTACGAACCCAATGACATTTTTTATTCCCATCTTCATCACTCCAAAAGAAATTGGCAATAATACGATACATTGAAGCAATAACACCTTTTGGGGGATCCAGGAGAGAGATATAGTATAAAGGAATTGCTTGAAGACATGACTGAATAAGAGAAATCTTGGCACCTAAAGATAAAATTTTACCTTTCCATGAAGCCAATCTAGCCTCCATCTTAGCAAGAACCGAATCAAAGAGAGAAATTTTCTTTCGTCCCACATATAAAGGGCAGCCAAGATAAGTGATTGGGAGAGTCTTTTTGACAAAACCCGTCGCATCAGTGATAATTGCATCTCTATTTTCATCTTCCACACCCAAAATATAGCAAGACTTAGCTATGCTAACCAATTGCCCAGAAAAAGATTTATACCATTGTAAACATCTCATATGAGCTTCCATAGAATCATTCGACCCATTGCAAAAAATAATGATATCATCGGCATAGGCTAAATGGGAAATCATTGGGGTATTGATGTGAGCCAGAAAAAAGATTGATACCATTGTAAACATCTCATATGAGCCCGATATCTTTCCACCTCATTACTATCCGTTACGAGAAATCCATATCTCTCGGGCTCGGATCGTAACCTACTAGATCTGCGAGTTACTTGTATATTTTGAACAGGTTCCACAACTCCTTGTGGTTCTTGTTCTTGTTCCACTATTGGTTCAATGTTATTCTCTGGGTCTCGAATTCTTCAAGATTTATTTTACTCCCACTGATTTCTTTGGAGAGAAACTGTTTCTCTAGAAAGACACCAGTTCGGGCAACAAACACTTTGTTGTCCTCTCGGTTGTAAAAGTAATATCCTTTAGTTTCCTTAGGATATCACACGAAAATACATTTATCAGATTTGTGTGCTAGTTTGTCGGAGACAAGTCTTTTGTCAAAAGCTTCGCAACCCCAAATCCTCATGAAAGATAAACTAGGTTTCTTTCCGCTCCACATCTCATATGGAGTCTTTGGAACCGATTTAGTTGGAACTTGATTTAGTGTGAAAGCAGCGGTTTCTAGAGCGTAACCCAAAAGGATATTGGAAGATCAACTTGACTCATCATTGATCGAACCATGTCTAACAAAGTCCGATTTCTCCTCTCGGACACACCATTCCATTGTGGTGTTCCGGGTGGAGTCAATTGTGAAATTATTCCATAATTCTTTAGATGATCATCAAATTTATGGCTTAAGTATTCTCCACCTCGATCCGATCGAAGTGCTTTAATACTTTTGCCAAGTTGTTTTTCTACTTCATTTTGAAATATTCTAAATATCTCAAATGCTTCACTTTTATGTTTCATTAGGTAAACATACCCAAATCTACAATAATCATCGGTGAAGGTTATGAAGTATTGAAATCCTCCCCTAGCATTGCTACTTAATGGTCCGCATATATCGGAATGTATCAACCCCAATAAGTCGCTTGCCCTTTCACCTAGCTTGGTAAAAGGTGTCTTAGTCATTTTCCCAAGAAGACACGACTCACAAGTATCATATGACCTAAGGTCACATGAACCCAAGAGACCGTCCCCATGGAGTTTTGAGATACGCTTCTCATTAATATGACCAAGACGGCAATGCCACAAATAAGAATGATTTACATCATTAGGTTTAGATTTCTTATTTATATGATAGACATTTTCATTATTTTCATTCTTGACATCCAAGACATAAAGGCCATTAAATGAATTAGCAATACCATAAAGCACATCATTTAAATAAATAGAAAATTTCTTATTCTCAATAAGAAACTTAAAACCTTCATTATCCAAACAAGAAATTGAAATAATATTTCTACTTAAGTCCGGTACATAATAGCAATTGTTCAAAACAAATATTAAACCGGAAGGTAAAGTGACTTCATAAGTTCCTACGGCTAATGCAGCAACTCTTGCTCCATTCCCCACGCGTAGGTCTACTTCACCCTCTTTAAGTAGTCTCCTATTCTTTAGTCCCTGCATATTTAAACAAATGTGAGAACCACAACCGGTATCCAATACCCAAGAATCAGTGGTAGAAAGGAGAATATCTATCATATAGATACCTGAAGTCGACGCAGCCTTGCTGCCCTTCTTCTTCTTTTGCTATTCCAAGAAAACCTTGCAATTACGTTTCCAATGACCAATTTCTTGACAATGGAAACAGATTGCATCCTTTTGTGAATCGGGTTTTGCCTCAAAAGCCTTGGCAACCTTTGCCTTGCTTATCTTGGGTTTGACAACTTTTGCCTTACCCTTTCCTTTGGTACTACCCTTCTTTCCTTCATGAACCAAGAGTACAGGAGAACCTTTCTCCACAATCTTCATCTCCGCAGTTTTAGGCATCCCATGCAACTCGGAGAGATTCTTATCCATTCCATGCATGTTATAATTCATCATAAACTGATTATAACTTTTAGGCAATGAATTAAGAATGAGATCCGTGGCTAGCTCCAATGGGATTGGATAGCCAAGTTTCTCAAGATGCTCCACATAACCTTTCATTTTAAGCATGTGAGGACTCACTTGTTGCCCTTCACTCATTTTGCAAGAAGTGAATGCAACAATGGTCTTGTACCTCTCTTGCCTAGCTTGCTCTTGAAACATGGCTCTTAACTCTACGCCTGTCTCATAGGCTTCCAAATGTTCCAAACTTTGTTGGAGTTTTGAGCACATGGTAGCAAGCATGAGACAACTCACATCTCTAGAATCATTACGATGTTTCTTGTAACTGTCTCTTTCTGCCCTAGGGGCAGTAGGTTCTGGTTCAGCAGGAAGTGGCCCATCGAGAATGTACAACTTATCTTCTTGCCTTAGAACAATTCTTAGGCTACGGATCCAATCCATAAAGTTAGTACCATTCTCTTGGAGCTTATCCTTCTCAAGGATCGATCGCTACGAAATTGATTGAGTATTGTTAGTCATTATCTACAATTATGCAAAATTTCCAAAATTTAATAAGTACCAATTTCATTAAAGAAATAAACAATGTATTTTTTTCAAAAATACTCCCACTAAATTATATAACCTTCTTATACATCCAATGTATAATATAATTTAAATGGTTTAAGATCCAACTTTAATTTAACTTCAAGTCCGCTAAGGCGGATTACACAAAATCAAATTAATTAGGTAGACAAATCTTGTCAATCACATCTCATATGACTCTTAGTTCCTTTTATGAGATTCTTTAAGAAATCCAATTTCAAAAAGACATGTTAAATCTCATCTTTGCCTAGGCTCAAAACTGTTTTGACGCCTAATTAAGTCCAACCATTTTAAACGTATAGTTAATGTGCCTCGCTAGGGCGTGCCCGCATTATCTATCTTGCTCATTAAATTCACCCATGTATTAAAAAGTGTTTTAATCATGGCATGGAAATAAAGGACTTAAAACTTTCTTTGAAGGTTCATCACATATAGCATACAACACATTTATGAGCACATAATATAAACATGTTACGCATCAAGTTTAGCCACTAAATTAATCTCCATTAATTTAAGCATAATATTTATGTGTCATTAGTTTCTCTATAAACATGTTACGCATCAACCTTGTGCGGCTGCCCAAGGTTTTCTGTGCGGTCGCACAGTAGCATCAGAATGAATTTTTAAAGTTCGAAAATTTGTCTCAAAATTGTTTTTCCCCGATTATCAAAACTTTGATCCAATCAAAATTAATAATCAAACAATTCAGAATCCATCATAATTTTTAGTGCGATTGAATAGTGCGATTAAAGTTGTAAAACAATAAACCACATAAAATCATATAACACATAAACATCATATATCCAATATTCATATCATGTTAGGCACATAAACAATTTATATACACACAACATCATCTAGGTATTGAAATAATCAACATGAACGGGGCTCTGATACCACTGTTGGGTTTCGTAGTAACATGCGCAGCGGAAAATAACATTTAAAATTTTATGAAACCCAAAGCCCATAGATCCATTCATATGATTAAATCAAATACTTGCAATATGAATACTAGAAAACTAACCCTTGATGACTTTGAATTTGATCTTTAATCTTGGTGGAGAAATTGAAGCTTTAATCACGAACAAGTAAGAACACGAACTTTGAAGATGATTAGCTTCACCCTCTAGCGGTATCCACACCTTGAACGAATATCAAGAACACTTGATCTTGGTTGCTAGACCAAAATTGTGAAACACGTTTTCACAATTAATATGAACTATATATGGAATATTATTTGTGTATTATTTTGTTCTTCAATCTAGGATGTCTTAGAACAAAATAAAACTCTCTCAAACTCTTTGGAGACTTGCACAAAAGCTAGGGTTGAGTTCTGCCCGAATTTGGCTGTTTATATACAAGTTAGACCTATTCCAAATAGGAAACTTGTGTCAAAACCCGTCCAAAATTCTTTTCCTAATCAAATCAGGAAATCTGTCCCGACTTACTGTGCGGCCGCCCAAAAACAAGTGTGCGGTCGCCCAAACATGTGCGGCCGCCCAGCCTGGTTTGTGCGGTCGCACACCAGGATCAGAGAGCCTTAATTTCTAATATAGTCCTTTTAGGATTCGTTCTATTGTGTGTGACCCTCTAGGATTATACTAAGTTGGCAATGGGTTCTAATATGAATCCATAAGATATGATTAGGTTCTAGCAAACCGTCATATCTATCAAAATAGTATAACTAGATACAAGTTCGCATTCCTTTAGAATATGTCACAATCCCTTTGTCCACAAACTCATTGAACACAAGTCATGGTCAAACGGTCAACTTGTCTTTGTTCAATACTTTCTCGATTCCGAATATGTTGATAATCCAAATGACATTGATCTAATCAATTCATTTGTGTCCAGCCGAACATTTTCATCAACATCATTCCTACGAGAGGCCTAAGCTTGAGATCACTCCGAAGAGGGACAAATCCATTTAGTTTATTATTCTTCCCTACGTGAATCCGATTATGACAATCATACACTTTATAACTACCCGGTTAAAGGTAGCGTTTGAATATGTCAAACATAATGTTCATCAAGTGGAAGACTATAATAACTTCATGTCTAAGGATTCGAATGACATAACTAACATGAGATATATGTACGACATAGACCATGACATGAATCTCATATGGCGGGTCCTGTCCAGTACCTTGTTCCAAACAAGTACCCATAAGTCTAACATGATCAACCCATGATCATTTAGCCTTTATACTAGCGCTTAACAAGTACTAGGGACGGAGATTATTATAAGTAAACATGAACAACAATAATAATCAAAACATCTCTTTATTGATATGAAATAAATGATAACAATTACAACGTTTATTAAACGTGCCTAGGGCACCACTACCAACAGTTTTCTCTATGTCCGGTGCTAGTGCGGCTGGTCCGGATGGCTTTAATGGAGAATTTTATCTCAAATGTTGGGATTTCATAAAAGATGACCTTCTTCGAGCTGTTTTGGAATTCTTTGTTGGCTTTCGCATGCCTAGGGGTTGGACAAGTACTACTATAGTGCTTATTCCAAAGGTGGCAGCCCCTAATTCGTTTTCTGAATGGAGACCAATTAGTCTTTGCAACTTTTCTAATAAGGTGGTTACGAAGCTTTTAAATTGGCGCCTTGCTTCAATTCTTCCTCGTATTATATCTCCTCAACAAAGTGGCTTTATTAAAGGCTGTCTTATTCATGAGAATGTATTACTTTCTCAAGAATTAATTCACTCTATTAATCGGAGGGTTTTTGGTGGCAATATTGCGTTGAAGCTTGACATGGCAAAGGCGTATGATCGTCTATCTTGGTTTACCTTGACTAAAGTGATGAGACAATTCAGTTTCTCTGAATTCTGGATTGACATGATCTTTCGTTGCATCTCGGATTGCTGGTTTTCAATTCTAATTAATGGGGAAGCAGTTGGTTATTTTCCTTCGGCTAGAGGCCTTCGCCAAGGTGATCCGATTTATCCCTCTTTATTCATTATATCAGCTGAAGTTTTAAGTCGTGGCCTTAATAATCTTCATGAGAATCATCATCGTCTAATTTATCATTCAGGTGCTATTCATATTCCTTTTGTTTCTCATCTTTCTTATGCGGATGATGTGCTAATTTTCTGCAATGGTAGCAAGCTCTCTATAGATATGCACATGAACTTTCTTAATTCTTACCAAGATTTTTTGGGACAATTGGTTAGTGTGGCGAAATCATGTTTTATTCTTGGTAGAAGAGACATGGATAGGGCTGATTTGGTGGCTGGTTGGACTGGTTTTCAACACAAACAGCTCCCTATTATCTACTTGGGTTGTCCTTTGTATTCGGGTAGGAGGATTCATGCTCTCTTTGCTCTGGTTATACGGAAAATGGAAGATCGTTTGGAGTCTTGGCAAGGCAAGATGTTATCCTTAGGTGCTAAGATAATTATGATCAAATCATGTCTTCAAGCTATTCCAATATACTACATATCTCTTCTTGAGCCTCCCAAAGGTACTATAAACAATATGACCCATCTTATTTCTAATTTTTTCTGGAGTAATATGGATGGTATAAAACGGTGTCATTGGGTAGCAAAGAAAGAATTCTATTGGCCTCTTGAAGAAGGGGGTTTGGGTTTTAGAAAATTTGAAGAGATGTCTATGGCCTTTGCTATGAAATTGTGGTGGCATTTTCGTTGTGGAGATTCTTTATGGTCCAGATTTCTTATGGAGAAATATTGCCACAACTCCCATCCAATGGATGCTTCTTTCCAAACGGGCTGCTCTCATATTTGGAAAAGAATGCTGGCTGCGAAGAATTTGGTGGAGGATCGCTTATTTTGGGGTATTAGAGAAGGTAGTATTTCTATTCAAGAGAATTGTTTGGGCCCGGATATTATTCTTCAAAATGATGCGCATGTTCCTATTGCTTCGCTTTTTCTGAATGGAGTCCCTCGTGAGGATCATATTCGGCAAGTATATGGGCAGCAAGTTTTAGATCTTTTGTTGTCTAGACTTGTCAATATTGGTAATGGGGCAGATATTCCTTTTTGGACTCCTTCTTCAATGGTAAATTCTCTATTACTTCAGCTCGGAAAGTTTGCCGTCAATCTAGAATAGTTTTTCTAGATGTTGGCATAAACATATTCCACTCAAGGTTTCGGTTTTCATGTGGAAAGTGCTTAAGAACGCCTTGCCCATGGATGATAGTATTCAGAAAAGAGGTATTTCTTTGGTTTCCCAATGTGATTGTTGTTTGATTAAATCCTATGAAACTTTATCCCATATTTTATTGCATGGTCAAGTTGCTAAGGCTGTTTGGGAGTTCTTTGGCGGTCTCATTGGGTTGCGGCTTCATGGAGATTCAGTGTCCCAAAGGTTTTCTTCATGGTTTCATGATGTCCCTTTAAAGGCTTCCCCTGTTATACGCTAGCTTTCCTTATTGCTGCCCCATTTTATTTGTTGGTCCCTTTGGAAAGCGAGAAATAAGGCCCGGTTTGAGGGCTGTCCTATGAATACTAATAAGGTTATCTTGCAAGTGCAACTTCAAATTGAGGATATTGGTAAGGCTTTCCATATTGGGTTTCCTAGTAATTCTTTTGACTCTCATGTGCTGAAAATCTTTCATATTTCAGCGCAAGAGTTGCCTTTCTGTCCTCCCCGTTTAGTTTGTTGGAATACCCCTATCTATGGTCAAATTAAATTAAATACGGATGGAGTTTCTAGACACAATCTGGGTATTGCTTCAGGTGGTGGTATTTTTAGAGATCATGAGGGTAATATGGTTTGTGCTTACGGTAATTTCTATGGAATTGCTTCTAATATGGTGGCTGAGGTTCGTGCTGTTTTGGATGGTATTCGGATTGCTTTAGAAAGAGGTTTTCAGTTTTTATGGGTTGAAATGGACTCCGAGGTTCTTGTTAGAATCCTGCATAATTCGTGTCTTATTCCTTGGCATATTTGGCATTATATCCAGGAAATAAAACGGATTATCCCCCCCTTCAGATTCGGTTCTCTCATTTTCTTCGGGAAGGCAATAAGGTCGCGGATGGAATTGCAAATTTTGCTGCGGATCATGGCATGGATTTCATGTTTAATTATGTGATGGAGTTGCCTCACCTTTGTAAGAGGCCTAATCTTAGTGATAAGACCTCAATCCCTTATCTTAGACGTTAGTTCTTCTTGTCGTTTTTGAATTTTTTCAGTTGTTTCATGAATTGTTTCATTTCTTTTTTGGATAGGTTTCCCCTTCCTTTTGTTAAGGTTCTTATGGCTTGTATAAACCTTCCCCTAGCTTTTCTTTTTGGTGGTTAAGGCTGTCATGTCCCCCACCTCTGTTTTGTACCTTTTCTTTATTTAATAAAATATAGGGAGTGCCGTCTCCTTTCGCCAAAAAAATAAATGGGTAGAATTCTTGCAATCTTTTACTTTTTCTTCTAAGTATAAATCTGGTGTTTCTAATGTGGTTGCGGATGCATTGTCTAGGAGACATTGTTTTCTTGTTACTCTTGATGCAAGGTTGCTTGCCTTTGATCAAATTAAAGAGTATTACAAATCTGATCCAACTTTTCTCAAGAGATAGAGAGTCCTTCTGGCTTGTTCATTGTACAAGATGGTTTTCTTTTCAAGGGGAATCGACTTTGTATTCCTAAATGCTCCATTAGGGAATTGCTTGTGAGAGAAGCACATGGAGGAGGATTTGGTGGTCATTTTGGTGTGCAAAAGACTTACGAGATTCTTGTTGAGCATTTTTATTGGCCTAACATGCTTAAGAATGTGCAGGAGGTAGTGGCGAGGTGTGCTACTTGTCAAAAATCAAAGAGTTTCTTTCATAAAGGTCTCTATACACCTTTACCTGTGCCGGATCAGCCTTGGGATGATGTTAGCATGGATTTCATTGTTGGGTTACCTAGAACTCAAAGGGGGAAGGATGCTATTATGGTGGTGGTTGATCGTTTTTCGAAGATGAGTAGTTTCATGTCATAAGACGGATGATGCATCTCATATTGCAGATTTATACTATAAGGAGATTGTTCATTTGCATGGGATTCCAAAGTCTATTGTTTCTGATCGGGACACTAAGTTCCTTAGCTACTTTTGGAAGACCATATGGCGTTTGGTTGGTACTAAGTTCCTGTTTAGTACTTCCCATCATCCACAGACCGATGGATAAACAGAAGTGACAAATCGAACTCTTGGAAGTTTATTACGTGGTTTGGTGAGTAGAACTACCAAAGATTGGGATGTTAAGCTTGCTCATACTGAATTTGCGTACAATAGAACTCCTTTATCTACTACTGGTCGTTCTCCATTTAAGATTGTTTATGGTGTTAATCCGTATATGCCTATTGACTTGATTCCTGTACCAAAGAAGGAAATAGTGAGCTTTGAAGCAAAGGAGAGGCAAGCTGCATTTATGAGGATTTGTGAGCAAGTTAAGGCTCAGATTGAGAAGGCAAATGCTAAGTATAAAGAAAGATGCAACAAAGGGCGCACTCAACATGTTTTTAAGGTTGGTGATCTTGTATGGCTGCAATTTTGCAAGGAGAGATTTCCTTCAAAAAGGAAGAACAAGCTTATGCCGAGAGCTGATGGCCCATTCTGAGTGTTGGAAAAGTATGGTGAGAGTGCGTATAACTTGAGCTACCAGATGAGTTTGGTAATGTGAGTGCTACTTTCAATGTTGGAGATCTGTCCCCTTACTTGGATGACGAAAATTTGAGGGAAAATTCTTTTAAAGGAGAGGAGAATGATGCGGAAACAAAGGTAGAAGATAATAGAAATGAGCTAATGTTGAGCTCCAAGGTTGTGGATCAGACTTTAGGGGTCAATTGGAGCCCAATCTTTGTTAACATGATTACTTGGGCTTAAATAAGTGGGCCAAATGTTTGAGCAGTTTCTGGAATAATTTTGTTCGGCTATTATCTATGCAATTACAGTCCAGATGGTGATTATTTCCACGTAGGGTTGAAGATAAGGTTGTGATCTTTCATATGACTACTTATGGCATGTTTTTGGACAAGTACTTGAAGAGTTGTGGCTGTTTGAATCTGACTGTTCAGATTGGGCGAATTTACTTTGTTTCTTCACCTAGTTCTTATCTTTATTTTTCTTATATCTTAATAATTAATGTCTAGTTTATCCTAACTTAGAAGGATGTTCCAAGAGTAGTATAAATACCCTACAAGATGTAGTTGTAAGGCATTGAGTGATTGAATAAAATTTTCCTTTGTGAGTTTGCAAACTTACTTCAATTCTTGCGAGAATTGTTCTTAAGCCTTGCGAGGTTTAAACCCCTTTCTGCCCTTGCGAGGACAGGCCCTAGTCTTGCGAGATTAGGTTTTTCTAGTTCTAGCTCTTGTTCCTTGCGAGGTTCTTGAGTTAGTCTATATCATTTTCTTTTTATTCTGAAAATACACAAGTTTACGTATCAGGCCTCCATCTCCCACAAAATCACATGTCTCTCATCCTCGGCTAGAGTCAATGCACACTTCCTCATCAATTGAGTAAAAAAAATGAAGACGCAAAAGAGAAGCCCGCTAGATTGAAAACCCGAAAGGGCGGTTTAGGCAAAAAACAGGGTGTGTCAGAAAAAAAAAATGAGAGAGTGAGAGAGAGAAGGGAAAGAGAAAGGGAGATCTCCAGCGTCCAACAAAGAAGACAACCTCACAGTTCTGCAATGGGTTCCCCACGGATTCAACTTCATCAAGCTCCTCGCAAAGTCAACTTCAGCATTGCAAGGGGCTTAAGAAGACCAAGCACAGTCAATGGTCATTTGGGTTCTTCGCATAAAGGGTTTGCTCCAGCAAAATACAGTTTTGGGTTCATCATTGACGTGACCCCGCAAGATGTTCCGAAAGGGTAAGAAGTTTCATGGGCCACCTCCAATATACTGATTGGTTTGAGCAACAAAGAGCAATAATGGGTATCCCGGTCTCCAAGCTTCTCAAATTGGAGGAATTGGGCTTCTCGAGTAATGAAGTACCACTCGTCATGTTCCCTCACATAAAGAGAAGCCTCTTTTACTTCATTTGACAGTTAATGAGCCCTAGGGGCTATGCACAAGAAATATATGTGGGACAATCTTCAAGCTTCACGAAAGGAATATGCCCCTGAAATTAGAAGAATGAATGTCAAAGCGTTTCTCAGTGAAATGAATATGCTCGTGCTTCTTCCCCCACACAAGGATAAGCCTTTCTTGCTCTACTTACAATCAATGATGACGCCCTAGGTGTTATGCTCAATCTTGAAAGACTCCCTCAACGAAAATGCAATTCACTTTACCTCCCTGGTAGTGGACAGAACTTCTTGGCCCTAGCAAAATCATACCGTTTCGGGAGGCCACGCAATCAACAATCCTTTGGGATTCGGCACTACAGCAATGCAATAGCCCGAATGTGGAATGATCTTGGGACCTCGCTGTGAATACGCCTGATTAAAATTGAGAGTCGCCACGTTGTTTTATTTTTAGTTAAAACATTGAGAAAACCATTCATGAGAATAATTGGATTCGGGGGGTCAAATTACAATAAGAGAAGAATATTCACGTGATCACTCCTATTGCCCGATGAGTTGGTCTTTCTATCATGATCAATGTGTGTGTGTATGTTAGTGTTTGAGACCGGATCTGAAGATTGCCTACGTTCTTCTCAACGTGAGAAGCTCAGGTCAGCGTAGTTCATTGATGAATTAGAATAGGAAGATGATGAAGCGGGATCATGCATAAAGAGGGGGAAGATTGGGGTTAGAAGTAGTTCCTAGATCATATTAGGGTTTGATGAAACCCTAGGATCATCATCGGCTATGTTATATGCACATAATAGGGATTAAAACCCTAGATCTAGTATGTTACGCATGTATAAGTCTTAGATCTAGCATAATAATAAGAACATCATGAAACATATGAATGAACATATAAACATGAAAATCGCTACCCTAAATATGGCATATATTATGAATCTAGACTAAGAACATAAAGAACATATGAATATGGATGCATAAACATAATAAAAACATGCATAATATAGATCTATCCTAAGAACATAACAAGAACATAATAAGAAAAGTAAGAAGACTTACCTTGATTGGAAAGAACTATGATTGAAGCTTCTTGATGATTCGAAGAGGCTTTGAGGGTGCCAGAAAAGCTTAAACTTGGAGTTTTCTCGTCTGTCTAGACTCTGAAACTCGCAGAATGAATTGTGTGATCGAATAGGGTAGAGGAGGACCCTATTTATAGGAAAATGGGTGAACCTAGAAGAACTGGCCGTATGGCCAATAGGCAGCCGTACGGAGGCTTTAGGGGCGTATGGTGGAAATTTCTAGGATTGGGTGCTGATCAAGATGTCAGCGAATCCTTATCAGTTTGTTCTCGGGATTTCATCAATATCCTGATGGAATTCGATCTAGAACTGATATCGTTCTTCTAGAACTCTGGAGAACAGTCGGATAAGTCCCTGTCAGGTTATAATTGCCTAAAAGGTCCTTAGAGGTTCCAAAAGGTCTAGGAAGTCCTTTTATCTTTAGATCGGGTAGTAACAATAGCCCTTTGGTGACGCTTCTTGCAAGGAATGGAGGGTCGTCGATTAAGAAAGGAGCCGATCTGAAATATGAGTTCCAAATCGGGGGAAAGAAGTAAGAAAGATGACCAGGTTGGTTAAGTGGTTGAACCTTCGTCAAGTTACCTACGTATCCTAAGGAGAATCAAGCCAGTCGTAGTTCGCATTCTGGTGGCAGAAACGAGACATCATCTTCTTCTGGGGATAGGACCCTTTATGAAGATGAACATTCATAGGGGGAAGAGAGAGAAGAAAGAAACGAGACATCAGCTCCTGCTGGGGATAACATCATGCATAAAACTGAACATTCGTTAAGGACTATAGAATCATTGTTCGGACTCTACTGGGGAAGAGAAAGAAGGGAGGAATGAGGACACTGGTCTTTATGCCAAAATGATCATGAAACCACGGTATGTGAAGAAGATTCAGCAATCGAAAGCAAAAAACAGATAAAGATGCTGACTTCTTATGGGGCGTGCGAATCAAGACAAAGTTAAATGTGTCCAGGGAAAATCACAACAGACGTTAGGTGCCGCCAACAGCTTATGTCGTACATGAGACACGCGTTTTATGAAGAAGCCATCTTACGGGGAGCGTGAATCAAAAGTAACCAAACGTGTCTGAAGACACTAGCAACGGCAACTGAAATTATGTCCAGAGACATCAGCAACCTATGCGAAAGAAACCAAACGTGTCTAAGAACACTAGCAACAGTAACTGAAATTATGTCCAGAGACACCAGCTACTCATGCCAAAAATATGAGACACACGGTTTATGAAGAAGCCATCTTACGGAGCGTGTTAATCAAATAATTTCTCGAAAACTATGGTATATAGAGATGCTAAAACCTCAGGATCGCAGGATTTGGTAAACCGGTAACATAGACGATATATCAAGACGCAAGTGTCTCGGGATCGTACTGGTTACGCCAATAACACTTTCGATTATATCGGGATGCATGTATCTCGGGATCGATCTGGTTATTAACAAAGGATGTGTAACGGTTTCCTTAACCTGTAAATTAAATTTAATACGGCATATCAATTTAATTTAGGACATATAGCGGCTCTTCAACCTGCATTAGGATTTATAGCGGTTCCTTAACCTGCATTAGGATTTATAGCGGTTCCTTATCCTGCATTAGGACTTATAGCGGTTCCTTAACCTACATTAATTGGCTCTCGCTGGGGAAAATCAATTGACTTGGTAATTTATAATGGTCTTCTGGACCGAAGTTCATTAAATTGGGAATTTATAGAGGTCTTCCGGACCGATGTTCATTAAATTTGGAATTTATTGGGGTCTTCCAGCTCGATGTTCATTAAATTTGGAGTTTATAGGGGCCTTCCGGGCCAAAGGAACGGACTAAGGACAAGTCCTAGAGATCGCGGTGTTTTGTAATGTATTTTAGTATAAGTGTATGAATGTAACACTTTAGCGTTTTAAGTGTGATAAGATCATTGGTTGTAACCCGGAGGAAAGCATATGTGAGTGATCGTGAGCTTTAAGGGATCAAAGTAGAGAGTGCTTAATGTTTGGAGATTGTAGATATAAAATACCTATTGCTTAGGTTTTAAGTATTGAGTAATGTTATTGTAGTAGGAGTTTGAGTGTAAATATTAGAGAGATTTTGGATGTGAATTTCCCAATGTTCGGGGTTTAAATACATTAATGTTACACGTAAGGATTTTGATTGTAAATTACCTAAAGTATGTCATTTTGATTATAAATTACCCAAGGTATGGGGTTGATTGAATTATTAATGATTTGATTGTTAATTACCCATGTTTAGGGTTTTGAGTGAATTAGTATTGAAAGGTACCTTAGATAAGGGATTTGATTGTAAGTTATTTTTAGTGAAGGACTTGATTGTAAGTTATTTTTAGTGAAGGACTCGATTGTAAGTTATTTTTAGTGAGGTTTTGAGGGAGGGTAATCAGGTAGCGGATGGTTTAGCTAATCATGCTGCAGATCATAGGGCTAATTTTGAGTTTTTTCTAGCAGTGAGCTTCCTCTTTTCTGCAAGAGGCCTTATCTCAATGATAAGGCTTCTACCCCTTATATTAGACGATAGTTTTCACCTCCTTTTTATAGAGGATCTTATGGCTTGTATAAGACCTCCCCCCTAGCTTTTTTTCCGGTGGTTATGGCCGTCATGTCCCCCACCTTGTTTTGTTCCTTTTTTTCTTCTATTAATAAAATCCAGGGAGTACCAACTCCTTTCGCCAAAAAAAAATATTTTTAGTGAGGGACTTGATTATAAGTTATTTTAAGTGAGAGACTTGATTGTGAGTTACCCAACGTTTGGGGTTTTGATTGTAGATTGCCCAAGGTATGGGGTTTGGATTTAAGTAATGTAGAGTAGAGGTGCTTCGTTTGCAAATTACCCAAGATATGGGGTTTTGGTTGTATTAATGTTGAGTGAGGGGGATTTAATTATTATTTACCCAAAGTTTGGGGTTTAAGTGGATTTTATGTTGATCATAAAGCTTTTGATTGTAAATGACCCAAATAATGGATTTGATTACGAATTACCCAAAGTTTGGGGTTTAAATGGGTTGTGAGGGATTTATTTGTATTTTACCCAAGATATGGGGTTAGATCATAATTTTTTTAAAGCCAGGGGGTGATTTGTAATAAAATAGTTAAAAATTGAGGAGTCGCGCCGTACGGTTGGAGCTTCGGCGGATGGATGCTTCATTACGCAGCTAGGGGCAGCGTGGTCATTTCTCCTGTAGCGCTAAGGGGCTTTTAAGGAATTTCGCGTTAGATTTAAAACGCAGACACAACACATACCAAACACACTGCCGTCGGAAGAGAGGAAGAAGGAGAGAGGTCGCCGGCGGGAAATCGAGGAAGAACTCTGACTAAATCAAAGAGGCTTGTCAAGAATTGCTTGGAATTCAACAATGGCACCCAAGGCTCCTCCAAAGCAGAAAAAGAATTTTCCTCACACGAAGTTCAAGCATTTCGAGCAATCGGACTTGTATGCGCATCCGTAGCTTCACTCGTGCAACTACGCGGCCGGGGAAGTGGTAAGAATTCGTTCTTGAACATCTTTGCTTGATTAATCTCAGTTTGGTTCAGTTTTGAATGGATTTGATTTCTAGGGTTTAAAGTCTTAAAATTTGGGGGTTTTTGCGTATTTTGTCGATTTCAACCCAAATTGTTTGTGAATTTGTGAAATTGCAGCTGTTCGTAGCGAGAGTAAAGTGTTAGATTGGCAATTTTGTTGAAAAATGTATTTTTGTATTTTAAAGTGTGTTTGGTCCGAAAATGTTGTAATCTTGGACCAATTTTGAGTTAGTTGACTTTGTTAAAAGTGCTTTTGGTGTTGTTTGAATTTTGTTAGAGTATGGGGACGCAATGTATATTAATGTTTCGTTGAGAAAGCTTATTTTGGATGAAGTTATATTTTTGTCCGTTAATTATTGAAATGTTTTGGACTAGTTTGAGTTGACTTTTCCTAGGTAGACTAGGGTTTTAATTGTTAGTTGTACAACATGCAATGTATATGTGCTAAAGTATTTGTGGAGAATTTATGGGATTTGCTAGAGTAATGTTGCAACAGTTCATATATGTGCATGTTATGAAATAAATTGCTAGATTAATGCATACCTTTGCTGTGTATACCTGTCTGTTTTTTTTTTTTTTTTGGCGAAAGGAGGGCGGCACCTCCCTAGATTTTATTAATAGAAATAAAAATTACAAAATGGTGGGGGACATGACCAAACTCAACCACCAAAAAGAAAAAGACTAAGGGGGAGGCCTCACACAAGATGTAAGGTCCTCTACAAAAAAGGGAGGGGAAACTACCAATCAACATAATTAGAAAGTATAGAAACCTAGCCATACAAACGATTAGAGTCTAATATAAGGAATGAATGCTCTATCCAGTCTATAAGAGCCACGGAAGTCATGAGGGAGGTCCTTTGATGAGTAGAAAACTGAACTGGATCTAGTAGAAGATGCAACATTAGCTAATCCATCGGCCACCCGATTTCCTTCACAACACGAACACGAATCTGCATCATAAACCTTTTTATTTGCTAAACTTCATACCAAATTGACCAAGGAATATGATAATCCAAGATCAAAATCTTCAAAAGAATCTCCGAATCAACTTCAAGCCAAAGAGAGGATATACCAAAAGAAACAGCAAAGTTTAAACCATCCAAAACAGCTTTTGCTTCCGCAACCATATTTGTACCAACTCCATAAAAATTTGAAAAAGCAAAAAGCATGTTTCCATGAGAATTTCAAAAAATACCCCCACCCGAAATCAGACCAGGATTACCTTTCGCAGCCCCATCTATATTAAGTTTAAATAGCTCAAGGGACGGAGATTTCCAAGAAACAAATCTCATCGGCCGAGAGGAAGAAGAGCTGTGGTTTATGGAAAAGTACCTGAGGATATCAGTATCACTATGATAAAACTTGAAATTAATCTGGAAAGCCTTGAACACGAGAGAAACCTGATCATTAATAGCCCCAATGATGGACTCGGCATTCATAGCAATATTCTCAAATCTAGCTTTATTTCGACTTTTCCAAATCTCCCAAACAATGAAACAAGGCATAATCCGACAAAGCCACTTTATTCCCGGGCTAAAACCCCTAGATTTGCCAAACCACCAGCTAGAAAGGATAGACCGAATGCTATAAGGAATGATTGGGACCCCCAACATATTAGCAAATGCAGCCCAAACTTTACCTGCAATGCTGCTATGAACAAATAAATGATCCACATCTTCAAGGGATTTAGCCATACAACAATCACATCCCGAAGCTAAATAGATACCTTTGCGTTGAATAGCAACATCAGTAGGAATACCGTTATGCAAAAGTCTCCATATGAACACCGAGATTTTGAGAGGGACATGCTTATGCCAGCAATACTCAAAAACAAAGTCATGCGTACCAGCATCCTTACAAAGACGCCAAGCAGAGAAATAGTAAACTGACCTCTACTAGATGGGAGCCAATATAATTGATCCGGAACATTGGAAATGGAGATAGTATGATTTTGAATAGATTGCAAAAGTTGCGGACCATAAACATCAAGAATGTAATCAACCCGAGGGCTTCCATCTTCAAATAAAGAAGAAACCTCAATGTGATTCCCAGGAAGTAGAAGCCGAGACCCATCTAGCCAATTTTCATGGACTGAGATATCCCTTCGCCCAATTCTCTAGCCAATATTTGCTTCAACAATATCTTTTACTTGTAACATACGGCAACAAATATGAGAAGAGAAAGAGGGTTGAGAAGCATCCATAGGATGTGTACCAAAGCAATACTTGGCAAGCATAAAATCTGCCCATAAAGAGTTATGACCTCGAAACCGCCACCAAAGTTTCATAGCGAAAGCTTTGGCAATATCTTCAAACTTCCTCAAGCCTAAACCCCCTTCACAAGTAGGCTGAAACATAAGAGATCTACGAACCCAATGACATTTTTTATTCCCATCTTCATCACTCCAAAAGAAATTGGCAATAATATGATACATTGCAGCAATAACACCTTTTGGGGGATCCAGGAGAGAGATATAGTATAAAGGAATTGCTTGAAGACATGACTGAATAAGAGAAAGCTTGGCACCTAAACATAAAATTTTACCTTTCCATGAAGCCAATCTAGCCTCCATCTTAGCAAGAACCGAATCAAAGAGAGAAATTTTCTTCCGTCCCACATATAAAGGGCAGCTAAGATAAGTGATTGGGAGAGTCTTTTTGACAAAACCCTTCGCATCAGTGATAATTGCATCTCTATTTTCATCTTCCACACCCAAAATATAGCAAGACTTAGCTATGCTAACCAATTGCCCAGAAAAAGATTGATACCATTGTAAACATCTCATATGAGCTTCCATAGAATCTTTCGACCCATTGCAAAAAATAATGATATCATCGGCATAGGCTAAATGGGAAATCATTGGGGTATTGATGTGAGCCCGATATCTATATCGAGGAAAATCAGAATGAAGCACATTAAGGCCTCTGCTAAGCACCTCGGCTGCCATTATAAAAAAGGGTAGGGGAGATTGGGTCACCTTGACGAAGCCCTCGAGAGGAAGGAAAAAAACCACACGATTCTCCATTGACAAGCACAGAAAACCAACAAGATGAAATACAACGGAATATTAAATCATTCCAGACTTCAGAAAAACCAAACTTTCGCATGACTTTAATCAGAGCAAACCAAGATATTCTATCATAAGCCTTTGCCATATCTAGCTTTAAACAAACATTAGATCCTCTCACCTTTTTCTTTATAGATTGGACAAGCTCCTGCCCAAGAAGAACATTCTCATGAATTAAACGTCCTTGGACAAATCCACTTTGTTGCGGTGAGATAATTCTAGGCAAGAGAGAAGCAAGTCTACAAGTAAGAAGCTTTGTAATAACTTTATTAGAGAAATTACAAAGGCTAGGCCTTAACTCATTGAATCTCGTAGGAACACTCACTTTAGGAAGCATAACAATAAGAGTGGCTGTCCAACTCCGAGGAAGAGAAGATCCTGAAAAGAATTCCGTGATATCCCTATAATAATCAGATTTAATGATGTCCCAATACTCCTTATAGAAAAAACCATTTAACCCGTCTGGACCCGCTGCACTTTGACTATTCATCAACCAAACCGTATCCTTAAGATCCTCCATAGACGGAACAGCCGTGAGCCTATCATTATCAACATCATTGACAAGGCGTGGAATGACATCCAGAATATCATCATGAGGGTTATCAAGGGGGCTTTGAAGTTGATTCGAAAAAAATCCACAGCAGCATGTTGAATATCCTCTTTCTTGGAAATCCAATTACCTTCACTATTCTGAATCCGATGAATGAATAATTTTTGTCTCTTCTTTCTAACATAAGAGTGCAAAAATTTCGAATTCCTATCTCCATCTTTTATCCAAGAAATATTAGCCTTTTGACGCCAAAAATCTTCTTCAATCTTAAGCTTAGCAAGAAGCCGAGCTTGTGCCAAACTGAAATCAGATTTGGTTGTATCATTAGGGTCATTTTGAAGGTTTAGTTCACAGCGACTCACCTCATCTTCAGCATCTTTAACTTGTTGATCAACCCTACCAAATACTTCTTTGTTCCATTTCGAAATATCCTTTCTTAATCGAGCAATCTTTTTAGCAAAATGAACAAGCGGTCTCCCATCCATATACGAGTTCCAAGAGTTTTCAACCACAGAAAGGAAAGAATGATGTTTAGTCCAAATATTAAGGAACCTGAAACTGCCATGAATAATATCACCATGCACTTTAACTTGAACCACAAGTGGAGCATGATCGGAACAAGTACGATTAATATGAGAAACCGTAGTAGCATGAAATTTATCCAACCACGCTGCATTATAGAAGGCTCTATCTAGTCTCTGAAAGATAGAAGGCTTCCCTTTAGGTTTGTTAACCCAAGTGTATATATTACCAATATAACCAGTATCGATAAGCCCAGAAAATTGAACCATATCCGAGAATTCAGAAACAACTTTTCTCTTAATAGGTCTACCACCCAACTTTTCAGATTGATCAAGGACACAATTAAAGTCACCAATAACAAACCAATGATCTCCGCTAGAACTCAAATCCATAATTTCATCTCAAAGCTCTCTACGAATATATCTATCACAACTAGCATACACCACCGTAATGTTAATTGTATACTCCCAATGATGATGAGAAATCTGAAGAGTAATTGCTTGGGTCGAGTCACGAATAACCCTACAATCAAAACCATGTTTCCAAAACAACCAAATTTTTCCATTAACATTAGCTACACAACCATCACAACCAAACTTCCTTTTGAATTTGGAAATCTGGTTATGAGGAAGCATAGGCTCCGAAATAGCAAGAAAAGACGTCCCATGCAAACGGAATAACCTTTTAGCACGACGACAAGAAGCCTTATTACCAATACCTCTAATATTCCAATATATCAACGATACCATTGGGAAACAAATAGGAAGAAAGGACGACTCACCAAGGATGAGATTAAGAAGGAGGAGAAGCAGATTTGCTTCGGTTCTTTCTAGGCTTCACCATAGTAAAGCCATCCGCATCAACAGTATGAGATAGTGGATTGTTAAAAGGGGTAGAACCCGCCAACTCAGTAACAAAAGTTGTAGAAGGAGCTCTAGGAGACAAGTTTAATCCCGACACCAAATCTACATGGGGGCTAGTTTCATTCTCAGATGCCGGCACCATGTTAGCATTAATTTGTTCATGTTGGTTCCTATGATCAGCAACTCTTTGTTGGACAGCTGCAATTTCATCCACAGCGACGTTATCCTTCTGACCCAATTCCTTATTAATAACCTCAGAACAAGCTTTTTGAAGAGCTTTATTAACAGCTTCAGGGAGAGCATTGCCTCGCTTGGGCTAAGGTAGGGAAGACAACTCCAGATTTAGAATTAGTTCCAGCCATAATACCCCCAACCGCGGCTGTGTGCATAGAAGAACTAATATCAACCACTTCAACATCCGAAGCGATACCATTAACTTTAGCACCACTTGAGGCACCATGTACATTAGGATCAGTACTCGATAAAACCTTAGGATCCTCCTTAGATTGATCAACCAAAACTTCCTTCCCCTCATCCTTAGTGGCTGCAATCTTTTTTGCCACAAAAACCAATTCAGATTTGCCTTTATTCACCATTGGTTTAGGGACGGCCAAATTAGGGTTTGCCTTTCTACACGAAGATATATCATGCCCAAAAACATTACAATGCTTACAATATTTTGGCATATTATCATATTCCACCTTTTGAAAGAAACTAGGGCAAGCATCCCCACAATCTATAAAGATATCATGTGGAAGCTTCTTCGTTACATCAATTTGAATCAGAACCTTAGCAATGCTAGGCCTAGAAAACTCAGATGTAGCTTTATCAAGAGAGACAGGGGTACCAATGTTAGATGCTGCTGCAAATAAGAACCGTTTGTTCATCAAGTGCACCGGCAAACTTGGAAAACCAACCCACACCGGGACAATGGGAGACTCTAGTTCAGGTCTCCATGCTGGGGACCATGCCAAGGTTCTCATTGGAAAGCGAGTAACATACCATACATCTTTCATAAAGAGGCGTTGATAATCCTCTTCATTGGAAAGTTGAATTAGAAGATGACGATTATTCAAATGTCCAAGTTTATAATTTCCCTTAAGCTGAAATTTGGCAAAAGCAATCCTAGCATCCTCCATAGAAGGTCTCCCATGCGTAAATTTACCAACAAGAGTAAATTGAAATGGCTTAGCAAAGACATCAATTAAATCTTTTGAAAGCTTCACCGATGGAATACCTTTATAAGTTCCAGTGGAGATAGCTGGATCGGACACATTATTTGCGGTGGTCATAATGCCATTATGGGAGGGATTGGCCGGTTGAGAGAAGAGATCAGCAAAGGATTTGGAAGTAGTTTTCATTAGCTGCAATTGCGAGGGGGATGAGTTCGATTGCGGCAAGGAATCCCTTTGCGGCAAAGAGTTGGATGACGGCGCTGGATTAGGGTTTGCATGAAAGGTTTGATGCGCCGAGTCAGAATTAGGGTTAGGGGACGAGCAAGGATGTTGAGAAGGCGGAGAGTAGTATGGGTTCCTATTGCTGGAATTCAACGAGTGGAGGAAAGAAGCCAGGACAGCCATGGCTGCCGGCAAGAAGAACCCTAGGGAAACCCTAGAGAGAGCTCGCCTAGAGAGAGAAAGCTAGAGACAGAAAAGATTTTCCGATGATGATTGTGTATACCTGTCTGTGTTTGTAGGTTGTATTGCCGCCTTTGAAGTCGAGGGCCTCGTGTAGCGTTATGACTTGTGGGAGAGGACCCCAAAGACTGTTCAGAGCAGGGTGCGGGCCACCGGCTTGGGTTTATTCTTCGAGAGCTTGTCTGGTCAGGGAGAGCCAACCAAGAGCACTGATTTGGTCATGGCAATGCGGGAGCATTGGTGGGATACCACCCATACATTCCATTTTGGTTGGGGAGAGGTGACGGTGACTCCCTCGAACTTCATGGTTCTCACCGGGTTATGGCTCACAGGTAGCCCAGTGTGGAGTGATGATACCCTGCTTGCTGATGGGAGCGCAGATAGGCTTCAGAGTTTGTTCAGGTTTGATTGTACCAACATCAGGAGTGGGTACAGTGTACGCCTGGGGAGCCTTAGGAGGCGGTATGAGGAGATGCTGGGGGCTCTTGAGACCCGTGATGGTGATGTGGAGGTGGCTGCTCGTGTATTCATTTGGTACAGATTGTCGCAGACCATTTTTGCTAACGCCGGCACTACGGCGATGATTCCATTGCTTGGATGTATGGTGGACTTGGACGCAGTGAGGGGGATAGCTTGGGGAGTTGCAGGCTTGGCAGAGCTGTACCTCACTTTGGATCGGAGCTGTCGGTCCTAGTCGGCGTCACTTGACTGTTTACACTTTGCCTTGGAGGTATGATTCGTTTCTTATCTGTTTCTGATTTCAGCCTTGTACACCTTTGTAGATTATTTCTGATCTTGTGTCATAATCTTTCTTGCAGTGTTGGGCTTATGAGATTGCTTTGAGCCAATTCGGGACTACCAGTGCTCGGTCGACTTATCCAGCCATGTGTCGATGGGTACCGAGCTGCAGGAGCAGGGGGGATGAGACCTATTGGCATTATACATATGCATAGCTGAAGACCATTTTGGGAGGGCCCCAGCCGAGAGGGATTGTCTTTTACCCATCGGTAGATCTGGATGCCGAGTTGCTTGTTGCAGGGGCACTCGTGGCGACAGGCCAGAGGCGGCTCTTGATTGGCTATAGTGGGGATGCCCTTTACTTGGGTGAGAGAGTACGGGCCCAGGATGGTGCGGGCAATGTCTACTTGGTTTCGGTGGATCCCCCATGTTTCATGACTGATCCAGCCTCTCTGTACGACCGGGTTAGGTTGATCGAGGGTCTTGATGCCAGAAAGTTTACTATAGAGGGAGCCTCGTACGATGACTTTTCCATGGCTCACCTAGGGGGCCAACATGCTGTGATTGAGGAGAAACTTTAGGAGATGGGACAAAGGCATGTGGATCTAGCGGCAATGGGTCCGACGGGTCCCTCATTTGAAAGAGTTTTTGGAGCTCCGTTGTATGATTATGTTAATGATAGTGGTAACCCTCAGTGGGTTCAGCATGAGGAGGGTGAGATAGCCCCAGAGTTTCAGATGCCGGCGGATCATGTCAGTGTATGTACTTTTACACTTTCCTTCATTCATCCCACTTCTGTCTTTAGTCATTCTCTCATTTGGACCTATTTTGACATGCTTGTGTCACCTTTTCTTTAGGTGACTAATCGGACATGTGAGGCCATGGCATGCCATGAGTCTGGTCTACGAGCGGTGATCCAGAGGTTGACGTCCTCTTCTGCGAAAGCGGACTCGAGGTAATGCTAGTGGATCAGCGTCTTAGATCTGCAGTTTGTTAGTGCTAGCATAGACAGTAGAATAGTAATATTCATGGATAACTGTATAAACATTTATGTCATTTGTATGTAATATGTACAGTAGTATGTAGCATGTAGATAGTATGTATGCAGTATGTATGGATGCGATACAGTCTCGGAGCGCATTGTACGGGCTGATGGTACCCTAGTTGGGTTCATAAACTGCCACCTAAAGGAGATTTAGGGCTTTTGACCTATGGGAGATGGGATACAGGACCCAAGGGTGCCCTAAGTTTTAGGGTAAATGGTGTAGGACCGAATCGGTTAGAACATCATGGAGATGAGACAAAAGACATTTTGTAAATAAGTGGAGACCGAGTGTGCGGGTTTATAAACAATGTGTCGTGATAGAAAACACTTTTGAAAATGTAATGATCTTATAAAGATGCCTTATAATTAATTACAGTCTAACTAATTCAAACAGTTGTCCTCCGTCGGGTTTGTTGATTAGGGTTGTCCTTCGGGTGAATATGATTCCGTCGGGTCGCCAGTGATTTCTGAGTAGCCAAGCAATGACCTAATTCTTTATGGGGAAGCCCCAGTTTGATGGGGGCTCTTGAAAGAGGTCAACCATGTTGGACTTTGATGAAGAGATGACTTTTCGTGGAGAGTGATCGTGTTGGAGCATCGGGAGTCGGTCCAACCTTGTTAGGGCAGCCCCAGTTTGGTGAGCGCATAAGGTGGGGAATTCTACCTCCTTTAGACGCACCCTTTTTTTTTCTAGACCGGCCTTGCGGGTTTTCAATCTTAGTGGGTATATTCTTTTTGCATAGTTTCGTTTTTTTTTTTTTTTCAGTCGACTCAAAAATAAAGAAAAAGACAGAATTGTACGGACAACTTGCAGGAGCCTTTTGTTATGGTGAGAGAAGAGAGAGAGAGAGAATGAGAGAGAGTTCTCATGTTTTGACTCTTTGGACAGCTTGAGTGTATAAAAGGAAGGAAGCCTCTGCTTGACAGAAATTAAGTGTTTAGCTCTTTCCTAGATTTTAGAACAGAAGACTTGTCGAGACATTTGAAAGTTGTGTTATTCACAATTGTCTTTTGATTGCTCGAGAATGGACCTCATTGATTATTTACGTATCTTATGATTATGCTTTAGACAAGTAGTCTCGAAATAATAAACGTCTTGGTTAATCGAGAAGCTCAGGTCTGCGTAGTTCAAGGATGACCGGGTTGATGATGATACCGGGTTTGAGTGGTGGTATATGTGGGAAGAGAGAAGAGAAAGAAAGTTGGCCCAAGGTTTTGAGTGGTTGCCCGGTTGATGATGATACCGGGTCTGAGTTGTGGTCTGCTCCAACGCCGCTTGCTGCTTTGGACTGCTTTGTTTGTAGTTGTTGAACTTCTTTGGAAAGAAAGAAAAATAGAAAATAAGAAGTGAAAGAAAAAGGGGACTTTTATTTTTCTATGATGATAGCCCCTTCTATTTTTCTTTGTTTTGATTTTTTTTTCTTTGTGCACACCCTTGTTTTTGCCTAGGCCGCCCTTGCGGGTTTTCAACCTAGCGGGCTTCTTTTTTGTGCAATTGCTCTAACTTTTGCATAAGCCGTCCGTTGTGGGTTTCAACCTAGCGATTTTTTTATTTTTTTTTTATATCTGTATTTACATATGAAACGTTAGGCAAGATGATCCCCTAGTTCGCTTTCGTATTTGGGAGGTAGAACTCGTGGAGGGGGTTTGAATAGCCCCTTGCATTCCGTTGACATCGTCGTGGGGAGAGAGACAGCCCCTAGTGCATCGTCATGTTGGACAGCCTTTGTGATTGTGCGGGCGCTTCTTCGATGGTGAGCAGCTCTGCAGTCATCGTCTTCTTCATGGGAAGGTGAAAGTGTAAATGGGGAGTATTTAGTGGGTGCACACAGTGGGTGTACACGAGGGGAGTATATATGGAGGGTGCACACAGTGGGTGTACACGAGGGGAGTATTTATAGAGGGTGTATATGTATGAGGGTAGGTATAGAGAGTTTATATAGAGACAAGAAAACGATTCGAATCATTAAAGCGTTTGTTATTTTGAGATTATTTGTTTGATTAGTTATGTATGATGGTTTGTGAGACCATTTACCTTTTAATGAGTCTTTATTAATGACTATATTTGCGATTAATTCGTCACATAAAGATATAGCAATCAATTGATAATTGAGATTAATACAATTTTCATTTTTTTTTAACGAAAAGAGGGCGTACCTCCCTAGATTTCAATAATAAAAAACAAAATTACAAACTTGGTGGGGGAAACCTTAACCACCAAAATTAAAACTAAAGGGGAGGTCCTACACAAAATTTAACGACCTCTATTGTAAAGGGAAAAGGAACTGCCAAATAAAATCAAAAGCCTATACAAGAATCTAGCCATAACTACTATAAGCGAATATATGGGGTGCCTACTTTATCTAACTTGTAAGCTCCTTTGCACTCAAGAGAAAGATCATCCAAAGAGAACCAAAGTAGATTAGATTTTGCATTTGCAGCCTTATTCGCCAAACCATCTGCAACCTTATTGCCTTCTCTCATAATATGTGTAACACGAACATGCATAAGAGACATAAGATGATGAATATGCTGGACCATATAATAGATATCCCACGGAATGTGGAAAAGTTTTGTGAGAATCTTCATCAACACTTCGGAATCCATTTCAAGCCAAACATGAGTTATACCAAGATTATGAGCAAGAGATAGACCATCTAAGGCAGCACGAGTTTCAGCCCACATATTGGTTTTATGCCCAGAATAGTACCCAAAACCAATAAACAACATTACCTTGAGAATTACGACAAATGCCTCCACCTGAAGCTTCTCCTGGATTTCCCCTTGAAACCCCATCAGTGTTAAGCTTGAAGAATTCAGCTACAGGTTTAGACCAAACAACCAAACGAACTGTAGGAGGCCTAGGAATAGTCACCCGAACCTAAAACACCTGCTCGACATGCTCATCCCCGTGATGAGGAGGTAAAGAAAGGTTAAAAGCTTGTGCAATGTCCGAAACATAGGCAGAAATAGCATGAATAACAGAATTCCAAGGGGTTTGAATGCCCTCAAAACGCCATTTATTCCTAGATTGCCAAATAAACCAAATGATGATTCACGACAGAATCCTAGATAGCCATTTGATACATAAACTAGCATTCTTTGGCAGATTAAACCACCATGAAATTAAAATCTTCCGAAGAATTCCCATATTTGAAGAAATACCCAACAGATTGCCAAAGAATTTCGAAACAAATTAGCTAAATCACCTCCTCCGAAAAGATGGTCCAATGATTCAATATTGGGGCTGCAACAACACGCACATTTTGATACAATCTGAATGCCTCTCATTTGAATGGCCTCATCCGTTGGAAGACCTTTGTGAAGAGCCCTCCAAGTAAGAATAGAAACCTTTTTGGGCAAATGTTTATTCCAAGAGTGAGAAAACATAATATTGGACGGTCTTGTATGTCTACATTCACGCTAGGCAGATTTAGTTGAGAACTTTCCCGAGGTAGCAGGCTTCCAAATCAGAATATCACTAGCATTGGTCGTAGTCACCTAAATTTGATCAAGAAGAGAAGCTAAATGATGGCTGATATTTTCGTGGATATATTGCAGCCGAGGAAGGTGATTTTCAAATAAAGAAAAGACCTCCAAATGCTCATGAGGCATCCCTATAATTGGTTCATCCATCCAATTTTCATGTATGGAGATGAAACCCTGCCCAAGCCTCCAACCAATACGAGCTTCAACAAAGTCTTTTACTTAAATCATACGTTTCCAAACATGGGAAGCAAAACTTGTTAACACACCATCCATTGGGTGTATTTCGAAACAATACTTAGCAGCCATAAACGATGCCCATAAGGAATTTGAACACTGAAATTTCCACCACAATTTCATGGCAAAAGCATGAGAGATATCTTCAAATTTTCAAATGCCTAGACCTCCTTCATTTAGAGGGCAGCTAATCCGATTCCAACCAATCCAATGGCATTTTTTATGGCCATCAAAGCCACTCCAAAAGAAATTCATAATCAGTCTTTGCATGGCCATGATAATTCCCTTAGGAGGATCTAGGACAGCCATGAAATAGAGCGGAATAGATTGGAGGCAAGACTTAAACAATGTAACTTTGGTACCAAAAGATAATAATTTACCTTGCCAAGAAGCTAGACGATTCTCCATTTTACGAAGCAGAGGAGTAAAAAGAGCTTGAGTTTTACGACCCACATAAAGAGTACATCCCAAGTAACCAAGAGGAAGATCTTTTTTATGAAATCCCGAAGCCTCCATAATGATGTTGTCCTTCATTGTTCTTCCCGGTAACAAGATTCCTTGGACCCATTACAGAAAATCAGAACATCATCCGCATAAGAGAGGTGGGATGCCATTGGAGTGTGAATATGGGCTCGATAGCGAACTTGAGGAGCTGTTTGATGAAGGTAATTAATACAATTTTCATGGAATTGATTTATGTATGCAAGATTATGTCTCAAGTCTAGAGAGAAAAGAAATAAAGACTCTTTTATTATTGAAATTAAAAGACTCAAATTGACTAGTCCGAGGTAGACTTTTGCTAGTAAAATAAAAGACTAATGTCCGAGGTGGACTTTTACTAAAAGACTCTCTAGAACCTAGGAAGACTGAAAGACTTTTTTTTATATATATATATATATTGAAGGAGGTAGCCCCAGTGTAGTTTCTTGCTTGCTTGGACCTTGTTCATGCCCATGTATTCCCTTTGCGGATGAGGGTCCCACCGTCGATTATGTCTTGGATCTTGTTCTTCAAGGTGAGGCAATTTCCAGTGTTGTGACCAATTACGTTGTGATATCTGCAGAACTTGGAGTAATCGACATTTTTCCCCACATGCTATGGTTGGTAGTCTTCTAAAGGGGTTAGCTTGCCTGATCAGATGAGACCTACATATAACTCAGCTAAAGACATCCCATAATCATCGAACTTCTGTTCATCTTTCTTTTCACGAACCGTCTTGGGGAGTGGTTTAGGCACCGGTATTCCTTGCTGATGAGTAGTCACATGAGGTATTCCAACGGGAAATGTCCATGGTGGCCCATACATTTGAGGAGCGTACGGGTGTTGAAACTGAGCATGAGGGAGAGTGCGGTTGAGGTACTCGTAGATGCCATTGATATCGGATCAGAGACGCTGTTTGGTGTCCTTTAGAGCCTTGTACATCTCTTTCTGAAAGTGGTCTGCTTGCTTGAGGAGGACAGTCTTAAAGTAGGCTTGCTGCTCGTTGAGAGTGGTCCGGAAGAGGGTTGCTTGCTCATTGAGGGTGGTCTCGAAGTGAGCTGCTTGCTTGTTGAGAGCGAGGTTGAAATGGGCTGCTTGCTCGTTGAGAACGGTGTTGAAGTGGGCTGCTTACTCATTGAGAACAGTGTTGGGGTGGAGAGTTGTCTCGAGACGTGGGTGGCAGCTTCGGTTGCGACTGTGATAATCCCTTCGGCAGACATGATCCAGGATTTCTGTAATGGTTGCGGAGGAGTTAAGTATTTGAATTAAATTAGACTTATAACTAATGACAAGGCATTGTTTATAAAATCATTTTTTATGAAATGACTCGATCTCCGTATTTTCGAAATGTACTTTGAATGAAAAGACTAAAATTTTGATTGGGCTGGAGCTGCCTACGTTCCCCTTACCATGCGGGAGAGGTCCCACATGATGAGAGGCTCAAGTCATCATAGTTTGGGTTAAGTAAGACAAGAGAGTGAGTGACCGTAATAGGTCAGTGATTTTGAAAACCATTAGTATTAGAAGATGATTGTAGAGGTCAAAAAAGAAAGGGAGGTGACTCAGTCCTTGGTCAAGTAAAGGTGGAAGGACCTTTTGTTAGGTGGTTTTTGACTTAGGTGAGTCAGGTAAGGTTTGACATGGGTAGGCCAAGAGGTGGGTCATCTAAGATCGGCTAGCTTGACTAAAGGTGGGGTCAAGATGAAGGATTGACCTAGACGGGTCAAGGTGATGGGTTTGACCTAGCCGGGTCGATGACGGTTTTGACCTAGACGAGTCAAGGTGACGGGTTGACCTAGATGGGTCAAGGTGACGGGTTGACCTAGACGGATCGAAAACAGGTTGACCTAGATGGGTCGATGATGGGTTTGACCTAGATGGGTCAAGGTGACCGGTTGACCTAGACGGGTCGAAGACAGGTTGACCTAGACGGGTCGATGACGGGTTGACCTAGACGGGTCAAGGTGACGGGTTGACCTAGACGGGTTAATGTGACGGGTTGACCTAGATGGGTTGATGATGGGTTGACCTAGATGGGTCAATGACGGGTTGACCTAGACGGGTCGAAGGTTGACTAGAGTTGATCTAAGGTAGACTCATGCAGCATGATGAATGATTTTAGTTTAAGATGATTTTAAGACAACCGCTTTGGTAGGTGTTCTTAAACTCGATCAAGGTGCATGGTTTAGAAACGGACAAGGCTAAACCTCAACCGCTCGCAAGCGCACACGGTGAGTTAGATAAACCGGGTGCCACGGAGATAGAGGTGATAGGATCACCTAAATCTGTGCACTCAGCGGATTATCCGGAGTAGGGTGTACAGTGTGACACGGACTAGTGGTAGTGTGCGATTAAAACACGATTTTTATGATGATATGCAATGCATGAAAGAAGTCTACTAGCATGACAATTCATAGTAACCAAATTCAAGCATGAAATAAATATAAGCAGAGAAGATCTACAACATTTAAGCATGCTATGAACACAAAACCCTGCAGGAAATCGTTAGAACCAATTTTGCAGGAAAGGGGAGCCGTACGGCTAGAACACAGGCGGACGGATCCAAAGAAGCCGTACGGATTACAGTTACAGAAACGTGAGAATTTGCAGAAGTGCAGTTTTTTTTATGAAAAGGAGTGCGCGGGGCAGTTAGAACACACTCAAAATCATGAAGTAAATGAAAGTCAGACCCTTTTATGTTTTGAAAAAGGTTTTCAAAAAAAATAGTCCCCAGCAGAGTCGCTACTGTGAATACGCCTGATTAAAATTGAGAGTCGCCACGTTGTTTTTTTGTAGTTAAAACATTGAGAAAACCATTCATGAGAATAATTGGATTCGGGGGTCAAATTACAATAAGAGAAGAATATTCACGTGATCACTCCTATTTCCCGATGAATTGGTCTTTATATTATGATCAATGTGTGTGTGTGTGTGTGTGTGTGTGTGTGTGTTAGTGTTTGAGACTGGATCCGAAGATTGCCTACGTTCTTCTCAACGTGAGAAGCTCAGGACAGCGTAGTTCATTGATGAATTAGAATAGGAAGATGATGAAGCGGGATCATGCATGGGGGAAGATTAGGGTTAGAAGTAGTTCCTAGATCATATTAGGGTTTGATGAAACCCTAGGATCATCATCGGCTATGTTATATGCACATAATTGGGATTAAAACCCTAGATCTAGTATGTTACGCATGTATAAGTCTTAGATCTAGCATAATAGTAAGAACATCATGAAACATATGAATGAACATGTAAACATGAAAATCGCTACCCTAAATATGGCATATATTATGAATCTAGACTAAGAACATGAAGAACGCATGAAGAACATATGAATATGGATGCATAAACATAATAAAAACATGCATAATATAAATCTATCATAAGAACATAACAAGAACATAATAAGAAAAGTAAGAAGACTTACCTTGATTGGCAAGAACTATGATTGAAGCTTCTTGATGATTCGAAGAGGCTTCGAGGGTGTCAGAAAGGCTTAAACTTGGAGTTTTCTCGTCTGTCTAGACTCTGAAACTCGCAGAATGAATTGTGTGATCGAATAGGGTAGAGGAGGACCCTATTTATAGGAAAACGGGTGAACCTGGAAGAACTGGCCGTACGGCCAATGGGCAGCCTTACGGAGGCTTTAGGGGCGTACGGTGGAAATTTCTAGGATTGCGTGCTGATCAAGATCTCAGCGAATTCTAATCAGTTTGTTCTCAGGATTTCATCAATATCCTGATAGAATTCGATCTAGAACAGATTTCGTCCATCTAGAACTCTGGAGAACTGTCGGATAAGTCCATGTCAGGTTATAATTGCCGAAAAGGTCCTTAGAGGTTCCTAAAGGTCTAGGAAGTCCTTTTATATTTAGATCGGGTACTAACACTCGCAGAACTAAAGAGATTCTAGGGTCTTTAGGGTCTCTATATTAGAAGGTCTTTTGGGTCCTTTCATCTCTCGGCCATGACAATGCATCTCACTTGGATAATTTGGGCTATGATCAATCATGAGCATCCCTTAAGGCTTGACACCAATGATCTTTCAGGGGATTCACAATCAAAATCTCAAGGGGCTCGTAATTACATCTCGCATGCACCGCAATGGCAAATGCAAATTCTTCAGACTCTCGGCATAAAAAATCTCTTGGAATGCCTCATACTCTAAGGCTCTCTTGAAGCTCGCAGTCACCGCAAACATCAAGTCTCTTGGTGCTTGGCATCAATGATCATTCAATGACTTTGCAATCAACGATCCCTCCATGGCTCTACCGTCGACGATCTGCCCTTGGGGCACGGCATGACAACTACAAATGCAATCTACTCGGATGGGTTGAGAGTTGATTTATCTTGGGCCTTCACGAGTCACTTAAAGTTTGGCATTAAAGGCATTCTAGGGGCTTTACAATCAGCAACCCCTTGGTATCTCGGCATCGAAAACCACATAATCAGCAAATCTCTGAGCTAGACATCACGCTTCGTTGGGCACAACAGCAACAACAGGATTCAAGCGAGACGAGCCGGACTTCGACCGAACATGACTTGATCTTGGGTTGGCTTTACAATCACACGATAATTAAAATAGTTCACCCACGAACTAAAAAAATTTCTTTTTCTCGCAAGTGTATATATTCTTTTCCTTCTAATCTAAAAAAAAAAAGACAAAAAGATTTTTTTTTTTTTGTAAATAAAATTTCTTTGTCTCTTTACTTGTGTAAAAAGTATGTGCTTCATTTTGCTTTACTCCTAGCTTCTTCCCCAGAATTCTCCATCACCCTTGAACTACGCTGGTCTGATTCCCTTCAAGGGATACGTAGGCAACCTTTGGCACGACCAATCCATCATCAAGAATGACTGTACTCCATCAAAAGCAACTCATCAACATCCAAAGAATGGACATTCTTCATCAAAGCCACAACATCAGAAATCCATCCCGAATCAAGCGGCCATGGTAAGTGAAGGTATGAACATCATTTATTAAAGCTTTCTGCAAATCACATCGCACATAAAAGCGATTTCTCCATTCTTACAAAATCTATCTCTCATGCAAATCTGCTTTCCAAATCACAACACACGACAAGCATAATCTCTCTCACAATTTCCATTTCACATCTCACACAAGCACATATATCTGCAAAGCACACACCTAACAGGTAAAGGAGTGAGTCCCCCGGCATCCAATACCTTCAAACTGCAAATGCGGCTCCAAACAACTTACAGCAAATGCGGCTCCGAACAGCATACAACAAATGCGGCTCCGAATAGCAAACAACAAATGTGGCTCCGAACAGCAAAACAGCAAATGCGGCTCTGAATAGTAATTTGGTCCATGGTGAACCACTGAAACCACCGCCATCTTCAGCAACAGATTGTCATACTGTAAGTCTACCACGACAGACAGGTGTCGTGTGAGTCCTCCGGGTAGCAGTAGCGACCATTCGTAAACCTAAGTGGTACATCCAAGGTTAGCATCAGAATCACATCAACAACAAACTTCAATCAAAGCTCGGTCAAGGTGAACTGCACAATCACCACATTCTCTACAAAATAAGCACGACATGATGAGTTTGCCAACCAGATTCAACTTCAGTTCGCTCAATGAACTCCCACTCAACTATAGTTCGCTCAACGAACTCCCATTCAACATAACAGGTCCGCTCAACGGACTCTGAATAGATATAATGAGTTCGCACCGGATTCAACATCAGTTCGCTCAAACGGACTCCAAACCAATATGACGGGTTCACCAAATGAATTCAACCAGTTTTCTCAACGGACTATAAACCGTAACGAGTTTGCCAACCGAATTTAACTTCAGTTCGCTCAACGGACTCTAAACCAACATGATAGGTTCGCCAAACGGATTCAGCCAGTCCGCTCAAAAGACTATCAATAAGTATAACGGGTTCACCAAACGGATTCAGCCAGTCTGCTCAACAGACTCTAAACTGGCGATACACTGGACTCCACCTAGGTCTGTCAATCAGACTTTAAGCGAGCAAACGATGGTTCCACAAAATGTATTCAGCTTAACTCAAGTCTGCCAACTAGACTCTAAATTAGCATGATGGAATTCGCTAACTGGATTCAGCTTTAGTTCGCCAACGGACTCTATATGGGCATAACGGTTCTGCTAAACGACTCCAGCCTCAGTCTGCTAATCAGACTCTAAACTCTGGCATGGTGAGCCATTGAATGTCACTACCACTTTACAAGCACCTTCCTTCCGTATGGGGTCTCCCTTTGGAAGTCTTCAAAGTCGCCCACACAGGGGGCGCATCTCTATCCCTTGTGTTAGGATTCATTGTTAGTTCACCCACCTTAATTTGATTGATCCATGCCACGAGTCTTTTTATGGACTTTAGGACCGCATGTAATGAAGTTTTCTACTTCAATTTTTAGATAAGTCCATTTCTAGTGTTTTTAGTTGTCTAGGCTGAGTATAGTTCGGTTGTATCATTAGCGGTTTAGTGCTTCAAACCGTCATCTTGAGACCGCCAGCATGGAGCCCTTCAGTTTTCATCAAACTGCAGTTTGCATGTTTGATGAAACCGCACATCAAGATCATTCTTCAAAACCGCCCCTATGCTTGGTGAAACCGCAGATCAGTTATTGAAGAATTAAAGAGATGTCATTTATTCCTTAGACAAACATTCCCTTTTTGACCGTAAAAGGATGTTGTTATGTCATGTCAAAATAACTCTAAGTTAACTTGGAGTTTCTGCAAGGAATGTCGGTTTTTCTATCAGTTTGAATTGTTTACCGTTAGTCCTTTCTGCATCAAAGGACAAATGTCAGGTAGTGGTGCAACAACTACCTAGGACTACAAGACAAAACCAAGGACGAAAATGACAGCTCAACCAATGGGATTTCGACAGCACTGTACCCTTCAGATTTGATTCAAATCTTTACCCAACGGTCTCAAGGGTGCTCTGCCTATAAATAGCCTCCATTATTCAATAATGAAGGTTACTGAGCTTCAAGAGATTCTTTCCCAAGTATTCAAGTTTGCTTTGAAGATTTAAACCCAGATATTCATATCTTCAAACCATCTCCATTGCAAACCCAGTTCTTCATCAAAGCTTCAAGCCTAACAACCATTCATACTTAGCCTTTACACCGAAAGAATTCTATTTGCTCAACCATCATTTAGATACTTAGAGCATTTGATTTCTTTTCACACACACACCCGATTTATATGATCACATAGATTATATACTTCGAAAACACCGGTTGTTATTATAGCTTAGGTTAGACTTATTGTTTAGAGTTTAGACTCATCTTGTAAAACCTCCTCTAAATTAATACAAGTCTTATAGCTATTAGAAAATCCTAGACTAACCATTTAGGTAGAGGACGTAGTTCATTTAAGAACGAACCTCTTCAATTTGTGTGTTTGATCTTTATTTTCTGTCTTGATATTTATCTTTCTTGTTTGTGGTCTTGAACTTGCTTCCATACACGAAATGACTTGAAAGATGAATTGTGTTTTTCCTTTAAACTTTAAGTTTAACTATTCTGTTGCATCATAGTGTTTTCTCAACCCGAGTCAAACTTCCCAACTCTTTAACTAACCTATTTGGCCAAACCGCAAACTCCGCTGTGCATTTTATCAGTTCGGTTCTTGTGCCTTGAACCGCAGTTGGCCAAACTGATAAGTACTCGGTTGATTTTAAAAGGGTATTTTAGAAAAAGTTTTTGACCGCTATTCACTCCCCCCTCTAGCGATTCTATACCCTTGTTGCCCTCCGGGACCAACACCTTGCAATTTCAAAATTTCCTGCCTTTATCAAGTCTTTGCTTTCTTTTCTTTCTTTTTTCTTTGAGATGTCCTTGGCGGATGTCTTTCTTTCATCGGCGCATTTTGCTTCCCAATCCACGCCGCCGAGGGGCTCTGTAGACACCCCACCTTGGACCGCTCACCCCGATTGCATACATAGTATTTTTATTTAACTTGTTTTTGTTAATTTCTGTTACTTCGGTTAAGTTCGTAACTGATTCTATTAGCTTTGGACTAAACTGAGTAGCAGAGTAAACTTTTTAGTGTCATTCTATCATTTTTGAAGGCGGGCGCCTCCCGTAATAGTCATGTGCCGCGCGCGCGTTTGGTCTAACAGACCAGACCCGCGCGCTTCCCCCATAATTGTTACGGGATTCCCACAAAGTTTCCCTCCCTTTTCTTATTTGCAACCTCTCTTCTTAATTCAAAATCCCCTTTTTATTACAACATTAAAACCCTTTTTATTTGTAACCTCCCAATCCCATTATTCTAGCCTTTTCCATTAAAACAAAATATTTCATCTTTATTATTATTTTATTTTCTATTTATTATTTTATTTTCTTGCTTTCTTATTGGCCTAATGACCATCTTTTCCTCTATTCTCCACCTATATAAACCCCCCCATTCTACCTTAGAAATGGACCCAACTCCTCTTCTCTACAAAAACTCTACACACCACTTTCTTTACAAATGACCTCAATTCTTCTCTCCACACAAACTCTACACAAAAGTCTTTACATCATCTTCAAGTAAAACTTTGAAGTCTTCATCTTCTTTCCAAGTCAAGGTACAACACTTTCTCTTTTATTTCTTTTTTGATTTTATGTCTTTTTAATGTATGCAATCCCCATCAAAATAGGACATGACCAATACGACTACTTCACATATTGAAGTTAGTTAAGGTTATCTCCCTACATTTTAAACTCTCATTTAATTTCCTTTTTTTTCCCTTAATGTAATAGTTAGCATAAATTTACTTTGTAATTCCCTTTTTCCTTTCAATGTAATTGTTAGCACGTATTCATATAAATAAAAGGACTTTTTTACATTAGAACACCTTTAGTAGAAAGACCGGCTTTAACTGAGCGGAGTGGGTGTTTAAGTACTTCCCACTCTGTAACCTAACCCCTGAACCCGTCTCTTCCTGAATCTCTGGTTTTCGTAACAAACATTAGGCTATTTCTTATGTTTTTCTTATGTTCCTTTAAAAACATAGGTGGCGACTCTAATCTCTAAAACCAAATAGACATCCTAGGATAATTCACCACTCTAGCCAAGTCATTGTTTTCCCAGGGTATCTACAGTTCCACGTCAACTTATATTGTTCAATGCTTTCTCGATCCCGAGTAGATTGATATGAGCAAATGATATTGAACACATCAATTCATTTGAGCGTGGCCACACATTTCATCAATCTCACTCTTCGAGTGGCCTAAGCAGATATCTTTCTTGAGGGAGGGACAAATTCCATCTTGACTTATCATTCTTAGGGACAAGCATCCGATTATGCCAATCATAGCCTTTATGACTACCTGGTTAAGGGTAGCGTTTGACTATGTCAAACATAACGTTCATCATGTGGAAGACCATGATCATCTCAGGTCTAAGGATATCAAATGATATAACTATATGAGATTTAAGGGTCATGTCTAATGCATTGTTCACCAACAAGTACCAAAAGTTTAATTTGTATCACATACACATGATCATCGATTAAACTTACACTAGTTCTTCATACGTACTAGGGACGGAGATTATTATAATAAACATGCAAAAACATATAATAATCATAGTTGTTATCTCTATAACAAATGAGAACATGATGTAACATAAGGCCTTTCTCAAGGGCCTAGGGAAGAATTTCCAACAAAATGAATAACAGTATTTAACTTTCCAGTATATTATGTCAATAAAACATATTCAAAATCAGGCTGTAGACAGCCCGATCTCGCACCACCCGACAAACCTTATTGCCCGGTCTAAACACTAAAACTAACCTAGAACCCTCGATTTGGCTATGCGGGAGTGACATGAGCCTTATCGGTGCACTGAATGTATTAACGGAATTCAAATTCATGATCAGAGCGAAAAAATGAGTAAACATACATGTACTTCAATTTTTGAGCTGCGGGACCCGAAACGGGGTCCGCACCCCTAGAACTTCTCGTTACCATTCGTTCTATGCATTTAAAAATATATATTTATTAATCCTTACATATAAAAATATTTCAGATAGACGAACGTGACCAAAAAATTATTTCAAGCAACTTTCATGTTGGGCCCACGGATAACCGGGACACCATAGTGCGCGCGCTTAGACAAAACTTGGACTGTTGCGGAACCAATACCGGATGCATCATTGTAGATCATCTAAGTCAAATACATTCATTCCATGGAGTAATGAAGGCCAACCATTGATGAGCAAGTGGCTGCAAGTGGTTGGGTAATTGGATAAGGAGGGGGCCAATCGGAGCGCGACACATGGCAGATCTATTTTTCCATTTTGCAACTTGGTCATTCAAGCCACTTCAAGACCACTTCCAGCTGCTCCTACCCGAGTTGTTGTCCCCTAAAGAAGCCCCTAAGCCTAAGCAAGGGTAACCTAATGTAATTTACCTCCTTCCCAATCCATAATACTCCTCCATTCATCCATTTTCAACGGAGAACACATAGGGGGACACAAGGAAGAATCACACACATAACTCATACACACTTCACCCACTACTCTCTCCATCTTTTGGCCCACCACTTAGCACTCTCTTAACTCTCCAACCTCAGTCCATACATCACCACTACACCACCATATCACCACCATAATATCACCCTAAACACCCACACAAAACAAGCAAACAAACTCACAACAAACAACTCTCTCAAACACAAGCACAATCACCTCTAGAAAAGCAACAAAAAAAAAGTCTTCCCTTGGAAGCAAAGGAAGAAAAACCTAGGTAAATATATCTTCTTGTAATCTTCATATATGTAAAATGTAGTTGTTCATGTAATTTGGTTAGAGGATCCACTTGTTAGGCTAGACCTCCATGGGTGAACTAAAAATGTAATGTTTGATGCTCTTTCTCATGTTCTTGTTAAAAATGAATGTTTATGTTATTGATATTCAGTTGTCATCACTTTTTATGATGTAAATCTTGTATATATTATCTATGTTGTACATGTTGAATGTTCATGTTTGTGGATTTGGGGAGGTTTTCAAAGATCTTCGTGTTTTCATCTAAAACCCCAAATCTGTCCTTGTTCCTCTTTTCCCATGAAAAACACCATTAATACATGACTAAATAAGTTACTTACCATTATTTTTGTCACTAACATGTATATATATATGCACACACAAGATTTCATATTCATAGTACTTCATTTGGTTAGGTTTTGATGTTTGTTTTCATGATGTATGTGACTGTCCAACAAGTTTTGAGTCCAGACCACTCTGTCTTGTCACCTCCATTACTCATACAAAACATGGTTTTTGGCCATAATATTCAAGATGTTATGAACAAGTTTCATGCTTGGTGTTTTCCCTAGTTCCCATGTTTTCATGATGCAAATGATAGATCTTTTGTGGATGTATACCATGTTTCCTGTTCTGACTGCTTTTGAGTTCATTTTGCATAAATTGTTTAGACATCACAAAAGGCTCCTAAAATCAAGAAAAAAAAATCATGGTTGATTTTTAATATGTTAGGAATAATTACTCATCATTGCTTTCCAGATTGCATGACTTTTGAGACAGGTACATTAAAGGAGAATGGACAGCAGTCCATAAATTGGACATGGACATGAACTTGGACAATTGTTTTGACATGGGATTTGTGAGTTTAAGCAAACATACCTAGAGACCATCACGGATGAGGAGAGTTCCTAACCCCTTCTCTTCTCGTAACTTAGCCCCGAACCCACTTTCTCAAAACAAAAGGTTTTATCTTTGTTTTTCCTAAAATAAAGAGAGGTGGCGACTCTTGCCATGTTTAAAACTTCGAGAGGAAACCATTGTGTGAAACCGAGTGCGAATTTAGGTTCGCGCGCGGGCTCTCACATGGGCGCCTCAACCAATTGGGTGCCACGGGCGCACGCTTCCCACCCCCATGGCGGGAGGCGCGGACTTCTGTGCTTTAGTTACAAATTTATCTCAAAAAATCTCTCCCATTCTCTTTAATACTGGTTTTGCCTCGGAAAGACACTCTTGTTGATCTTGTTTTTGCACCAAAAATAGAGTCTTTACACCTATAAATACCCCTCTCTCCCTCCATTTTAAAGGATAGCAATTTTAGTCACAAATTCATCACTTAAGCACACACAGACACCCTCTTTGAAGGTTTATGTACTAAATCTCTCCCTTATTCTATACCTTCATCTATTTCTCCTTCTTTTATCTTATTCTTAAACCAAGCATGCTGTAACGACCCGATCCCGTAGGCCCGATCCGCTACATAAACACCACACACTGGCCCACTGAGCACAAACAACTTGGGTCCACTTGGCTTACCACAGACCCACCTAAAAGTCTATGGATGTTATTGGTGCTCAATGGTAGTATAGTGGAGGATTATATATCACAATCAAAGCCCATATCTTTCTGATGTAGGATGGGGTATTACAAACACCCCCACTTAAATCATTTCCGTCCCCGGCAAGGCCCAAACAATACCTAGATCATCCCCCCGGGCGAGCTCGCAAGCCTTACGGCCGGGGGTCCGCTCTGATACCATTTGTAACGACCCGAGTCCATAGACCCGACCCGCTACATAGGTACCACACACTAGCCCACCAAGCATCTCCTCAATTGGGTCAACCATAGCCCATCACAGGCCTCTAAAAGTCCAATGGATAATTTGATGCTTAGTAAGAGTGTATGGGCCTTCTATATAGCACACTCAATTCCCACATATTTTTGATGTGGGATGGGGGATATCACAACCCGAAGGCCCGACCCGCTACATAGGTACCACGTACACACACTAGCCCACTAAGAATCTTATTAATTGGGTCAACCACATCCCATCACAGGCCTCCAAAAGTCCAATAGATGATTTGATGCTTAGTAGGAGTGTATGGGCCTTCTCTAAAGCACACTCAATTCCCACATATTTCCGATGTGGGATGGGAGATATCACAATCTCCCCCACTCAAACCCTTACCATCCCTGGCAAGGTCAATCAATACCTAGATCGTACCCCCAGGCTAACTCATAAGCCTTAACGACCCGAGTCCGCAGACCCGACCCGCCACATAGGTAACACATACTAGCCCACCAAGAATCTCCTCAATTGGGTCAACCACAGCCCATCTCAGGCCTCTAAAAGTCTAATGGATGATTTGATGCTTAGTAGGAGTGTATGGGCCTTCTATATAGCACACTCATTTTCCACATATTTCCGATGTGGGATGGGGGATATCACAATACAACTTGGGTCCACTTGGCTTACCACAGGCCCACCCAAAAGTCCATGGATGTTATTGGTGCTCAATGGTAGTATAGTGGAGGCTTATATATCACAATCAAATCCCATATCTTCTCATTAGTCTGTTACACAATTTCTGGACCCTCTAATTTCCGCTCACCCACATCGTTTCAACAAATAGGGGATCTACACTTCTGACCATATAACGCCTCATACGGAGCCATACCAATTCTAGCTTGATAACTATTATTATAAGCAAACTCCACTAAAGGCAAATGTTCATCCCAAGAACTTCTAAGGTCAATCACACAAGCTCTTAACATGTCCTCAAGAATCTGAATAGTTCTTTCTGATTGTCCATCCGTATGTGGGTGAAAGGCAGTACTAAAATTCAGTGTAGTTCCCAATGCCTTATGTAAACTCTTTTAGAATTGAGACATAAATCTCGAGTCCCTGTCTGACACGATGCTTATAGGAATACCATGTAACCGTACTGTCTCATGAATGTACAATTTTTCAAGCCTTTCTAGTGTAAATCCAAGTCCAAATGGTAAAAAGTGTGCAGATTTTGTCAAGTAGTCAACAATCACCCAAATAGAGTCATTACTACTAGTAGTACGCGGCAATCCAGTCACAAAGTCCATTGTAATATGCTCCCTCTTCCATTCAGGTATAGGTAAAGACTGTAGTTGTCCTACTGGTCTCTGATGTTCTGTCTTCACTTGTTGGCACACTAAACATTGGGCGACATACTGAGCAATCTCTCTCATCATATTGTTCCACCAAAAAGTTTCTTTCAAATCCATTATAATTTCTTTCTTAAGATCTTCATCATTTGGAACACAAACCCTATTTCGAAACCTCAAGGACCCATCGTCACTTCATGATAATCTTTTATCTTCCCTACATCAACTTCACCCCTAATCTTCTGAAACTCCTCATCAAGTTGTTGGGAAGTTTTAATCCTCTCCACTAACGTAGGTTGAACACTAAAATTAGCCAACATAATTCCTTTTTCACGTTGTACAACCTCTAGTCTCAATTTCTCCAAGTCTTCCATTATATGCCTTTGATTGGTTAGAAGTGACGCCAAATTTCCACTCGCCTTCCTACTTAAGGCATCTTCCACAACATTTGCCTTCTCAGGATAATTGAATAGACAAATCATAATCCTTCAACAACTATAGCCACCTCCTCTATCTCATATTCAGTTCCTTTTGGGTAAAGATGTACTTGAGACTTTTATGGTCAGTAAAGATCTCACATTTCACTCCATACAAATAATGTCTCCATATCTTGAGTGCGAATACAACCGCTGCTAACTCCAAATCATGAGTGGGGTAATTCTTCTCATACGGTTTCAATTCCCTCGAAGCATAGGCCACTAATTTCCTATTCTGCATTAAGACACACCCTAGACCCTTTCCTGAAGCATCACTATAGATAGTAAAACAATCATTACCTGTAGGTACTGTAAGGATAAGAGCTAACACTAATCGTCTCTTTAGTTCCTCAAAGCTACCATCACAATCTGAAGACCACACAAAATTAACCCACTTTTGAGTCAAAGGAGTCAATGGTACTGCAATTTTAGAGAATCCCTTAACAAACCTACGATAATACCCTGCAAGACCCAAGAAACTACGAACCTCTGCAACATTCATTGGATTGCTCCACTCCACAATGGCTTCCACTTTCTTAGGATCTATAGAAACTCCATCCCTAGAGATGACATGACCCAAAAATGAAACACTGTCTAACCAGAATTCACACTTCTAAAATTTTAAAGTTTATTTTCTCTTAAAACATGCAACACAATTCTCAAATGTTCCTCATGCTCTTTCCGGCTTTTAGAGTAGACAAGAATATCATCTATGAAGACAACTACAAAGTGATCCAAGAAGGGTTTGAAAACACTATTCATCAATTCCATAAACGCTGCAGGTGCATTGGTCAACCCAAATGGCATGACAAGAAACTCATAATGTCCATATCTAGTTCGAAAGGCGGTTTTAGGAATATCCTCTGCTTTGATTCTTAACTGATGGTAGTCAGATCGAAGGTCTATTTTGGAGAAAACCTGCGCCCCTTGTAACTGGTCAAACAAATCATCAATCCTAGGAAATGGGTATTGGTTTCGCACAGTAACCTTATTCAGTTCACGATAATCAATACACAAACGCATGGTGCCATCCTTCTTCTTCACAAATAAGACAGGAGCACCCCAAGGTGAGACACTCGGTCTAATGAAACCTTTTTCTAACAACTCCTGTAATTGTTCCTTAAGGTCCTTTAATTCAGCTGGAGCCATACGATAAGGGGCTTTAGAGATTGGACCCTTTCCCGGCACTAGATCAATAAAAAATTCCACTTCTCTCTCAGGTGGCAACCCAGATAAGTCCTCAAGAAATACATCTCGGAACTCAGCAACAATAGGAATACTACCCACGCTTACATCTTTCAGGCTCACTTCATGAACACTAGCCAAATAACCTTTATAACCTCTTCTCAACAGTCGCTTAGGTTGCATCGCAAAGATAACTCGAGGTGGAGAGTAAGTCTCCCTGCCTACAAATCTAAACTCTGGCACATTAGGAATCTGGAAGGTGACCCACTTCCTACGACAATCAATACTAGCAAAGTTGGAAGTTAATCAATCCATCCTAAAAATAACATCAAAATCGTGTAAGTCTAATACTATCAAGTCTACCTCAATCTCCCTTTCACAAATATTGATTATACTGTTTTTGCAAATTCGGTCAGCAAGTAACACATCACCAGATGGAATATCGATACATAAATCTTTCCCAAGTGGCTCACATTGCAGGTTATTCTTTGCCATAAATTTGGCAGATATAAATGAGTGCGACGCTCCAAAATCAAAAAGAACATATGCATCAATGGAAAGCACTGGAAGTATACCTGTAACAACTGTGTTCGAATCCTTCGCATCATGCTGGTTAAGAGTGAACACCCTGCCATGTGTATTAGGCCTCTGATTACCTCCATAGTTTTGCTTGCCTGGTTGAGGTCGGTTAGTATTCAGTCCAGGATTAGCTTGAGTTGTTGCTACACTCTGAACCTCCCTTCTATTAGGACAAGATTCCACCCGATGACCTTGCTTACCACAAATAAAGCATGCACCTGTAACCCAATAACATTCTTTATCACCGTGATCCTTACCGCACCTAGTGCAAGGAGCACCCTTCTTCTGTGCAGGAGTACTGTCATCACGATGTGTCCCTTGCCTCTTTGCCTGACTCCCTGAATCCCTATTACTCTGAAAGTTGGTTGGCCTATCTCTCTTCCTTTGCTGCTTGTCCCAATCTGGTTGTGCTTCATTAAGACCCCTTTCGACTAATAATGCTTTATTCACCACATCCTTATATGTTTTGAGCTCAAATGGCATGACGCCCCGCTTGATAGCAGGCCTTAACCCCTCTTAAAATCTTTGAATCCTATTCTCCTCAGTTGCCACATAAGCAGGGGCGAATTTAGCAAGCCGTGCAAACTCAGCCTCATACTCTGATACAGTCTTGCCCTTCTGCACTAGTTTGTTAAAATCATTCTCTCTCTGAATTTGCTCACTAGGGGGAATGTATTTCTCGTAGCACACAAACTTAAAGTCTTCCCAAGTGAACGGAAACTCATCGTTCTCATGCTTCCTCTTCTCCATGAGCCACCAATCATAGGCACCTTCTTTCAACATGAAGCTGGCACACGGAACCTTGTTCCCCTCAATACAACGCATCCCGTTGAAAGTCTTCTCCATCTCTTGCACCCAATCCTCTGCCGCTATTGGTCCCCCAGTACCATTAAATGTTGCACTAGTATGCTTCTTAAACTCTGTTAGCTCACTATTTTGCCTCGGTGGAACAATACCAGCCATTTGTTGCTGAACATGTTGTTGCTAAACCTGTTATTGCTGTTGGATAAGTCCCGTCAGTGCTTGCTGATGTATATGTTAAATTGCAGAGAATAAAAAATTATTTTTATGGAGTGTTTTTTTTTATGAAAAAGAACAAGAATGAAAGATAGATAAGATCTTTTTTTTTTTTTGGTGAAAGGAGGCCGGCACCTCCCTAGATTTTATTAATGAAAAGAGAAAAATACATGCATGGTGGGGGACATGACAACCTCAACCACCAGAGATAAAGTACTAGGGGGAGGCCTTACACAATGCATAAAGGTCCTCTACACAAAAGGGAGGGGAACCTAGAATACAAAGAAAATAGAATATAAAGGAATCTAGCCATAAGAGGTTAACCAATGCAAATATAAGGGATCTTAGCCTTGTCAAGTGCAAAGAAACCTTTACATTGACTGGGAAGGTCATGATAGTGGGGGATTTCAATATTTCTCTCTTCATTCGCAGCCGTGTTAGCCAAACCATCTGCATCACCATTACCCTCTCTCAATATATGAGTTACCCGCACCTCCATCTGGTTCATAAGGCAAAAAATATGATCTATAATATAACCCACAGCCCAAGTAATATGATACTCCTTTATAAGAATATGCATAAGAACTTTGGAATCAAGTTCTAGCCAAACACGATGTAAACCACGAGCTTGAGCAGCAATGAGGCCATCCCTAGCAGCAAGAGCCTCAGCTACCATGTTGGATTGAACTCCATAAAAATTCGAGAATGCATAGATAAAGTCCCCATGATTGTTTCGAATAATGCCACCACCCGCTGCTATACCTGGATTGCCCCGAGAAACACCATCCGTATTAATTTTAATCCAATCAGTACAAGGAGAATCCCAAACAACCAATCTGATTTTTCTGGAGGTAGGGGGAGAAATATGCAATCGAAATGTATCCACCAAGTATTCATCACCATAATTGAGGGGGAAAGAGAGAGAGAAAGAGGCAGCAATATTTGAAACATACAAACAAACCTTATGAATAATGCTGTTAGGATTCATCTTGATTCCCTCAAACCTGCTCTTATTTTGAGAATTCCATAACTCCCAAATAATAACCGCTGAGATAATACAAGAAATCCATTTGATGATTTGAGATGTTGGGTGAGAAGGACCTTTCCACCAACAAAGAAGGGCTTGATTTATGCTCCCTAAAAGGAGATGAATCCCAAAAATAGAACTCCAATAGAATCTTCACTTCCAGCCCTACAACACTCACACTTTGATGCTAAGGAGATACCTTTACCACGAATTTTATCATTCGAAGGCAGCCCCCCATGCAAGAAACGCCATAAAAGAACTGAAACCTTTTTTGGAATGTATTTATTCTAGCAAAAGGCATAAACAGTGGATCGAACTTTACTTGAGCGACATTCTCTCCATGCAGAGCTCACGGAAAACTTACCCGAGGTGGAAGGCATCCATAATGGGATGTCCGGGTTGTTTGATAAAGAAACTGCATGGGATTGAATCAAGTGCAAAAGCTGATTTCTGAAAACATTCCAAATATGCTGAATACGAGGAAGGCCATTCTCAAATAAAGAGAAAATCTGCACATGATCATTTGGAATGAGACTCATGGGAACATTAAGCCAATTTTCGTGTATCGAAATTTCCCCTCCACCAATACGTCAAGCAAGACGACTTTCAACCAAAGGCTTCGCCTCCATCATTCTTTTCCACACATGGTAAGAGTATGAGGTAAGGGATGCATCCATAGGGTGAGTTTCCCAACAATATTTAGCCAACATAATTATACTCCAAAGAGAATCCATTGTTCGAAATCTCCACCAAAGGTTCATGGCAAAAGCAAGAGCAACATCTTCAAATTTACGAAGGCCTAAACCCCCTTCCTCAACCGGATAACACATGTGTGCCCAAGAAAGCCAATGGCATTTTCGATTACCATCATTGCTGCTCCAAAAGAATCTAACAATAATCTTTTCTAAGGCAAGAATAACACCTTTGGGAGGATTAATGAGAGATATGAAATATAAAGGAATGGCAGCGAGACAAGATTGAATCAAAGTGAGCTTGGCACCAAATGATAACAATTTACCTTTCCACGATGCTAATCGAGATTCCATTTTCCGAATAAGAGGAGAAAACAAACTAATACTTTTCTGTCCCGTATATAGAGGGCATCCCAAATAGGTGAGAGGAAGATCTTGTTTAAGGAAACCCGTAATACAGCCACATCTTCATTCCTGATGCAATTCCGCCCTGTAATAAATCCAGATTTCTGAATGTTAATAAGTTGTCCTGAGAAACGTTGATACCACTCCAAATATTTCATATGACATTCAAGAGACCTTTTGGAACCATTGCAGAAAATTATGATGTCATCTGCGTAAGCAAAATGAGAGACCATAGGAGTGTTGATATGAATACGAAATCGATAGCTAGGGCATATCGTATGCAAGTGATTTAACCCTCTACTCATCATCTCTGCTGCAATAATAAAGAGACAAGGGGAAAGAGGGTCCCCTTGTCTAAGACCTCGAGTAGATGGGAAAAACCCACAACTTTCTCCATTAATAAGAACAGAAAACCAGCTATTAGAAATGCATCTGAAAATTAAATCAATCCATACTTCATTAAATCTGCCGCATAACCTTTATAAGGCCAAACCAGGACAATCTATCGTACACTATTGCCATGTCAAGCTTTTGGGCCACGTTAGATCCATGAACCTTTTTGTTGATGGATTGCAGAATTTCTTGGGCCAGAAGAACATTCTCATGAATTAATCTCCCTTTAACAAAGCCACTTTGTTAGGGGGAAATGATGCGAGGAAGAATAGGGGCAAGACGAGTGGTCAGAAGCTTAGTAATCACCTTATTGCAGAAGTTACATAAACTAATAGGCCGAAGATCCGAAAAGGATGTAGGGGATTCCACTTTAGGAATAGTAACAATTAGGGTACTTGTCCAGCTTCTTGGCATAGAAAACCCCAAAAAAATCCCCAATAGCTCGAGTAAGGTCTTCCTTAATGATATCCCAGCAACCTTTGTAAAACTCACCCGTAAAACCATCCGGACCTGCTGTACTTTGCCCATTCAAACCAAAAACAGTTTGTCAAATTTCCTCCATAGTTGGAAAACCCGTTAGCAATCTGTTATCTTCATCATTAATTAAACGAGGAATAAGAAATAAATAATCATCCAGGGGTATTTCACACTGACCTTGTAATTGATCAGAATAAAACCCAACCGCCTCCTCTTTAATATCATTCTTATCATGAATCCACTCCCCTTGTCTGTTTTTGATTTTATGAATACATAAATTCTGCCTCTTTTTCTTGACTGTAGCATGGAAAACCCGAGTATTCTGATCTCCCTCTTTTATCCACTTTAAATTAGCTTTTTGAGCCCATAACTCTTCCTCCAATTTCAACTTTTGTAAAAGCTGGGCTTGAGCAAGATGAAGGGCTGTTCTGGTCTCATCATTATTGAGATGTTGATGTTGGGTTTCACATAAAAGAACTTCAGCCTCAGCATTTTTGATTTGCTGCTCAATACGCCCAAAAACATTTTTATTCCAGCCCACTAAACATTTGCGAAGACGATTTAGCTTCTTAGCAAAACAAACCATCGGTCTACCCTCCATGGAGTGATTCCAAGACTCTCGGACCAGATTATTAAAACTATGATGTTTAAGCCAAACATTAAGAAACCGGAAAGAACCTTTTTTTACTTCATCCGTTATGCAAAGATTAACCATTAACGGAGCATGATCAGAGCAAACCCAGGATAAATGAGTGACACGAGTTCCATGAAATAACTGCAACCATTTCTCATTATAAAGAGCCCTATCAAGTCTTTGATAAATAGCCCTTCTACCCCTTCTCTTGTTTGACCAAGTAGCCATGTTACCTTCAAAGCCCGCATCCATGAGGTTTGCATATTGAATCATATTGGAAAATTCATTAACAGCCATTTCGTTAATAGGTTTCCCTCCCACTTTCTCAGATTGGGCAAGAACACAACTAAAATCACCAATAACCATCCAAGGAAAATCCACTTCACTAATTGCCATTAATTCTTCCCAAAGAGAAATACGCGAAAATCTGTTACAATTTGCATGAACAAAAGAAATCCACACCGATTCTGCCCAAAGAGGGTGAGACATCTGAATAGTAAGAGCTTGAGGAGAATCTTGAATGACGGTTCCATGCAACCCATGCTTCAAAATAACCCAAACCCATTACTGGAATTAAAGATGCCATTATCGCAGCCCACTTTTCTAATAAATTGATCAAAAGAGGTACTTGCAGCTTTTGGCTCATAAATAGCACACAAGGAGGCACCATAGATCTGAAATAAACGCTCTATTCTTCTAATTGTGGCACCATTAGCAATGCCATGAGCATTCCAACTAATAAAACTAGCCATAAAATAACCAGATATAAAGTACGCAAAAAGGGTGAAATAAAAGAGGAGGAGAGACTCACAAAGAGGGGGATTTCTCCCTGCTTTTCTTTCGCTTGTAAGAAACTGTAGTAAACCCATCTTCATCTTGGTCTTTCAAAAGATCTTTCTTTAAAATCCAGCTGACAATCAATCACCTGATTAAGAGAGGTAACTTGAGGAGCTCTTGGAGACAAATTTAGAGAGCTGAAAGCATCCAACTTAACATGAGACGAGGGTTTAACTCTCATGGCCGAATCATCTCTTAAAGGGGTACCAATTCTATAAAGACAAAGTCACCAAGAATGGCATAAAGATCTTTTTGGTAGTCACCCTCCCATATGGGATTAAAGACAAACCGGAACAAGAGAACAAATGTTTCTCTATATTTATGAACTCAAAAAAATACCCCCTTAAGCTATTGCAAGTTCACCCTTTATATAGGCTGAGCCAAAGACTCAAAAAGACTTAAAACACTTCATCTAGACTCCTAGAAAGCGATCAGATGCTTTCCTTATTTATGACACTTAAAAACAATTGGGAACTTAAAATACAAGCCCCATTATTAAATATAGCCCTAATCTGAACCAAACAAGTGAAATGAACTCAAAACAGCCCAATTAAATGCACCAGTGACTGTTCACATTTCCTAGACAGTACATACTTCAAAATTTCATATCTCCTTGAATACTTTGAAATAGGATGACTTTAAGAACTTTTTGGAAAGATAAGAACGTGATCTTTCTGCTCCATGTTGAAACTTGCAAAAATATTAAGTACGGAAGGAGTTATGGCCCATTGAATTCAGCAATACGAGCTGACCAGCTTAATGCAACAAAACTGAATTTACAAAAGGTAATGAAATCGTATTTCCACCACCTTGAAATATCTCAATGGCTTTATCCACCTTTTTCTCCAACTCCCCCGTATCATCCTCCACTTCTTCAGAAAGAATTGGCCTCAATTCTTCAAGCGTATCATCATCGACATAGGGTAATAAGTCTCCCACATTAAAAGTCGCACTAACAGAATACTCACCAGGAAGGTCAATCTTATAAGCACTATCACCAATTCGTTCAATCACTCGGAATGGACCATCCGCACGAGGCATCAACTTATTCTTCCGCTTACTAGGAAAATGCTCCTTACGTAAGTGAAGCCAAACCAAATCTCCAATCTAAAATTCTGGTTGCTTGCGGTTCTTATTTGCTCTCCTCTTGTAGGACTCATTAACCTTCATGATTCTTGCCCGCACTTCTTCATGTAACTTCTTCATGGCTTGAACTCTTGCCTTAGCATCTTGCTACACTATGTCACCCTTCTTGATAGGAATCAAATCAAGAGGTAAACAAGGATTCACGCCATAAACTACTTCAAAAGGTGAATGCTTTGTTGCATAAGTAGGTGTTCTATTGTAAGCAAATTCTGCATGTGATAACTTCAGATCCCAATCTTTTTTTGTCTTGCTCACCAAGCCTCTTAAGAGAGTACCAAGGGTCCTATTAGTAACCTCGGTTTGCCAATCTGTTTGGGGATGGTGCGAAGTACTAAATAGCAGCTTGGTTCCAATCAACCGCCACTAGGTTCGCCAAAAATGGCTAAGGAACTTACTATCACGATCACTCACAATGGAGCTTGGAATACCATGCAAACGAACAATCTCTTTAAAATAGAGATCAGCAACATGCGTAGCATCATTCGTCTTGTGACAAGCAATGAAATGAGCCATTTTCGAGAAATGATCAACCATCACCATGATTGCATCCTTCCCTCTTTCTGTCCGCGGTAATGCCACAATAAAATCCATAGAAACATCCTCCCAAGGTCTCTTCGGAACAGGAAGTGGATGTATAATCCTTGATGAAAAGTACTCTTCACCTTTTGACATGTACCACATCTACCCAAAATTGATTGTACTTCCCCTAACATCTTTGGCCAATAAAACTGCTCTTGTAGTATTTCAAGAGTCGATTCATCTCTCTCTAGAATTTTTCTCTCTTCCCGTCACTAGGGTTTTGCCCTAGGGGCTTCTTGCCGGCAGCCATGGATGGTCCGGTGTCTTTCTTCCCCTCTTTGAACTCCAGCAACAGTAATCCCTACTACTCTCCTTCCTCCCAGCCCGCCTCGTCCCCCAATAACCCTAATTTTCAGTCGGCGGCTCAAGGTTCCCATGCAAACCCTAATCATCAGACTGCGCCGCCTAACGCTAACTCTCGTTAGAATACTAATAATGTCGGGGTTCCTAATGTAGCGCCATCATCTGCTTCCTATCCGCCCAACCCTAATGTACGAAACCCTAACCCTTCTCATGCCCAGCCATTAAAGTCATTTGCAGATTTATTTTCTGCTCCGTTGGTTAATGCTTATTTTGATATACCTTCAAATGCCTCGCAATCAAGTGCCTTCCCTATCGTCCCTTTGGCTTCTCATAAGGGTGCGCCTTCTCTCAAATTATCAAAGGAAGCAATTGAACAGCTTGCTCGACCATTTAAGTGGACTCTTGTCGGAAAATTCTCTCATGGCCGACCTACTATGGAAGTTACTCGTTTGGCATTTGCTAAATTTCAGTTAAAAGGTGGCTATAAATTGGGTCATTTGGATTCCAAGCATTTGTTAATCAAACTAACTACTGAAGCAGATTATCAGAGGCTGTGGATGAAGGAAATGTGGTATGTTGATAAGTTTCCGATGAGAACCTTAGCTTGGTCTTCGGCGTGGTGACCGGATCAAGAGTCCCCCTTTGTTCCCGTTTGGGTTGGGCTGCTTGGGCTTCCGGTACATCTCTTTAATAAGTCTATTATTTTCTCCTTAGCTAGCGCGATTGGGACTCCAATCTCTTTGGACAAAGCAATGGCTGAACTTTCTAGGCCAAGCATAGCAAAAGTGTTAGTCCAGATTGATGTAACTAAAAAGCTACCATATGAAATTTTCATTGATTTTGGGGATTCTATCCCAAGTTTTTACCAGAAGGTTGAGTATGATAATTTACCACGCTATTGTAAGCACTGTTATACTCTTGGCCATGATATTGGCTCATGTAGATGGGCAAATCCTAATATTGGTGTTGCTACAAAACAGAATTCTGAAAAGAAGGGTAATGATAATATTGGTGCTGTTACAAAGTAGAATTCTGAAAAGAAGGGTAATGATATGGTCTATAGAGAAAAAGTTAAACAAAGTGGTCTGAATGGGACTCACCCTGATGGCTTGGTTAAAGAGGTGCCACCAGCTTCAGGTAGTGGTGCTAAGAAAAATGGTGTAGCGGTGGAACCTGAGGTTATTGATATTGAGGGTGGAAAGACTCAAATCAAGGCTATGGCTCCGACTATGGCCAAGAGAGGCCAACCTTTACCCACTGCTGTTCATTTGGCTCTACAAAAAGCTAGTGCTGAAGCTATAAGTAAAGATAATGATGTTCTCAAAAGTAATTTGGTGGAGGAAAGGCATACTGCTGATCCTTTGGAGTCTATTACTCAGAAAGTTGATTTGCATAAGGCACAACACTCTTCTATGGTGGAAACCATTTTGATTGCAGATACCAACAGAGTTGATCATTCTATCCCTGGTGATGTGGTTAATACTTTAAATCTTTCTCAAAGGGCTCCATCCTCAAATGCTTTTGTCACGGATAATGCAGGATCTACCCCTTTTGCTGGTCAAAATAATATTGATAAGGATGGCTTTACTATGGTGAGGCATAGGAAACACAAAAGCAGATCTGCCTCTCCCTCGCATTAACTCGTTGTGAGTCCTTTTATTCTTGATAATTTGGTTTTAATGGTAGCGTTAATTTTTTGGAATGTGCGTGGTATTGGTAATAAAGCATCTTTTAGAAGGGCAAAGAAATTGCTTCGGATTCATGGTGCTTCTTTGCTTGCTATTACTGAGCCTAAAATCCCTGTCTCTCAGATTGGAAATATTAAGAGGAGAGTTGGTTGTGAAGGATGTGCTTTTAATAGTAATAAAAAGATTTGGTTGTTTTGGAAACATGGTATGGATTGTAGTGTCATTCATGACAATAATCAAGCTCTCACTTTTCGTATTTCTCATAATCTTTGGGATTCCACTATTTGTTTAACTGTGGTATATGCAAGTTGTGATAGATATGATCGTAGAGAGCTTTGGGATCACTTGATGGACTTCATTTCTTGCAATGAGCCTTGGATGATTATTGGTAATTTCAATTGTGTTCTTGAACAATCGGAGAAAATGGGAGTTAAGCCGATTAATAATAAGGTGGTTGGTGAATTTTCAGATATGGTCCAATTCTCAGGTCTTATTGATGCTGGATATAATGGTAATAAATTTACTTGGGTAGATAAGCCTCGGGGTAAATCTAAGATCCTGCAACGTCTTGATAGATATGATCGTAGAGAGCTTTGGGATCACTTGATGGACTTCATTTCTTGCAATGAGCCTTGGATGATTATTGGTAATTTCAATTGTGTTCTTGAACAATCGGAGAAAATGGGAGGTAAGCCGATTAATAATAAGGTGGTTGGTGAATTTTCAGATATGGTCCAATTCTCAGGTCTTATTGATGCTGGATATAATGGTAATAAATTTACTTGGGTAGATAAGCCTCGGGGTAAATCTAAGATCCTGTAACGTCTTGATAGAGCATTTTATAATAACTTGTGGTTAGACAAGTTTCACTTAACTTTTGTTTCCCATTTCAGCCGTACTTGTTTAGATCATTGTCCTCTTGTGGTGCAAATTAAGGTTAATGCTGACTTGGTGAGACGGGCTTTTCGGTTTTGGAATGTCTGCTTGAAGGATCCGTCGTTTATGGAAATTATTACTCGATCTTGGGCTGAACCTATGGATGGGAGACCTTTGGTTAAGTTTGCAAAGAAGTTGACCCGGTTAAGAAGTGTTATTTCTGTTTGGAATAAAAATGTGTTTGGTAGAATTGATCAACAAATTCGTTATGCGGAGGATGATGTTTGTCAAAAGGAGTTACAATTTCAAGCTGATCCTTCCGATAGTGCTAGAGCATCCCTTAATCTATCTCAAGCGAAGCTCCTGTCCAAATTGAAGATTGAAGAAGAATTTTGGTGTCAAAAAGCAAATATTACTTGGTTAAAAGATGGGGATCGTAACACCAAGTTTTTTCATGCATATGTTTGAAAGAAAAGGCAATCCTTATATATTCATAGAATCCGAAGTAATGGAGAATGGATTGAGGATAAAGAGGAGATTCAAAAAATGAAGCGGTTTCTTTTTTCACTAATCAGTTGCAAAGTCCTCTTGATAATCCTAATAATGATATTCTGGATGTGATACCTCGGATTATTACAGATGAGGATAATATTCAGCTCACGGCTGCTCCCTCTTTGTTGGAAATTAAAGAGGTTATTTGGTCCATGAATGGTCAAAGTGCTGCGGGGCCGGATGGTTTTACTGGAGAGTTTTATAAAGGTTGTTAGGACATCATCAAGAGGGATTTCTATAATGCTATTCTTGAATTTTTTTTCTGGTCACCCTATGCCTCGGAGTTGGACTTCTACTTCTATCGTTTTGCTGCCTAAAGTAAGTGCTCCGACCAATTTTTCTCAAATGCGGCCTATTAGTCTTTGCAGTTTCTCTAATAAAGTGATCACTAAGCTCCTGACTATTCGGCTAGCTCCTATTCTTCCAAGAATTATTTCTCCGCAGCAAAGTGGTTTTGTTAAGGGAAGGCTTATTCATGAAAACGTTCTTTTAGCCCAAGAACTTATGCAATCCATAAAGAAGAAAGTTTGGGGCTCTAATGTAAGTTTGAAGCTGGATATGGCTAAGGCTTATGATAGAATTTCTTGGTTTGCTTTAATCAAAGTTCTCCGTAAATTTGGTTTCTCTGAAGTTTGGAATGATCTGATTTTTCTTTGCATATCTTCTTGTTGGTTTTCGGTCTTTTGTGAATGGGGAAGGTGTGGGTTTTTTTCCTTCTTCGAGAGGTCTTCGACAGGATGATCCAATTTCTCCTACGTTATTTATCATTGCTGCAGAAGTTCTTAGTAGGGGGTTGAATCTGCTACACTCTCAATTCCCTCAGTATAGATATCGGGCTCACATTCATACGCCTATGGTTTCTCTCATTTATCATATGCGGATGATATTATTATTTTTTGTAATGGTTCTAAAGACTCCCTTGAGGCTCATATGAGATGTTTAAGACTTAAAAATTTTCTTCTCTCTAAAAATTCTCTCTCCTTCCCGTCACTAGGGTGTTGCCCTAGGGGCCTCTTGCCGGCGGCCATGGCTGCACCGGTAGCCTTTTTCCCGTCTATGAACTCCAGTAATCGTAATCCCTATTACTCTCCATCGTCCGGATTGTCTCCCCCTAACCCTAATTCTCTTGCGGCGGCTAACCCTAATGCGCCGTCTCCTTCTTTGCATGGAAATAATATCTCGGTAATGACCAACTCGCAGCCGCCAAACCCTAATCCTCCCTCCCCGCAGATATCAATTCCACCACAACCCAAGTCCTTTGCAGATCTGTTCTCACACGCACCGATTAGCTCTAGTGCTTTCCCTATTGTCCCGTTATCGACTCGTAAAGGAACCCCATCCCTTAATCTTAGTAGAGTTATTGAGAAACTTGCGCAACCATTCAAGTGGACGTTGGTTGGCAAATTTTCCCATGGTTGGCCTTCAATGGAGGATACCCGGATTGCGTTTACTAAATTTCAGCTAAAAGGGGCATACAAATTGGGTCACCTTGACGCTAAACACCTTCTCATTCAACTAACAACCGAAGCGGACTACCAACGCCTATGGATGAAGGAAGTATGGTATGTTACTAAATTTCCAATGAGAACTCTTGCATGGTCTCCATCATGGCGCCCGGAGCAAGAGTCCCCTATTGTTCCAGTTTGGGTGGGATTACCCGGACTTCCAATTCATCTTTTCAACAGGTCTTTTATTTTTTCTTTGGCTAATTCGATTGGAACCCCCTTATCTCTTGATAAACCAACAGCAGAATTAACAAGACCTAGTATTGCTAAGGTTTTAATTCAGGTGGATGTTACAAAAAAGCTTCCTAATGAGGTTTTCATTGATTGTGGGGATTTTATTCCTAGTTTCTATCAAAAGGACGAATACGCTAATATGCCCAAATATTGTAAGCACTGTTCTATGCTTGGACATGATATTGGCTCATGTAAGCGTGCTAATCCAGCCCTTGGAGGGGAAGGGAAAACAAGTTCCAAAAAGAATGAGGGGAATAAAACGGCTGATAAAGAGCATGAAAATCAAAAAGTTGTCTTCCCGACAATGGCTAAAAGAGGTGTTGCGCTTCCGGAGACTGTTAATAAGGCATTACAAAAGGCTTGCAATGAGGTGATTGATTCATCTAAAAAAAGTAGCGATGATCAGATTGGAGGGTCTAAGCCTAATGCTGTTCAAGAGGAACCTATTGTGGTAAAAGATGCTCAAAATGCTACTCAAATTCCCCCTAGTGTGGTGGAGAATATAGGAGTTCAGATTGTTATTGAAGATGGGGAAGAGGCTATTTTGCAAAAAGTGGCAGCTCACAAGTTAAACAATGGAAGATCATCTAATGGTCCTAACCCTATCCAGGCTAGCCACCAACAATCCTATGTTGTTCGTGACCCTCTTGGGAACCTCAACTTATCTCCTAGAGCAACTCCAAACACTACTTCATTTGTGACTGAAAGGGCGGGCTCTACACCTTTCAACGTGCCTAATAACCCTAATGCTGATTCGGATGGTTTCATTCCTGTGAAGGCAAGGAAACATCGTAGCAAATCTGTTTCTCCTCCATCTTAACTCTCTATAAGTTCCATTTTTTTTTGTTTTTTGTTTCCCAATGGTAGCTATTTTATGTTGGAATCTTCGTGGCCTTGCTAACAAAGCCACAGTAAGAAGGATTAATAATCTGTTCCGTTTGCATGGTATTTCGGCTATGGCCATTTTTGAGCCAAAGCAACATATTTCTGTTCTTCCTTCAATAGTTCGGAAGCTTCATTGCAGTGGGGGTGTCTCTAATGCTTGTGGCCGGATATGGTTTGTGTGGAAGCACGATTTCAATTGTCATATTATTCATGATAGTGTCCAAGCTCTTACTGTTCAGATTTCTCATATTCTATGGCCTTCTCCCGTGATTGTTACATGTGTGCATGCTCTTTGTAACAAGTATGAGAGACGGGTTCTTTGGGATGATATTATAAATCTCAGCTCTACTATGTTAGCTTGGATGGTTATTGGGGATTTCAATGCTGTTCTTGATCAAGAGGATAAGTTGGGTGGTGCTCTTGTAACGCCAAACAGGGTGAAGGAATTTTCAGACACAATCCAGGTTTCATCTCTTATTGATGCAGGTTTTATGGGATCTAAATATACGTGGTGGAACAAACGGCTTGGCAGAAGGTCAATTCTTCAACGAATAGATAGAGCTTTTTACAATGAGACTTCGTTGCAATCCTTTCACAGTACCACGATTACCCACTTAAATAGAACCTGTTCTGACCACGCTCCACTGGTCGTTTCTATTCGGGTGGAGGCTGAGATTTGTAAGGGCTCATTTCGCTTTATTAATGTCTGGACCCGTCATCCTACCTTCCAAGATACTTTTCACAAATCTTGGGTGGAATGGATGGATGGGAGACCTATGGTTTGCTTTGGGAAGAAACTGGCCCGTCTTCGTAAAGTATTAACTCAGTGGAATAAAAGTGTTTTTAGGAGAATAGATCAACAAGTTTCCAATGCTGAAGATGAAGTAGTGGTTATTTTTTATTAAATGAAGGACTTAATCTATTACAAGAGTGTGCACTTCAAAGTGCTAGAAATCACAATTGGTGGGGTTTGAACCCCTGACCTCTCGTTGAGAAAGGAACACCGGATGCCGCTTGAGCAAGAGCTCTTTGGCGAAGTAGTCGTTAAAGAGCACTTGGTTGAGCTTGAACCTTCGGAGGAGAATAGGGCTGCTCTTAGTCTTGTGCAAGCCCATTTACAGCATACCCTTGCTATTGAGGACTCTTTTTGGAGACAAAAAGCTAATATCCGTTGGATTAAAGAAGGGGATAGAAATACTAATTTTTTCATGCGTATGTTAGAAAGAAGAGGCAACGGCTTTATATTCACCGTATCCGGAATAGGGGAGGTATTGTTCTCACCTCTAAAGATGAGATTCAGAATGAAGCAGTGGAGTTTTATCATGATCAACTTAGGGCTGAAGTTGATGTCGGGCATCCTAATGCTCATGATGATCTTCTACATCTTATCCCTTCTCTGGTTACCCCAGATGAGAATACCTCTCTCATTGCCACCCCGTCCTTAGATGAGGTTTTGGAGATTGTCAAAGGTATGAATGGTCAAAGTGCAGCTGGCCCGGATGGCTTCACGGGGTTTTTTTTACACTTCTTGTTGGGACATTATCAAAGAGGATCTTTATCGATCTATAAAGGAGTTCTTTGCTGGCTTTGAGATGCCTCATTCTTGGACCAGCACTTTGATTGTTACTATCCCGAAAGTGGAGTCCCCTAACTCATTCTCGGATCTTAGGCCTATAAGTTTATGTAATTTTTCCAACAAGATAATTACTAAACTATTCACGTGTCGATTGGGGCAGATTTTACCTCATATCATTTCTCATAATCAAAGTGGTTCGTTACAGGTACAAATATTCATGAAAATATCCTCTTGGCGCAAGAGATGATGCATTCAATCAAAAAGAAAGTGCGAGGTTCGAATATCGCTATCAAATTGGATATGGCGAAGGCCTATGATAGAATCTCCTGGGTCTCCCTTATTAAAGTGCTCAAAAGTTTTGGTTTTTCTATTGATGGGTTGACATGGTTTATCGCTGCATTTCGGGATGCTGGTTTTCTATTCTGATTAATGGGGAGAGTTGTGGTTTCTTTCACTCAACTAGAGGTTTACGTCAAGGTGATCCTCTATCTCCTAGCCTTTTCATCATTGCGGCTGAAGTTCTTAGTCGTGGTCTAAATTACCTCCATGAAAGTCAGCCTCTGCTCAGATATAGATCGCACCCTCACACTCCCTTTGTTTCTCATCTTTCCTACGCGGATGATGTGATCATTTTCTGTAATGGAGCCTAGGACTCTCGTCGTCAGCACATGAAGTGTTTGGAAAAGTATCAAGCATTCTCGGGGCAATTGGTTAGTATTGGTAAATCATGTTTTGTGACTGGGAAGCAAGAAGAAGTAAAAGATGCAGCAATTATTGAGACAACGGGGTTCCAAAAGAAAGATCTGCCTTTAACTTACTTGGGGTGTCCATTATATGTGGGGCGTAAAACTCAAAATCTGTTTGCTCCGCTGCTTCGAAAGATGGAATCTCGTTTAGAATCTTGGCAAGGGAAGCTTCTCTCTTATGGCGCGAAGGTAACTCTCATTAAATCTTGCCTTCAAACCATTCCGCTTTATTATATGTCTGTTTTAGATCCTCCCAAAGGTATCATAACAGCCATGTAGCGTATGATTATGAATTTTTTCTGGAGTGGTATTGATGGTCATCATAAATGTCACTGGATTGGATGGTCTCACATCAGTCAGCCTCAAAATGAGGGGGGGGGGCTTGGTATCAGAAAATTTGAGGATATTAGCACTTCTTTTGCCATGAAACTTTGGTGGAATCTTCGTAAAGCAAATTCTCTATGGTCATCTTTTATGCTTAGTAAATACTGTTTTGAAATTCACCCTATGGATGCAGTGCTTACTAGTTTTGCTTCCCATGTGTGGAAACGTATGATTGGTGTCAAAGATTTTATGGAAGATAGGATTGCTTGGAGAGTTGGTCAAGGTGATATCTCTATCCACGAAAAATGGTTTGATGGTATCCCTCCTACTATTCCTCATGACCATGCGCAAATTTTCACTCTGTTTGAGAACTCTTATCCGCAGCACGAATTTATTCAGGAACATTATGGAAATCAGCTTCTTTCTACCATTATGGATCAACATATTATGCTTAGTGAAGATCAAGATACTCTCATTCAGAAGCCTGCAACTTCGGGTTGTTTCTCCACCAAATCAGCTTGGCGTGAATGCCGACATGGTCATGCTACCAACTTTGTTTTTAAATGTATTTGGCATAAGCATTTGCCAACTAAAATGTCCATTCTTCTTTGGCGTGCCCTTCATAGGGGTTTGCCTACGGATGAAGCGCTTCAAAGTCGAGGTATCCACGTAGTTTCGAAATGTTGTTGCTGCACTTCCTCTCATTGTGAGTCTATTGACCATATCTTTGCCTTTGGAGATTTGGCTAACACGGTTTGGAATTATTTTGGGCATCTTCTTGGTGGTACACTTTGTATGGGTAGTCTAAGGCAGCTCCTTTGCGCATGGTGGCAGGAAATTCCTCGGGATTCATCCCCCTTAAACAGATGGCTGCTCGCTATTCTCCCAGGCGTGATTTGCTGGTTCCTATGGTGTCAAAGGAATAAATGGTTATTTGAAGGTATTAAGCCCTCCCCTCGGTCCCTCATCTCTTCTATTCTTCATCAAGTGGCGGCAATCTCTAAAGCCTATAATCTGCAATTGGCCTGTAACACGGCTGATCTGCAACTTCAGATTATTTTTATGCTTCGGATATCCACTCCAAACCGGCCTATGCCTCGTATGGTTCTTTGGTCCAAACCTACTCATGGCACTTATAAGCTGAATACGGATGGTGTCTCACGGGGAAATCCAGGGATTGCCGCCGGAGGGGGTATCCTTCGGAATTATAATGGAGATTTAATTTTTGCTTATGGAAAATTTTATGGGATTCGATCTAACATGTGTTCTGAAGCGAGGGCGGTTCTTGATGGCCTCCTTCATGCTCAAGAGTTTGGTATAACTAATGTCTGGCTAGAAGTGGACTCGAAGGTTTTAATGAAAGTTATTACCAAGGTATATCATATTCCATGGGAAATCCATTATCTCATCCAGCGGATTCACCATATTATGCGTCTTATCCATGTTCATGTCACTCATATCTTGAGGCAAGGAAATAGAGTTGCGGATGGTCTTGCAAATAGTACAGCTGATTGCAAGAATAACCTTGTTTGGTACCATCATTCTGATCTTCCTCCTTCTTGTCGTGGGGCATATGTTCTTGACAAAGTTGGCTTTCCTTCTATCCGGAGTTAATTGTATGGCTAGATTCTTATTTAATCTTTTTGCTTTGCATTCTCGTTTCCCCTTCCTCTATTGTAGAGGTCCTTACGACATGTGTAAGGCCTCCCCCTAGTTTCCTTATGGTGGTTAAGGCTGTCATGTCCCCCACCTCTTTTGTACTTTCAAATTTTGATCAATAAAATCTAGGGAGGTGCCGTCCTCTTTTCACCAAAAAAAAAAAAAACATATGAGATGTTTAAATTGGTATCAAAGTTTTTCTAGCCAGTTGGTTAATACTTCTAAGTCGTGCTTCCTCACGGGTAAAAATGATGATATGAAAGATGCTTCCATTTCGGGAATCACAGGTTTTGAAAAGAAGGATCTCCCGATTACTTACTTGGGCTGCCCTCTGTATATTGGTCGAAAAAGGATTTCCCACTTTGCTGTAGTCATTAAAAAATGGAGGATCGCCTTGCTTCTTAGCAAGGTAAGATTTTATCTTTTGGAGCGAAATTGACTCTTATTCAGACATGCCTACAAGCTATTCCTCTCTATTATTTATCGTTGTTGGATCCCCCAAAGGGTGTTTACAATGCTATGTATAGATTAATTGCCAATTTTTTCTGGTGTAATGAAGAGGGGCATCGAAAAAGTCATTGGATTAGGAGAGATTTTATGTTTCGGCCTAGGTCTGAAGGAGGCTTGGGTCTTCGCAGATTTGAAGATATTGCAGTTGCTTTTGCCATGAAGCTTTGGTGGAGATTTCGTGGTTCTAGTTCGTTATGGGCTGATTTCATGCAAGATAAATATTGTTTTGGTTCTCATCCTATGGATGATACCACTACATCTTATGCTTCCCATATTTGGATCAGAATGCTCCAAGCTAAGCCTTTTGTGGAGCCTAATATTGGTTGGAGAATTAGAGAAGGCCAAATTTCGATTCATGAATTGTGGCTTGAGGGCCCTAGGTTGCAAATTCCGGGTAATCATGTGGAAGTGTCCTCTCTTGTTCTTAATGGTCAGATTAGAGCTGATCATGTTCGCGATGTCTATGGTGAGACTCTCTTATCGGCTTGGCGGCTTTGAAGAACTCCTGCTGATATTAGTCCCACTTTTGATCATTGTTGGCACCATCACATCCCTTTAAAAGTTTCGGTTTTCCTATGAAGACTTCTTCATAATGGTTTGCCTACTGACTCAGCAGTGAAACGGCGTGGCATTGTGCTCGTTTCTGCTTGTGTTTGCTTCCTTCAACATCAAGTTGAGGATATATCTCATTTGTTTGTGCACGGTATGGTTGCAAGTGAAGTCTGGATTTTTTTTGCTCATTTTTGTGGTGTTCCCATCTCGGTCTTTAATGTCCGATCCATGCTCTCTAGTTGGTGGTTTGGGCAGCGTTGTAAGCAAAGTAAAGGGTTTAAATGGTTATGCCATATTCTGCCTTGTGTTATTCTTTGAGAAATCTGGAAACATCGTAATAAAGCTAGGTTTGAGGATTCTCCAATATCTTCTCCTTTGATCATCCGGCCAGTGTTCAATTTCATGGCAGAATTGATTAAAGCTTTCCGAATATCTTTCTCTTATTCTCAGGAAGACATGCACATCTTTGAGGGTTTTCGAGTTCCTATGGCTGCTTTAATCCCTCGGAAAATAAGGTTAGTTTTGCGTAAATCACCTTCTATGGACCAACTTAAGCTGAATACGGATGGGGCGGCTAAGGGTAATCCTGGCATCATTTCGGGTGGAGGTATTTTTCGGAAATCAAATGGTGAGGTTCTTTTTGCTTTCTCCAAATTTTACAGAGTGGGAACAAACTTGATGGCTGAAACAAAGGCTGTTCTTGATGGTCTTTCCTTCGCGTTACAATTTGGTATTTCTTCTCTTTGGCTTGAAATTGATTCGGAGATTTTAGTTAAAATCTTAATTCATGACTATCACATACCGTGGAGTATTTGCTATGATATCCTCCTTATCAAGCGGATGGTCTTGCTAATATAGCTGCGTTCTCCCGTCGAAATTCTACCTATTATGATTCTCAATCTCTCCCGCATGGTTGTAAGGGTGCGTATCGTCTTGATAGAGCAGTCATTCCTTATATTCGTCTGTCTTGATTTTGATGTCTAGATTCATGTATAAGATGTTCCTTGTTCTATTTTACAGCTCCCTTCCCTTTTATGCAGAGGACCTTAAAAACTTGTGTAAGGCCTCCCCCTAGTTGTTTTTTTTTTCAGTGGTTAAGGCCGTCATGTCCCCCACCTCGTTTGTAATTTTTTTTCTATATCAATAAAATTTATGGAGTACCGTCTCCATTTGCCAAAAAAAAAATTGTAGTATTTCAAGAGTCGCAATAAAGCTAAGTTTGAGAATGTCCCCATGTCTGCTCACTCCATTATTGTTACGGTTTCTACTGCTATTAAGGATATTGCGCATGCGTTTTCTGTCACATTCTCGGACAAAGGTATGGATGCTCATCTCTCTTCGTTTTTTGGCTTTAAGATGGCCTGGCCTCAAAGCAAACGGAGTAGGCTTGTCTCGTGGTAGCCTCCTATTGATGAACAATTCAAGTTGAATACGGATGGTGCATCGAGAGGTAATCCTTGAATCATTACTGGTGGTGGTATTTTTCAGTCTAATAGGGGTCAGATTCTCTTTGCTTTCTCTAAATTTTATGGTTATGGATCTAATATGGTAGCGGAGGCTAAAGCCGTGTGTGATGGACTCTTCTTTGCTCGCAATTTTGGTATTTCCTCTCTTTGGTTGGAAATTGATTCGGAGGTTCTCCTTAAAATTTTAATCGAGGAATATCATATCCCGTGGTGTATTTGGTATGAAGTGATGGAAATTAAACGATTAATGGCTCAGATTTATGTTCGTCTATCTCATATTCTTCGTGAAGGAAATAAAGTTGCTGATGGGTTAGCAAATTCTGCTGTGGTATCTCGCTCTACATCTTTCTATTATTCCTTCGCTGATCTTCCTCAAGATTGCAAGGGACCTTACTTGTTGGACAGCACTTCTACTCCTTATATTTGATTGGGCTAGTTTTTTTAATGGCTAGATTTTTGTATCATTTACTTGCTTCTTATGATAGGACCCCTTCCCTTTTTTGTAGAGGACACTACAATTTGTGTATTGCCTCCCCCCTAGTTTTTCCTTTCTCGGTGGTTGAGGTTGTCATGTCCCCCACCTTGTTCTGTAATTTTTCTTTAATCAATAAAATCTAGGGAGGTACTGCCTGTTTTTGCCAAAAATATAAAAATACCTCCTCCATGGGCTTCCCTCACAAGTAATTCCCGAATAGAACACTTAGGAACACATAACTTGTTACCTATTAAAAGGAACCTATCTTGCAGCAAATAACTCCCATGAACTCCCTTTTCACATTCACGCACAATAGGGCCAAAATCAGCATCCTTCTTGTAGTACTCTTGTAACATCTCAAAACCAAGAAGTTTTGCTCCCAAAACAGCGAGCATAGAAATCTCCTTGAAAGTGCATCGGCCACCACATTGCTTTTGCCATCTTTGTACCTTGAAGAGAAGTTAAAAGATTGTAGGAATAATTAAGCCTAGGACCCGAAAGCTTTTCACTATAATACGAGATAGGACGCTTCCCTTTAATAATAACTGCACCAATTCCCACTCCATTTGCATCACATTCCACCTCAAATGGTTGCGAGAAATCTGGTAATGCTAAAGCCGGGGTTTCACAAAGCTTTTTCTTGATCAATTCAAATGATTTTTGGGCAGCAAGTGTCCATTCAAATTTCCCCTTCTTCAAGCACTCCGTCAAAGGGATGGTTAGAGTACTAAAATTCTGAATAAACCTGCGGTAGAAAGAAGCTAAACCATGGAATGATCGTACCTCTGTAACTGTTGTTGGAGTAGGCCACGAACTAATTGCTGTTATCTTTGATTTATCAACAGAAATTCCATCCCTAGAAACAACATAGCCCAAGAAAGTCACACTAGGCTGCATAAATGAACACTTCTCCGTCTTGCCATAGAGCTTATTTGTCCTCAATACATGAAATAATTGCTCAAGGTGCTGAAAATGTAACTCCAAACTTTTGCTATAAACAAGGATGTCATCCAAGTAAACAACAATAAACATACCCAAGAATGGCCTTAACACTTCATTCATCAAACTCATAAAAGTTCTTGGGGCATTTGTTAGCCCAAAAGGCATAACAGTCCACTCATATAACCCATGCTTGGTTTTGAAAGCGGTCTTCCACTCATCTCCTTCGCGCATGCGAATTTGATGATACCCACTTCTCAAATCAATCCTAGAGAAGATTACCGATCCATGGAGTTCATCCAGCATATCATCTAACCTTGGCATAGGAAAATGGTATTTGATAGTTATATTGTTCACCGTTCTACTATCAATACACATACGCCAAGTACCATCTTGTTTTGGTACCAATAGAACGGGCACCGCACAAGGGCTGATACTTTTCCTCACATATCCTTTCTCCATCAACTCACCAATCTGCCTTTGAAGCTCTTTAGTCTCCTCCGGGTTACATCTATAGGTTGGTTTGTTTGGTAACAGGGCTCCAGGAATCAAATCAATCTGGTGTTCAATCCCTCTCAAAGGTGGTAATCCCGAAGGTAATTCATGTTGGAAAACATCACGATACATCTCAAGCAAGGATTTTAATAAGGGGTCAATTGTACTCTCCCCTTCTTTACTCTCGTCCTTTTTTACAAACAGAACATACACCACTCTCCCACCCTCTAACTCCCTTCAACCTCCCTCTCACTTGCAAACAAATTTTGTTTTTGTGTTTGGGGTTTAATTGGAGAAATTTTTGAGGGGGGCAAAGGTAATAAGGTATACTTCTTCCTATCCTTCTTAGCAACATGCTCATTCTTCCTCCCATAATGCACTTCATCACGATCAAATTGCCAAGGACGTCCCAACAAAATATGACAAGCATCCATTGGAACACATCACATAGAACATCATCCTTATAATTACCCATGGAAAATTAAAGCTTATTGAGTTACCTTAACTTCGCTTCCATTGCTAAGCCAATGCAATTTGTAAGGTTGTGGATGAGCTTTTAAGGGTAGCTGCAACTTTTCCACAAGTGTAGTAGATGCAACATTTGTACAACTCCCACCATCAATAATTAGATTGCAAACCTTCCCTTGGACAAGGCATCTAGCATGGAAAATTTGCTCTATTTGCTCTTCGTCTAGAGGAACTGGTTTATAGTGTAAAGCTCTCCGCATCACCAATGTCTCCCCCACTACATTTTCGGTGTTAACCGACTCATGTTCTCCCTCACTATCTTGCACAACTTCTGCCTCTACTGATGCCTCAATCTCCTTAATCTCATGCATCGTCAAGACTCTGCTATTCGGACAATCGGATTGGTAATGGCCATATCCCTTACATTTGAAACACTTTACATGATCCATATTCTTTGCCGGCTTCTTACCATCCGCCTTTGAACTAGGAGCTGGTTGTTTTGCCTCGGTAGCAGATTTTGTGGTCCCAAATGAGCCACTAGAACCACCCTTCAATGGAGAATACCCCTTTGATGATGTGGGTTTGTAGGCTACCTTCTTAGCCTTTAATTGCTTCTCACATTTAATAGCCACTTTGCACACCTCATCAAAAGTAAAACAAGGTTGTAATTCTACCATGCTTGCTACATCAACATTAAGACCACAAATAAAGCGAGACATGCTTTGTTCAGCCGGTTCTTGCACATCACACAAGATACACAATCTATCAAATTCCAAGATTTAATATTGTACCGACAAATCTCCTTGCGTCAACTTGTTTAATTTGGAAAAATTATCTTGCATATAGGAGCTAGGTAGAAATCTCCTATTAAGATACTTCTTAAACTTTTCAAAAGATGAAATTCTGGACTTACCTTCACGCCTTCGTTGGTTCTTCAAATTCCCATACCACAATGATACATACTTAGTAAGCTTTAAAGCAGCAATCTTGAATTTCTTGCGATAATCATACTCCTTATACTCAAAGATACGCTCAGCACTTTGAACCCATTACAAGTACTTCTCTGGATCTGTTCCTCCTTCAAATTCTAGAATTCTTAAGACCTCGATCATCATTGCTGTTGTGTCTCCCTTGCCTCCTTGGATGAGCTTCAGCTTCATCTTCAGAAGTTGAACCATCTCCTTCAAGGTGGTGATTCTGATTTGGAGGTTGCTGCTCCAACATGTTTAAAACACGTTGTATTGGCTCCTGCAAACTTTGAATCTGTCTATCACGCCTCAGATTGTGGGCTTGCTCAAAAGTCATATTCCTCAGAATCTCATTTGGTGCATCTTCTTCAGCCATGGTCGTTCACAAGGCTAGCACTTGTGAAAACAAGCTCTGATACCACTTGATGTATATGTTAAATTGCAGCGGATAAAGAATTATTTTTATGAAGTGTTTTTTTTATGAAAAAGAACAAGAATGAAAGATAGATAAGATCACCAACCAATTCTATAAAGATAACGTCACCAAGAATGGCATAAAGATCTTTTTGGTAGTCACCCTCCAATATGGGATTGAAGACAAACCGGAACAAGAGAACAAATGTTTCTCTATATTTCGGAAATCAAAAAAATACCCCCTTAAGCTCTTGCAAGTTCACCCTTTATATAGGCTGAACCAAAGACTCAAAAAGCCTTAAAACACTTCATCTAGACTCATAGAAAGCGATCAGATGCTTTCCTTATTTATGACACTTAAAAACAACTTGGGAACTTAAAATACAAGCCCCATTATTAAATCTAGCCCTAATCTGAACCAAACAAGTGAAATGAACTCAAAATAGCTCTATTAAATGCACCAGCGACTGTTCAAATTTCCTAAATAGTACATACTTCAAAATTCCATATCTCCTTGAATACTTTGAACTAGGATGACTTTAAGAACTTGTTGGAAAGATAAGAACGTGATCTTTCTGCTCCATGTTGAAACTCGCAAAAATATTAAGTACGGAAGGAGTTATGGCCCATTGAATTCAGCAATACGAGCTGACCAGCTTAATGCAACAAAACTGAATTTACAAAAGGTAATAAAAGCGTATTTCCACCGCCTTGAAATATCTCAATGTCTTTATCCACCTTTTCTCCAACTCCCCCGTATCACTTGCAATAATGGTACGATCTCTGTTACCGGTTGCTGCTCACCTTGAGCATTAGCCCCATTTGCTTCATTACCAGCATGAACATTCTCGGTGTTACGAGCCCTATGATTGGTATTATTATCCACTGAACCCTCAACATTAACATTCTCAGCATGATTAGGTTGTTGACCTCCCTTTTTTGGATTGCTTCCTTGCACTAACCCTTCTTTTCGGTCCCATAAGCCTAAAACAAAAGGTAGTCATTAACACGTATGCAAATTTTCTCTCTCTAGGTATTTCTCTCTCTGCCGTCTCTTAGGTTTTGCCCCTGGAGGCTTTGGCCGGCGGCTATGGCTGCTCCAGTTACCTTCTTCCCTTCTCTGAATTCTTGTTCTAGCAATCCCTATTACTCTCCTTCACTGCCATCTACTATGGCTGATCCATCTTCCTTCCCTTCCCTTCCCGCTTCTATGAGCACTGCTACTCAAAACCCTAATTCATTTTAGCAAGGAAACCCTAGCGCCGTCATCCCCCAGCCGTCCTTGCATGGACTAAACCCTAATTCGCATGCTAACCCTAGCCAACCTCAAGCGCCGTCAACCATTCCCAGCAAATCGTTTGCATCGATTCTCAATCCAGTTCATCCGACTCAATCTCATGAGATTCCTATGCTGCCAGCCGCAACTCATAAAGGTCTCCCTTCGTTAAAACTGTCCAAAGAGGCTATTGAAGCCTTTTCTCGACCTTTTGCATGGACCCTTTTTGGAAAATTCACTAATGGTCGGCCCACCATGGAAGATGCTAGGATTGCATTTGGTAAGTTTCAATTGAAGAGATCCTACAAGCTAGGGCATCTTGTTTCCCGTCATATGTTAATTCAGCTAACTAATGACAAGGATTTTCAACGGTTATGGACTAGAGATATCACGTACATAAACAGATTTCCTATGCGTCCGTATGGACTCCGTCTGGGAAGCCTCAGACTGATTCCTCCACTGTCCCAATTTGGGTTAGTCTCCCCGGATTGCCAGTGCATTTATTTAATAAAATTTTCCTATTCTCGTTGGCTCGGATTTTTGACAAACCTATCTCCCTTGATAAGACGACTGCTGAACTCTCTCGGCCTAGTGTGGCCAAAATTCTGGTGCAAGTGGACCTTCTCAAAAGGTTACCGGATAAGATTCATGTTGATTGTGGTGATCTAATGCCTAGCTTTGTTCAACCTGTTGAATTCTGGGGCAAGTGGACCTTCTCAAAAGGTTACAGGCATTGTTCATTGTTGGGACATGATGAGTATAATTGTAGGGTCTTAAATTCAGAATACAAGAAAAATAGTGAAACTGCTGTTCCAAATAAGGATAATGGGAAGAATGTTGCTGCTCCCAAAGTGTCTAAACAGCCTAATGGTGATGATAAGAGAGGAACCAACAAACAAGAGGTTTGGAAAAAGAAAGATGATGATCAGAATAAAGGGGAGCATATAGGGACCAGCAAGGGTGGAAGTCAGAATGTTATTTTTTTTTTTGGGTGAAAGGAGGACGGTACCTCCCTAAGTTTTATTAATAATGCAGAAATAATACAAGCATAGTGGGGGACATGACAACCTCAACCACCAGAAAGAAAAAACTAGGGAGGAGGCCTTACACAAATCATAAGGTCCTCTACAATAAGGGGAGGGGTAACTAGAGAACACAGAAATCAATCTAAACAGATATCTAGCCATGAGAAAATCTAGAGAGAAAGAAAATGATCCTCTGAGAGCCGAGTATAAGGGAGTGAACATCTATCAAGCATGTAAGGTCCCTTACATAGACTCGGGAGATCATCCAAGGAGTAATAAAAAGAATCTGTCCGGAGGCCCACCGCAGCACTAGCAAGACCATCTGCAACTTTATTACCTTCTCTAAGAATATGCGACATATGAATGTGAATTTGGTCCATGATCCGTTTAATAGCATGGACTTCATACCAAATCTGCCAAGGGATGTGATATTCCTCAATGAGAATCTTAAGAAGGACTTATGAATAAATTTCGAGCCAAATATTGGTCATACCAAAAGAGACGGCAAAGGAAAGACCATCTAGAACAGCCTTCACTTCAGCCACCATGTTAGTGCCAGTGCCATAGAATCTTGAAAATCCAAAAAGTAAATCACCTTTAAAATTTCAGAAAATGCCGCCACCTGTTATGATACCTGGATTGCCCTTAGAGGCACCATCTGTATTAAGCTTAACTTGGTCAAAAGCGGGGAGATGCCAATAAACCAAGCGGAGCTTAGGACATTTGTGGGGAGCAGTGCGAAACTTAAAGATCTCCAGAAAATGATTATCAAAGTTACTGTCAAAAATCTTCGGCTGAAACGCTTTATAAATACCCTCCATATCAACCAAAACTGAATGAATAATATTCTGGGAAGACATAGGAGTGTCCTCAAACTTAGCTTTATTTCTACTTTTCCAAATAGTAATTCTAGAATGAATCCCAAGGGTATTGTTGCTACCAAGGTAGATAACTCTATTGCTACCAAGGGTTTAATGGTTGCTAGAAGAGGTATTGTTCTCCCACAATCTGTAAATGATGCTCTCTCAAAGACTCTAAAGGCTATCAAAACCAAAGCTGGAAATAACCTTTCTTAATGATGGTGTAGCGTACGTCCCAATTCCAGAAGTACAAGACCCTCAAAAGTTATGTACCCCTTTACGGGATGATTCTTCTATGAGAACAAAACCCTCATCACAAATGAAGATAAATGCTTTCAGCTCTCTAAATCTGTCCCCCCGAGCCCCCCATGTGACATCTCTAAATCAAGTCATTGATTTACAATTAGATTACAAAGAAATGACTTCCCTTGCTGATGGCCATGGTGATGATGATGGCTTCACAAAAGTTTCTTACAAGAAAAAGAAGGGTAGGGAGAAATCTCCCTCTCCCGCCTTGTGAGTCCCGTCCTTTTTATAATTCCCTCCTTTACTCCTATTTCTTTGGTTTTTAATGTTGTGTTTTCTAAGTTCGAATGCCCGTGGCATAGCTAATGGTGCCACTATTCGAAGAATTAAACATCTATTTCGTTCCCATGGCCTTTCCTTAATGGCTATTTGTGAACCAAAAACTGCATTATCTTCTATGGTACCTCTTATTCATAAGTTGGGCTATGAGGATGGGGTTGCTAACATCAATAATAGAGTATGGGTTTTATGGAAGCATGGATTGACGTGTACGATTATTCAAGATTCAACACAAGCTTTAACTTTACAGATTTCTCATCTGTTGTGGGAGGAAGCTGTGTGGATTTTTCTTTTGTTCATGCTAGCTGTAATCGTTTATTTCGAATTAATCTTTGGGAAGAGCTCATGGCTATTAGTGAGGTGGATCTTCCTTGGATGGCTGTTGGAGATTTTAATTGTGTGGAGGTAGACCTATTAATATGATGGCGGTGACTGAATTTTTAGACATGATTCAATATGCAAATCTTATGGATGCTGGCTATGAGGGGAATATTATTACTTGGTCTAACAGGAGAATGGGTAGGAATGCTATTCATCAAAGGTTGGACAGAGCTTTATACAATGGTAAATGGCTGAATCTATTCCATTCTACTCGGGTGACTCATTTAGCAAGTCTATGTTTGGCTTAAACACCATTCTTTTTTCTGAACTTGGTTTGTTTTGCTAAGAACTTGGGAGGTTAAGGAAATGTATTTCAGATTGGAACAAGCAAGTTTATGGGAGAGTTGAGCAGCAAATTAAAAATGCCGAAGATGAGGTTTTGTTTCGGGAAACTTAACATCAACAGCTTAGAAGTGAAGAATCTCGGGTTGATCTTAACCTAGCCCAGGCTCATCTGTTATCCAAGCTGAAAATTAAAGAAGATATGTGGGCCCAAAGAGCTAATCTCACTTGGTTAAAAGAGGGGGACAGAAATACCAAATTTCTCCATTACATTGTTAAGAAAAAGAGACAAAAACTTTTCATCCACAAGATTAAATCTCGACAAGGGATTTGGATCAAAGAGTAGAATGAAATTCAAGAGAAGCAATAGGGTTTTATTCGGATCAGCTCCAAGGCCATTGTAACAAACCTTCTGATGATTTCCTTTTTCTTATTCCTAGACTCATTACAGATGAGGATAATACCATGCTTACAGGCATTCCTTCCGAGGAGGAAATTAGATAGACTATCTCTTCCATGAATGGTCAAAGTGCTGTGGGACCGGATGGCTTTATGGGGGAGTTCTATAAGGGGTGTTGGGAGATTATCAAATCTGACTTAATACGTGCTATTGGTGATTTCTTTTCGGGTTTCCAAATGCCACGGAGTTGGACTAGTACTCTGATTGTGACGATCCCCAAAGTGGATGCTCCTTCATCTTTTTCAGATCTTCGCCCTATTAGCCTTTGCAATTTTTGCAATAAAGTGGTTACCAAATTGCTGACTTGTCGTCTTACTCCTATTTTGCCCAGAATTATTTCTCCCCAGAAGAGTGGGTTCATTAAAGGAAGAGTTATTCATGAGAATGTTTTGCTGGACCAAGAGATTTTGCAATCCATTAATAAGAAAGTGAGAGGTTCGAATGTGGCTCTTAAGCTCGACATGGCAAAGGTGTATGATAGATTATCATGGTTTGGTCTTTTAAAAGTCATGCGCCAATTTGGTTTTAATGAAGTTTGGATTGATTTGATATACCGTTGCATTTCTAATAGTTGGTTTTCAGTTCTTGTTAAAGGAGTGAGCTGCGGTTTTTTTCATTCCACTAGGTGGTTAAGGCAAGGTGATCCATTATCTCCTTACCTTTTCATTATTGCTGCAGAAATGATGAGTAGAGGCCTTAACCATCTTCATGCTATGTTCCCTCATTACCGATACCGTATTCATATGCATTCTCCTATGATCTCCCACCTTGCTTATGCGGATGACGTGCTTATTTTCTGTAATGGTTCAAAAAATTCTTTAGATGCTCATATGAAGTATTTGGAGTGGTACCAAAGGTTTTTGGGTCAGCTTGTTAACATCAATAAGTCTTGTTTTATCACGGGCAAGCGAGGAAACTGGGATGATATGGTGGCTGCCATTACGGGTTTTGTTAAACAGGATCTTCCTTTGATGTATTTGGGTTGTCCTTTATATACGGGGAGAAAGAAAATCAGTCTCTTTAGTCCTCTTATTCGGAAAATGGAATCTCAACTTAAGGGGCTCAGGTCATCTAAGTTCATTCCAGTCAGACTATAATTATTTAAGAAAGGGAAGATGGAAGGGGGGAATGCTCTAACATTTGCCTAAACCGCCCTTGCGGGTTTTCAGTCTAGCGAGCTTTGTACGCGCCCTATTTTTGCGCAAATATTTTTTTTTTAGAGGGGGGACTAGTCGTAGTAGCGTCTGAGCTTGCTAAGATTGTCTAGTTCCTTGAATGGGTTGCCATCCAAATCTGCCATTCTGACCGCTCCTCCGGAGAAGATCTTCTGTACTACGAACGGACCAACCCACGTAGGGGCCCATTTTCCAAAGGGATTGAACTTGTTGGGCAGACGTGCCTTGAGCACAAAGTCTCCTTCCTTTATGTCAGCGGGCTTGACTCGTTTATTGAAAGCTTTTGTCGTCCTCCTCTGATAGGCCCAGATGTGTTCCATAGCCTACGTTCATCGAGCGTGGCCAACTGATCATAGCGTTTGTTTGGTTTCCCAATGTGATTGTTGTTTGGTTAAATCCTATGAAACTTTATCCCATATTTTATTGCATGGTCAAGTTGCAAGGGCTGTTTGGGAGTTTTTTGGTGGTCTGATTGGGGTTCGGCTTCATGGAGATTCTGTTTCTCAAAGGTTTTCTTCATGGTTTCAAAATTTCCCTTTAAAGGCTTCCCCATTTATAAGGTGGCTTTATTTATTGCTGCCCCATTTTATTTGTTGGTCCCTTTGGAAGGCGAGAAATAAGGCACGGTTTGAGGGCTGCCCTATGAATATAAATAAGGTTATCTTGAAAGTGCAACTTCAAATTGAGGATATTGGTAAGGCTTTCCATATTGTGTCTCCAAGTGATTCTTTTGACTCAAATGTGCTGGAATTCTTTCATATTTCAGCCCAAAAGTTGCCATTCCGTCCTCCGCGTTTAGTTTTTTGGAATACTCCTATCCATGGTCAAATTAAATTAAATACGGATGGTGTTTCTAGACAGCATCCGGGTATTGCTTCAGGTGGAGGTATTTTTAGAGATCACGAGGGTAACATGGTTTGTGCTTACGGTAAATGTAGATACCCCGGGAAACCACTACTTGGCTAGAGCGGTGAATTATCCTAGGATGTCTATTTGTGTTTTAATTGTGTAGAGTCGCCACCTATGTTATTAAGGAAACATAAGAAAAACCTACACAAATAGCCTATTTTTATATACAAAACCAGAGATTCGGGAAGAGAAGTGTTCGGGGGTTAGGTGACGAAGTGGGAAGTACTCAAATAATATGAGAAATGTGCTAACATTGTAAGGGAAAGAAAAGGGAAATAAAAGATAAAATTTTTTATTATATTAATGCTAAAGATTACATGTCGAACTATTCTAACAATTACATTAATATGAAATGGGGAAATTAAAGTAGAGTTGGAATGTTGGAAGATAACCTTGACCAAACTTCAATAGTGAAGTGGCCTTTTAGGTCATGTTCCCTTTTATGGGGATTGCATACATTGACTAGACATGAATAAAAGGATAAGAAGAAAAAGTAAAGTTGTACCTTAAGAAAGAAGACTTTAAACTTTGACTTGAAAAGAGTAGAGTTTTGATGCTTGAATTGTTGTTGGGAGAATTCTTGTAGGGAGAATTCTTGAGAGAAATGTGTATAATGTAGTTGTGAAGAAAATTCAAGTCCCTTTCTAAGGTAAAAAGAAGAGGTTTAAATAGGTAGAAAATAGAGGAAAAGATGGCTTTTCAACCAATAAGAAAATAAATAAATAAATAAATAAATAATAAATATTAAAGAGAAAATCAAATAATAATAAAAAGAAATATTTTGTTTTAAAGAAATGGCTAGAATAATGGGATTGGAGGTTACAAAACTAGGGGGGATGAACTTGGAGGTAAAAAGGAGTGTTTGTGATTAAGAAAAATGAGGGAAATAAGGTGCAATCCGTTACTGCCATAATGGGAGGCGCGCGAGTCCGGCTTTAGGGGCGAGACGCGCGCGCAGCCCACAAGCAGTGCCGGAGGCGCCCGCGGGTGGAAAAGACAGAATGACAGAAATGACTCTAAAGTTAATTCTGTTATGCAGCTTAGTCCAAAACTAACGGAATCAGTTAGGAACTTAACCAAAATAACAAAAATTAACAAAAATAAGTTAAATAAAAATACTATGTATGCAATCGGGGTGAGAGGTCCAAGGCGGGGTGTCTACAGAGCCCCTCGGCGATGTGGATTGCAAAGCAAAACGCGTTGATGAAAGAACAAAAAACCCGCTGAGGACATCGACAAAAGAAAATAAAGACTCGATAAAAAGCAGGAATCATTAAAATTGCAAGGGATAGGAATGTGCTCCCTGTGTGAGCGACTTTTGCTGATAAAAGGGGTGCGGTGGCATGAAATCGGCCCACCGTGGCCAATATTTAATGTCCGTATAGGGGACTAGAGGGACTCGAGAGTCTTCCTACTGATTTGGAGGGACTCGAGAGTCTGCCTGCTGATATGGAGAGACTCGAGAGTCTGCCTGCTGATTTGGAGGGACTCGAGAGTCTGCCTACAGATTTGGAGGGACTCGAGAGTCTGCCTGCTGATGTAGAGGGACTCGAAAGTCTGCCTGCTGATTTAGAGGGACTCGAAAGTCTTCTTGCTGATTTGGAGGGACTCAAAAGTCTGCCTGTTGATGTAGAGGGACTCGAAAGTTTGCCTGCTAATTTAGAGGGGCTCAAAAGTCTGCCTGCTAGTTTAGAGGGACTCAAAAGTCTGCCTGCTGGTTTAGAGCGACTCGAATGTCTGCCTGCCGATTTAGAGGGACTGGAAAGTCTGCCTGCTGATTTAGAGGGACTCGAAAGTCTGCCTGCTGATTTGGAGGGACTCGAAAGTGTGCCTGTACCTGTTATGCGTATGCTTTGCAAATGTATATGCTCGTGTGAGATGAGAGAAAATTGTGCTTGTAGTGTGAAATGTGATTTGAAAAGCAGAGATTGCTTGAGAGAGAGATTTTGTAAAGATGGAGAAATTGTTTTTGTGTGTGATGTGATTTGAAAAGAGCTTTAATGAATGATGTTCATACCTTCACTTAATATGGCCACTTGATTTGGGATGGATTTCTGATGCCGTGGCTTTGATGAAGGATGCCGACACTTTTGATGAAGATGAGTCTCTTGTACTTTGATGGAGTGTCGGTGAGATGACATTATGGATGATGGGTTGGTCGTGCCCGAGGGCTGCCTACGTATCCCTTGAAAGGAATCAGACTAGCATAGTTCAAGGATGATGGAGAACGCTGGGGAAGAAGCTAGGAGCAAATACCTTTATGCAAGTACGGAGACAAGAAAAAGAAAAATCTTTTTTTTTTTTAGTTCGTGGGTGAACCATTTTAACCATTGTGTGTTTGTAAAGCCAACCCAAGATCAAATCATGTTCGGTCGAAGTCTGGATTGCCTCGCTTGAATTCTGTCGTAGCTGTTGTGCCCAACGAAGATTGATGTCTAGCCCCAAGAGATTTGTCGATTGTGGGGCTTCAAAAGTCTTTTGATGTCGAGATACCAAGGGATGGCTGATTTTGAAGCCCCTAGAATGCCTTTGATGCCAAACTTTGAGTGACTTGCATAGCCCCAAGATAAATCAGCTCTTGGCCCATTTGAATAAATTGCCTTTTGTCGACGTGAGCAAACCCCAAGAGGAGATTATTGATACCAAGATTCAAGAGATTGCCAAGCCCCAAATGTCATGTACTTATTGTTTGCATGCTTCAAGACGGTGGAATGTGAAGACCTTTCGATGTAAAACCCCAAATTATCTTGGAATTGGCTCGGCATTATATTGAGAGCGGATGATAGAGATCTCCTTCTTACTCTTACTGGGGAGATGAATGGCCTCATTGTGGTCGGTACCCAAATGGCGGAGGGCTTATGTCAAAAGATGCAGTAATGCCTTGTGGTGCCGTCGAGATCGCGGACGATAAGGTTTTGGTTTGATAAGGTCCCAAATGGGTATGCTTGCTTAAGTCTTCTTGTGTTGAACTAATAACGGATATTCAGATGCAACTCGTGTGGATGCAACTTGTGCGGATGCAACTTGTGCTTTTGATCTCAGAGAAGGGGGTGCTGAACTGCAGAAACATTGGGATTGTCCATGGCATTTCCCGCTATAACCATGTTTTGATAGAGTTTAGCATATTGAATCTTTTTCCTTTTCTCTAAGACTTCCTTCATAACCTCGTCGTAAGTCACAACATAAGAATCAACAAATTCATTCATAACATCGGAGCCCTCCTTTCAAACCAAAATACCTTTGACGTGAAGTACCAAGAGACCCTTGAGGCTTGTTTGGTTCCATGAAGACTATTCCCCACATTGAATTGCTCGGGTATCATTCCCAAAAAGATTGCCAATTACGAAGCCCCAATATTTCCCTTTGCTCGGATTACTGTAACGCCGTAGCCCAAAAGATAGTAGATTGTGAAGCCCCTTGAGACCTTCGGTGCCAAACTAATTGAGGAAGCTTCCAATGTTGCATATGACTTTGCTAGGGCCATTGTTGGGAGGTGACGCGAATTACTTCTTGCTGAGGGAGACTTTCAAACTCGAGTGTAGTCCCTAGAGTGCCACCATTGATTGCAAGTGGAGCAAGAAAAACATATCCTTGATCGGAGGAACAGACACGAGTACACATGACATGAAGGCTTTTCAACATTCCTCTTGAGAGACTTTGAGGGTAGTCTCACACATCTTTCTTGAGCATAGCCTCTAGGGATCATTAACTGTCAAATGAAGCAGAAGAAGATCTCGTTCTTGAGTCATATAGCCCCTAGGGCGTTATCATTTGTCGAGCAAAGCCAGAGACTCGTCCTCGTGAGGGGGAACAAACATAAGAGGACATGGCAAGAGCTACTCTATTCTCGGGAAGCCTTTTGACATACTGTAGGGGCACATGCTTGGAGAAGCTTGAAAACTGAGTCACATGTTGTTGCCATTTGCTGCCCAAACCAATTGACTTACTGGGGACTATTTGTGCAACCTTGTACCCCTCAGTGATGGGCTCATTCTCGAATGGATCTCGGTTACAATGGGGTTTCTTTCACATGAGCCCAAAAAATAGATATTGCAAGAACAACCTCTCTTATGCCAATAACCCAGAACGACCTTTGATTTTGCCATTTGTTGTCAAGCCTTTTGCGATTCTCAAGTTGACTCGGTGGGGAATTGACTTGCTGAGGAGATCCAATGTAGAACTTGTCTTCTTTAGAGGCTGGGGATCTCCATTTCTCTTTCCCTTCTCTCTCTCTCTCTCATTTTTTTTTATGACGCAACATGTTTTTTGCTTAGACCGCCCTTTCGGATTTTCAATCTAGTGGGCATCTCTTTTGCGTCTTCATTTTGACTCTATTAATGAGGAAGTGTGCATTGACTCTAGCTGAGGATGAGAGACATGTGATTTTGCGGTGGAGACCTTTTTGTCACTAATGATGAGTGACATTGACTTGACTAGGGAAGTAGCCCCTAGTATTGACATGTATTTTTATTTATTGAATGATCTACGAAGGCAAGTAAGTCATTAAGAGAGAAGAGAAAGAAATCCCCAATTTGATTGCAAGAAACTGGGAGTATCGCTGAAAGATAAGAAGCCCCTAGACTCGACAAAGAACGTGAAAGCGATTCCATATCTAAAAAAGTTGTTCAATCTTGAGGTGATTAATTCATTGGCAAATGACTCGTACAAAGATTTCTTGACAAGTTCGAGATGAAGGCCGATCACCATAACGCGTTAGGGCTAAACATATCTTCTTTCTTGCATGAGACCGGACCCGAAGGTTGCCTACGTTCCTCCAGTGTAGAGGCTCAGGTCACCGTATTTCTTGTGGATACTCCATCCTTCGTGATGGAATTGTTGCTTCGTTCTTAATTGGTGGATGATGATGATGATCTTGATATGAACTTCTTTGAATGAGGGGGATTTTTTTTTTTTTTTTTTGTGCTCTAACTTTTGCCTAGGTTGTTTTGAAGAGTCAACCTAGCGAGCTATTTTTTTTAATCCCCCTTTGAAAACTTTGCTTGATTTTTCTCCATGCTTGATGTCTTGGATTCGTCGTTAATGTTGTTGTTGATGTCGTTGCCTTCGTCACGATGTTTAGCCCCTAGGCGTTCAAGTGATGGCCTTCGTTCTAAAACTCGCTTAGACATCTTTTCATCATTTTGCCAAGAATTAAATTGAACAACTTGGAAGAGTGTATGAGGACAAGAACGACTTTTATTAAGACCGACTCAAACTTTAACATTGACGAGAAGGAAGAAGACTTAATGCACACAAAAGAGGACTTTTGATTTTTTTTTTTTTTTATATCCTATTTCTAGGTAGAGAAAGAGAAACGGAGATTGCTGTTGTCATCCTTGTCGTTGTGGTTCTCCTTGTGGCATGATCTCTGGTTGAAGCCCCAATTCAAAACCAAGCCTCTTCTTTGATGAGTTCTTGCATGTTGTCACTCTCTAACGGTTGCTCTTCACCCACAGTAAATTCACCATTGTCGATAAAATCATGGATGATGTTATGGAGGACAAAGCATTCCTCGGTAAGATGGCCACTATGTTGGTGGTAGTTGCACCATTCATCATGTGCATGATTTTTACGTATCGTCTTCGGCTTGTACCCTTCCAAAGGCTTAACCTTTCCCTTTGCTACCAAGGCTTCAAATGCTTCGGCTCGGGTTACTCCTAGGAGAGGAGTGAAAATTCGGTTGTTGGCGGCACCTTTTTGACTTTTGAGGGACGAACAACTTGAGCATGCTTTACTGTCGACCTTTGTCTTGTTGTCGGTGAATTCTTGCAAACGGGCCTTGAGTTTGGACACTTCTTCCTCGTGAATTCTTCTTTGGTAATCAAGACGGGCCTTGAGTTCGGAAACCTCTTCTTTGTGAATCCTCTTGTCGATATCGAAACGGGCTTGCCACAAATTGTCTTTACGGCGGGCATCCTCTAAAATTCTATCCATTTGTTCCCCCATTGATTTCATTATGTTGAGTAACCCTTCGTTGGACACGAAAACATTTCCACCATTGTTGTTGTTGCCGTTGGAAGCCATTGGACCTATTGGAAGAACGCGGTTGATCTTAGATTGGCCCACAAACACCTTTTGAGTAAAATTAATTACACCCACAAACAAGAGAAAAGACTCAACCACATAAGGAAAATGACAATTTTTTTATTTATTTACAAATTCGGAAGGACGTAGTCCTTTTTGGGATTTCTAGGAATAAATAGTGGAATCGTCACACTAGTATATAGACCTTCTCACGGTCCAATATACTTATCGGATTCCACCATGCTTGTGATACCTACATGTGACGGGATTAAACTAAATTAATGTCATAAAGCATACATGCGGGGACAGAGTTTTATTTCGTCCATAATAACCACTTGGGGGCGGAGTTTTATTTCGTCCATAATAACCACTTGTTTCTTTTGGAAACAGCATAAATGATTTGATGACATTAGTTTAGAGAAATCTCGACACACGAAAACCGACTTGGTCACAGAGTTTTAGACCCTAACTAGAATTGTGTTGGCTTGTGCTCGGTTAAAGAGAGACTTAAGGTCACCCCTGGCATGTAGTCATGAACTACGCCACGGGTTGAGGTTTACCGCTTCGAAAAAGTCAAGGTCGGGTAGAGCTTGAAACTTTCTAGGACGGGCCTCGAAGGGTTTGGGGTATGGACTTGTGAGACTCGATAGTGAGCAATTCATAAGAATGTGCATGTAGTGTGAGGTCAAGCCAAGTGACAAAACATTTTTTTTAAAAGAAAAGAAAAAACAAATAAGCACATATTTACAACTTTTGAATCACCCGTGTGAACGATAAAATAAACAGAAAATAAAAAACTATTATGTACAGGCCCGGTGCCCACACACTATCAGTACTGTTCCGTTTCTGTGCACTGTTCTATTTTTGTGCACTGTTCTGTTTCTGGAAAATTCCCAGAAGCGCGCGCGCTGGGCAGTGAGAGTGGGAGGTGCGTGCCTTCGAGCGAGAGAGGCCGAGGGGCCCGATTCTGGGCAGTACCTGCAAACTCATGGGTTCAAGGGATTGCCTTGACCCTAAATAAAAATTCTTTCCCCTACAGAAACTTGTTAGCACAAAAACATGAAATGAAAGGACATAACGAAAGGCTGGCGATTCTGGTAATGGGGGTCGGACGCGCGCGCGTTAGGCCAAGAAGGCCAGAGGCGCGCGCTTCCAACCCTTTTTACCAGAATGCCCAGAAAATAGAATAAAGAACACCAAAGTTAAGAACGCAAGTTTAACCCTCTAAATTGTCCCCATCGGAGTCGCCACTGTAGATACTCCGGGAAACCACTACTTGGCTAGAGCGGTGAATTATCCTAGGATGTCTATTTGTGTTTTAATTGTGTAGAGTCGCCACCTATGTTATTAAGGAAACATAAGAAAAACCTAAAGAAATAGCCTATTTTTATATACAAAACCAGAGATTCGGGAAGAGAAGGGTTCGGGGGTTAGGTGATGGAGTGGGAAGTACTTAAACACCCACTCTGCCCCGCTTACGCGGGTCTTGCCACTATTGGTGTTCTAATGCTAAAAAGTCCTTCAAATAATACGAGAAATGTGCTAGCAATTGTAAGGGAAATAAAAGATAAATTGTTTTATTATATTAATGCTAAAGATTACATGTCGAACTATTCTAACAATTACATTGATATGAAATGGGGAAATTAATGTAGAGTTGGAATGTTGGAAGATAATCTTGACCAAACTTCAATAGCCACACATAAGGCGGAAATAAACACTCATAAGTGGATACTGAGCCAAGGTTCTCGAATCAAACACATAACCATCTGAGAGTTATCAACTGAGCAGCACCAAAGGGCTGAAACGGGTTCATGAACCAAACAATAACAACAACAACAACAACAACAACAACAACAACAAGGGGGGAAAATGACACCAAGTTATAACCCAAAGTGCCCAACCTTTGGCCCAAGGAAGGGAGTTAAAATAGGAAACCAATGATAGAAACCTTACAATGAACTTGGCTCGTGTGCCATTATAATCCCTACCATTGCCCAAAATCACAACAAGAAGTACCAGCTGGACTTTACACGAGAGCATAGTAATAAATATGTCGCGCCCCAGACCCGTGGTCCTACTTGGCCCCACGCTCGGGACACGATTGGAAGACGTCATAAAACATTTTAGGAAATTTTTCGAAATATACTTTCATAAAGTTTAACAAAATCCACACTCGAAGTTCAAAGACTTCCATTTAACTTTCAAACAAACTTTACAAACACTTTTACAAACGAAAGTACTTAGCCCGAAGGCTTACACACTCTTATACAAATATACAATTACCACACTTTAACAAAATAAGTGATACACGGATAAAGTCTCGGGTACACTACCCCAAAGGTTATACATTGATATAATGTAACCTTTAAACCACACTTACTTTACAAAATGGATTATCAACCCGACGTCCTCCCTTGTGAAGTGACCTATCCCTTGGACTCGCCTTTATCTAAAACAGTAAACAAATAATGTTGGGTTTCGGAATAACATGCGCAGCGGAATGTAGCATTTAAAATTTATGAAACCCAAAGCCCATAGATCCATTCATATGATTAAGTCAAATACAACAATATGAATAGAGGAAAAAAACTAACCCTTGATGACTTTGAATTCTAGCTTTGATCTTGGTGGAGATTTGAAGCTTGATCACAATGAAAGTAAGAACACGAACTTTGAAGATGATGAGCTTCACCCTCTAGCGGTATCCACACCACAAACGAATATCAAGGAGCTTCTTGATCTTAGTTGCTAGACCAAAAATTATGAAACACACTTTCACAATTTAATATGACTATATGGAATTTTATATGTGTATTATTTTTTTCTTCAATCAAGGATGTCTTAGAACAAAATAAAACCTCTCTCAAACTCTTTTGAGACTCACACAAACATTGGTTAAGAGTGCTGGCCGAATTTAATCTTTTATACACAAGTAGGACCTATTCCAAATAGGAAACTTGTGTCAAAAATCGTCCAAAATTCATTTCCTAATCAAATTAGGAATCTGCCACCCGACGGTACTGTGCGGCCGCCCAGAATCCACTGTGCGGTCGCACAACTATCTGAAACAAACTGGTACAAAACTGAGCTAAGTGTGCGGCCGCCCAGTCCATACTGTGCGGTCGCTCACTTCCCCAGAATTCCAGAATTTCCAAAATTCCAATATAGTCCTTTTAAAGATTCGTTCTCTTGTGTGTGACCCTCTAGGATTATACTAAGTTGGCAATGGGTTCAAACATGAAACCATAAGATATGATTAGGTTCTAGCAAACCGTCATACCTACCCAAATAGTATAACTAGATACAAGTTCGCATTCCTTTAGAACATGTCATAATCCTTTTGTCCACGATGTCATTGAACACAAGTCATGGTCAAACAGTCAACTTGTTTTGTTCAATACTTTCTCGATTCCGAATATGTTGATAATCCAAATGACATTGATCCAATCAATTCATTTGAGTCCGGCTGAACATTTCATCAACATCATTCCTACGAGAGGCCCAAGCTTGACATCTCTCCAAAGAGAGACAAATCCATTTAGCTTATTATTCTTCCCTATGTGAATCCGATTATGCCAATCATACCCTTTATAACTTCCCGGTTAAAGGTAGCGTTTGAATATGTCAAACATAATGTTCATCAAGTGGTAGACTATAATAACTTCATGTCTAAGGATTCGAATGACATAACTAATATGAGATATATGTACGACATAGACCATGACATAAATCTCATACAGCGGGTCATGTCCAGTACCTTGTTCCAAACAAGTACCCATAAATCTAACATGATCATCCCATGATCATTTAGCCTTTATACTAGTGCTTAACAAGTACTAGGGACGGAGATTATTATAAGTAAACATGAACAACAATAATAATCAAAACATCTCTTTATTGATATGAAATAAATGATAACAATTACAACGTTTATTAAACGTGCCTAGGGCACCACTATCAACAATCTCGCACTTGACCTAGGCCCAATCTCCCATGTATCTAATACCCATGGACCTAACATGACCATCATCTTTAGCTTGTGGAAGTCCCTTTGTTAGTGGGTCCGCAACATTGTCATCAGTAGGTACTCTGCATATATTTACGTCTCCCCTATCAACGATTTCTCGAATGATATGAAAACGCCTAAGTATGTGTTTGGATTTCTGATGTGCTCTTGGTTCCTTTGCTTGAGCAATAACACCATTATTGTCGCAATAAAGGTCTATTGGATTAGCAATGCTAGGAACCACTTCAAGTTCAGTAATGAACTTCTTAATCCAAACAGCTTCCTTTGCAGCATCTGATGCAGCAATATACTCAGCTTCCGTTGTAGAATCAGCGGTTCTACTTTGCTTGGAACTCTTTCAGCTTACAGCTCCACCATTTAACATAAACACAAAACCCGATTGCGATCGACTATAATCTTTGTCGGTTTGGAAGCTTGCATCCGTGTAAGCATTTACCACAAGATCATCTTCCATTCCTCCATAGACCAAAAACGAATCTTTAGTTCTTCTCAAGTACTTAAGAATCGCTTTAACAGCCATCCAGTGATTTTCACGGGGGTCGGATTGGTATCTACTTGTCATGCTTAAAGCATAAGATACATCCGGCCTAGTACAAATCATGGCATACATGATGGACCCAATTGCCGAAGCATATAGAACATCATTCATTTTCTCACGCTCATCTTTTGTCTTAGGACATTGAGTCTTGCTTAGAGAAACTCCATGTAACACGGGCAAGGTACCTCTTTTAGAATTTTCCATACGGAATCTTCTAATGACCTTATCAATATATGTACTTTGGCTTAAACCAAGTAGCCTCCTTGATCTATCTCTATAGATCTTAATGCCAAGTATATATGCGGCTTCACCCATATATTTCATTGCGAAGCATTTTCCTAACCAAGTCTTCACGGACTGAAGTGTAGGAATATCAATTCTAATGAGTAATATGTCATCCACGTATAAAATAAGGAATAGCACTATGATCCCACTAATCTTCTTGTATACACAAGGATTATCTTCGTTCTTGATGAAACCAAACTCTTTGACCGATTCATCAAAACGGAGATTCCAACTCCTTGAAGCTTGTTTCAATCCATAGATGGATCTCTGCAATTTGCATACCTTAGAACCTTGTTCAAAACCTTCCGGTTGTGTCATATACACATCCTCTTGGAGTTTTCCAATTAGGAAAGCGGTTTTGACGTCCATTTGCCATATTTCATAGTCATGATATGCGGCAATGGCAAGAAAAATTCTTATAGACTTAATCATTGCTACGGGTGAAAAGGTCCCATCATAGTCAATACCATGAACTTGCCTATAACCTTTTGCTACAAGCCTAGCTTTGTAAGTATGCACCTTCTCATCCATGTCAGTCTTCTTCTTGAAGACCCATTTGCATCCTATGGTTTTTACACCTTCGGGCGCATCAATCAAGTTCCAAACTTGATTGTCTTGCATGGATTGCAATTCAGATTCCATGGCTCCAAGCCACTTATCCGAATCAGGTTCCACCTCATTACTATCCGAGAAATCCATATCTCTCGGGCTCGGATCGTAACCTACTAGATCTGCGAGTTGCTTGTGTATTTTGAACAGGTTCCACAACTCCTTGTGGTTCTTGTTCTTGTTCCACTATTTGTTCAATGTTATTTTCTGGGTCTCGAATCTCTTCAAGATTTATTTTACTCCCACTGATTTCTTTGGAGAGAAACTCTTTCTCTAGAAAGATACCAGTTCGGGCAACAACAAACACTTTGTTGTCCTCTTGGTTGTAAAAGTAATATCCTCTAGTTTCCTTTGGATATCCCACGAAAATACATTTATCAGATTTGTGTCCAAGTTTGTCTGAGACAAGTCTTTTGACAAAAGCTTCACAACCCCAAATCTTCATGAAAGACAGACAAGGCTTCTTTCCGCTCCACATCTCATATGGAGTCTTTTGAACCGATTTAGTTGGAACACGATTTAGTGTGAAAGCAGCGGTTTCTAGAGCGTAACCCCAAAAGGATATTGGAAGATCAACTTGACTCATCATTGATCAAACCATGTCTAACAAAGTCCGATTTCTCCTCTCGGACACACCATTCCATTGTGGCGTTCCGGGTGGAGTCAATTGTGAAACTATTCCACAATTCTTTAGATGATCATCAAATTCATAACTCAAGTATTCTCCACCTCGATCTGATCGAAGTGCCTTAATACTTTTGCCAAGTTGTTTTTCTACTTCATTTTGAAATATTCTAAATATCTCAAATGCTTCACTTTTATGTTTCATTAGGTAAACATACCCAAATCTACTATAATCATCAGTGAAGGTTATGAAGTATTGAAATCCTCCCCTAGCATTGCTACTTAATGGTCCGCATACATCGGAATGTATCAACCCCAATAAGTCGCTTGCCCTTTCACCTAGCTTGGTAAAAGGTGTCTTAGTCATTTTTCCAAGAAGACACGACTCACAAGTATCATATGACCCAAGGTTACACGAACCCAAGAGACCGTCCCCATGAAGTTTTGAGATACGCTTCTCATTAATATGATCAAGACGGCAATGCCATAAATAAGAATGATTTACATCATTAGGTTTAGATTTCTTATTTATATGATAGACAATTTCATTATTTTCATTCTTGACATCCAAGACATAAAGGCCATTAAATGAATTAGCAATACCATAAAGCACATCATTTAAATAAATAGAAAATTTCTTATTCTCAATAAGAAACTTCAAACCTTCATTATCCAAACAAGAAATTGAAATAATATTTCTACTTAAATCCGGAACATAATAACAATTGTTCAAAACAAGAATTAATCCGGAAGGTAAAGTGACTTCATAAGTCCCTACGGCTAATGCAGCAACTCTTGCTCCATTCCCCACGCGTAGGTCTACTTCACCCTCTTTAAGTAGTCTCCTATTCTTTAGACCCTGCACATTTAAACAAATGTGAGAACCACATCCGGTATCCAATACCCAAGAATCAGTGGTAGAAAGGAGAATATCTATCATATAGATACCTGAAGTCGACGCAGCCTTGCTGCTCTTCTTCTTCTTTTGCTCTTCCAAGAAAGCCTTGCAATTACGTTTCCAATGACCAATTTCTTGACAATGGAAACAGATTGCATCCTTTTTTGAATCGGGTTTTGCCTCAGAAGCCTTGGCAATCTTTGCCTTGCTTATCTTGGGTTTGACAACTTTCTTACCCTTTCCTTTGGCACCAGCCTTTTTCCCATCATGAACTAAGAGCACGGGAGAACCTTTCTCCGCAATCTTCATCTCCGCAGTTTTAAGCATCCCATGCAACTCGGAGAGATTCTTATCCATTCCATGCATGTTATAATTCATCACAAACTGATTATAACTTTTAGGCAATGAATTAAGAATGAGATCCGTGGCTAGCTCCAATGGGATTGGATAGCCAAGTTTCTCAAGGTGCTCTACATAACCTTTCATTTTCAGCATGTGAGGACTCACTTGTTGCCCTTCATTCATTTTGCAAGTAGTGAATGCAACAATGGTCTTGTACCTCTCTTGCCTAGCTTGTTCTTGAAACATGGCTCTTAACTCCACGCCTATCTCATAGGCTTCCAAATGTTCCAAACTTTGTTGGAGTTTTGAGCACATAGTAGCAAGCATGAGACAGCTTACATCTCTAGAATCATTACGATGTTTCTTGTAACTGTCTCTTTCTGCCCTTGGGGCAGTAGGTTCTGGTTCAGCAGGAAGTGGCCCATCGAGAATGTACAACTTATCTTCTTGCCTTAGAACAATTCTTAGGCTACGGATCCAATCCATAAAGTTAGTACCATTCTCTTGGAGCTTATCCTTCTCAAGGATCGATCGCAACGAAATTGATTGAGTGTTAGCAGTCATTGTCTACAAATATGCAAAATTTCCAAAATTTAATAAGTACCATTTTTCCTTAAAGAAATAAATAATGTATTTTTCAAACAAAAATACTCCCACTAAATTATATAACCTTCATATATATCCAATGTATAATATAATTTAATTGGGCTAAGATCCAACTTTAATTTAACTTTTGAGTCCACGGAGGCGGACCGCTCAAAACTAAATTAATTAGGTAGACAATCATGTCAATCATATCCCATATGATTCTTAGATCCTTTTATGAGATTCTTTGAGAAATCCAATTTCAAAAAGCATGTTTAATCTCATCTTTTGCCTAGGCCCAAAACCGTTTTGACGCCTAATTAAGTCCAACCATTTTAAACGCATAGGAACCATTCAATTCAATGTACCTTGCGGAGGCAAGCCCACATTGAATTAATGAACCTCATCTTTCTCATACATGAATAAAGTTAATGCACTTTGCGGAGGCGAACCCACATCAAAATCATCCATGTATTGGCAAGTGTTTTAATCATGGCATGGCATGGCAATGAAGGACTTAAAACTTTCTTTGAAGGTCCATCACATATAGCATACAACACATTTATGAGCACATAATATAAACATGTTACGCATCAAGTTTAGCCACTAAATTAATCTCCATTAATTTAAGCATAATATTTATGTGTCATTAGTTTCTCTATAATTATGAGGATGAGACTATTTCAACTTTGGTTATCATCATCCAAATCAAGACAACAAGAAGTGCGGCCGAAACTAATCCATAAGGCATCCACAATTCCGCAGTAATTCGAGAAACCAAGAAAGTAGTCCATGTGGCCGAAACTAAGCAATAGATGGTCTCGATGAACGTAGGCCAATTGCATCCACAATTCCACATGGATCTCCAATCATTGAATCAAGAACTTTGTTTCTTAATTTTAGCAATTATGAACTCTTCATAATTCTAACTTCGTTTTATCTTTGAAACTTTGATTGCGATCAAGTTTGGGAAACACAATCTCGATGAACGCAGATTAGCCATCCAAACCTTGAACCAATCTTAGAATCACAAGACTAAAACAAATAGGAAAATCAAACCCCAAAATCCACACATAAACCAACTACCCAAAACCCATTCCAGATCAGCAGGTCTGGACTGGTTCTGTTACTGGTTTTGTTGAATTTTTTTGAAAATTCCAAATTCTGATTTTTACAAAAATCAGACAATCTGATCAACATGTGCGGCCGCCCAAAACTCACTGTGCGGTCGCCCAAACATGTGCGGCCGCCCAAGTGATTATGTGCGGTCGCCCAAGATGATCAGAATGTACATAATTTTGAAGTTCGAAAATTTTGCCTCAAAATTGTTTTTCTCCGATTATCAAAACTTTGATCCAATAAAAAATTAATAATCAACAAGTCTGAATCCATCATAATTTATTTATTGCGATTGAATCGTGCGATTAAAGTTGCAAAACAATAACCACATAAAATCACATAACACATAAACATCATATATTCCAATATTCATATCATGCAAGGCACATAAACTATTTATATACACACAACATGATCTAGGTATTGAAATAATCAACATGAACAGGGCTCTGATACCACTGTTGGGTTTCGGAATAACATGCGCAGCGGAATGTAGCATTTAAAATTTATGAAACCCAAAGCCCATAGATCCATTCATATGATTAAGTCAAATACAACAATATGAATAGAGGAAAAAAAACTAACCCTTGATGACTTTGAATTCTAGCTTTGATCTTGGTGGAGATTTGAAGCTTGGTCACAATGAAAGTAAGAACACAAACTTTGAAGATGATGAGCTTCACCCTCTAGCGATATCCACACCACGAACGAATATCAAGGAGCTTCTTGATCTTGGTTCCTAGACCAAAAATTATGAAACACACTTTCACAATATAATATGACTATATGGAATTTTATTTGTGTATTATTTTGTTCTTCAATCAATGATGTCTTAGAACAAAATAAAACCTCTCTCAAACTCTTTTGAGACTCATACAAACATTGGTTAAGAGTGCTGGCCGAATTTAGTCTTTTATACAGAAGTAGGACCTATTCCAAATAGGAAACTTGTGTCAAAATCCTTCCAAAATTCGTTTCCTAATCAAATTAGGAATCTGCCACCCGACAGTACTGTGCGGCCGCCCAGAATCCACTGTGCGGTCGCACAACTATCTGAAACAAACTGGTACAAAACTGAGCTAAGTGTGCGGCTGCCCAGTCCATACTGTGCGGTCGTCCACTTCCCCAGAATTCCAAAATTTCCAAAATTCCAATATAGTCCTTTTAAAGGTTCGTTCTCTTGTGTGTGACCCTCTAGGATTATACTAAGTTGGCAATGGGTTCAAACATGAAACCATAAGATATGATTAGGTTCTAGCAAACCGTCATACCTACCCAAATAGTATAACTAGATACAAGTTCGCATTCCTTTAGAACATGTCATAATCCTTTTGTCCACGATGTCATTGAACACAAGTCATGGTCAAACAGTCAACTTGTTTTGTTCAATACTTTCTTGATTCCGAATATGTTGATAATCCAAATGACATTGATCCAATCAATTCATTTGAGTCCGGCCGAACATTTCATCAACATCATTCCTATGAGAGGCCCAAGCTTGACATCTCTCCGAAGAGGGACAAATCCATTTAGCTTATTATTCTTCCCTACGTGAATCCGATTATGCCAATCATACCCTTTATAACTTCCCGGTTAAAGGTAGCGTTTGAATATGTCAAACATAATGTTCATCAAGTGGAAGACTATAATAACTTCATGTCTAAGGATTCGAATTACATAACTAATATGAGATATATGTACGACATAGACCATGACATAAATCTTATACAGCGGGTCATGTCCAGTACCTTGTTCCAAACAAGTACCCATAAATCTAACATGATCATCCCATGATCATTTAGCCTTTATACTAGTGCTTAACAAGTTCTAGGGACGGAGATTATTATAAGTAAACATGAACAACAATAATAATCAAAACATCTCTTTATTGATATGAAATAAATGATAACAATTACAACGTTTATTAAACGTGCCTAGGGCACCACTACCAACAAATAAAGGTGAGAATAAATCTCAATAAGCTACTAAAATGCAACTACGTTAACAAATTTGAATAATGCGCTGCTACTGGGAGCTTTTGGGGTAGTTTGAACCCAAGACCTCTTGGTCTTGGCTAAGACTCCTAACCACTATGCCAAGCTTCTTAGTTAAAGGTTTGGGGTGGGGGTGCAACACGAGGACTTCCCAAGGGGTCACCCATCTTAGTACTACTCTTGCCCAAGCACGCTTAACTGCGGAGTTCTGATGGGATCCGGTAAAAAAAAAAAAAAAAAAGACAATACTTTTCGCAAAAGTGTTACATCACAAATCTTTATGAAAGACAAACTAGGTTTTATTTCATTCCATATCTAATATGGTATCTGTTAAACCTCCTTAGATGAAACTCAAATTAGTGTAAGCGCAGCTGGTTCCAGCACATAATCCAGAGGGTTAAATAAAGATCAATTTGACTTTTCATGAGGTGAAAAACAGCAGTTTGCAGACAATCTGCATATTTCTGTAACAGGAGCCGTACGGCTCATCCTTAGGCGTACGCCAAATTTGCAGCCGTACGGTTGTTGTTTCCAGATTCTGTTTTTCTTATTCTGCAGACTTTCTGCGGAATTCTCATAAAGTCCATGATTCAAATATTCATTACTTTGATCAGATTAGAGTACAATAATACTTTTGCCATGAGTTATCAAAATACTCTCTATTGTTACTTTAATGGACTACATACATCAATATGTATTAATCCAAAAAGAGTACTTCGTTTCACTACTATTAGTAAAAGGTGTCTTGATCAATTTCCAAGATTCACATATATCTCATGATTCGAAATCATGTGAATTTAAAAGCATGTCCCATGGAATTTTAGATATGTGTTTCTTATCATTTGATATAGACATCAATGCTCTAAGAATGTAACACTTACATCCTTAGATTCGGATTTCCATTATTTATGTTATACTCATTATTTTGTTCTTCCACGATAAGGATATAAAGTCCCATTATATGATTAGCAATACAATAAAGCAAATCATATTTAATGGAGAACTTTCTTATTCAAAATAATAAATATCCGTAACCTTCTAATATTGCAGCAATTTCTCACTCTAACTCGTGTTACTATTCTCTTGATACTCTCCCTAATGGCTGTAAGGGTCCTTTTGTTTTGGATCGCTCTTCCACCTCGTATATCCGGCTTAGATAGTCTTATGGCTAGATTTCTGTATAGGCTTTTTTCTATATTTTGTAGTCGCCCCTCCCTTTATTGTAGAGGATCTGACAATATGTGTAAGACCTCCCCCCTAGTCTTTGATTTGCTGGTGGTTGAGGTTGTCATGACCCCCACCATGTTTGTAATTTATTTTTCTATTAATAAAATCTAGGGAGGTGCCGCCCTCCTTTCGCCCAAAAAAAAAATAAAAAAAATCCGTAATCTTCTAATGAAGAAGTCAAAATAATATTTCTACTTAAAGTAGGAACATAACACCATTTATTCAAATCAAATATGAACCCACTAGGTAAAGAGACTTCATAAGTTCCTATGATTAATGTTGCAACCTTTGCATCATTATTACAACATAGGTTAATCTTTACATTCCTTAAGTAGTCTTTCTATTTCTCAAGTCTTACACATTTATACAAATGTGAGATCCATATCCGGTATCCAAATACCTAAGAACTTAGAAGTAAAATATTAACATAAATGCTTGAAATGGTAGTCCTACTACCCTTCCTTTTGATCTTTTAATTCAAATTGTAATTTCTCCAATGGTCAATCACATTGTCATGGAAGCAATTACATTATTTGGATTTTGGTTTAGCCATAAACATTTCTTTTAGGCTTGACAACTCTTTCTTGCCTTTATCTTAAATCCTTTTCCTTATTAACCTCTAGAGTTTGAGAAGGTTTCTATTTGTTATTAAGAGCATATTAAACATCAAATGTCGCTTATGAATTAATATTAAATCCGTTGTTAATTCCAAACTAACTTGATAACCAAGCCATCTAAGTTAATTAATATGTCTCTTTATGTTCAAAACATGAGAACTTATCAACATACCTTTCATTCATCACATGAATGTTAGCCTCTAATCAATCTCAAACTTTTCTTGCCTTTCTTGCTTGTAGGAACGCTTCCTACGTGATTGCTTATCACATAAGCATTCATATGTTTCACATACTTCTAAAGTTCTAAACATATGGTAGGAAGTCATAAGATAATTGACATCTATAGAATCATCCACATGTTTCTAATTAATGTCTTTGTCCATCCTTAAGGCATTAGGTTCCTTAGGAATAGGATTCATAAAGAATGCATAACTTCTGATCTTGCTTTAGAACAATTCTTATGCTCATGACTAAGTCAAAGAAGTTATTCTTATTTTCTTTAAGTGGGGTCTATCGCAGTAATAAACAATGATTATAGTTTTTAAGACATTCTACAAAATATGCAAATAAATATATACCTATATTTCATATTATTATCATTTAAGAGATATTTAATGTATTTCACAAATACTCCCACTAAATTATACACCTTCAAATACAACTCTTGTATAATATAATTTAAGTGGGCTAAGATCCATATTTCACCTAACATTGAGTCGGCTAGGGCACGACCGCTCAAAATCAAGTTATTTAGGTAGATAACTCCTTATCAATCACATTATATGTAACTCTTAGATCCTTTATGAGATTTTAGACATCTTATGTCTAACATGTTTTAATCTCATCTGTGCCTTAGGCCCAAAACTCTTTTGATAGCCTAATTAAGTCAAACCACTTTAAACGCATAGGAACCGCTCTTTCACTCATCTTGCTCATACAAACATAGAATTAATGTTCCTCGCAAGGGTTAGAGCCCGCATAAAAATACACGTGTACTTACAAGTGTTTTAATCAAGGGTTGGCATAAGACTTAAAATTTATGAAGGTTATTTATATAGAGTCATGCATCATATATTTAATTATGTCAAACATAATATAAGATAGTCTTTGCATAATGTATGTTAACTATTCAAATTAATTAACAGAAGCAAAATCTTGTGATTTAATTATGAAGCAACATTATGGGGACGGAATCTAAATTCTCTGTAAACAATTTACAGATTGGATATTTCATTCGTATTCCCAGAAACAAGGTTTAAGCCTGCCATTGGTCCATATAATGAATTAATCCAAATTTAGTTTCCTTCTATGCAAACAATTTGCACTTTGTTTATAGGGATAAATTCTAAAATTTTTGAATCCTCAAAACATCTAAAAATTGAGAACACAAAACGCACGGTCGAAACTAAGCCATAAGGCAACCACAATCCCGTACTAAAATCAAGAAACCAAGAATCTTCCATACGATCGAAACTAAGCAAAAAGGCATCCACATTTCTGTATAGAAGAGAAACTTGTTTCAAGATCATTCATTGTCTCATCAATTTCAAAGACTACAACAATTCTGAACTCTTCAGAATTCTGATTTCTGCACTTTTCTGGATTTAATCATATTTTAGGAAACACGGTTTCCAAACCCTACCATCTGAATAAACAATTTATTGCATACACAAATTAGATCTAAATTATCAATACACAAAATCCAATAATTTATTGATATACCAAACATGCAATTATTCATATGATCACAACAATGTAATAATCACATAATCCCCATATAATCATGCTAATAAATTTTATATCTCATATAAAACTCAAATCACTTATTCATCTTTTCCATCATGCAAAAATCATATAATCGAATTAAATAATTTTAAACATGATATATTAAAATAATTAACGATGAACGGGGCTCTGATAACAATGTTGGGTTTTGATGCATCATGCGCAGTGGAATAAACATATGAAATCAAACACCCATGAGCCCGGATCCGTGCATATTGATTAAATTAAATACAGGATGAAAGAAACTAACCCTTGAAGCTCGAATCCATGAACACAGACTTTAAGGTGCTAAAGCAAACACCCTCTATCGGTATTCACACGTCGAACGGACTTAATAGCACCTTCTTGATTGATTGCTAGATCCAAGGCTTGATGAAGAAACGATTTCCTCGTTGGAATTATTTTGCTTCTTTGATTATTGAGTTTTGATGATTCTAAATCTCAAAACTAATAATCATACCTCTCTATATTTTATTGTTTCTAAAACAATGTATTATGATTTCACAAATCACCATTAGGGGCTGTCAAACCCGGCTGCATATATTTATATGAGAGTTTTACCTAATTCCGTTTGGGATCGGGATTCCTTGTCACACAAGAGATCCAAACAAACTGACCAGAATCGGAGCCCCGGCCGTACGGCTTTAGGCGAGCCATACGCCATCAAAGGCATGGTGGTCAATTAATTATCCCAGTTTTTCAGCCTATTTCCAATCCGTTCTATTGTGTGTGACCCAATAGGATTATACTAAGTTATCAACGAGTCCGAACCATTCAGAACCTGTTGGGTATGCTTATTATAAACCACTCCTATTACCTAGATTTGATTGATCCCATAACCTAATTTTATCTTTTGTGGACTTTAGGTTATATTGTAAGAAGTGTTAAAACTTTATTTCTAGAATAGTCACACAAGAGATCCAAACAAAATGTATCTCAAAGTGTTCGAGACTAAGAAAATGACATAGAATCTAAGATGGAAGTTGACCAAACTTTCAATCTCAACCTATCTTGACCGCAACTCCTCCGCTATGCATATTACACTTGACCGTGTGTTTTTATTGACCACAAAATTCATAGTGTAAGCATAAGGTTGAATTTTGAAAAAGGGTTGAAATTTTAAATAGGCTATTCACCCCCCCCCTCTAGCCTCTTTTCATACCCTTATTGTGTCTTTGGGACCAACAAGTGGTATCAGAGCAAAAACCTTCATAAAACTTCTGTTTTTCAAGCTTAATAGCTTGGGTGCGGATTCAACATGGCAAGTCAGAAAGCTATGGCAACGGTTAACTACACTCACGTTCCAGCGTTCGACGAAGATAACTTTGACGTATGGAAGCACATCATTCTAACTCAATTCTACTCCATGGACGAGCAACTTGGTGATTGTCTTACCATTGGACCATACTTCCCAATGAAAGCTAATCCGGATTCAGAAACCAATGCAGACATACCATCGATCAAGAAACCAAAAGCTGAATAGACTGATGAGGAGAAAAGATTAGTTAGAATGGATGTGAAAGCAAAAAGCATACTTTTAAGTACCTTGAGTATGTCACAGCATCGACAGATTATGGAATGTTCTACTGCAAAAGATCTTTGGGATGCAATTGAAGATTACATCGAAGGAGATCAAGCTTTCAAGGAAAGCAAAAGATTTGCGATTCAAAGAAGATTCAATAAATTTTCTAAGATTCCCGGTGAATCACTTAGAGCCACTTATGATCATTATTGTGAGATCGTGAGTACTTATACAGCACTCGGAAAGAATCTTACCAAGAAAGAGATCAATGTTAATTTCCTCGCTGCTCTTGGTTCTCAATACCTTCACAAAGGAAACACTCTTGAAGATACCAAGCTATTAGATGATATGTCACTCAGAAGCCTTTATGCCAACCTCAAGGTCTTTGATATCAAGCTTCACAACATTGAACAAGTTGAAGGAAAAACAAAGAGCTTACCATTAGTCGCTCAAAAGGAAGAAGTGATCGAAGAAGAAGATCCAAAAATCTCCACATCAGATCTACTTGATATGGACGATGATGATTTTGCTATGTTCGTGAAAATATTTCAAAAGTTCAGAAAGACAGCAAGACCCGAATCATCAAGCAAAGCTCCATCAAGGTTTTCAAGGAGCAGCCCCTTAAAGAAGAAAGAGAACTTCAACTTCTCTAAGAAGAAAGAAGATCTTGTTTGTTTTAATTGCAGGAAACCCGGTCATTTTGCATCAGAATGTCCAATTCCCAAATATGAGTATATGAAGAAGAAAAGCAACTTCAATCCAAGGTATTCTAAGCAAAAAGGAATGATGGCTGAAGAAGACTCTACCACAAAAGAGTTAGCAACATGGATAGAGTCAGATTCTGATGAAAGCGATAAGGATTCTGAAGAAGGTCACATTTGTCTGGTCGTTCACTCCGATGATGAGGATGATCATGAAAGTCAAAGTATGAAACCCAAACGGAAGAGTTACTCAGCTGATGAACATGCTGATAAAGGATTCCTAACTCCAGTTCAAAAGAATGGCGATCTTCTGTTTTCAAGATGTGATGTAAGTGCAGCAAAGAAGGCTCTACTAAATCCCAAAGTAAAGGAAGTTCTGCTTACCACTCCTCAAGTCAAGTTTGACATTTTCCCCGACGAACAAGAAAAGATGTTTATGAAAGCTGAACGGGTAATTAGTAAGTTTTCTGGCATGAAGGAAGCTTTAGCACTTTAAACTGAAGAGATTTTCCAGCTTAAGACGGAGAAAACTCTATTAAGATCTGAACTCACCCTCCTTAAGGAGCAGATCAAGAGTATGACTCCTCTTACTGATCGAAACCGTTTCTTAGAAGAACAAAATGCCATATTTAAAGTTAAAAACGATGAATTGGTTGCTGAGATAAACGACCTTAAAAGGATCACTAATGAGTGGACCAATTCTCGTGTCACTATAGAACAAATCTAGAATCCCAAAAGTCTAGTGGTGATAAGGAAGGCTTGGGATTTCAAACCAGTGACAACATTAAATTTGCATCTTATTGTGAAAGAGATGAGAAATTTACGAAGCAAACTTTGGAAGGGTCAAAGGCTAAACATCAAGGATCTAAGGGTAAAGGACAATAACCAAAGAACAAACTAGAGTTCCATTATGTCTACCCTAAGAAACAAACTGGCAAGGCCTTAAAGTTGAAAGAAAAAGCCATGGAAGATCCTACCGTAGAGGAAAACTCTAGTAAGGTACCCGAACCCAACCGCGCATCTACCTCAAGTCACGGTCGAGTAGCCTTCAAAGGCATGTCGACTGCAAACAAGGGTCATGCGGTCAAGTTCAAGAAAATGAACTTTGTTTGGGAGCGATCTTCCGTACCAGTTAACGATGTTGTGCTCAAGACCACAACGAAGTTTGTTAACCCTCAGTTGGGTGGCTTCCACCACTGTTCTATGTGTGATGGTTATGGTCACAAGGCTGCTGAATGTCTTTTGAGATTCACACCCAATCCTAGAAGGAATAACCCTCCTTCTGTGAGGCAGGTGTGGGTTGTCAAACTAACCCTTTGAACCTTGTTCTTAAATGTTTATTTTATAGGTCCTCTGCTTAATGACTGGACACTCCAAGGATAAATCAAGTTTATGGTATCTCGATAGTAGCTGTTCAAGACACATGACCGGAGATATCAACTTATTGGAAGATGTCCGTGAAGAGAAAGGTCCATCAGTAACCTTTGGAGACAATAACAAAGGAAAGACCGTAGGATATGGAGTCATCCGAAAAGGAAAAATCACCATCCAAGAAGTCTCTCTAGTTATTGGTCTATAACACAATTTACTCTCAATATCTCAGTTCTGTGACAAAGGATTGCAATGCCACTTTACCTCAAATTTCTGTCTCATCAAAGATAACATATCCGGCGTCACCTTGCTCAAAGGGATTCGTAAGAAAAATGTTTATGTTGTTGATTTCAATTCATCTTGCATTTCTTCTAATCTCTGTTTTGTAGCAAAGAATGTTAGCGAAAATAGTTGGCTGTGGCACAAAAGACTAAGTCACTTAAACTTCAAGTATCTCTCCAAGATTGGAAGAGAAAATCAAGTTCGTAGTCTACCCAAAGTAGCTGATCACCATGATGAAAAGTACACCGCTTGTTAACTAGGCAAACAAACAAAGGCGTCTTTCTCCAGCAAGACCACACCTTCAACTTCAAGATGTTTGCAACTACTACATATAGACTTGTTTGGACCTATGTCTACCGCAAGTATTGGTGGAAATAGATATACCTTAGTTATGGTAGATGATTATTCAAGATATAAGTGGGTTGAAATGAAGATCTCAAAGGATGATTGCTATGACATTTTGTCTGCGCTCTTTAGACAGCTCCAAACACAAAAGGAAGACAACATCGTTAGTGTTCGATCCGACAATGGTACAGAATTCAAGAACAACGGTGTTGCTCAGTACTGTGATGATCATGGTATTGACCACAACTTCTCTACTGCTGGAGTTCCACAACAAAACGGTGTAGTGGAAAGAAAGAACAGAACGTTGATAGAGGCTGGAAAAATGATGATTGCTGAAGCGAAGCTACCTCAACACTTTTGGGCTGAAGCTGTCAACACAGCATGCTTCACTCAAAATAGATCCCTCGTCAACAAGACTCGCAACAAAACTCCTTATGAACTTTGGAGAGGAAGAACCCCTAACATAGCATACTTCAAGATATTTGGATGCAAATGTTTTATACTCTACAACGGTAAAGAACATCGAGGTAAATTTGCTTCTAAGGCCGATAAAGGTATATTTATTGGGTATGCTAAACACTTAAAAGCTTTTCGTGTATCTAATTAAACCACTCTTAAGATAGTTAAATCTGTCTATGTTACATTTGATTAACATTCTCTCCATGAGCCACATATGGCTCCAAATGTTGCTGATGATTTTGTTAAGCTTAATGAGATAGGTACAACTCAACCGCAAAATCAATCAACACAAGGAAATTCATCTACCTTAACTGCACATCTATCTACCTCACATGAAGCACCAGAAGCTACTGCATCTGCTGCTGCCTCAAATGGAGTTGAAGTTGAAACCCCCATAAATGTGGAAGAACCAATCCCTCAACTTACCTATGATTGGGATGGCACAACTGATGTACCACTGGAAGATTTACAACCACCATCAACTCAACCAGATATACCTCAAGAAGTTCATGACGTCAGAGATCACCCAATTCAAAACATCATTGTTGATTTGCATTCTGGTGTTCGAACAAGAAGATCAAACTATGATGCACTTACCGCATTCAAATCTCAAGTTGAACCCAAGAAAGTTGATGAAGCACTCTATGACTCAAGTTGGGTTGTTGCTATGCAAGAAGAGCTCAACTAATTTGAAAGATATAAAGTTTGGACCTTAGTTCCAAGGCCACAAGATCAAGGAGTGATTGGTATAAAATGGGTGTTCAGAAATAAGATGGATGAGAATGGAAGCATCACAAGAAAAAAAGCTAAGTTGGTTGCACAAGGATATTGACAAGAAGAAGGCATTGATTATGATGAAACATTTGCCCCCGTTGCAAGACTCGAAGCTATACGGATATTTTTAGCTTATGCCTCTTACAAAAGATTCAAGTTATATCAAATGGATGTCAAGAGTGCATTCCTCAACGATGAATTTCAAGAAACAGTCTTTGTTGCTCAACCACCAGGATTTGAAGATCCCAAATTTCCAAATCATGTCTACAAACTCCGCAAAGCTTTGTATGGACTCAAACAAGCTCCAAGTGCATGGTATGATACCCTATCTAAGTTTCTCCTTGAAAAGGGATTCAAGCGTGGTAAGATCGACACAACTATATTTATTGCTAAATATCATGATCATACTTTATTAGTTCAAATATACGTAAATGATATTATTTTTGGTTCTACTAATGAATTGTTTTGTAAGCGATTTGAGAAACTTATGAAAAGCAAATTTGAGATGAGCATGATGGGAGAATTAACATTCTTCCTTGGGCTACAAATTAAACAATATGCTGAAGGCATCTTCCTCAATCAAGCAAAGTACACAAGAGATCTCATCAAGAAGTTTGGACTTGAAAATGCAAAAGCATACGACACTCCTATGGCTGCTGGCAACAAGCTAGACAAAACTTGAAAGGTAAAAAGGTATCAAACCTTGTACTGAGGTATGATTGGCTCTCTTCTCTATTTAACTGCTAGTAGGACATATATCATGTTTAGCGTTTGCGTTTTTGCTCGCTATCAACCAGATCCTCAAGTAGCACATCTTATTGCTGTTAAACGTATTATTCGATATCTATCCGGGACTATTAAAATTGGACTTTAGTACTCCAAAGATTCATCTTTTAATCTTATAGGTTACTCAGATGCAGATTATGCAGCATGTACTATATTTACAGGAAAAGCACAAGTGGAATGTGTCATTTCCTTGGAAATTGACTGGTTTCATGGGCAAGCAAGAAACAAGCCTCAGTCTCTGTATCTACCACGGAAGCTGAATATATAGCTCCTGGAAGCTGCTGCTGCCAAGTACTGTGGATGAAACAATTGGTCGACTACGGAATCAAAGAAGAAAATTGTCCAATCTATTGTGACAATACATCTACCATTGCTGTATCCAACAATTCTGTCATGCATTCAAAGACCAAACACATTGATATCAAATACCACTTTCTCAAGGATCATGTGGAAAAAGGTAATATCCATCTAGAGTATGTGAGTGCCGATGACCAAATTGCAGATATTCTCACCAAGGCTCTTGATTCGAAGAGATTTAGGTATCTTAGAGGAGAAATGGGTATGCTAGAACTTTAATGATATGTCCATATACTTTATATGTGCTAACTTTTGTGTTTCAACTAAGTTTAAAGTTTAGCAAGGAATTCACGGTCATTACACCACGGTCGACCGCAAAAATGCCGACCGCCCATACTCAATTATTCCACTTTGACCGTGAGCAAATGAAATTCCGTCAAGGCTTTAGAGAAGCCTACAGCAAGGGAAAACGATGACATTTGTTCACTGCTTTGAAGAAGTTTTTTCTTGGCCAAGGTAACATACCTAACCGCAAAATATCACGGTCAAGCACCTGACCGCAAAAAGCTAGGTGACCAGGTAAGTGTTTCTAACTTAGCAAATCTTAGGATCATCCTAGTCATCCAAAGGGGTAATTCTGTAATTTCCTCTTTTCCCTCGTTTTTATTTAATTCAAATCATTTGCAATTAATTTTATTCCCTATTTTTGTCCGCCGTCACTATCCTTGCATTTAATGAGATTAGACATAATTGGTCAAATCTTTGAGTTTTGCAGAGTTAACCTCCCACTTCTCTGCACAAACCGGTCCACTACCCCTCAACTCCACCTCTCTGCAAACTATTTTTCAGAAACTTTTCCTTCTCTACATCTCTCTACTTTCTCTCCCTATACTCACCCAGTTCTATCTCTCACTCTCTTATTCGAATCTCTCTCATTATTTCTCTATATATATGGCTCCTAAACCCTCTCAATCAGCGAAAACATCTAAGAAATCACAAGATTCATCTTTTGAAGACACCATGTATGATTTCTTGACCCAAATCTCCTATATCTTTTATTGTTTTTGGTTTTGGCGGGTTCGAGAAAACCCTTTCATATTCCTGACTGGATTTCTGATTTTCTGGGTTGATTTCATCTTGATAATGCTCAATCTTTGTTAGATTCTTTTTCGAGTTCATTCCCATGCTCAGTTTCGTGTTTCATTTACAGTGATCTCTATGACATGAATTTTGAAGCTTTTATTCACAGTTTTTCTTGTTTTTCCCTTTTTGATTTCTGGATTTAATGTGTTCTTGATAGTCAAATTGATGATGGATGTGTGCTTAATCGGTTCTTGTGCTTCTAGGGATGTAATTTTCATGTCTTTTCGCGCTTTAGAACCATTTCTGGATTCTCACCATGAACAGTGTTCTTGGTGTTCTTATGATGTTCTTCGTGTTCTTGAGAATCTACTTTTTAATCTTTCAACCTTGGTTACACACACTAATTAGGTGTTTGTGCATGTTTTGTTCATTTTCGTGATTTTTGTCTAAGTTTTTACTTCTATCGACCGCACGTTGTTCTATAAAGAATCTTGTCAACCGCACCTAGTTTGACCGCTATGATTCGACCGTCACTTAGTCAACCGCTTTGATTGTTCATCCCTAACTACTCATTTTTTTCAGGATGAAAAATCGTTTATTCCCGGTTGTGTGTTGGACCATGAGGACCTTATGAATGATGCCATTCGAAGGAATATCATCAAAAGAATGAATAGATCTGGCATTTTGAAGTATTTCACTATGAATCAATCGTACCATCTTCCAGCTGCGATAGGAGAATTCTACTCGACCGCCAAAGAGATTAAAGGAAGAGATGACAACAATAATCCACTTGACTGAATTGAGGCTAAAGTATATGGTCAGAAAGTTGAGATAGACTATACTGAAATTGCTACCGCCCTAGGACTCGATATTGACTTTGAAGCCCCAGAATCTCTAACTTCTAAAGAATGTGATGAGCTTGCAATACGATTGATTGGCTCCACGGATGTGTGGACTCCCTACCGGAAAACCTTTCCAGAGGTTATGTATTACATTGGGCACCTGGTTGGCCACGGTCTGCTATGCAAGAGTGGAAACCATGGTAACTTCAACCTGTCCTAGTGGCACCTCTTTGCCGCCATCTATCTGGGAAGGAAGATGAATTGGCCCAAGATTCTTTACTCTCTGTTGGTTGAGCAAGTCAAGGACTACAATAAGAAGATCAAGGAGAAGGCCCGTACCAAGTACAAGAAGAATTCAAGACTGCTTTCTCTAATCTTCAAATATACTCCTGAAATCCGGGCCGAGTTTGTCAAGGATAAACATGCTAGGGTGGCTATCTCTCCATCCAAGATTTTTGATATCAAGACTATGAGGATAAATTTCCGAAATAGGTTTGGTGATGTTCAATACCAGGAGTACCTAGCAAAGGATCGTAAGGAAAAGTATGTTCCTCCCAACTACACTAAAGCGGCAAGAATAGCTTTAAGTCTAGATCAACCGCATGGTGATTCTGCCGGTGATCAGAATGTTGATGACGATAGTGAAGGAGAAGAAGCACGGGAAGCTCGGTTGGTTAAGGGTAAAGCAAAGGCAAGTGTATCGACCGCACCCCCTCTCAAATCAAGACCCTTAACAGGGATTAAGTTTAAAGAACCAGAGTCTGTAGGCTCCAAGTCTCTATCCCCTCCTCCCAATCCGGTCTCCAAATTTTCCGTTCCTCAGAAGCGAGTCAAGTCTACCGTTCCTCCTCGCTCTACCACAGTAAAATCTACCGCCTCCTCTCCTACCGCTCCTTCCATGTCATTGAAACCTAAGACTCCTCTCCCCTCATCATCTTAGGGGGAGAAATCCAAGAAAAGGGATCTATCTTCGAGTCCCCAAAAGGTTTCCAAGATGACTAAGGTTACCTGACCTCCTCCATCGACCGCTTCTCCTGATTTTACCCCATCCGGTTCACTTATTCCTGGTAACCGTGATGATGTCGTTGAAGTTGCTCCATCCCAGCGCTTCAAAAAGGCAACCAATTTCTAAACCAACTCGTGGCTTGATTGATGAACCACTGATGATGAAGTTGAGGATGTGTTTGACAATGGTTCAGAACATACTGATGATGATAATGCCGGTGATGATGTTGAAATTGATAAGGGTATCAATGCTGATAGCCCTATTTTTAGTGATGCTGAAGAGGTTACTGCAAATGTTGAGAAGCCTGGTGAGTCTGAGAAAGAAGTTGAAAAGGATGTGCTAGTGCCTGAGGATGAGGGTCACGGTCAAGAGGATGACCATGTATCCAGTGACCACGCTATTGATGTTTCTGGTAAAATAACCATGTATCCACTCAGGCCATCCACTTCTGAACCTTCGGTCGATCCAACTGCCCATCTGTTGACCGCCGTAGAGATGCTTACTCAGGTCAATCTGGATTCTCAGACCCAGATCTCTAAGATGACCGCCAACCAAGCTGTTCTTCAAGGTGAAATTACGGAGCTGAAGTCTGCAAATTCTCTGCTTCAGGACCACGTTACTTCTCTTCCCTCTCAATTGCTTGAGACCTTTAAGGGGGGAGAGAGTATATATCAAAGGCTGTATCAGACGCCATTTCCGGTCAAGCAGGAAGCTCTTCAAAGCTCGATCAGGCTGGCAGTTCTACTTCTACCGCTTTGATTTCTCCAAGTGCCTTCATGGTAACTCCTGACTTTATGAATCAATCATTCCTCATTCAAACCAGAGCTATCATGAAGTGTTTTTCAAAGGAAGTACTAAAAGCTTCGATAGATATCTCTAAAAACATCGAGGATGTTAAAGATGATCTTTCGCTAGAAGTGAAGAAAATAAGGTTATCTATTGAGAAGGATGTTGATGTTACCCTCAAAACCGCTATGTCTTCCTTGACTGAAAATTTGAGCAGGAAAATGGAAGCCTTCAAACAGGCATGATTGTCCACACCACTCGCATTGACGGCCAATCCCACAAAATTGACTTGCTATCCAATAGAGTCAACACAGTAATGAACAGGCGTAACCGCCAAGGAAATCAAGGTGCTAATCAGGAAACAGGAGCAGGCTATGGGAATGTGAATGCTCAAGGTAAATTTGATGATGAAGATGGTTTATGTGCCTATCTTTATTCCCGGTCTCTCCATGCCCTCCTATCGCTTTCCTCTCTCCGACCTCACTCAAGACGATCTTTATGAATTTGACCACTTTTAGTCTACCGTGATCTTTCCCTTTCGTAACTCTTTTGATTGACCGCATGTGGTCGTTTTTAAACAATTTGTGGTTTGTCCCAAAACAATTTATTTTTATGTCTTTTATTTGGGTATGTAAAACTTTATTACTCTTTTGATTCTGCACTCCTATGCTTAAATGAATATTTCTACGGAGTGTCTTGAATGTCTCTGTTTGCTGCATTTGCTCTATTATCGTTATTTTCTCTAAATGCACAAACTTATATATTTCTATCGTGCTAGGATTAGAATTTGTTTTTCTTTTTTATTCTTTTTAGGATGATAGAAATCTATGACATTGGCTTAGAGTGTGCATTAACTTGGGGCATGAAATAAATAAAATAATATTTTCCTGAAAACATGTTATTACCAAGTATAATGAATTAGCCTTTGTTATAGTAGGTAATGGTCTCAATCAAATAAGGGGAGATTGTTGGGTATGCTTATTATAAACCACTCCTATTACCTAGATTTGATTGATCCCATAACCTAATTTTATCTTTTCTGGACTTTAGGTTATATTGTAAGAAGTGTTAAAACTTCATTTCTAGAATAGTCCACTTTAGTAGTATAGGCTTTAGATGGATAGGTCTTAAAATTATCTAAGTCTGGAAATTTAGTGGTCAATGCCTTGACCGTGAATCACTTGACCGCAGGTCAGTGACCGAGAGCTTCATGGAAAATCTTGTCTGCAGGTTGTCTTCGAACCTTGACAGCAAGCCACTCGACCGTAAGGTCTCGACCGCAAATGAAGACGTCCAAGTAATCAAGGTTTGTTCAAACTTAACGATGGTCACACTTGTGTCCAAAACTATGGTTAGTTTAGAACGTTGCAAAATTCAAATTTGAATATCTGTTAGTGGGATCACCACTACTCTGCAATAATAGGACAACTCAGACTGAGCTCCAATAAGAATTCAATAGCTCATTGTCCTTCAACTTGAACCCCAAGTATTTCTAACGGCTAGTCTCTCATTCAAGGCTATAAATAGTCCTTGAGTTTTTCATTGAACATTGCTGAGATTCAAATAGAGAAATTGCTGTTGAAATACTTGGTGATTGAAGATCATACTCAAGATTTACAGAATCATTTGAATCTTCAAGCTTTCGCCTTCAAACCTTTAAAGATCTCCAGCAACATTCAAGTCATCTCAAGTCTTGAAACACACAACATTCATTAGGCTCTACAATCATTTAGATTTTAAAGAGCTTCTGATTCTTACACACACACTCACCCCGATTGATCAATCACATAGATTGCATCATTAGGGATACACTGGTCTAAGTCTAGGATTTGTTCTTTATAGAAAGTAGGTGTTGATTCAATACTTCATCTCTGTAATCTGTACTCACAAGAATCAATATATACCTCCATTCAAAATCCAAGACTGACCATCTTGGTAAAGGACGTAGATCTTTTAACAAATCGAACCTTTCCAAATACTTGTGTCATTTACTTACTGCACCTTACATTCTGCATTTTACTTTCAAGTATTTTTCATCTTGTTCTTTATTGTTCATATTAATCTTGTTTGGTTTAGTGTTTGATCTTTAAGATTTATGAAGTGTTGTGAATTGTGTTTGTTTGTTCAACTTATTGCCTAAGCTAAAATCTGACTAACTTATCATTTTTGCCAATCCATCAAGACAACTTTCAATCTCAACCTATCTTGACCGCATATCTCTTGACCGTAACTCCTCCTTGACCGTACTCACTCGACCGTAACTTGGTTGACCGTGAGTGCTGGTGTTCCAACTCTTAGAGATTTTAGTCAAAACCAACTCTACCTTATTTCTATTGAAAACTTCCGCTGTGCATATTACACTTGACCGAGTGGTTTTTATTGACGGCAAAATTCATAGTGTAAGCATAAGGTTGAATTTTGAAAAAGAGTTGAAATTTAAATAGGCTATTTACCCCCTAGCCACTTTTCATACCCTTGTTGTGTCTTTGGGACCAACATAACCCGTAAGTCATAAGCAGAGAGCAAGCCATTATGACTACCTAATTCGTATAACTTTGAAAGTCCAAAGTTACTTTATAGAACATATCACAATCCCTTTGTCACGCGATATCATATTGGACATAAGTCATGGTCCACGTCAACTTATGTTATCCATTGCTTTCTCGATCTCGAGTAGATTGGTATGAGCAAATGACATTGAACACATTAATTCATTTGGGTACGGTCGTACACTATCATCAATCTCACTCATCGAGTGGCCAAGTAGATATCTCTCTTGAGAGAGGGACAAATCCCATCTTGATTTATCATTCTTCCCTATAAGAATCTGATTATGCCAATCATAGCCTTTATAACCACCTGGTTAAGGGTAGCATTTGAGTACATCAAACATAATGTTCATCATATGGAAAACCATGATAATCTCAGGTCTAAGGATTCAAATAGTATGACTATTATGAGATTTAATTATGACATTTGACCATGACATAAATCTCATAACGGGTCTATCCAGTACCTTGTTCTCCAACAAGTACCCACAAGTTTAATCCGCATCATATGCACCATAATCATCATATGATTATCCATTAAACTCATGCTAGCCCTTCATAAGTTCTAGGGACAATGATTATTATAATAAACATGCAAAAGATATAATAATCAGGTTTGTTATCTCTATAACAATGAAGCTATGATATAACGCATAGTACTTTCTCAAGGGCATAATATCCAACAACGTGATCGCCAAAATTTGTGCGCTCGGCGGATTATCCGGAGTAGGGTTGTACAGTGTGACACAGAATAGTGGTAGTGTGTAAGGATAAGTCTAGTTATTTTTAGAGAGAAAAATGAGAGTTTTTTTTTGTTTTACATGTATGCAATGCAGAAAGCGGTAAAGTACAGGGGCTAATAGAAATATGTACATTAACGTAAGTAAGCAGAAGTATGCGCAAGTAGTATAGTAAAGCATATCAAAGTACAAGGGAGGTATAAAAGTATGTGAAATCATGATATTAGCGGAAGTTTGACACTCTATGTTTGAAAAAATTTCAAAGCTACTCCCCAACAGAGTCGCCACTGTGAATACCCCGTTCCGATGCAGCGACACATGGGAAGTTTCTTATTATTTATCTTATTTTATTTATCTATGGGACAGGATATTCAAGTTTGCATTTAACTTATTAGAGTCTCCATATCGTTTTATTGAGCCAAAACATTGAGAAAAGCTAATTATGCAAAATGAAAGTTACGATAGAAGAAGAATATTAAAGTGATCACTATTATCGCCCAATAAATCGGACTTTCTATCATGATTAGGGAGAGTGTTAGTTGTATGTTAGTGTTTTAGACCGTGTCTGAGGATTCCCTACGTTCCTCTCATATGAGAAGCTCAGGTCAGCATAGTTCGTGCAGTAATTAGAATATGGAGATGAAGCGGGATCATGCATGAGGGAGAGGGAGGAGAAAGAAACATGCAAGATGATCACATCCTAGAATGATGATTACACTATCGATATGATCGATGTGTGATCATCGTCATTCATCATAAGAGAGTTAATGATCATGGGAATATTTACCTAAAGATAAGGGTTTACAAGTAGTTCCTAGATCTTATTAGGGTTTGATGAAACCCTAGATCATCATAGGCTATGGAATAACATATGTATATGAAGATTAAAACCCTAATTATAGCAATATAACATGAGTTTAAATCTAAGAACATCATGAATGTATGAAGAACATATGAAAAAACATGTATAAAGGAATATCGTAACCCTAAATCTAGCATTTAGTAATGAATAAATTCTAGATCTAGCATGCATATTATGAACAACATCATGAATGTATGAATAACACAATAAACATAGGCATAAAATAAATCTACCCTAAGAACATGGCAAGAACATAGTAAGAAATGTAAGAACTCTCACCAATCTTGGCAAGAAGGAAGCCAAATATTCTTGTAGATTCGCCGGACCTTCGGGATTGCTAGAAAACCTTAAACTTAGAGCAATGGATATTACAGGAAACTTTTAACTAAAAATTTAAAGAGTAATTTAGGAGCCTATGATGAATCTACAGGAAGTCAAGTCACTATTTATTGATAATAAACTCGTACTTCTCTTTAGGTGGAATGGAGTGTTGATATTGTAGAGGTTTGTTTATCTGTTCCCGTGATTGTTCGAGGTAAGTGACTTTTACCTCTTCTAGCTTTTTCTTAAATGAGTGTTATTTTACTAAAATCATTTTTATGACTTCCCTTCAAAAGGAAGTTATTATTTCAAAATTGATTTTCTAAACTCGGACCAAATATGCGTATAAGGTGATTATCAGCGTAAATGTTTATCCAAAATATTTGTGCACGCATTCAATTAACTATGTCAGTGGATCTCGCCATCGGGATAAGTGTGGTAAACAGTGGACCTCGCCATCGGGTTAAGTATGGTAAACAGTGGGCCTTGTCACCAAGCTAAGTGTGACTATACAGTGTTAGACCCAAGTTTCGAAACTAGGTTTTAGAGTACCCTTTTATAGGGATTAGTGTACAGTGGGCCCTTCCATAGGGATAAGTGTGGTCATAGTCATTTTAACTGAACTGCATAAATGTATTCCAAATTATTTGTTAAAGTGTTTATCAAAAGTATTTTCTTTTACTACTAAAGTGATTTTAAAGTATTAACTGTTATCATTTTCAATGTTGTGAACTAGTGACTTTTAAGTACAAAGTGTTTTGTGAAACGATGTTTAACTGTTTTAGATATTGGTCCAACTAGTAGAAGTATTTGTTACTTGCTGGGGCTTCGCAGCTCATTCTTTTATTATTCCAGATAACTAGCGGTCGTAGTGGTAAAGCTGCTTGCATTGGAAGAGATTGAAGAGATAACAGATCGCCAAGTATTGTTTTATCTTATATTTCAGTTTATATGGTTTAAGGATTGTTCAAGTGAGTGAACATATAAATTATGAGTTAGGATTTAATCTAACGAGTGACGTTTGGCTTAGAGAACGTTACTTATTAAATTATGGTGTTGGAGACTTAAACATTTTGGTTGACAATATTAATTGAGGCTAGATTGCTCTGAATTCCTTGTAGTTGATATTTGTGTGACTCAAGTGACTAATTGATGAAATGTTAAGTGAGACATTCCAGGCTTTTGGGGTTTTCTTAATAGCTTGTGGTCGTTGTCATGCCCTTGGCACGTGCTTCGGGTTTGGGGTGTGACAAATTTGGTATCAGAGCATAGGTTTGATCTTTAGGGTTGACCTAGGAATGTGTAGTTAAGAAGAGATAAAATGGGAATGTTTGCGTATATTACTTGAGTGTGGAGATTAAAATGGTTTATTTCTTAGCGTGCTTAAAGTTATGATCTAATACGTGTTAATGACTACTTTTTTTTTTTTTTTTTTTGGCTAAAGGAGGACGGTACCTCCCTAAATTTTATTAATACAAAAATAAAGATACAAACAAGGTGGGGAAAATGACAACCTCAACCACCTGGAAAAAGAAACTAAAGGGAAGATCTTACATATGTTGTAAGGACCTTTACATAAGATGGGGGGGGGGGGAGTGGCCACAATAACCGGAAATAAGCCTATACAAGAATCTAGCCATAAAATTATTTTGTTCGAATATTGGGGTGTTTTCCTTGTCTAAAGCAAGAAAACCTAGACATTGCGAGGGAAATCAGAATTGTTGAGGAAGAGAAGGTCCCTTTCTTGATCCGCTGCCATGTTAGCTAAGAAATCAGCCATGCTATTACCTTCCCGAAGAACATGAGTAATTTGGACAGCCATACTCTCCATAAGACGATGAATATGATCAATAATATACCAAACAGCCCATGGAATATGATACTCCCTAAGAATGATTTTCAAGAGGACTTGGGAGTCAATCTCTAACCAAATATTCTGGAATCCGAGAGAATGAGCCATAAGGAGACTATCCCTAGCCACCATAGCCTTTGCCACCATACTAGAAGCATTACCATAGAAATTAGCAAAAGCCCGAATAGAATTACCATTATGATCTCTAAGGATACCTCCACCCGAAGCAAGACCTGGATTGCCCCTAGACACTCCATTTGTGTTAATCTTAACCACAGAAGGAGAAAGGGCCTCCCAAGAAACCAATCTGATTTTAGGAGTAACAACAGAACCATAATCCAATCGAAACAATGCTGCTAAATGAGCTTCACTGGGAATTTTCAGGAAGTTAATTGAGAATGCCAAAGCGAGATGAGAAACTTGATCACAAACCTTATGGAGGATGTTGTTAAAGCGCATGGAGATCCCTTCAAATCTGCTTTTATTTCTAGCAACCCAAACCTCCCAAACAATAATAGCCAGAAGAATGCTAATAAGCCAATGAGAAATGCTGTTCTTAGGGTGAGAAGGACCATGCCACCAACTGAGCAAGGATTGACTAAGCGAACCAGCAACCATTCGAATACCACAAGCCATGCAAAAATAAGCCCAAACTCTCGAGGCAATAGAACCACTAAAAAGAATATGATTAATGGTATCTTCTCTAGGATCCAAACAACATTCACATTTAGAAGCACAATGGATACCTTTAGATCTGATCCGATCATCAGTGGGGATTCCTCCATGTAAAGCATGCCATAAGAACACCGAAATCTTCTTAGGGATGAATTTGTTCCAGCAGCAAGAAAAAAGGGCAGATTTTGGTCGACTCACCCGACATTCTTTCCAAGCAGAGCTAACCGTGAACTGTCCAGAGGGAGAGGGACGCCAAGATGGAGTGTCTAGTTTATCCGAGAGAGTAGTAGAGTGATTTTGGATAAAAGATAAAAATTGCTGCCCATGAACTTCACGAATATGATCTATGCGAGGCATACCATTATCAAAGAGTGAAGAAATTTGTACATGTTCATAAGGAATAGGACCCATGTCTCCATCTAGCCACTTTTCATGAATTGTAATATCTCCTCTACCAACCCGCCACACTAGCCTATCCTCCACCAAAGGTTTAGCTGCCATTAATCTTTTCCAAATGTGAGAAGAATAGGGAGTAAGGGATGCATCCATAGGGTGAATATTCCAACAATACTTAGTAAGCATAAGCTTACTCCAAAGGGAATCTGAACTTCTTAAGCACCACCACAACTTCATAGCAAAAGCCAAAGCTATATCGTCAAAATTTCGGAGGCCCAAGCCTCCTTCCTCAACCGGTTAGCTCATTTTGGCCCAAGAGAGCCCATGGCACTTCTTTTCACCATCATTGCTGCTCCAAAAGGATCTCAAAATAATCTTTTCCAATGCATGAATTACCCCCTTGGGAGGATCAATAAGGGATATATAATAAAGAGGCATAGCAGCGAGACAAGATTTGATCAAGGTAAGTTTGGCTCCAAAAGAGAGAAGCTTACCTTTCTAAGAAGAAGGAAGCTAAGGAGGATCCTTCTAATGTCAGAGTAGATGCCACTCAAGACTTTCTGGATAGTGACTTTTACGAGAAGAGGGCGAATGGGCTTCCCGGTAAATTCCAAGCTCTGGATAGGCCTCATGTGTTTGCAAGACTGACTCCCTCGGTGTTCAGTCGGCTTGATGTTCCTCCCGGTTTCGAGATACCTTTGCACAAGAGGAAGAGGAATGACAAGATGGATCGCGGTCAAGCCCTTACTAAGTCAAGGAAGAAATAGATCCTTAGGAGTATCGAGAGATTGCCATAGATAGACCAATGTTTAGATTTTTAGTATTTTATTTATTTTCTTTTGCAAGTTGGTATTCATGTTAGAAATTTTCTTATTGCTGTCTTGAAATGCTTTCAATTAATAAGAAGACAAGATTTTGATTTTATTTATTGAATAGACCGGACCAAAAGGCTGCCTACGTTCTCCTTTTACATCAATTAAATAAGGAGCTCAGGTCATCGTAGTTCTTGTTTAAGAAAGAGAAAAATACGTCTGCTGACTGACATGTCTCGTACGAGACATAGGTGTCTCGTACGAGACATAGGTGTCTCGTACGAGACATAGGTGTCTCGTACGAGACTGTCCCCTATTATTATTTATTTTTCTTTTTTTTCTTTTTTTTTATGCACACCCTGACTTTTGCCTAGACCGCCCTTTCAGGTTTTCAATCTAGCGGGCTTCTTTTCTCGTGCTCTCTGCTCTAATTTTTGCCTAGGCCGCCCTTGCGGGTTTTCAACCTGGCGAGCTTTCTCTTTTTTTTTGTTTTTTTTTTTTTTTTTGCGAAAAGAGGACGGTACCTCCCTAGATTTTATTGATTAAAGAAAAATTACAGAGCAAGGTGGGGGACATGACAACCTCAACCACCGAAGAAGAAAACACTAGGGGGGAGGCACTACACAGATTGTAGTGTCCTCTACAATAAAGGGAAGGGGTCCTACCATAAGAAGCAAGTAAACGATACAAAAATCTAGCCATTGACAACTATATGTATCTAGCCATAGGAGTCTAATGAAAGGATCTTATTTAATTCTAAGCGAAGGGATAGCAGCCTTATCTAGCTTTAGAGCACCTCTGCAAACTTTGGGGAGATCCGAAAAGGAAAACCACACAAGGTTAGATCGAACGTCCACAGCACTGTTGGCCAAGCCATCAGCCACCATATTACCTTCACGCAAAATATGAGTGATCCTAGTAGACATAGAATCCATAAGAAGATGAATGCGCTGGATAATGTAATGGATTGCCCAAGGAATATGATACACTTTGGTGATGATTTTTACAAGAACTTCAGAGTCAACTTCTATCCAAAGGTGGGTTATTCCGAGATAAGAAGCAATGATCAGCCCATCAAGGACGGCTCTAGCTTCAGACCACATATTGGACCGACTTATGAGTAGTACTTCTTCAGCTTGTCTATGTTAACGGGCTTCGGCAGTTGATCTCCATCTAGGTCTGCGAGTTGTACCGCTCCTCCGGAGAATACTTTCTTGACTATGTAAGTGCCTATCCATCTTGGTCCCCACTTTCCCATGGGATTTCCAGGACGATGTTCACATAGGACAAGGTCCCCTTCTTTGATGTTTCTAGACTTGACTTTCTTATTGAATGCTCAGGCCATTCTCCGTTGATACGCTTGGATATGCTCGGCGGCTCAAAGTCGTCGTTCATCTAACAGAGCTAGTTGTTCATAACGGCTGTCTAACCATGCGACTTTGTTCACTTGGTTTTCTAGGAGAACCCTTAGTGATGGTACTTCTAATTCGATTGGTAGCACTGCTTCCATCCCATAGGCTATGGAGTATGGAGTTTCACCGGTGGCAGTACGGATTGAAGTACGGTAGCCCCAGAGTGCAAAAGGTAGCTTGTCGGGCCAGTCTCTGCCAGTCTTAGCCATTTTCCTAATGATGGTCTCGATGGTCTTGTTAGCAGCTTCGACTGCTCCATTGGTTTGTGGTCGGTACGGTGTTGTACTCTGTAAGTAGTTGGTCGTACTCTTTCTCAAAGTGTGAGCCATTATCATATATCATCTCATGAGGTACCCTATATCGGCATATGATGTTGGTCTTAATGAACTCAGCCACCTTTCTGGCATTTAAGACCTTGTAGGATTGAGCTTCGATCCACTTAGTGAAGTAATCAACGGCGACTAACACAAATGAGTGCCCATTATGACCTGGCGGTGAGACTTTGCCAATGAAGTCTATTACCTATGTAGAAAATGGCCAAGGGGATGTCATGGGGTATAACACGGACGGTGGTGCGTGTTGCAAGTTGGCATGTATCTGGCACTTGTGGCATTTCTTAACCATGTCGGTGCAGTCGGCTTCCATTGTAGTCCAATAGTACCCTAGTCGGATGACTTTCTTTGCTAGCATATTGTCGTTCATGTGGGTTTCACAAACTCCTTGATGGACTTGGTCCATGATTTCTACCACTTCGTGTTCGTCGGCACAAAGTAGACACTGCTCGTGGTGTTTCTTGTAGAGGCGATCACCTATAATAATGAATTGGGTGGCAAACCGTTTGAGGGCTATCTTCGCTTTAGGTGATGCGTCTGATGGAAATGTTTCGTCTAGGAGGAAACACCATATATCATAATACCAAGGTTTATCGTCTAAGGTATTTACAGAAACAGGGCCACACTCTTCTTTGCAGTCGTGCAGGTCTATGATTGAGTAATAAGCAGGGGTCGTCCGCCTCGCGACTTTGAAGGTTTTAACCTCAGTCCATTCGGGGATCTCTACAAGTGATGCTAGCATGTCTAGCGAGTTTGCTAGGTGGTTCTTATCTCTAGGAAGATATTACAAAGTGACCTCTTTGAACTGTTTGACCAAGTCTTGGAGATGGTCATTATATTTCTGGAGTGTAGGATCTTGTACCTTCTATTTCTTGAGTGACTGATAGATTATAAGTTGTGAATCTCCGTACACCTCTAGTTCGGTCACATTTTTTTCTAAGGCTGCTTCAAGTCCCGCTATGCAAGCTTCGTACTCGGAAATATTGTTAGTGGCCTCAAAGTCAAGGCGGATTGCGAGTGGAGTGTAGAAATCTGAGGGATCTACTAGTAACATGCCAATGCATATCACCGTTTATTGGCTGCGCCATCGAAAAATAATTGCCACTTATTTTCTGCTATTGCCATGATGTCCTCATCAGGGAATTGCGGGTCTTCCCCCTTCGCTTCATCGCATGGAAATTCAGCTAAATGATCCGCGAAGACTCTTCCTCTCATGGATTTCTGTGTGATGTAAGTGATATCGTACCCCGCGAGCATAAAGTACCACTTGGCTATTCTAGAGGAGACATGTGACTTCTCGAGGATATATTTCATTGGGTCCATTCGGGCAATCAGTTGTACATGAAACGCTTCAATGTATGGCTTTAGTCTCTCAGCCACCCATACCAGTGCAGCACACGACTTTTCTAATGTGGAGTAATTCAGTTTAGCCCCTTGGAAGTGACGATTGACAAAGTACACGGCGTTTTCTTTCTTCGAATCGGGTTGCTTTTGTGCTAGCATAGCCCCTAATGCAGTGTCATTGACTGTGAGGTACAAGGTCAATGGTTTCTCTTTATATGGTGGAGCCAACACTGGTGGATTCACTAAGTACTCCTTAACCTTTTCAAAGGCTTCTTGGCACTCTTCGGTCCATTCTAGGGATGCATTCTTCTTGAGGAGCTTAAAAATGGGCTCGCACATCGTCGTGAGTTGATTAATGAAACGACTAATGTACTGAAGGCGACCCATGAATCCCTTGACTTTTCTTTGGGTCTTAGGTGGAGGCATATAAATGATGGCCTTGATCTTAGCGGGGTCTGCTTCTATACCACGCTCAGTGACCATGTACCCAAGGACCTTTCCTTTCACTAGCCCAAATGTGCACTTGGCCAGATTAAGTCTCTCATCTTGTGGTGTCTCAACCTCTCAAAGAATTTTCTGAGGTTGACAGAGTGGTGCCCATCGAAGCCTTTGAAGTGTATGATCATATCATCAACGTACACCTTCATTTCTTTATGTATCATGTCATGGAACAATGCAGTTACAGCTCTCTGATAAGTGGATCCGGCATTTTTGAGTCCGAATGGCATGACTGTATAGCAGAATGTCCCCCAAGGTGTGGTGAACGCTGTTTTGTGTTGGTCCTCCTCAGCCATGAGGATCTGGTTGTAACCGGCGAATCCATCTACGAATGAACGGACTTCGTATTTCGCGGTATTTTCAACGAGCATGTCTATGTTGGGAAGAGGAAAATCATCTTTCGGAGATGCTCTGTTGAGGCCACGGAAATCAACACAGACGTGGACCTTTTCATTTGCCTTGGAAACCTGTACAGTATTAGCCAACCAGGTTGGATACTCTATCACTTTGATGAACCCAATACTCAGGAGTTTCTCTATCTCTTTTTTAACATGTACCGACCACTCTAGCTTAATTCTGCGGAGTTTCTGCTTGACTGGCTTTGAATCGGGAAGCAGCGGTATCTTGTGCTCAACAATCGAATTGGCTAGCCCTGGCATATCTTTGTAGGACCAACCGAACACATCTACGAATTCTCGGAGAAGCGCTATGAGGGCTTGTCGGTCTTCCCCCTTGAAGAAGCTGCCAATCTTGGTCTCTTTCGGATCATCGTCCGTCCCCAGATTAACTGTTTGCATTTCTTCGGCATCAATAGGGCCATTTCCGCCACGAAGACCTACTTGCTTATTAATTTCTTTTAATATTTGTTCATTTTCTTGATCTATCTCGTCATATGACTCATTATTATCTAATTCGTTAGAGTTATTAGTTAATTCATCATTTAAGACGCTGGCAATCTCAGGATACTCAGAAAGATCTATTTTTTCATTAAGAAAGTAGGGGAATACACATTTCGCGATGGCATCCAAGTCCTCTTGTGTGAGCTCATCGGTAGCGGTATCTAACTCTAAAGTAAGAGTTACAAATTTTCTTTCTCTATGGGGATGGGGAGTACATATCCTAATTCTTTGGTCAGGAAGTCTTCACTTGCTATGGGTCCCCCAGTTGTGTACCAATTCTGGATGGGTTCGTCACATTTCTTGATGAGCTTGGTGTAGTCTTGGTTCGGAGCGTCCTCCTTGTCTATTGCATTGATCAGAGTGTCCTCTAGCTTGCAAAGGTTGAGAAATTGGCGCAGTAGGTCTTCTCCCAACACAAAGTCCCACTCACTGTATGGTTCGGCCTTGGTACCCCCTAATTCTCGAGGTAGCCACGAGAATTGCATCGGTTCTGTTTCAAGCGAGTATGGATCACAGTCACTGAAGATTTCAAAGCCCGGTTGGCGCTTCCCCCTATGGTCAATCCATGGTTCGGGGAATATGAAGTATGGCAAGTTTTCCCCCTCGCGTACAAAGTTGTTATTTTCCATACTTAGTACAAAGTTGTTATTTTCCTTGTGGATAAGGGGAGAGACATGTACCAATCCCTCGCCGCCCCCTCTAAAGTTTGGGGAAAGCTTTAGGCCAAAACGGTGTCATCTACTTTCATCGGAAGCATGGCCCAAGTGTAAGTTTCAACATGAACACGAGGACAGGTAGGGCTGTTAAACGAACCGAGCCCGTTCGAGCACGGCTCGGGCTCGGCTCGTTAAAGCTCGGTTCGAATGGGCTCGAAGTGCTATTCGAGCTCGAGCTCGAACCGAGTTTTTGAGCTCGAATTTTTATCGAGCTGGCTCGTGTTCGGCTCGTTTGTTCGACGAGCTTTGTTCGAGCTCGGCTCGTGTTTGGCTCGTTAGAGCTCGACTCGTGTTCGGCTCGTTAGAGCCCGGCTCGTATTCGGCTCGTTTAAATCACGTATAACTCGAGCTCGGGCTCGGCTCGATAAGCTCGTTAACACGGGTTATTTTGTTTGTGTTTGGCTCGAGCTCGGCTCGGCTCGTTAAGCTCGAGCTCGACTAAATAATCATCATTATTACTTTTGTAATGAATACATATACATTATATGTATATACAACATTGTACAAGGAATAAATCATAACTAAAATATTTTTATCTTCAAAATGAGTTAAACAATAATTGTACAACTAAAATTAATTTAATTTTTATACATTCATATAATGATCATATAGCGACTATACACATACAATAAAATAATACAATATAGATTGTACAACAACTAAAATTAATTTATTCTATGCACATTCATTATGAAAACATAGAGATATATACATAATAGTCAGGTTTTTTTTCAAAACTAATTTATTATTTTCAAATGTACAAATATTTGTCTTATATTATTTTTCTCATTGAAATAAAAAATAAAATTAACATCTATTATTGTAGTTATATATGCAAGTATATTTAATTACTCAAATATAGAATGAACAAAATGTTTATCATTTACACATACACACACATATATATTATATTTGACATATAAATGCGTTTGCATGTAGAAAAATATTTATTAAATATATATAAATATTTGTCTTATATATATTTATCTATATATATATATATATATATATATATATATATATATATATATATATATATAATATTTATGTATATTGTATAGTGGATATTATATATACATACATGTAACACATATTTATATACATAAATATATGTATGTGTGATATGTGTGTGTCTATATGGAATATTGGATGTTATATATATATATATATATATATATATATATACATTTGACACATAAATGCGTTTGCATGTAGAAAAATATTTATTAAATATATATAAATATTTGTCTTATATATATATATATATATATATATATATATATATATATATATATATATTATTTATGTATATTGTATAGTGGATATTATATATACATACATGTAACACATATTTATATACATAAATATATGTATGTGTGATATGTGTGTGTCTATATGGAATATTGGATGTTATATATATATATATATATACATACATACATACATACATACATATAGCACATATTTATATACATTATTATATACTCCCGCTATCCTGCCCGATTTAGGACATTTTGATATTTTTAGTGTCATACTCGATGTAGTACGGCCAACAAATTGAAAGATAATATTACTTTTGTTCTCATAACCTCCTCCATTCATTCTAGTTCCTCTTAAGTCGGGCGGGACGAACGCCGTATATGTGTGTGTATGTATGATGTATGTATGTATTATATGTATATATACATACATGTAACATATACTATATTATACACTTAGCGTAGCGTACGTTTTACTAAATACAGTTGACTAAGTATAATAGCATCATTTAAATGCTATATACTAACCAAAAAGTTTGTCTAACTTTGACTTTCATGGTCAACTCTATAAAACGTTGACCACAATATGAAAACCTACCTGTCCCTATGCATTTCAAAAATTGTTATGAATTCACTGTTAGAATACGGTCGGCCTCAACTTTTAAATATAATTGTTAAAACAAATAGTTACTATTAATAGTTAAATATAATAGTTAGGTATTTATAGTGAAATATAATAGTTAACTATAATTATTAACTACCTTAGTAACTATTTGTTCTTAAAATTTTTTTACCATAGTAACTATAATAGTTAACTATAATAGTAAAACTATTTGAATTTTGGTTATGTAGAGTCAAACTATTTGAATTTTGATTAATATTTTATGTAAATTATTAATTTACATATTTTATTAATGATTTAACAACCATTAACTACCTTAGTAACTATTTGTTCTTAATTTTTTTTTACCATAGTAACTATAATAGTAAAACTATTTGAATTTTGGTTATGTAGAGTCAAACTATTTGAATTTTGATTAATATTTTATGTAAATTATTAATTTACATATTTTATTATTGATTTAACAACCATTTTTAAATTTTTATGAGCATTAATAATTTAGTGTAAAATATTAGTTAAAGTTTAAGTAAATTTGATAAGTAAATATAAAATTTGGGACAGAAGGAGTATATTACAAACTGATGATATATATACGATTCAATTAATCGTTTGTAATATGAGAAGTTAAATGAACAAGAGATTTAAAAAAAAAAAAAAAAAAAAAAAGTAAACAGGAGGTTACATTTGTAAATTAGACACATTTTGAGTTTAAAAAATAGAAAAAAAAAAAAAATAGTGTTTTTGTTCAAAATGGAGAGAATACTTATCAGAGCTCGGTAAGGCTCGAACTCGAGCTCGTTTGATTTCATAATTTTCAGAAAAATGGTTAAGCTTGAGCTCGGCTCGTAAAGGCTCGAGTTCGAACAGCTCGTGAAAGGCTCGAACTCGATAAGGCTCGAACTCGAGCTCTTTTGATTTCATAATTTTCAGAAAAATGTTTAAGCTCGAGATCGGCTCGTAAAGACTCGAGTTCGAACAGCTCGTGAAAAGCTCGCGAGCGGCTCGCGAGCAGCTCGAAACTCGATTTCATTCGAGCTTGAACAAGGAAAATGGGCTCGTGCTCGAGCTCGATAATTCGTTAATGAGCTCGAGCCCAAAACTCCAATGCTCAGCTCGGCTCAGCTCGTTCACAGCCCTAAGGACAGGTAGCGCCGTTGAACTTGGCTATGTCAGGAGTGCGGAACTTTCGTGGTAGCTTATTGATTGACTTGCGGAGCGCAATGGGGTCAAATGGAACGATGGAGCCCTTTTCTAGACCAAGATGTGCAAACCTTTTTTCGAGAAACTCAGCAGTGGCGGAGTTGATGAAGTTGGTGTCATCACTAGCTTTCTTTTTCGTATCACTTGCCTTAGTATCCTCGTCATCTGAGGAGGAGGAAGAGTCGGATGTATTTGAATCAGAGTCGGAGTCGTCTCCCTCTTATTCCTTTTCTTAGCATGGGACTCCCCGTCTTTGGAGGGGGTTTTCGACTTCTTATTGCTTTTCTTGAGTTCTTGGAGCTCTTGTAGGACGGTGTCTATGTCTTTGGCGTGACGATCACTCTCACGGGCAGCAATTTCGGCTTGTTCTCTGACTTGCTGCTCAAGTCGTGCAATGACGGCTTTGGATGTCTCCAAGTCAGTGATGGGGGTACCGGGCATTACTGGAACCTTTTCTAGTCTCTTGGTCGTGGGATCATGGATGTAAATTACTAAAGCGATTGTGTTGGAGCTACTTTGCTGATCGGACAGACCTAGAGTGCAGAAACTGTGTCAAATCCAGGCTGGGGTCCCAACAAGTCGTCTTTTGTGAAACAGGGTTGACCAACACGGCAGATTCACAGAAGAGGAGAGGTGTCTCGTACGAGACATCTTACCTGACAGTCAGATTTGCAGATTTTAATCCTATTGGTCGGATGGAATTTAATACATTTTGAGAGGTTACTACTCTAGTTCGTCCTGGAACAGTGGATTCTGTCACCCTAGAATATGAGCCCCTTATTTTTCACCTGTATTGCACTCTCCCAAACGGACAATTCGGGAAAAGGTCCCATATTCTCATCGGAATCCACCATTCAATTAACCAAACCTAAGTGATTCCATAGTTGTTTTGCACTTTGTTAAACAACGCATTAATGCAATCAAACATTGTGAATTTTAAGGGACAACCGAAAGGGACATGTTGAACGGTGCGGTCGAAACTAAGCCAAAATGGCATCCACAATTCCGCACAGAATAGTGAAAGTAGGAGAACACAAGCTCGGATTTCCGTAGAGAGGTTCTCCATTCTTTCAAAATCCTTTGTTCAACATTTTACCGAAGGGACATTCGTCATATTCACAAGGGAGGATTATAGAATGTAAAGATGCGTTATCTTGGGCAAAGATTAAAACAACCCTAAGAATCGAACCGACCGATCTCGAGGAGTGTCTTAGTAGATAGTATGTATGCATGAGGTTGATGCAAGGCTTATGGCTAAGGCTCCACATGAACACAGTCTAGGAGCGTGTCACGGAGTGGGTACACCATCTTTGGAGAGACCGGCGAGGGCCATTCGTTAGAATGAGGGTGCTGACCGACATCCGTCCTTCGATTAGGACCCGGGTTTATAGGGTATGTAGTGCAATTATTCTATATGTGTGCACGTGTGTGAGAGTAAAGATCTAGGTGTCAAGGATAAAATAGAGAGTTTATTTTTTGAAAGTAAAACAAAAAACAAGCAATGGCCGGGCCAAGTGGCTGCCTACGTTTCCCTCTTGTGGAGGAACTCAGGCCGTCGTAGTTCATACTAAGGCAAACGCAAGCAAAGAAGAGAATAAAACATTTAGCAAGTACTCCTGCAAAACAAAGGTTAGACTTATAATATATGGGGAGTTTCTTTGTCATTAGGAAGGTCCTAAGACTCAGAAACAGAGGGGGGAGCAGATCTGAAACCCTGTATATGTGTTTGAATTGAACAAAAATCCTTTTTCAAGCCAGAGAGTCAGACCAGCCGGGCAGAGCTGAGATGTCTTGTACGAGACAAGCGATCCCTCATAAGAGGCATCTCATTTGGGGAACATATTACAATACAGAATGCAGAATTTTGAAACAACGATGATTTCTTTCGACGCAAGTCTAACCCACTTACTGTGATCTTCCCCAGCAGAGTCACCACTGTTTGCGCGCGGGTTTTTTGGTTGTTCTCGAGGCAGTTTTCGTCCTTCGATTTTACCCTTTTAGTTGAGAGTCGCCACCATGTTGTTGTCGGAATACGGACCGAGATATCTGGATTCGGCGGTTAAGTTATGAATTGGGAAGGTCAAGGAGCACCCAATTCACCCAATCTAGGATTGGTCTTGCTAAGAAATCATCATCATCGTTTCAAAATCATGTAAAATGTACGCAAAAGGAAAATAAACATATAAATAATTGCTTATTTATTTGGGATGTCGGATCAAATGCTTCGAGACCATCTCCATGAATTGGAGAGGCTCTAGGCTGATCCTTTTGATGGAATCACACTACTTTAAAGACAACGAAGGAGATGAGAAGGTAGAAAACAATGAGTTTTACCTAAGCGTTCTTCAAAAATCCTATGGATGGCCTTGACTAAAGGCTTTGAATCTCCAATGAACTTGACTTGAATGGTGTGGTGAGGGTTTGAATTTCGTGGGTGAGGAAGAGGGACTGATTATGGGAACCTTTTGATCAGATTTGGAGTGGTTCTTGGGTGAATAAGGAGTCTACCCCTTTTTTGGTTCAAGAAGCTCTATATTTATAGGGGTTTTGGACCTAGGGTTTTGGCCAAGAAGGTAAGTTATGGTGGGAATCCAAGACTTGATTCTCACAGATGTATTTTTGGACTCTAGGATCGTCTATTAGGTTTTCCCTGATTGCTTAAGTGTTTGCCAAGAAAAGGAGTTAACATCAACAAGGAATCTGACCAAAAACCCGACTGTCAACGGGGATCTCTCGTACGAGACATCAATGTCTCGTACGAGGCATCTCAGCTGGAATTCACTCTTTGCCCTCTGCAGTATTTTTAATGTTCATTTTGGCCCCTGACTAACGGAGTCAGTCAGAAACTTAACGAAATACGTCCAACTTAACGAGTTTCGACCCAAATCAAAGGTGAGACATAAAAGTAGTGTGACTATGGATGAACGTCCAAAATGGGGTATCTACATGGTGCATTGATAATTCAAATTCTCTTTGATGGGGATTGAAATGAAAACATGATTTAACTTGAGAAGACTAGCGACTTAGCTTATGCATTCGAGCTGCCTACCTATCCCTTTCGGGAATCAAGTCGGGGCGCAGTTCTAAGGAATAAGAACTATTTGGCATCTCGAACCTAAGGGTGAGAGAGTTATGAGGGTGAGAACTATTCGGCGTCTCGAGCCTAAGGGTAAGAGAGTCGTAGGGGTGAGAACTATTCAGCGTCTCGAGCCTAAGGGTGAAAGAGTTATGAGGGTGAGAACTATTCGGCATCTCAAACCTAAAAATAAATCATTCACAAAATACAATGTAAATAAATTCAATGATACACTACACATCATTTGTTGACGCAGAAATGACGGCTGTGTACTGCAAATTGTTGATGTTGGTCGAAAAGCAATCTGCAAGTTAGAGATTTTGAATTGACTTTGGTTTAATTGGCGATATTTATTGTGTCATGAGATTTTTGATTTATATTGTGCAAAAGACCACTATTTTGTGGGGACAATCCAAACAAAAATTTGTCAAAATATGCATTTTATGTGTCCAATTTGACAGTTTTAATTGCTTTCGATGAGTGCATTCTCATGCTTAATTTCAACAATTGGATTCTTGTACCATTGGTAATAGTCTTTTAATGCTTTCTCTTTAAAGGAGTTCGCTTAGATATGAGAACTAACTAGTTCATAACTAGAACATGCAGCCGATAATAAAAGAGATATATAGAAAGTGTGCAGTAAAGCTCAATTTGTATTCATGGAATGAGAGTAGGTTCGTAGCTTCTATTCATGATAGGGAGTCGGAGAACTCACCAAGTCAACATAATGTGGAAAGTGGGGTCGACCTTCGTCTGCATGGGATGGGAAAGAGATATTCTCTAGGCAGATAGAGAAGGAAGAGATTGTATTCCCACCTCCACTTGAATAGCTTGAACCGGGAAGGAACGAACGTTGAAGGAATGAGTTCTAAGGCAGGAAAGAAAGACAGAGAGAAAATAAAGGATGGAAAGACGGGAAGACAGAAAGAGTCAAAAGAGAAGTCATTTCCGCGAGCGAAGACGGATTCAATTTGCTACGAGAACTAGTCGACCGATGTGAGGGATCGAAAGGTGAGAGTAGGCTGTGAGCTCGTGGGACTGCCTACTATGCCGCCCCGAGGCATAGCATATGTCTTCCTCAAGTCAAGCTTGCCATTTCCCATTTAACAATTATTGGCACCCAAAATGGATCGCAGAAGCCTGCAATTGAGCTGTTTTCTCATGCTTTAACGGCCCAATCTCTCAATCAATGCCCTGTGTGCTGTCATCCTATTAGTAAGACGGCTTGTTTTGAAGGTTACTTTACTCGAATCTAAGGATCAGAGAAAGATTGGCAATCTTACCCGTGGGCATCCATGAGAGGACCTATCTTGGTAGATTGGGAAAAAGTAGACAGACCTCTGTCTGAGGCTCGTTCTAGCTCGACAAACTAAAGCCCTTGAGCGATTCCCTCATAGCCTTCATGATCCTCTGCGCCCATGCTTCCCTCACGATCATTGATCTCAGCCTCCGCAAGTTGAGATGGGTCCATAACAGAATGATCAAAGACATCCTGAACTTCAGAATCATAGAACCTCTCATCATCTGAAGAAGTCGAGATCTCACTTGAGTGATCACCTTGAATTAAGCTCGTACTTGGTTACAAACTTGGAAGTTTGCCAATTTGAGGAAGAAAACAAAACAAGAAAATCTGGTTGAAACAGTGTCAGCACGGCCGTGCCAAACGGCTGATCTGCCACTTCTTGGTTTTTTTGTGCCATTTCTTGGTTGGGGAGTAAAAAGGATGGGGGGCAGGTCTGTTCCTTGGTAGGGGGTCACAGATTTGGGAGGTTTTTGGCCTTATAAAGGATGACCAATGCAAATTATTCACACCAACATTAGCTATCTTCATCTCCTCCGTGCTTTGCCTACAACTTTCACAACTATGTTTCAGGTTTGTCCCACTGCTATCAATGTTGTCGAATACCACCAGAAGCTTAATTCTTTGGTAAGGACCTATTCCGTCTTATTTCCAATTTTTTCTGGAGCAATATGGATGGTATAAAACGATGTCATTGGGTATCTAAGAAAGAATTCTATTGGCCTCTTGAAGAATGGGGTTTGGGTTTTAGAAAATTTGAAGAGATGTCTATGGCCTTTGCTATGAAATTGTGGTGGCATTTTCGTTGTGGAGATTCTTTATGGTCCAGATTTCTTATGGAGAAATATTGTCACAATTCCCATCCAATGGATGCATCTTTCCGCACGGGCTGCTCTCATATTTGGAAAAGAATGTTGGCTGCGAAGAATTTAGTGGAGGATCGCTTATTTTGGGGTATTAGAGAAGGTAGTATCTCTATTCAAGAGAATTGTTTGATCCCGAATCTTATTCTTCAAGATTATGCGCATGTTCCTATTGCTTCGCTTTTTCTGAATGGTGTCCCTCGTGAGGACCATATTCGACAAGTATATGGGCAGCAAGTTTTAGACCTTTTGTTGTCTAGACTTGTAACAATTAGTGCTGGGGAGGATATTCCTTTTTGGACTCCTTCTTCAATGGGTAAATTCTCTATTACTTCAGCTTAGAAAGTTTGACGTCAATCTAGAGCTACTAGCAATCTTTTTTCTAGATGTTGGCATAAACATATTCCTCTTAAAGTTTCGGTTTTCATGTGGAAAGTGCTTAAGAACTCCTTGCCCACGGATGATGGTATTCATAAAAGAGGTATTGCTTTGGTTTCCCAATGTGATTGTTGTTTGATTAAATCCTTTGAAACTTTATCCCATATTTTATTGCATGGTCAAGTTGCTAGGGCTGTTTGGCAGTTTTTTGGCGGTCTCATTGGGTTGCGGCTGTTGGTGTTGGTGCCCTAGGCACGGTTGTTGAACGTTGTAAGTTATCATGATAATAAAGAGATAATAGGATTATTATTATGGCTCATGTTTGCTTATAATAATCTCCGTCCCTAGAGCTTCTTAAGCACTAGTATAAAGGCTAAATGATCATGGGATGATCATGTTAGATTTATAGGTACTTGTTTGGAACAAGGTACTGGACATGACCCGCGGTATGAGATTTATGTCATGGTCGATGTCATATATATAAATCTCATATTAGTTATGTCATTTGAGTCCTTAGACATGAAGTTATTATAGTCTTCCACTTGATGAACATTATGTTTGACATATTCAAACGCTGCCTTAACACGGTAGTTATAAAGGGTATGATTGGCATGATTGGATTCACGTAGGGAAGAATAATAAGCTAAATGGATTTGTCCCTCTTCGGAGAGATGTCAAGCTTGGGCCCCTCGAAGGAATGATGTTGATGAAATGTTTGGCCAAACTCAAATGGATTGATTGGATCAATGTCATTTGGATTATCAACATATTCGGAATCGAGAAAGTATTGAACAATACAAGTTGGCTTGTTGACCATGACTTGTGTTCAATGACATCGTGGACAAAGGGATTATGACATGTTCTAAAAAGGAATGCGAACTTGTATCTAGTTATACTATTTGGGTAGGTATGACGGTTTGCTAGAACCTAATCATATCTTATGGTTTCATGTTTGAACCCATTGCCAACTTAGTATAATCCTAGAGGGTCACACACAATAGAACGAATCCTAAATAAGGACTATATTGGAAATTTGGAAAAATTTGATTTTTCTGGGCCTTTGGGCGACCGCCCAAATGGGCTGGGAGACCGCACAAGAAATTGGGCGGCCGCACACCTCAGTTTGGGCGGCCGCACAGTACTGTCGGGGACAGATTCCTAATTTGATTCGGAAAGGAATTTTGGACGGGTTTAGACACAAGTTTCCTATTTGGAATAGGTCTAACTTGTATATAAACATCAAAATTCGGCCAAGAACAGTACCTAAGCTTTTGTGCAAGTCTCCAAAGAGTTTGAGAGAGTTTATTTTGTTCTAAGAAATCCTAGATTGAAGAACAAAATTATACACAAAGAAAATTCCATATAGTTCATATTAATTATGAAAACGTGTTTCATAATTTGGTCTAGCAACCAAGATCAAGTGTTCTTGATATTCGTTCGTGGTGTGGATACCGCTAGAGGGTGAAACTTATCATCTTCATAGTTTGTGATTCTTGCTTTGTTCGTGATCAAGATTTCAAGCCTCCATCGAATTCAAGGTTGCAAAATCAAAGGCTGCAAGGGTTAGTATTCTAGTATTCATATTGTTGTATTTGACTTAATCATATGAATGGATCTATGGGCTTTGGGTTTCATTAAATTTTAAATGCTTAATTCCGCTGCGCATGTGACTACGAAATCCAACAGTGGTATCAGAGCCCCGTTCATGTTGATTATTTCAATACTAGATCATGTTGTGTGTATATAAATTGTTTATGTGCCAAGCATGATATGAATATTGGATTATATGATGTTTATGTGTTATGTGATTTTATGTGGTTTATTGTTTTACAACTTTAATCGCACGATTCAATCGCAATAAATATTATGATGGATTGTGAATTGTTTGATTATTAATTCTGATTGGATCATGGTTTTAATAATCGGGGAAAGACAATTTTGAGACAAATTTTCGAACTTCAAAATTCCTTCTGATGCGTTTGGGCGACCGCACAAATATCCCTGGGCGGCCGCACATGTTTGGGCGACCGCACAGGAGAGTTTGGGCGGCCGCACAGTTCACTGATTCTGTTCTGATTTTGGTTAAAATTGGAATTTGGAATTTTCGAGAGGTCCAACCGAACCAGTAACAAAACCAGACCAGACTTGCTGATCTGGAATGGGCTTTGGGTAGTTGGTTTGAGTGTGGATCTTGGGGTTTGATTTTCCTATTTGTTTTAGTCTTGTGATTCCTAGATTGGTTCAAGTTTTGGATGGCTAATCTACGTTCATCGAGATTGTGTTTCCCAAACTTGACCGCAATCAAAGTTTCAAAGATAAATCGAAGTTAGAATTATGAAGAGTTCATAATTGCTAAAATTGAGAAACAAAGTCCTTGATTCAATGATTGGAGATCCATGTGGAATTGTGAATGCAATTGGCCTACGTTCATCGAGACCATCTATTGCTTAGTTTCGGCCACATGGACTGCTTTCTTGGTTTCTTGAATTAGTGCGGGATTGTGGTTGCCTAATGGCTTAGTTCGATCGCACTTCTTGTTGTCTTGATTTGGAGATAATAACCAAAGTTGAAATAGTCTCATCCTCATAATTATAGAGAAACTAATGACACATAAATGTTGTGCTTAAATTAATGGAGATTAATTTAGTGGCTAAACTTGATGCGTAACATGTTTATCTTGTGTGCTCATAAATGTGTTGTATGCTATATGGTGATGAACCTTCAAGAAAGTTTTAAGTCTTTTTGCCACGCCATGATTAAAACACTTGTTAGTGCATGGGCGATTTTAATGTGGGTTCGCCCTAGCGAGGTGCATTAATTTTATCTATGTATGAGCAAGATGGATGATGTGGGCACGCCCTAGCGAGGCACATCAACCATTCGTTTAAAATGGTTAGACTTAATTAGGCGTCAAAACAGTTTTGGGCCTAGGCAAAGATGAGATTAAACATGCTTTCGAAATTGGATCCCTAAGAATCATATGAGATATGATTGAAAAGAAATTGTCTACCTAATTAATTTGATTTTGAGCGGTCCGCCTCCGTGGACTCAAAGTTAAATTAAAGTTGGATCTTAGCACAATTTCAAAACAATCTCATGAAAAGATCTAAGAGTCATATGAGATATGATTGACAGGGTTGTCTACCTAATTAATTTAGTTTTGAGCGGTGGATCTTAGCCCATTTAAACTATATTATACATTGGATGTCTAAGAAGGGTATATAATTTAGTGGGAGTATTTTTGGAAAATACATTATTTATCTCTTTAATGAGATTGGTACTTGTAAAATTTTGGAAATTTTGCATAAGTTGTAGATGACAACTAAAATCGTTGCGATTAATCCTTGTTAAGGATAAAGCTTCAAAAGAATGGTACAAACTTCATGGATTGGATCCTGAGCCTAAGAATGGTTCTAAGGCAAGAAGATGGGTTGTACATTCTTGATGAGCCTATTCCTAAAGAACCCAAAGCCAGAATAGACAATCACAAGAATCATGAGTATGATTCTAGGAATGTGAGTTGTCCTATGCTCGCGATTATGTGCTCAAAAACTTCAACAAAGTTTGGAACTTTGGATTCACTTCTTGCAAAGAGCAATCTAAGCAAGAGAGGTATAAAACCATTATTGCATTCACTTCTTGCAAAAGGAGTAAAGGGCAATAAGTGGAACCTCACACGCTTAAGATAATGACTACGTAGAGTATCTTGAGAAACTTGGGAGTCCAATTGGATTGGAGCTAGCCATGGATCTTATTCTTGATTCATTTCCTAAGAGTTATAATCACTTTGTGATGGACTATAACATGCTTAGAATGAATAAGAATTTCTTCGAGTTGCATTAACATGCTGAAAAACTGCGAAGATGAAGATATTGGACAATGGTTCTCCAGAGCTCATGGTTCATAAGGAAAAGGGCCAAGTGCCAAAAGAAAGGTAAGACAAGAGTTGTCAAACCTAAAAGAAATAATTATGGTTAAAATAATAACTCTAATTGATGCAATTTGGTAAAAATGGCAATTGGATTGACCATTTAGAATTGTAGTCAAAATTCTGGATGATCAATAAAAGGAATGGTAGTGGGACTACCACTTGGGAATTTTATGTTATAAATTATTATTTCTAAATTTAATTATTGGGTATTGGATACCAGAATAATATTTAAAATGAAAGACTACTTATAGTAAAGTTTTATCTACAAACGGTAATGATGCAATGGTTGCAACATTGTTTGTAGAACACTTGTAAAGTGACTTTACTGATGAAGTAGAAAACATTATTTTGCTAAAAGATAATGAAGGATATTAATTTCTTGTTTGGAATAAGAAAAGTGCTTTATTTATTATGATTTACTTCATTGTGTTATCATATAAATAAATCTTATATCCTAAATCTTGAAGAACAAAGTAATAAAAGCTATAACATAGATAATTAAAATTCTTTATGCATTATTGTTTTGATCAAATAAATAAAAGATGCATATCTAAAATTCCATGGGACGGAGTTTTAAGTCATATGATTTGGAATCACATGATTTATGCAAATCTTATTTACTTGGACCAAGACATCCTTTACTATGATTGGTAAAAGGCTAATATCTTAATTGACCTACTACATTTTGATGTGTATGGTGCATTAAGAAGCAATGCTAAAAGAAATTTTTTATTATACTTGGTAAAACTATTCAAAGACTCTGATTGGATCATGATGACGAATAATTGAACCAAGAATTTGACAGTCATCATTAAAGTTGTGAAATGGTTTCACAAATTAACTTCACTAAGAACATCATTTTAAATGATGTGTCTGCATGGAAGTACAATAACCTTATTGGATATGGTTCATTAGATGATAAAGTCAAATTGATCTTCCATTATTAATTTTGGGGTTATGTATTACAAACCGTTGTAACTACACTAATTTGAATTCCATCAAAAGAGGTTAATTGGTGAAAGAAAACTCGGTTTGTCTTTCATAAAGATTTAAGATGGTGAGACCTTTTTGAAAGGAGTTATCTGGGACACACTCACACTTAAATCTAATAAATATATTTTCATGGGATATCCTAAGGAAACTTGAGGATAATAATTTTACTCATAAGAAACAAATGGTTTGTTAATTATGATGATACTTTTCTAGATAAATGGTTTATCTCTAAAAGAATCAGTGGGAGTAAAATGTATCTCGAATGGTTCGAGACCTAGAAAATATATTTTAATCTAAGATGGAAGTTGAACAAGTTTTCACAAGGAGTGGTGAAAAGTCTGTTCAAGATATACAAATACTTGCGATACATGATAGGATACAATCTATTAGTAGAAATATTGGATATTTCGAAATAGAAAGTATTGAGGTAAAGTTCATTTAGAATGAAGTATTTACCACCTATCAAAGATGCAATATCAACTCCACATTTAGATTAATGGCTTGGAGTCATAAAATCTAAAAGGCAATTCATGTATAATAATCAAGTTTGGAACTTGATCATTCTAACCTAAGGTGTTAAAACCAAAGGAGATGAATGACTTTTCTTGGAGAAAAATGTTACATGGGTAGCAAGAAACTTATTAGAATTTTCATAGTCACATGTTCATATTTGGAATATGAAATTTGACAAAATGATGTCAAAACAAGCGTTCCTCAACGGGAACTCACTTAAGGATGTATTGGATACAACCTAAAGGTTTTGATAGTCAAGAAAATTCTAAAAGGTATGAAAGTTGCGAAGATTCATTGGATGGATTGAAGCAAGCTTTTGGGAGTTGGAATCTCCGTTTTGATAAGTCATAGAGCTTGGCTTGATCAAGAACGAAGATGAATCTTGTATATACAAGAAGATTAGTGGGAGCATGGTGCTATTCCTTATCTAATATGTGGATGACATATTGCTCATTGGAAACGACATTCCTATACTTTAATCTGTAAAGACTTGGTTAAGAAAGTGTTTCGCAATGAAGAATATGGATGAAGCCGCATAAGTCATTGGCATTAAGATCTATAGAGATAGATCAAGGAAGCTAAATGGTTTAAAGCCAATGTACATACATTGACAAAGTCATAAGAAGATTCTGCAAGGAAAATTCTAAGAGAGGACATTTGTCAGTGTTACGTGGATTTTCTCTAAGCAAGACTCAATGTCCTTAAGACAAATGATGAGCATGAGAAGAATGAATGGGATGCCATTTGCTTCGGCAATTGGATCCATCATACCATGATAAGTACTAAGCCGGATATATCTAAATGCTTGGAGCATGACGAGTAGATATTAATCCAACAACCGGTGAGAATCACTGGATGGCTGTGAAACAATTATTAAAGTACTTAAGAAGGACTAAAGAATTGTTATGATCTGTGGAAGGATGGAAGATGATCTCAATGTATATGGATACATGGATGCATGCTTCCAAACCGACAAAAATGGTAGAAATCGCAATCGAGTTTTATTAACAATAGTGAAGCTGTAAGTTGGAATGGTTCCAAGCAGAGTACAGTCACTAATTCTACATACTAAAATCTAAGTATATTGCTGCATTGGATGCCGCAAAGGAAATTGTTTGGATTAAGAAGTTCATGGGTGAACTTAAGATGGTTCCTAGCATTGCTAATCAAATAGACTTTATTAGCAATAATAGTCGTGCTATTGATCAAGCAAAAGGAACCAAGGGCACATCCTAAATCCAAACACATACTTAGGCGTTTTCTTATCGTTCGAGAAATCGTTGATAAGGGAGACGTACATATATGCAAAGTACCTACTAATGATAACGTTACGGACACACTAAACAATGGGACTTCCACAAGCTAAGACATGATGGTCATGTTAGGTCCATGGGTATTGGATACCTAGAGATTGGGCCTAGGGCAAGTGGGAGATTGTTGGTGTTGGTGCCCTAGGCACGGTTGTTGAACGTTGTAAGTTATCATGATAATAAAGAGATAATAGGATTATTATTATGGCTCATGTTTGCTTATAATAATCTCCGTCCCTAGAGCTTCTTAAGCACTAGTATAAAGGCTAAATGATCATGGGATGATCATGTTAGATGTATAGGTACTTGTTTGGAACAAGGTACTGGACATGACCCACGGTATGAGATTTATGTCATGGTCGATGTCATATATATAAATCTCATATTAGTTATGTCATTTGAGTCCTTAGACATGAAGTTATTATAGTCTTCCACTTGATGAACATTATGTTTGACATATTCAAACGCTGCCTTAACACGGTAGTTATAAAGGGTATGATTGGCATGATTGGATTCACGTAGGGAAGAATAATAAGCTAAATGGATTTGTCCCTCTTCGGAGAGATGTCAAGCTTGGGCCCCTCGAAGGAATGATGTTGATGAAATGTTTGGCCAAACTCAAATGGATTGATTGGATCAATGTCATTTGGATTATCAACATATTCGGAATCGAGAAAGTATTGAACAATACAAGTTGACTTGTTGACCATGACTTGTGTTCAATGACATCGTGGACAAAGGGATTATGACATGTTCTAAAAAGGAATGCGAACTTGTATCTAGTTATACTATTTGGGTAGGTATGACGGTTTGCTAGAACCTAATCATATCTTATGGTTTCATGTTTGAACCCTTTGCCAACTTAGTATAATCCTAGAGGGTCACACACAATAGAACGAATCCTAAATAAGGACTATATTGGAAATTTGGAAAAATTGGATTTTTCTGGGCCTTTGGGCGACCGCCCAAATGGGCTGGGCGACCGCACAAGAAATTGGGCGGCCGCACAGTACTGTCGGGGACAGATTCCTAATTTGATTCGGAAAGGAATTTTGGACGGGTTTAGACACAAGTTTCCTATTTGGAATAGGTCTAACTTGTATACAAACATCAAAATTCGGCCAAGAACAGTACCTAAGCTTTTGTGCAAGTCTCCAAAGAGTTTGAGAGAGTTTATTTTGTTCTAAGAAATCCTAGATTGAAGAACAAAATTATACACAAAGAAAATTCCATATAGTTCATATTAATTATGAAAACGTGTTTCATAATTTGGTCTAGCAACCAAGATCAAGTGTTCTTGATATTCGTTCGTGGTGTGGATACCGCTAGAGGGTGAAACTTATCATCTTCATAGTTTGTGATTCTTGCTTTGTTCGTGATCAAGATTTCAAGCCTCCATCGAATTCAAGGTTGCAAAATCAAAGGCTGTAAGGGTTAGTATTCTAGTATTCATATTGTTGTATTTGACTTAATCATATGAATGGATCTATGGGCTTTGGGTTTCATTAAATTTTAAATGCTTAATTCCGCTGCGCATGTGACTACGAAACCCAACAGCGGCTTCATGGAGACTCTGTGTCTCAAAGGTTCTCTTCATGGTTTCAAGATGTTCCTTTAAAGGCTTCCCCTTTTATTAGATGGCTTTCTTTATTGATGCCCCATTTTATTTGTTGGTCCCTTTGGAAGGCGAGAAATAAGGCCCGGTTTGAGGGCTGCCCTATGAATATTAATAAGGTTATCTTGCAAGTGCAACTTCAAATTAAGGATATTGGTAAGGCTTTCCATATTGTGTTTCCCAGTGATTCTTTTGACTCACATGTGCTGAAATTCTTTCACATTTCAGCGCAAAATTTGCCATTCCATCCTCCCCATTTAGTTTTTTGGAATTCCCCTATCCATGGTCAAATTAAATTAAATACGGATGGGGTTTCTAGACACAATCCGGGTATTTCTTCAGGTGGTGGTATTTTTAGAGATCACGAGGGTTCTATGGTTTATGCTTACGGTAATTTTTAAGGAAATGCCTCTAATATGGTGGCTGAAGTTCGTGCTATTTTGGATGGTATTCGGATTGCTATAGAACGAGGTTATCAGTTTTTATGGGTTGAAATGGACTCTGAGGTTCTTGTTAGAATCCTGCATAATTTGTGTCTTATTCCTTGGAATATTTGGCATTATATCCATGAAATAAAACGGATTACTCTCCCCATTCAGATTCGGTTCTCTCATATTCTTCGAGAAGGCAATAAGGTCGCGGATGGAATTGCAAATTTTGCTGCGGATCATGGCATGGATTTCTTGTTTAATTCAGTGATGGAGCTTCCTCACCCTTGTAAGGGGCCTTATCTTAGTGATAAGACCTCAATCCCTTATATTAGACGTTAGCTCTTCTTGTTTTTGAGTTTCTTCAGTTGTTTCATGAATTTTCTCTTTTGGATAGGCTTCCCCTTCCTTTTGTTAAGGTTCTTATGGCTTGTATAAGACCTTCCCCTAGCTTTTCCTTTCGGTGGTTAAGGCTGTCATGTCCCCCACCTCTGTTTTGTACCTTTCTTTATTTTATAAAATCTAGGGAGTGCCGTCTCCTTTCGCAAAAAAAATAAAAAATAAAATAAAATAAAATAGGGAGAAGGCTGAATTGGAGAGAGCTTTCAATGTGCCATCTTTGCTTTCTCTTCGAAATGTCAAGATTAACTGGGAGATTCTTAAAGAAGCTTCCCTTTTCTGGTGTCCCATGACTCATCTTTTCAACTTCACATATGATGGAAATTGTTAGTACCCGATCTGAAGATTGAGAACTTTCTAGACCTTTAGGAGCCTCTAAGAACCTTTTAGGTAATTATAACCTGAGAGGGACTTATCCAGCAGTTCCCCAGAGTTCCTGATTGACAAAATCAAATAGGTCGAAATCTATCAAGATATTGATCAAATCTCGAGAACAAACTGATCAGGATTCTCTGAGATCGTGCTAATCAAGGAATCCCGGGAAAATCCACTGTACGGCTCCTCTTCTCCCGTACGGCTAAGACCAAGCCATAAGGCTCCCCTTACTCCAGATCCTGTTTCCCTATAAATAGAGCTCTCCCCCAGCCTCATAATCATCCTTTTGACCTACGGGAAATCCCTAGCAGCAGCTATTCCCAGCCTCTCCCTCTCCCTCTCAAAACCCTCTCAAACCCTCTCTTTGATATCTCTTTGATCATTAACGAGATCCATCACCGCCGTCAACCAAAGGAGTAAAGATTCAACCTTCGAAGCCTCTTTAATCGGTTTGGTAACACGTTCTTACTCTTGCTTAATCTAGTTTATTCATATATTGCTAGATTTAGGGTTTTGTTCATCATTCCTATTCTCGACCGATGATGATCTAGGGTTTCCACGAAACCCGCACTAGATCTAGGTCACATATATTACATAAATGCTATATTTAGGGTAGTGATCTTCATGTTATACATGTTCATGCATATGTATTCATGATGTTCTTATTATTATGCTAGATCTAAGACTTATCCATGCGTAACATACTAGATCTAGGGTTTTAGTCCTTATTTATGTGCACATAACATAGCCGATGATGATCCTAGGGTTTCATCAAACCCTAATATGATCTAGGAACTACTTCTAACCCTAATCTTCCCCCTGCTTATGCACCATCCCCGCTTCATCTCTCTATTCTAATCATTAATGAACTACGCTGACCTGAGCTTCTCATACGAGAAGAACGTAGGCAATCTTTGGATCCGGTCTCAAACACTAACACACACACACATTGATCATGATAGAAAGACCGATTCGTCAGGCAATAGGAGTGATCATATGAATATTCTTCTCTTATAGTAATTTGACTCCCGAACCCTATTATTCTCATAAATGTTTTTTTTTTTTAATTTTTTAACTACAAATAAAACAACGAGGCGACTCTCAATTTTAATCACGCGTATTCACAGTGGTGACTCTGATGGGGACTTGTTTTTGAAAACCTGTTTCAAAACTTAAGAGAGTCTAACTTTCATTACTTCATGATTTTGTGTGTGTTCTAATTGCCCCACGCATGTCTTTTTCTTCAAAACTACACTTCTGCAATTTCTGGCGTTTCTGTAACTTCGATCCGTACGCCTCCATTGCCCCTGTACGCCTGTATCCTAGCCGTACGGCTCCCCTTTTCTGCAAATCTGGTTCTAACGATTTCCTGCAGGTTTTTGTGTTCAAAACATGTTTAAATATTGCAGATCTGCTTTGCTTATGTTTATTTCATGCTTGAATTCTATAACTATGATTTGTCATGATAGTAGACTTCTCTCATGCATTGCATATTGTAGACACCCCGCCTTGGGCCGCTCACCCCGATTGCACATTTGATTTTGTGTTTCTCCCTATTTTAAGTGTTTCTCGTTAGTTTCTGTTACTTTCGTTAAGTTCCTGACTAACTTCGTTAAGTCCAGGGACCAAACTGAATAACAGTGCTGACTTTCTAGTCCATTCTGTCATTTTTTCCATCTCCAAGGCGCGCGCTTCCATCCTTTGGGGCCAGAGGCGCGCGCATCCCACCACCAAGGCAGGAGGCGCGCGCACCTGGGCGTTAGTTACAGATTTCTGTCCAAGAATCACGCCCTTGCTCCTTTTAACAGGATTTGCCTGGGAAACTGATGTTTGTGACTTGGTTTTAGGACCAAAATCTCACATTCTTCACCTATATAAACACCTCTAATTCACCATTGAATGGGAGGAAGATTTTTATCACTAAGCAAAAACTATACACAAATACTTACTAGGCATTTTCCTAAAGAACCTTTTGAAGGAGTCCTTGAAGCTCTTTGAAGTTATAGGTAAAAAAAGACTACTCTTTTCCCTCCTTTTCTACTTCATCTCTTTTCTCTTTCTTTTGTCTTTAATCAAAGTGCAATCACCCAAACATTTTGGGACATGACACCAAAGACTACTTCACTTCATTAAAGCTAGTCACGAAGTCATCTCCCTACATTCCAAAACTCCTTTTAAACCCCTCTTTTATCATCAAGAACAAGAAGAACATTTCATCATTTATGTAGATTTTGATCAAGCAAGACTAACTTTAGTTGGGCGAGATGGGTGTTTAAGTACTTCCCATCTCGTAACCTAACCCCCGAACCTCATAACAAAGAATCTCTGTTTCGTAATCAAACTTAGGCTACACATTAGGTTTTTCTTATGTTCCTCTAAAATATAGGTGGCGACTCTAAAACACAAATAGACATCCTAGGAATCCTTCCGCCGCTCTAGCCAAGCGGTGGGCCATCCCGGGGTATCTACAGTGGCGACTCCGCTGGGGACATTTGAGGGTTAAACTTGCGTTCTTGATCAAAATCTACATCTTTTCTGGGCATTTTGGTTCCTGATGGGGGAAGCGTGCGCCTCTGGCCTTCCTGGCCTAAGGCGCGCGCGGCCCACATCAAGGACCAGAGTCGCCCGCTTCCTGATGTTCTTCCTGTTCTTCTTCTTTTTTCTACACTAATCATTTTTGCAGGGGTTACAATATACATTCAGGACCAGGGCAATCCCCTGAGTCCAAAGTCTGACAGTCTGACAGGTTTGCCCAGAAGTGGGCGCCTCCCATAGACACTGCGCCAGGCGCGCGCTTCCCACAACACAAGCCAGAGGCGCGCGCTTCTAGGTGGTTTTCCAGAACAGGGTCAGTTTCAGAACAGAGCAGAGTGATTGGGGTGTGGGCACAGTTGCCTGCATCATGGACTGTTTTGGACCTCTTAACTGTTTCTCTTTTGTGTTTTGATTTATTGGTCACACGGGTGATTCGAAAGTTGTAATTATGTGCTTATTTGCTTTTCTTTCATAAAAAAAAAAGTAAAAAAAAAATGTTTTGTCACATTTTGGACCTCACACTACGTGCACAAATCTCCTATGAATTGCTCACTATCGAGTCGCACAAGTTTATAACCCCAAACCCGTCGAGGCCTTTCATAGGAAGTTTCAAGCTCCACCCGACCTTGACTCTTTCGAAGTAGTAAACCTCAACCCGTGGCGTAGTTCATGACTACATGCTGGGGGTGACCTTAAGCCTCTCATTAGCCGAGCACAAGCCAACACAATTCTAGTTAGGGTCTAACACTCCGTGACTGAAGTCGGTTTTCATGTGCCGAGATTTCCCTAAACTAATGTCTTCAAAACATACATACCAAGTGGTTATCATGGACGAAATAAAACTCCGTCCTCAAGTGGTTATTATGGATGAAAATAAAAAATCTGTCCCCGCATGTATGCTTTACTACATTAATTTCGTTTAATCCCGACATGTGTAGGATTCACATACGTGATGGAATCCGATGAGTATATGGGACCGCGAGAAGGTCTATATACTAGTGTGACGATTCCATTATTTTCTTAGAAACTCAAAAGGGATTCCGTCCCTCCGACTTATGTGGTTTTGAGTCGTGTGCCCAATGTGTGCTCTAAGCCTCTTCATGGACCGAAAGTGTTACTCAAGACTGACAAGGGCCTCTTCTGCAATATAGGTCCAATTGGTACTTACAGAGTCTACTGGATTCAGCGAATCGGTTAGTTCGTGAAGTGATTACTCCAACAGCTCCAACAGCAACTATGACCGGCAGCAGCAACACCATGTCTCTCGAGCAACTTTAAGCTATGGTTCAAGTGCTCCAAGATCAAGTCTCCACTCTCAATAAGGAGGCCCAAAATAAAGATGACCTTTGGCAATCCCACCTCGACAATCAAAGAGAGGCCCACGAGGCCGAAATGGAGCAAATGAAAGAAAAGCTCACCAAGCTTGCCAAGGGTAAAGACAAGAAAGACAATGAAGAGTCCGAGTGGACCCAAGGCTTATTCGAGAGCCCTTATATTAGTGCCCAAACCAAGAAAGTGGAGGAACCAATCACCAAGAATAATGAGCACAAGATGGTTGATTCAATTATGGCATACATAGATCAACGCTTCAATGGCCTCAACGTGGGGAAAAGTCCCGACACGAGCCTTATCAGTCCTCCATTCTCATGAGCACAATGGCCGCTCTCCCCGACAAGTTCAATATGCCCGACATCAGCAAGTTCAAGGGCAACTCTTGTCCCATGGCATACATCGAGACTTACATTTGGGCTATGGTACCGAAGAAGGTCTCTCCTAAGGTTATGTCACAATGCTTCCCTCTTACTCTCGAGGTGGCGGCAAAGGATTGGTATGCAACTCTCCTGCTCACAGTCCGTCTTGATTGGGACGCCGCTATGCTTGCCTTCAAAAAAAGTCAATACCAAGGCAACACCACCCACCGGCCAACCAAGAAAGAGCTCAAGAACACTACTCAAAGGGACAATGAGTCCTTCATTGACTTCACGAGAAGATGGAATGACAAGCTTGCCGAAATTGTCGAGAGGCCTAACACCAACGAGCAAATGGACATCTTTCTTAAGTGTCTAAAGATTGATCTCCGCACCCACCTAAGTGGGGCTTGCTATGCCGATTTCTCACAAATGTATGAGGCGGGAATCGGAATGGATGAGTTGCTTAGAGAAATCAAGAAAAGTGCTCCTAGCTTCCGTTACAAGGCCGCCTCTAACTCCACAAAAGAGGCTTCAGTTAATTCCATCACTACCGACAAGGGGAATTACAAAAGGGTTCCTCCACCACAAGGCAAGAATTTTCAAGAGGATCGTGTCTACACTCCTCTCCATGACATGACTATCACCGAGGCCTTCGAAGCTCTCAAAGCCAAAGGGCAACAAGTTACTCCTCTCCAAGCGTACAAACCCAAGGCAATGCGTCCCAACCATGCTCACCACAACCACTGTGACTACCACCAACATAGTGGCCACACCACCGAGGAGTGTTTTATCCTACGCAACGTCATCCAAGATTTCATAGACAAAAAGGAATTCATAGTTCCTAATGAGGGTGGTGTCAATGTAATAGAGATAGGAGAGTTTGAAGAGACCACTCATTCAATCCCAATTGTGAATGAGGGCTCCAATATTATGAATGCAATTGATAATTCTTGTTACGTTGTGACTCACGATGAAGTAATGAGGGAAGTACTAGAGAATAGGAAAAAGAGGCAAGATGGGAACGTCAACATGCTAACTCGATCCAGACGAGTCATAGCAAGCAACCCCGCTACTTCTGTACCAAGCACCTCTTCTCAAAGACCGCAAGCTCGCGACACTCCCGAAGACCCTTTATTGGTTCAATTCAAGAAAACTCAAGCCAACATCTCCATTTGGGACCTCATTGAATCCTCAAAGAAGCACCGAGATCTTGTTATCAGTAATCTAGACGACACCTCGATCTCTCCCGATACAACTCCTGAGGACCTTACGGCAATGATAGGTCACATTTATTTTTGCAATGTCATCACTTTTGCTGACATGGACCTTCCACCATTTGGGTCCGATCACAATGAGGCCATTTATCTCAAGGTGAGAGCAAGGGGGAGACCTATTTCAAGAGTATTGGTTGATGGTGGTTCCGCACTCAATTTGATGCCCGGCCGAATCATGGGCATACTGGAGCTTAAGAATTCAGATTTTAAGCCTTCTACTCAAGTGATCCGAGGTTACGATAGCACTGCCTGTACTGTCATGGGTATGGTGGAAATAGACATTGAGTTTGGGAGCATGGTCATGTCCGTCCCGTTCCAAGTGCTCAACGTCCCTTCCTCATTCAATTTGCTTTTGGGCTGACCATGGATACACAGCTCTAACGCCGTCCTTTTGACTCACCATCAATGTGTGAAGATCAGAAATGGGGATGAAATAGTGACCGTTATGGCAGAAAACGTCACTATCCACAGAAAGGGGGAACCCATTCACCAAATTCAGCATGGTTTAGCAGACTCTACCCTCTCCGGCGTCTCAATCAATGCCACTGACAAAGGAGGGGGAAACGAGTCATGGACCCTTGGCAATCGCAAAGTCCTCCGCATGATGAGGAATATGAATTACTTCCCTGATTTAGGCCTAGGGAAATATCAACAAGGAAGAATGCAACCTATTGAGGTTCCTTTTGTTAAGAACAAGTTCGGTTTGGGATATGAGCCTTCCAAAGACGACTTGAAGTACGAGCAAGCCATCATGAATGAAAAGGCCCGAGCCCGAAGGGAAGGCCGTCGTTATGAGATTCCCAATTTGAGGCCTTACCGCAAGACACTGAATGGCTACTTTGTCCGTCAAGGGGAAGAGGTTCCGTATGTAATCTTTCCCGAACCATGGGTTAACAGCAAGGGCATCAGAAAGCCCGGTCTTGAAATCTTTGCCGACTGCGAGATTCAGAAATCCGAAAGGGAACCAACTCCCATGTCACCCCGAGAATGGTGGGGGGAAGAAAGTGACCATAGAGTCTGAGACAGAGATTACCGTGGGGGAAGAATTGATGGATTTAGCCTCCATGTTCGAAGAACTTTCCATCATGGATGAGTGCCAAGTAAATGCCATCTGCGACACCGACACGAGAAAAGAGACTATCAGTGAGATCCAGCCGAGCTCTGAGCCGATCAACAACTGGTATTCTACGAAGGGACCCGTGGTATCCGAAGACTTCTTGGTCAATAAGATGGGGTGCATTCCACGCAAGGTCACGAAGGAAGACGTGTTCACATTTACTTTCGAGTCCGAGAGTGTTTCCGATACCCTCACCCAAGAGGATATGGAGGCCATAGCCGATCGTGTGTTCCCTTTCTTTGTTAATGAAAAATTTGATCTTTCTGAGTACCCCGAGATTGCAAACATCATGAATGATGAATTAACTAATAATGAATTTAATGAACTAGTTAATAACGATTCAAATAATGATGAAATATACCACGAAAACACAACATACGTAAATGAACTTGCTCAACAGGTCTGTAGTCGTGGTGAAAATGGTCCAGGGGCTGACGAAGAATTGCATGTTGTTAATCTGGGTACCGACAAAGAGCCGAAAGAAACCAAAATCGGAAGCTTCTTTAAGGGGGACGAGAAAGACAGATTGACTGCACTGCTCAAGGAGTTCGTGGATGTATTCGCATGGTCATACAAAGACATGCCGGGTTTAGACAGAAAGGTCACTGAGCACAGCATTCTTATCAGAGAGGATGCTAAGCCGACAAAGCAGAAACTCAGAAAGATCAAGCCAGAATGGTCTCTACAAGTCAAAGAAGAGATAGAGAAGCTTCTCAGTGTAGGCTTCATCAAAGTTATTGAGTATCTGACATGGTTACCCAATGTGGTCACAGTCCGAAAGGCTAATGGCAAGGTTCGTGTTTGTGTGGACTTCCGGGATTTGAACAAAGCTTCTCCAAAGGATGACTTTCTACTACCCAACATCGACATGCTAGTCGACTCCACTGCTGCCTACGAGGTCCGCTCATTTGTGGGGTTTGCTGGGTACAATCAGATTCTCATGGCCAGGATCAACACAAGACTGCTTTCACAACACCGTGGGGCACCTTTTGCTACACAATTATGCGTTTGGGTTATGAAACGCTAGGGCTACTTATCAAAGGGCTGTGACAGACTTGTTCCATGACATGATTTACAAAGAGATCGAGGTCTATGTGGACGACATGATCATCCTTTCAAAAGGAACCGACAGTCAACACTTGATCGACCTCCGCAAGTTCTTTGAAAGGCTTCGACAACACAAGATGAGGCTCAATCCCGCAAAGTGCACGTTCGGGGTCATCTGAGGCAAAGTTTTTGGCTACATGGTCACAGAAAGGGGTATTGAAACAGATCCCTAAAAAATCAAGGTAATCATTGACATGCCTCCTCCCAAGACATAGAAAGAAATCAAAGGTCTCATGGGCAGACTTCAGTACATCAGTCGGTTTGTGAACCAGCTTACTTCCATGTGTGAGCCAATCTTCAAGCTACTCAAGAAGAATGTGTCTCTAGAATGGACCGACGCTTGCCAAGAAGCTTTCGACCAAGTGAAGCATTACTTGACATGCCCCCTAGTCTTGGTTCCACCTCACAAAGAGAAGCCTCTCTTGCTCTACCTCACAGTGAACGATGAAGCCCTTGGGGCTATGCTAGCACAAGAACAACGAGACTCCACAAAGGAGAATGCCATTTATTTTGTCAGTCGCCGATTTCAAGGAGGTGAAAAGAACTACTCTGTCTTAGAAAAGTCATGTGCAGCACTGGTTTGGGTCACTCAAAAGCTCAAACATTACATGGAAGCCTTTCTGATCAAGCTAGTAGCAAAAGTGGACCCGCTCCACTACATCTTCAAGAAGCCTTTTATGTCGACAAGGATAGCCAAATGGTACTTCATGCTCACCGGCTATGACATCACTTACGGCACACTCAAATCCATCAGGGGGAAAGTGTTCAGTGATCAGCTTGCTGAATTTCCGTGTGATGAAGTTAAGGGGGAGGACTTACAGTTTCCCGACGAGCACTTGGTTTGCACTACAACCGAGGAAAATAACTGGAAACTCTTTTTCGATGGCGCCGCCAATAAACATGGTTTTGGGATAGGAATGTTTCTTGTCGATCCAAAGGACGTCTACACTCCAATTGCCATCCGTCTTGAATTCGAAGCTACCAACAACATGGCCGAATATGAGGCATGCATAGCGGGGCTAGAAGTGGCCCTAGAAAGAAATGTCACAGAGCTAGAAGTATTCAGTGACTCCCTGCTCCTTATCAATCAAACATCGGGTAAAAGGCGAATCCAAGACCCGAACCTCCAACAGTATGGTCAACACCTCGAAGAATTGGTTGAACAAGTTCCAAGACATCACGTTCAACTATTTGCCAAGGGACAAGAACCGCTTTGCCGATGCTTTGGCTACTATAGCCTCACTGGTTGAGATCCCCAAAGGAAAAATGGTGAAACCCTTCAAAATTTCAAGAAGGACTAGTCCGGCATACTGCATGGACATTGAGATCAATGAAGTCCAAGATAACCCCCCGTGGTACACTGACATCATGAACTTTCTCAACAATGGCACCTTTCCCGAGAACAGCAATGGGAAAACCCGAATAGCACTACAAAATCTAGCCGCCAGATATGTGTTGATTGGAAACCGAGTCTACAAGAGACATCATCAAGGGATCAACCTTTTATTTGCAAACGAGTCTGAAGCTCAAGAAATCATGCACGAAGTCCATAAAGGCGAGTGTGGACCCCACATGAATGGGATTATGTTAGCCAAAAAGATACTATGTATTGGCTACTATTGGACTACAATGGAAAGAGACTGCATTGAGAAAGTCAAGAAATGCGCCAAGTGCCAGTTTCATTCTAATCTACAACATGCTCCACCTTCACAACTGTACAACATGACCACACCTTGGCCATTCTCTTGTTGGGGCATAGATATCATCGGCAAAGTCCATCCTACGGGGAGTAACGGACAGTCATTCATCCTTGTGGCCGTGGACTATTTCACAAAATGGGTCGAAGCACAAGCTTACCGAGTTCTCAATGCCAAGAAAGTGGCTGAATTCGTGAAGAACTACATCATGTGCCGATATGGTATTCCTCATGAGATCATCTCTGACTATGGTTCTCACTTCGAGAAAGAAATGGACGCACTTTTGGTTAACTACAAAATCACCAAACACAAGTCATCCCCGTACCGTCCCCAAGCCAACGGAGCGGTCGAAGCAGCAAATAAGACAATCGAGGTCATCATACAAAAAAATGGCTTCAACAGGAAGGGATTGGCCCGAGAAATTACCACTAGCATTGTGGGGCTACCGCACGTCAATACGGTCAGCAACAGGGGAAACTCCATACTCATTGGTTTACGGTTCTGAAGCCGTACTCCCAGTAGAACTCGAGGTTCCTTCTCTACGGGTCTTACTCGAGAACCAAGTCAACGAGATCGATTGGATGCAAAGTCGATACGAGTAACTAGCCCTACTCGACGAAAAGAGGTTAAGAGCGTTCGAACGCATAAGGGCTTATCAACAAAGAATGGCAAAGGCTTTCAACAAAAAAGTGAAGCCTCGAAATATCAAAGTGGGAGACTTGGTCCTAAGACAACATCCTCCCAATGCCATGAATCCCCTTGGGAAGTGGGGACCTCGATGGATCGGTCCTTACATGGTCAAGAAGATATCAAGCGGCGGTGCAGTCTGACTCGTAGACTTGGATGGTGATCAATTGCCAAAGGAGGTCAACCTCGACAAGCTCAAGAAGTTCTACGCTTAACAAATGAAGACCATTAAAAAAAAAAAAAAAAAAAAACGCTCGCTAGGTTGAAAACTCGCAAGGGCGGCCTAGGCAAAAATTAGAGAAAGTGCAAAAAGAAGCCCGCTAGATTGAAAACCCGAAAGGGCGGTCTAGGCAAAAAACAGGGTGCACAAAAAAAAATGGTCTTCATTTGTTTGAACTACGGAGACCTGAGCCTCTCTACAAGAGGAACGTAGGCAACCCTCGGGTGCGGTCTAAAACAATAAATTTTACCCAATCATGTTGTAACAAAATGCAATTTTTATTCATCTCTTGAACTATCTCAACCATTACAACGGATATATTGAGCAATAAAAGACAATAAAACATTAAATCCTAACGAGTGGTCTATTAATTGCAATCTTGGGCTACTAGGAAAAGTCTAATTTTCTCTTAGCCTTCGAAGGGCCACCCGAACGCCTTTCAATCCTATTCTTCTTGGGAGGCCTAGGAACACTGAGGCGGACCGAAACCTTCTTCGCAGCAAAGCGCCTCCGAGCATAGAAGCTGTCCAAAGGAGTACCGAAAGGGTCAGCCAAAATATTGTGCGAATCAGCAGCAGCTTCCTTATACCTTAAAGCACTGCTAGGATCAAAGTCCTTTCCTAACAACTCAGTGTGAAACACGTCAACCCAAGTGATGCCACGGTAAAGAGTGCCATACAGATGGTCCAAATAACTCTCGGGAAGAAAGATACTACCCCGATGAATGGGGGCGGAAGCCCACCGATGACGGTCATCCCCCCCAAGCCAATTGGAGCTCCTTTGAAAAGTCTGGACCCCTATACGAGACAGGGCGAAACACCCCACTCCTAGGGAAGGGAATTATCTGCTGACGACCGAACTGCCTCAGAACTCGCTCCGGCTGGTAAAATGAAGAATCTCTCAGGCCAGGAGTTAGTACCCGACCTGAAAATGAGTTTATTAGGACTTTCCCAAAAATACAAGGACTTTATAGGAATTAGAAACCTTGCAAAGACTTGTCCCGGATTCCCAAAATATCTCATTTATGACAAAATCTATCAAAATAGGTAACAAATGGTTTCCTTAAAACCATGCAGAAACCCTAGCTTAAGAATCAAGTCAGCCTGCAACCTTGGCCACGCGGCCAACCTTGCTGCGCGTTGATCTTGGCCACGCGGCCACTCTTGTCACCGGCTTCAGTAATGGCCAGGCGGCCAACCTTGCGCTGGATGATCCTGACCATCAGATCTTCCCATCAGCCTACTATATAAACCATTCCATTCTATTGGTTTAGGGTCCGATTTTGAGAGCTCTAAGTACGAATTTTGGAGTTCTTAAACACTATTTTGCTCTCTAATTAGCATTCAAACACTCAAGAAGATCCAAGGTTTATTTCTTGCCAACATAGGTAAGTTTTCTAACTTTTTCTTCGTGTTCTTGTATTATTTTTAATGTAGATCTTTTCTATTCATGTTCGTATATGTTTATTCATAGTTTCTTCATATTCCTTGGATGTTCATTCATATGCTCATAATATGTTCTTCGCATGTTCATCATATTCATAGATTAAAACCTTATTTATGCTATATTTAGGGTTGCGATCTTCATAATTACATGTTATTTCATAGCCAATGATGATCTAGGGTTCATCAACCCGAGGATGATCTAAGAACTACTTCTAAACCCTAATCTTTAGGTAATTCCCCCCTCATTATGCATGATCCCGATTCTTCTGCCTATTCTAATTCTCTCGAACTACGCTGACCTGAGCTTCTCACATTGAGAGGAACGTAGGCAATCTTCGGATCCGGTCTAAATCACTAACACACTACATACACCGCATCATGATAGAAAGACCGATCAATTCGGGCAATAGGAGTGATAACGTTCAATATTCTTCTCTTGTTGTAATTTGACCCCCGAACCCACTAAAAATGCTTTTTTCAATGTTTTGACTTTAATTAAAACGGCGTGGCGACTCTCATAATTTTAATGTTGCTATGAATATTCCCAAATTCAAACACACGTATTCACAGTGGCGACTCCGCTGGGGAACTGCTTTGAAACTTTTTCAAACTTAGTGGGTCTAACTTTCGTCACATCATGATGCTTGCCATGTTTACACATGCACACACTTTCCATGTTTACACATGCACCCTACAGACACCTGCCATGTATACACATGCACCCTAAACACACCTGCCATGTTTACACATGCACCCTACACACACTTGCCATGTTTAGACATGCACACACTTGCCATGTTTACACATGCACCCTACACACACCTGCCATGTATACACATACACCCTACACACACCTTCCATGTTTACACGTGCACCTCACACACACTTGCCATGTTTACACATGCACCTCACATACTTGCCATGTTTACACATGCACCCTACACACACTTGCCATGTTTACACATGCACACACTTGCCATGTTTATACATGCACCTCACATACTTGCTATGTTTACACATGCACCCGTGCACCCCGCAATGTTAATACTTGTACTTTGTTGATACTTGTACTTTGTATACCTTGTATCCTTGTACCTTTGTTATTTTCGCCTTAGTATTAGGGTCAAACAAAACTCTGCTATGCTCCCTTGTACATTATTTTCCTTATCCTGCATTGCATTGCATAGCATCATTCAAACATTCAAAACTTCTCTCTTTTCTCCTTAAAAAGAATTAGTTTCTTGCCACACACTACCACTAGTCCGTGTCAGCACTGCACAGGTCCCTACTACCCGGAGTATTCGATGTGCAGGAATTTGTACGCTACTGCCTCACATTTTTCGAGTCACTCGTCTACTCCACTCACCGTGTACGTTCCGCGAGCGGTGGGAACCTTTAACGTAACCCGTGTCAACCCACACATAGAGATTAGGACACTCCTCGGACCACCCATTTAGGATGTAAATAAATGCAAAACTTTTCGCAAAATAAAATGTGCATTGCACCTAGGCGACCTCTAAGGTCCATCGCTCATCCGTTGGGCCATCATTGCGATCCATTTGGGTCTACCCTTCACCTTCGACCGCCTAGGTCAACCTTCTCAACCTTTGACCGCCTAGGTCAACCTTCTCAACTTTGACCCCCTAGGTCAACCCTTACCAACTTTTGACCTCCTAGGTCAACCTTATCCGCCTTTGACCCCTTAGGTCAACCTTTGACCTCCTAGGTCAACCTTTTAACCACCTAGGTCAACCTTCTCAACCTTTGACCTCCTAGGTCAACCTTTGACCACCTAGGTCAACCCTCTGAACCTTTGACCTCCTAGGTCAACCTTTGACCCCCTAGGTCAACCTTAACACCCTTTGACCTCCTAGGTCAACCTTTGACCGCCTAGGTCAACCTTCTCAACCTTTGACCTCCTAGGTCAACCTTTGACCACCTAGGTCAACCCTCTGAACCTTTGACATACTAGGTCAACGTTTGACCCCCTAGGTCAACCTTAACACCTTTTGACCTCTTAGGTCAACCTTTGACCCCCTAGGTCAACCTTCTCCGCTCTTGACCCCCTTAGGTCAACCTTTGACCCCCTAGGTCAATCTTATCCGTTTAAGTCAACCTTTGACCCCTAGGTCAACCTCATTCGTCTTTTGACCTCTTAGGTCAACCTTTGACCCCCTAGGTCAACCTTCTCCGCTCTTGACCCCCTTAGGTCAACCTTTGACCCCTAGGTCAACCTTATTCGTCTAAATTAACCTTTGACCTCTTAGGTTGACCTCTGACCTCCTAGGTCAACCTTATCAAACCTCTAACCCGTCTAGGTTGAGCCTTAACCCGGTTAGGTCAACCTACCCCCTTTTTGATCTTTCTGGGACAATTTCCAACCTCCTTAGGTCAACCTACCCGAATAGGTCACCCTACTCACCTTTTGGGCCCATCTAGGTGAACCAATCCTCATTTGACCCACTTAGGTCAAACCACGCCTATCCCCCTTAGACCATCCCATAGGCAACCCGCTACGACCTGCCATCTTGATCCATTCACCATATAGGTCAATCCTACCCTCCTCATTTAGGTCGACCTATCCTTTACCCATATAGGTCAACCCACCATTATCTACATGGGCTTTCTCGACCAACCTCTCAACCACCTACGTCAAACTTTAAGTCAAACCTTACCCGACTCGACCAAACCCACATAGGTCTTCCTCACCAAGGACCGAGTCATCTCCCTTTCTTGACCCCCAAGGGTCACTCTTTATCTCAAAAATATCCAGACTTTACCAAATTGACCCCTATGGTCATCTCTCTTTAAAAGTCTAACTTGATTCGAACTACGGCGACCTGAGCCTCTTATTGTGTGGGACCTCTCCCTCATGATAAGGGGAACGTAGGCAACTTCGGCCCGGTCAAACTTTCAATTTTTTACCAAAATGCATTTCAAAATGTGGAGACCGACTCTTTTCCAAATGTGATTTTATAACGATGCCTTGTCATTAATTATGAGCCTAACCTCATTGAAAATGATTAATGTGCCAATATTGTCACTGCCATAGGTCGCCTGCATGTCGTCAAAGTACTTCGAGATGGCCCTTGCCTGCGTGGCCGAACGACTCAACGCCCAAGAGAAGAGGCACATAGAAGATTTGAAGATGATCATTGACATGAGAAATAGACGTCATGCCAAAGAATTGCACTTGGCGTTAGAAGCCCAAGAGAAGCGCCATAGGACGGAGTTGGCCAAAGCACTTGAGGAACAAGAGACTCTTCATTCAAAGGAGAGACAAAGCATCTCCGAGAAGCTCAAAGGACTAGCCACGATAATCCAAGGTGGAATTTGGGATCAACGACAAGAGATCTCCGATCATGCTAGCAGAAATCTCTCATCAATTCACTTTAGATCACCTCAACGCACCAAAGACGATATAGCCGTAATTGAGGAGGACTCCCACAGTGTCAACAAAGGAAGCAATGCAAAGAGGCCACGTCCTGACAACTCAAGCCAATGCCGCCACGCGCCTAAGGAATGTGGTTGGATATCAGAATGAGAAAATTGGGGCTACCTCCTTTAAAAAAAAAAAAAAAAAAAAAAAAGGATCATTCAGTCTTCGTAGGTTCTAGAGTGTCCTTAGTCAAAAGTCCACCTTGGACGATTTTTGTTTCTGTAGTAAAAGTCCACCCCGGACTAGTCAGTTTAAATCTTTTAGTTCCAATAAAAGAGTCTTTATTTCTTTTCTCTCTAGACTTGAGACATAATCTTGCATAAATCAATTCCATGAAAATTGCCTTATTCACCATTTTAACTTGATTGCTATATCTTTATATGATGAATTAATCTTAATCTTAATCATTAATGACGACTCATTAAAAGGTAAATGGACCCACAAACCATTCGCACAACTAAGTAAACAATTAGTCTCAAGATAACAAATGCTTTGACCAATTAGGATGAACGAATCACTTTCTCTTCTCTCTACATTCTACCCCATACACTCTCTCTATACACTCACCCCTTGTACACACTTCATGTACACTCTCTATATACACCTTCTCCCATACACTATCCTCATACGCCTCTCATCCCACCATTAGACCCCTTTTTATAAGGTCGTGATAAAGAAATGGATTGCGGTTGCTCATCATCAAATAGACATCCATGCTGCCACAATTTAAAGGGTTGGTTTGGTCTAGCAACCAAGATCAAGTGTTCTTGATATTCGTTCGTGGTGTGGATACCGCTAGAGGGTGAAACTTATCATCTTCATAGTTTGTGATTCTTGCTTTGTTCGTGATCAAGATTTCAAGCCTCCATCGAATTCAAGGTTGCAAAATCAAAGGCTGCAAGGGTTAGTATTCTAGTATTCATATTGTTGTATTTGACTTAATCATATGAATGGATCTATGGGCTTTGGGTTTCATTAAATTTTAAATGCTTAATTCCGCTGCGCATGTGACTACGAAATCCAACAGTGGTATCAGAGCCCCGTTCATGTTGATTATTTCAATACTAGATCATGTTGTGTGTATATAAATTGTTTATGTGCCAAGCATGATATGAATATTGGATTATATGATGTTTATGTGTTATGTGATTTTATGTGGTTTATTGTTTTACAACTTTAATCGCACGATTCAATCGCAATAAATATTATGATGGATTGTGAATTGTTTGATTATTAATTCTGATTGGATCATGGTTTTAATAATCGGGGAAAGACAATTTGAGACAAATTTTCGAACTTCAAAATTCCTTCTGATGCGTTTGGGCGACCGCACAAATATCCCTGGGCGGCCGCACATGTTTGGGCGACCGCACAGGAGAGTTTGGGCGGCCGCACAGTTCACTGATTCTGTTCTGATTTTGGTTAAAATTGGAATTTGGAATTTTCGAGAGGTCCAACCGAACCAGTAACAAAACCAGACCAGACTTGCTGATCTGGAATGGGCTTTGGTAGTTGGTTTGAGTGTGGATCTTGGGTTTGATTTTCCTATTTGTTTTAGTCTTGTGATTCCTAGATTGGTTCAAGTTTTGGATGGCTAATCTACGTTCATCGAGATTGTGTTTCCCAAACTTGACCGCAATCAAAGTTTCAAAGATAAATCGAAGTTAGAATTATGAAGAGTTCATAATTGCTAAAATTGAGAAACAAAGTCCTTGATTCAATGATTGGAGATCCATGTGGAATTGTGAATGCAATTGGCCTACGTTCATCGAGACCATCTATTGCTTAGTTTCGGCCACATGGACTGCTTTCTTGGTTTCTTGAATTAGTGCGGGATTGTGGTTGCCTAATGGCTTAGTTCGATCGCACTTCTTGTTGTCTTGATTTGGAGATAATAACCAAAGTTGAAATAGTCTCATCCTCATAATTATAGAGAAACTAATGACACATAAATGTTGTGCTTAAATTAATGGAGATTAATTTAGTGGCTAAACTTGATGCGTAACATGTTTATCTTGTGTGCTCATAAATGTGTTGTATGCTATATGGTGATGAACCTTCAAGAAAGTTTTAAGTCTTTTTGCCACGCCATGATTAAAACACTTGTTAGTGCATGGGCGATTTTAATGTGGGTTCGCCCTAGCGAGGTGCATTAATTTTATCTATGTATGAGCAAGATGGATGATGTGGGCACGCCCTAGCGAGGCACATCAACCATTCGTTTAAAATGGTTAGACTTAATTAGGCGTCAAAACAGTTTTGGGCCTAGGCAAAGATGAGATTAAACATGCTTTCGAAATTGGATCCCTAAGAATCATATGAGATATGATTGAAAAGAAATTGTCTACCTAATTAATTTGATTTTGAGCGGTCCGCCTCCGTGGACTCAAAGTTAAATTAAAGTTGGATCTTAGCACAATTTCAAAACAATCTCATGAAAAGATCTAAGAGTCATATGAGATATGATTGACAGGGTTGTCTACCTAATTAATTTAGTTTTGAGCGGTGGATCTTAGCCCATTTAAACTATATTATACATTGGATGTCTAAGAAGGGTATATAATTTAGTGGGAGTATTTTTGGAAAATACATTATTTATCTCTTTAATGAGATTGGTACTTGTAAAATTTTGGAAATTTTGCATAAGTTGTAGATGACAACTAAAATCGTTGCGATTAATCCTTGTTAAGGATAAAGCTTCAAAAGAATGGTACAAACTTCATGGATTGGATCCTGAGCCTAAGAATGGTTCTAAGGCAAGAAGATGGGTTGTACATTCTTGATGAGCCTATTCCTAAAGAACCCAAAGCCAGAATAGACATCACAAGAATCATGAGTATGATTCTAGGAATGTGAGTTGTCCTATGCTCGCGATTATGTGCTCAAAAACTTCAACAAAGTTTGGAACTTTGGATTCACTTCTTGCAAAGAGCAATCTAAGCAAGAGAGGTATAAAACCATTATTGCATTCACTTCTTGCAAAAGGAGTAAAGGGCAATAAGTGGAACCTCACACGCTTAAGATAATGACTACGTAGAGTATCTTGAGAAACTTGGGAGTCCAATTGGATTGGAGCTAGCCATGGATCTTATTCTTGATTCATTTCCTAAGAGTTATAATCACTTTGTGATGGACTATAACATGCTTAGAATGAATAAGAATTTCTTCGAGTTGCATTAACATGCTGAAAAACTGCGAAGATGAAGATATTGGACAATGGTTCTCCAGAGCTCATGGTTCATAAGGAAAAGGGCCAAGTGCCAAAAGAAAGGTAAGACAAGAGTTGTCAAACCTAAAAGAAATAATTATGGTTAAAATAATAACTCTAATTGATGCAATTTGGTAAAAATGGCAATTGGATTGACCATTTAGAATTGTAGTCAAAATTCTGGATGATCAATAAAAGGAATGGTAGTGGGACTACCACTTGGGAATTTTATGTTATAAATTATTATTTCTAAATTTAATTATTGGGTATTGGATACCAGAATAATATTTAAAATGAAAGACTACTTATAGTAAAGTTTTATCTACAAACGGTAATGATGCAATGGTTGCAACATTGTTTGTAGAACACTTGTAAAGTGACTTTACTGATGAAGTAGAAAACATTATTTTGCTAAAAGATAATGAAGGATATTAATTTCTTGTTTGGAATAAGAAAAGTGCTTTATTTATTATGATTTACTTCATTGTGTTATCATATAAATAAATCTTATATCCTAAATCTTGAAGAACAAAGTAATAAAAGCTATAACATAGATAATTAAAATTCTTTATGCATTATTGTTTTGATCAAATAAATAAAAGATGCATATCTAAAATTCCATGGGACGGAGTTTTAAGTCATATGATTTGGAATCACATGATTTATGCAAATCTTATTTACTTGGACCAAGACATCCTTTACTATGATTGGTAAAAGGCTAATATCTTAATTGACCTACTACATTTTGATGTGTATGGTGCATTAAGAAGCAATGCTAAAAGAAATTTTTTATTATACTTGGTAAAACTATTCAAAGACTCTGATTGGATCATGATGACGAATAATTGAACCAAGAATTTGACAGTCATCATTAAAGTTGTGAAATGGTTTCACAAATTAACTTCACTAAGAACATCATTTTAAATGATGTGTCTGCATGGAAGTACAATAACCTTATTGGATATGGTTCATTAGATGATAAAGTCAAATTGATCTTCCATTATTAATTTTGGGGTTATGTATTACAAACCGTTGTAACTACACTAATTTGAATTCCATCAAAAGAGGTTAATTGGTGAAAGAAAACTCGGTTTGTCTTTCATAAAGATTTAAGATGGTGAGACCTTTTTGAAAGGAGTTATCTGGGACACACTCACACTTAAATCTAATAAATATATTCATGGGATATCCTAAGGAAACTTGAGGATAATAATTTTACTCATAAGAAACAAATGGTTTGTTAATTATGATGATACTTTTCTAGATAAATGGTTTATCTCTAAAAGAATCAGTGGGAGTAAAATGTATCTCGAATGGTTCGAGACCTAGAAAATATATTTTAATCTAAGATGGAAGTTGAACAAGTTTTCACAAGGAGTGGTGAAAAGTCTGTTCAAGATATACAAATACTTGCGATACATGATAGGATACAATCTATTAGTAGAAATATTGGATATTTCGAAATAGAAAGTATTGAGGTAAAGTTCATTTAGAATGAAGTATTTACCACCTATCAAAGATGCAATATCAACTCCACATTTAGATTAATGGCTTGGAGTCATAAAATCTAAAAGGCAATTCATGTATAATAATCAAGTTTGGAACTTGATCATTCTAACCTAAGGTGTTAAAACCAAAGGAGATGAATGACTTTTCTTGGAGAAAAATGTTACATGGGTAGCAAGAAACTTATTAGAATTTTCATAGTCACATGTTCATATTTGGAATATGAAATTTGACAAAATGATGTCAAAACAAGCGTTCCTCAACGGGAACTCACTTAAGGATGTATTGGATACAACCTAAAGGTTTTGATAGTCAAGAAAATTCTAAAAGGTATGAAAGTTGCGAAGATTCATTGGATGGATTGAAGCAAGCTTTTGGGAGTTGGAATCTCCGTTTTGATAAGTCATAGAGCTTGGCTTGATCAAGAACGAAGATGAATCTTGTATATACAAGAAGATTAGTGGGAGCATGGTGCTATTCCTTATCTAATATGTGGATGACATATTGCTCATTGGAAACGACATTCCTATACTTTAATCTGTAAAGACTTGGTTAAGAAAGTGTTTCGCAATGAAGAATATGGATGAAGCCGCATAAGTCATTGGCATTAAGATCTATAGAGATAGATCAAGGAAGCTAAATGGTTTAAAGCCAATGTACATACATTGACAAAGTCATAAGAAGATTCTGCAAGGAAAATTCTAAGAGAGGACATTTGTCAGTGTTACGTGGATTTTCTCTAAGCAAGACTCAATGTCCTTAAGACAAATGATGAGCATGAGAAGAATGAATGGGATGCCATTTGCTTCGGCAATTGGATCCATCATACCATGATAAGTACTAAGCCGGATATATCTAAATGCTTGGAGCATGACGAGTAGATATTAATCCAACAACCGGTGAGAATCACTGGATGGCTGTGAAACAATTATTAAAGTACTTAAGAAGGACTAAAGAATTGTTATGATCTGTGGAAGGATGGAAGATGATCTCAATGTATATGGATACATGGATGCATGCTTCCAAACCGACAAAAATGGTAGAAATCGCAATCGAGTTTTATTAACAATAGTGAAGCTGTAAGTTGGAATGGTTCCAAGCAGAGTACAGTCACTAATTCTACATACTAAAATCTAAGTATATTGCTGCATTGGATGCCGCAAAGGAAATTGTTTGGATTAAGAAGTTCATGGGTGAACTTAAGATGGTTCCTAGCATTGCTAATCAAATAGACTTTATTAGCAATAATAGTCGTGCTATTGATCAAGCAAAAGGAACCAAGGGCACATCCTAAATCCAAACACATACTTAGGCGTTTTCTTATCGTTCGAGAAATCGTTGATAAGGGAGACGTACATATATGCGAAGTACCTACTAATGATAACGTTACGGACACACTAAACAATGGGACTTCCACAAGCTAAGACATGATGGTCATGTTAGGTCCATGGGTATTGGATACCTAGAGATTGGGCCTAGGGCAAGTGGGAGATTGTTGGTGTTGGTGCCCTAGGCACGGTTGTTGAACGTTGTAAGTTATCATGATAATAAAGAGATAATAGGATTATTATTATGGCTCATGTTTGCTTATAATAATCTCCGTCCCTAGAGCTTCTTAAGCACTAGTATAAAGGCTAAATGATCATGGGATGATCATGTTAGATGTATAGGTACTTGTTTGGAACAAGGTACTGGACATGACCCACGGTATGAGATTTATGTCATGGTCGATGTCATATATATAAATCTCATATTAGTTATGTCATTTGAGTCCTTAGACATGAAGTTATTATAGTCTTCCACTTGATGAACATTATGTTTGACATATTCAAACGCTGCCTTAACACGGTAGTTATAAAGGGTATGATTGGCATGATTGGATTCACGTAGGGAAGAATAATAAGCTAAATGGATTTGTCCCTCTTCGGAGAGATGTCAAGCTTGGGCCCCTCGAAGGAATGATGTTGATGAAATGTTTGGCCAAACTCAAATGGATTGATTGGATCAATGTCATTTGGATTATCAACATATTCGGAATCGAGAAAGTATTGAACAATACAAGTTGACTTGTTGACCATGACTTGTGTTCAATGACATCGTGGACAAAGGGATTATGACATGTTCTAAAAAGGAATGCGAACTTGTATCTAGTTATACTATTTGGGTAGGTATGACGGTTTGCTAGAACCTAATCATATCTTATGGTTTCATGTTTGAACCCTTTGCCAACTTAGTATAATCCTAGAGGGTCACACACAATAGAACGAATCCTAAATAAGGACTATATTGGAAATTTGGAAAAATTGGATTTTTCTGGGCCTTTGGGCGACCGCCCAAATGGGCTGGGCGACCGCACAAGAAATTGGGCGGCCGCACAGTACTGTCGGGGACAGATTCCTAATTTGATTCGGAAAGGAATTTTGGACGGGTTTAGACACAAGTTTCCTATTTGGAATAGGTCTAACTTGTATACAAACATCAAAATTCGGCCAAGAACAGTACCTAAGCTTTTGTGCAAGTCTCCAAAGAGTTTGAGAGAGTTTATTTTGTTCTAAGAAATCCTAGATTGAAGAACAAAATTATACACAAAGAAAATTCCATATAGTTCATATTAATTATGAAAACGTGTTTCATAATTTGGTCTAGCAACCAAGATCAAGTGTTCTTGATATTCGTTCGTGGTGTGGATACCGCTAGAGGGTGAAACTTATCATCTTCATAGTTTGTGATTCTTGCTTTGTTCGTGATCAAGATTTCAAGCCTCCATCGAATTCAAGGTTGCAAAATCAAAGGCTGTAAGGGTTAGTATTCTAGTATTCATATTGTTGTATTTGACTTAATCATATGAATGGATCTATGGGCTTTGGGTTTCATTAAATTTTAAATGCTTAATTCCGCTGCGCATGTGACTACGAAACCCAACAGCGGCTTCATGGAGACTCTGTGTCTCAAAGGTTCTCTTCATGGTTTCAAGATGTTCCTTTAAAGGCTTCCCCTTTTATTAGATGGCTTTCTTTATTGATGCCCCATTTTATTTGTTGGTCCCTTTGGAAGGCGAGAAATAAGGCCCGGTTTGAGGGCTGCCCTATGAATATTAATAAGGTTATCTTGCAAGTGCAACTTCAAATTAAGGATATTGGTAAGGCTTTCCATATTGTGTTTCCCAGTGATTCTTTTGACTCACATGTGCTGAAATTCTTTCACATTTCAGCGCAAAATTTGCCATTCCATCCTCCCCATTTAGTTTTTTGGAATTCCCCTATCCATGGTCAAATTAAATTAAATACGGATGGGGTTTCTAGACACAATCCGGGTATTTCTTCAGGTGGTGGTATTTTTAGAGATCACGAGGGTTCTATGGTTTATGCTTACGGTAATTTTTAAGGAAATGCCTCTAATATGGTGGCTGAAGTTCGTGCTATTTTGGATGGTATTCGGATTGCTATAGAACGAGGTTATCAGTTTTTATGGGTTGAAATGGACTCTGAGGTTCTTGTTAGAATCCTGCATAATTTGTGTCTTATTCCTTGGAATATTTGGCATTATATCCATGAAATAAAACGGATTACTCTCCCCATTCAGATTCGGTTCTCTCATATTCTTCGAGAAGGCAATAAGGTCGCGGATGGAATTGCAAATTTTGCTGCGGATCATGGCATGGATTTCTTGTTTAATTCAGTGATGGAGCTTCCTCACCCTTGTAAGGGCCTTATCTTAGTGATAAGACCTCAATCCCTTATATTAGACGTTAGCTCTTCTTGTTTTGAGTTTCTTCAGTTGTTTCATGAATTTTCTCTTTTGGATAGGCTTCCCCTTCCTTTTGTTAAGGTTCTTATGGCTTGTATAAGACCTTCCCCTAGCTTTTCCTTTCGGTGGTTAAGGCTGTCATGTCCCCCACCTCTGTTTTGTACCTTTCTTTATTTTATAAAATCTAGGGAGTGCCGTCTCCTTTCGCAAAAAAATAAAAAATAAAATAAAATAAAATAGGGAGAAGGCTGAATTGGAGAGAGCTTTCAATGTGCCATCTTTGCTTTCTCTTCGAAATGTCAAGATTAACTGGGAGATTCTTAAAGAAGCTTCCCTTTTCTGGTGTCCCATGACTCATCTTTTCAACTTCACATATGATGGAAATTGTTAGTACCCGATCTGAAGATTGAGAACTTTCTAGACCTTTAGGAGCCTCTAAGAACCTTTTAGGTAATTATAACCTGAGAGGGACTTATCCAGCAGTTCCCCAGAGTTCCTGATTGACAAAATCAAATAGGTCGAAATCTATCAAGATATTGATCAAATCTCGAGAACAAACTGATCAGGATTCTCTGAGATCGTGCTAATCAAGGAATCCCGGGAAAATCCACTGTACGGCTCCTCTTCTCCCGTACGGCTAAGACCAAGCCATAAGGCTCCCCTTACTCCAGATCCTGTTTCCCTATAAATAGAGCTCTCCCCCAGCCTCATAATCATCCTTTTGACCTACGGGAAATCCCTAGCAGCAGCTATTCCCAGCCTCTCCCTCTCCCTCTCAAAACCCTCTCAAACCCTCTCTTTGATATCTCTTTGATCATTAACGAGATCCATCACCGCCGTCAACCAAAGGAGTAAAGATTCAACCTTCGAAGCCTCTTTAATCGGTTTGGTAACACGTTCTTACTCTTGCTTAATCTAGTTTATTCATATATTGCTAGATTTAGGGTTTTGTTCATCATTCCTATTCTCGACCGATGATGATCTAGGGTTTCCACGAAACCCGCACTAGATCTAGGTCACATATATTACATAAATGCTATATTTAGGGTAGTGATCTTCATGTTATACATGTTCATGCATATGTATTCATGATGTTCTTATTATTATGCTAGATCTAAGACTTATCCATGCGTAACATACTAGATCTAGGGTTTTAGTCCTTATTTATGTGCACATAACATAGCCGATGATGATCCTAGGGTTTCATCAAACCCTAATATGATCTAGGAACTACTTCTAACCCTAATCTTCCCCCTGCTTATGCACCATCCCCGCTTCATCTCTCTATTCTAATCATTAATGAACTACGCTGACCTGAGCTTCTCATACGAGAAGAACGTAGGCAATCTTTGGATCCGGTCTCAAACACTAACACACACACACATTGATCATGATAGAAAGACCGATTCGTCAGGCAATAGGAGTGATCATATGAATATTCTTCTCTTATAGTAATTTGACTCCCGAACCCTATTATTCTCATAAATGTTTTTTTTTTTTAATTTTTTAACTACAAATAAACAACGAGGCGACTCTCAATTTTAATCACGCGTATTCACAGTGGTGACTCTGATGGGGACTTGTTTTTGAAAACCTGTTTCAAAACTTAAGAGAGTCTAACTTTCATTACTTCATGATTTTGTGTGTGTTCTAATTGCCCCACGCATGTCTTTTTCTTCAAAACTACACTTCTGCAATTTCTGGCGTTTCTGTAACTTCGATCCGTACGCCTCCATTGCCCATGTACGCCTGTATCCTAGCCGTACGGCTCCCCTTTTCTGCAAATCTGGTTCTAACGATTTCCTGCAGGTTTTTGTGTTCAAAACATGTTTAAATATTGCAGATCTGCTTTGCTTATGTTTATTTCATGCTTGAATTCTATAACTATGATTTGTCATGATAGTAGACTTCTCTCATGCATTGCATATTGTAGACACCCCGCCTTGGGCCGCTCACCCCGATTGCACATTTGATTTTGTGTTTCTCCCTATTTTAAGTGTTTCTCGTTAGTTTCTGTTACTTTCGTTAAGTTCCTGACTAACTTCGTTAAGTCCAGGGACCAAACTGAATAACAGTGCTGACTTTCTAGTCCATTCTGTCATTTTTTCCATCTCCAAGGCGCGCGCTTCCATCCTTTGGGGCCAGAGGCGCGCGCATCCCACCACCAAGGCAGGAGGCGCGCGCACCTGGGCGTTAGTTACAGATTTCTGTCCAAGAATCACGCCCTTGCTCCTTTTAACAGGATTTGCCTGGGAAACTGATGTTTGTGACTTGGTTTTAGGACCAAAATCTCACATTCTTCACCTATATAAACACCTCTAATTCACCATTGAATGGGAGGAAGATTTTTATCACTAAGCAAAAACTATACACAAATACTTACTAGGCATTTTCCTAAAGAACCTTTTGAAGGAGTCCTTGAAGCTCTTTGAAGTTATAGGTAAAAAAAGACTACTCTTTTCCCTCCTTTTCTACTTCATCTCTTTTCTCTTTCTTTTGTCTTTAATCAAAGTGCAATCACCCAAACATTTTGGGACATGACACCAAAGACTACTTCACTTCATTAAAGCTAGTCACGAAGTCATCTCCCTACATTCCAAAACTCCTTTTAAACCCCTCTTTTATCATCAAGAACAAGAAGAACATTTCATCATTTATGTAGATTTTGATCAAGCAAGACTAACTTTAGTTGGGCGAGATGGGTGTTTAAGTACTTCCCATCTCGTAACCTAACCCCCGAACCTCATAACAAAGAATCTCTGTTTCGTAATCAAACTTAGGCTACACATTAGGTTTTTCTTATGTTCCTCTAAAATATAGGTGGCGACTCTAAAACACAAATAGACATCCTAGGAATCCTTCCGCCGCTCTAGCCAAGCGGTGGGCCATCCCGGGGTATCTACAGTGGCGACTCCGCTGGGGACATTTGAGGGTTAAACTTGCGTTCTTGATCAAAATCTACATCTTTTCTGGGCATTTTGGTTCCTGATGGGGGAAGCGTGCGCCTCTGGCCTTCCTGGCCTAAGGCGCGCGCGGCCCACATCAAGGACCAGAGTCGCCCGCTTCCTGATGTTCTTCCTGTTCTTCTTCTTTTTTCTACACTAATCATTTTTGCAGGGGTTACAATATACATTCAGGACCAGGGCAATCCCCTGAGTCCAAAGTCTGACAGTCTGACAGGTTTGCCCAGAAGTGGGCGCCTCCCATAGACACTGCGCCAGGCGCGCGCTTCCCACAACACAAGCCAGAGGCGCGCGCTTCTAGGTGGTTTTCCAGAACAGGGTCAGTTTCAGAACAGAGCAGAGTGATTGGGGTGTGGGCACAGTTGCCTGCATCATGGACTGTTTTGGACCTCTTAACTGTTTCTCTTTTGTGTTTTGATTTATTGGTCACACGGGTGATTCGAAAGTTGTAATTATGTGCTTATTTGCTTTTCTTTCATAAAAAAAAAAGTAAAAAAAAAATGTTTTGTCACATTTTGGACCTCACACTACGTGCACAAATCTCCTATGAATTGCTCACTATCGAGTCGCACAAGTTTATAACCCCAAACCCGTCGAGGCCTTTCATAGGAAGTTTCAAGCTCCACCCGACCTTGACTCTTTCGAAGTAGTAAACCTCAACCCGTGGCGTAGTTCATGACTACATGCTGGGGGTGACCTTAAGCCTCTCATTAGCCGAGCACAAGCCAACACAATTCTAGTTAGGGTCTAACACTCCGTGACTGAAGTCGGTTTTCATGTGCCGAGATTTCCCTAAACTAATGTCTTCAAAACATACATACCAAGTGGTTATCATGGACGAAATAAAACTCCGTCCTCAAGTGGTTATTATGGATGAAAATAAAAAATCTGTCCCCGCATGTATGCTTTACTACATTAATTTCGTTTAATCCCGACATGTGTAGGATTCACATACGTGATGGAATCCGATGAGTATATGGGACCGCGAGAAGGTCTATATACTAGTGTGACGATTCCATTATTTTCTTAGAAACTCAAAAGGGATTCCGTCCCTCCGACTTATGTGGTTTTGAGTCGTGTGCCCAATGTGTGCTCTAAGCCTCTTCATGGACCGAAAGTGTTACTCAAGACTGACAAGGGCCTCTTCTGCAATATAGGTCCAATTGGTACTTACAGAGTCTACTGGATTCAGCGAATCGGTTAGTTCGTGAAGTGATTACTCCAACAGCTCCAACAGCAACTATGACCGGCAGCAGCAACACCATGTCTCTCGAGCAACTTTAAGCTATGGTTCAAGTGCTCCAAGATCAAGTCTCCACTCTCAATAAGGAGGCCCAAAATAAAGATGACCTTTGGCAATCCCACCTCGACAATCAAAGAGAGGCCCACGAGGCCGAAATGGAGCAAATGAAAGAAAAGCTCACCAAGCTTGCCAAGGGTAAAGACAAGAAAGACAATGAAGAGTCCGAGTGGACCCAAGGCTTATTCGAGAGCCCTTATATTAGTGCCCAAACCAAGAAAGTGGAGGAACCAATCACCAAGAATAATGAGCACAAGATGGTTGATTCAATTATGGCATACATAGATCAACGCTTCAATGGCCTCAACGTGGGGAAAAGTCCCGACACGAGCCTTATCAGTCCTCCATTCTCATGAGCACAATGGCCGCTCTCCCCGACAAGTTCAATATGCCCGACATCAGCAAGTTCAAGGGCAACTCTTGTCCCATGGCATACATCGAGACTTACATTTGGGCTATGGTACCGAAGAAGGTCTCTCCTAAGGTTATGTCACAATGCTTCCCTCTTACTCTCGAGGTGGCGGCAAAGGATTGGTATGCAACTCTCCTGCTCACAGTCCGTCTTGATTGGGACGCCGCTATGCTTGCCTTCAAAAAAAAGTCAATACCAAGGCAACACCACCCACCGGCCAACCAAGAAAGAGCTCAAGAACACTACTCAAAGGGACAATGAGTCCTTCATTGACTTCACGAGAAGATGGAATGACAAGCTTGCCGAAATTGTCGAGAGGCCTAACACCAACGAGCAAATGGACATCTTTCTTAAGTGTCTAAAGATTGATCTCCGCACCCACCTAAGTGGGGCTTGCTATGCCGATTTCTCACAAATGTATGAGGCGGGAATCGGAATGGATGAGTTGCTTAGAGAAATCAAGAAAAGTGCTCCTAGCTTCCGTTACAAGGCCGCCTCTAACTCCACAAAAGAGGCTTCAGTTAATTCCATCACTACCGACAAGGGGAATTACAAAAGGGTTCCTCCACCACAAGGCAAGAATTTTCAAGAGGATCGTGTCTACACTCCTCTCCATGACATGACTATCACCGAGGCCTTCGAAGCTCTCAAAGCCAAAGGGCAAGTTACTCCTCTCCAAGCGTACAAACCCAAGGCAATGCGTCCCAACCATGCTCACCACAACCACTGTGACTACCACCAACATAGTGGCCACACCACCGAGGAGTGTTTTATCCTACGCAACGTCATCCAAGATTTCATAGACAAAAAGGAATTCATAGTTCCTAATGAGGGTGGTGTCAATGTAATAGAGATAGGAGAGTTTGAAGAGACCACTCATTCAATCCCAATTGTGAATGAGGGCTCCAATATTATGAATGCAATTGATAATTCTTGTTACGTTGTGACTCACGATGAAGTAATGAGGGAAGTACTAGAGAATAGGAAAAAGAGGCAAGATGGGAACGTCAACATGCTAACTCGATCCAGACGAGTCATAGCAAGCAACCCCGCTACTTCTGTACCAAGCACCTCTTCTCAAAGACCGCAAGCTCGCGACACTCCCGAAGACCCTTTATTGGTTCAATTCAAGAAAACTCAAGCCAACATCTCCATTTGGGACCTCATTGAATCCTCAAAGAAGCACCGAGATCTTGTTATCAGTAATCTAGACGACACCTCGATCTCTCCCGATACAACTCCTGAGGACCTTACGGCAATGATAGGTCACATTTATTTTTGCAATGTCATCACTTTTGCTGACATGGACCTTCCACCATTTGGGTCCGATCACAATGAGGCCATTTATCTCAAGGTGAGAGCAAGGGGGAGACCTATTTCAAGAGTATTGGTTGATGGTGGTTCCGCACTCAATTTGATGCCCGGCCGAATCATGGGCATACTGGAGCTTAAGAATTCAGATTTTAAGCCTTCTACTCAAGTGATCCGAGGTTACGATAGCACTGCCTGTACTGTCATGGGTATGGTGGAAATAGACATTGAGTTTGGGAGCATGGTCATGTCCGTCCCGTTCCAAGTGCTCAACGTCCCTTCCTCATTCAATTTGCTTTTGGGCTGACCATGGATACACAGCTCTAACGCCGTCCTTTTGACTCACCATCAATGTGTGAAGATCAGAAATGGGGATGAAATAGTGACCGTTATGGCAGAAAACGTCACTATCCACAGAAAGGGGGAACCCATTCACCAAATTCAGCATGGTTTAGCAGACTCTACCCTCTCCGGCGTCTCAATCAATGCCACTGACAAAGGAGGGGGAAACGAGTCATGGACCCTTGGCAATCGCAAAGTCCTCCGCATGATGAGGAATATGAATTACTTCCCTGATTTAGGCCTAGGGAAATATCAACAAGGAAGAATGCAACCTATTGAGGTTCCTTTTGTTAAGAACAAGTTCGGTTTGGGATATGAGCCTTCCAAAGACGACTTGAAGTACGAGCAAGCCATCATGAATGAAAAGGCCCGAGCCCGAAGGGAAGGCCGTCGTTATGAGATTCCCAATTTGAGGCCTTACCGCAAGACACTGAATGGCTACTTTGTCCGTCAAGGGGAAGAGGTTCCGTATGTAATCTTTCCCGAACCATGGGTTAACAGCAAGGGCATCAGAAAGCCCGGTCTTGAAATCTTTGCCGACTGCGAGATTCAGAAATCCGAAAGGGAACCAACTCCCATGTCACCCCGAGAATGGTGGGGGGAAGAAAGTGACCATAGAGTCTGAGACAGAGATTACCGTGGGGGAAGAATTGATGGATTTAGCCTCCATGTTCGAAGAACTTTCCATCATGGATGAGTGCCAAGTAAATGCCATCTGCGACACCGACACGAGAAAAGAGACTATCAGTGAGATCCAGCCGAGCTCTGAGCCGATCAACAACTGGTATTCTACGAAGGGACCCGTGGTATCCGAAGACTTCTTGGTCAATAAGATGGGGTGCATTCCACGCAAGGTCACGAAGGAAGACGTGTTCACATTTACTTTCGAGTCCGAGAGTGTTTCCGATACCCTCACCCAAGAGGATATGGAGGCCATAGCCGATCGTGTGTTCCCTTTCTTTGTTAATGAAAAATTTGATCTTTCTGAGTACCCCGAGATTGCAAACATCATGAATGATGAATTAACTAATAATGAATTTAATGAACTAGTTAATAACGATTCAAATAATGATGAAATATACCACGAAAACACAACATACGTAAATGAACTTGCTCAACAGGTCTGTAGTCGTGGTGAAAATGGTCCAGGGGCTGACGAAGAATTGCATGTTGTTAATCTGGGTACCGACAAAGAGCCGAAAGAAACCAAAATCGGAAGCTTCTTTAAGGGGGACGAGAAAGACAGATTGACTGCACTGCTCAAGGAGTTCGTGGATGTATTCGCATGGTCATACAAAGACATGCCGGGTTTAGACAGAAAGGTCACTGAGCACAGCATTCTTATCAGAGAGGATGCTAAGCCGACAAAGCAGAAACTCAGAAAGATCAAGCCAGAATGGTCTCTACAAGTCAAAGAAGAGATAGAGAAGCTTCTCAGTGTAGGCTTCATCAAAGTTATTGAGTATCTGACATGGTTACCCAATGTGGTCACAGTCCGAAAGGCTAATGGCAAGGTTCGTGTTTGTGTGGACTTCCGGGATTTGAACAAAGCTTCTCCAAAGGATGACTTTCTACTACCCAACATCGACATGCTAGTCGACTCCACTGCTGCCTACGAGGTCCGCTCATTTGTGGGGTTTGCTGGGTACAATCAGATTCTCATGGCCAGGATCAACACAAGACTGCTTTCACAACACCGTGGGGCACCTTTTGCTACACAATTATGCGTTTGGGTTATGAAACGCTAGGGCTACTTATCAAAGGGCTGTGACAGACTTGTTCCATGACATGATTTACAAAGAGATCGAGGTCTATGTGGACGACATGATCATCCTTTCAAAAGGAACCGACAGTCAACACTTGATCGACCTCCGCAAGTTCTTTGAAAGGCTTCGACAACACAAGATGAGGCTCAATCCCGCAAAGTGCACGTTCGGGGTCATCTGAGGCAAAGTTTTTGGCTACATGGTCACAGAAAGGGGTATTGAAACAGATCCCTAAAAAATCAAGGTAATCATTGACATGCCTCCTCCCAAGACATAGAAAGAAATCAAAGGTCTCATGGGCAGACTTCAGTACATCAGTCGGTTTGTGAACCAGCTTACTTCCATGTGTGAGCCAATCTTCAAGCTACTCAAGAAGAATGTGTCTCTAGAATGGACCGACGCTTGCCAAGAAGCTTTCGACCAAGTGAAGCATTACTTGACATGCCCCCTAGTCTTGGTTCCACCTCACAAAGAGAAGCCTCTCTTGCTCTACCTCACAGTGAACGATGAAGCCCTTGGGGCTATGCTAGCACAAGAACAACGAGACTCCACAAAGGAGAATGCCATTTATTTTGTCAGTCGCCGATTTCAAGGAGGTGAAAAGAACTACTCTGTCTTAGAAAAGTCATGTGCAGCACTGGTTTGGGTCACTCAAAAGCTCAAACATTACATGGAAGCCTTTCTGATCAAGCTAGTAGCAAAAGTGGACCCGCTCCACTACATCTTCAAGAAGCCTTTTATGTCGACAAGGATAGCCAAATGGTACTTCATGCTCACCGGCTATGACATCACTTACGGCACACTCAAATCCATCAGGGGGAAAGTGTTCAGTGATCAGCTTGCTGAATTTCCGTGTGATGAAGTTAAGGGGGAGGACTTACAGTTTCCCGACGAGCACTTGGTTTGCACTACAACCGAGGAAAATAACTGGAAACTCTTTTTCGATGGCGCCGCCAATAAACATGGTTTTGGGATAGGAATGTTTCTTGTCGATCCAAAGGACGTCTACACTCCAATTGCCATCCGTCTTGAATTCGAAGCTACCAACAACATGGCCGAATATGAGGCATGCATAGCGGGGCTAGAAGTGGCCCTAGAAAGAAATGTCACAGAGCTAGAAGTATTCAGTGACTCCCTGCTCCTTATCAATCAAACATCGGGTAAAAGGCGAATCCAAGACCCGAACCTCCAACAGTATGGTCAACACCTCGAAGAATTGGTTGAACAAGTTCCAAGACATCACGTTCAACTATTTGCCAAGGGACAAGAACCGCTTTGCCGATGCTTTGGCTACTATAGCCTCACTGGTTGAGATCCCCAAAGGAAAAATGGTGAAACCCTTCAAAATTTCAAGAAGGACTAGTCCGGCATACTGCATGGACATTGAGATCAATGAAGTCCAAGATAACCCCCCGTGGTACACTGACATCATGAACTTTCTCAACAATGGCACCTTTCCCGAGAACAGCAATGGGAAAACCCGAATAGCACTACAAAATCTAGCCGCCAGATATGTGTTGATTGGAAACCGAGTCTACAAGAGACATCATCAAGGGATCAACCTTTTATTTGCAAACGAGTCTGAAGCTCAAGAAATCATGCACGAAGTCCATAAAGGCGAGTGTGGACCCCACATGAATGGGATTATGTTAGCCAAAAAGATACTATGTATTGGCTACTATTGGACTACAATGGAAAGAGACTGCATTGAGAAAGTCAAGAAATGCGCCAAGTGCCAGTTTCATTCTAATCTACAACATGCTCCACCTTCACAACTGTACAACATGACCACACCTTGGCCATTCTCTTGTTGGGGCATAGATATCATCGGCAAAGTCCATCCTACGGGGAGTAACGGACAGTCATTCATCCTTGTGGCCGTGGACTATTTCACAAAATGGGTCGAAGCACAAGCTTACCGAGTTCTCAATGCCAAGAAAGTGGCTGAATTCGTGAAGAACTACATCATGTGCCGATATGGTATTCCTCATGAGATCATCTCTGACTATGGTTCTCACTTCGAGAAAGAAATGGACGCACTTTTGGTTAACTACAAAATCACCAAACACAAGTCATCCCCGTACCGTCCCCAAGCCAACGGAGCGGTCGAAGCAGCAAATAAGACAATCGAGGTCATCATACAAAAAAATGGCTTCAACAGGAAGGGATTGGCCCGAGAAATTACCACTAGCATTGTGGGGCTACCGCACGTCAATACGGTCAGCAACAGGGGAAACTCCATACTCATTGGTTTACGGTTCTGAAGCCGTACTCCCAGTAGAACTCGAGGTTCCTTCTCTACGGGTCTTACTCGAGAACCAAGTCAACGAGATCGATTGGATGCAAAGTCGATACGAGTAACTAGCCCTACTCGACGAAAAGAGGTTAAGAGCGTTCGAACGCATAAGGGCTTATCAACAAAGAATGGCAAAGGCTTTCAACAAAAAAGTGAAGCCTCGAAATATCAAAGTGGGAGACTTGGTCCTAAGACAACATCCTCCCAATGCCATGAATCCCCTTGGGAAGTGGGGACCTCGATGGATCGGTCCTTACGTGGTCAAGAAGATATTAAGCGGCGGTGCAGTCTGACTCGTAGACTTGGATGGTGATCAATTGCCAAAGGAGGTCAACCTCGACAAGCTCAAGAAGTTCTACGCTTAACAAATGAAGACCATTAAAAAAAAAAAAAAAAAAAAACGCTCGCTAGGTTGAAAACTCGCAAGGGCGGCCTAGGCAAAAATTAGAGAAAGTGCAAAAAAGAAGCCCGCTAGATTGAAAACCCGAAAGGGCGGTCTAGGCAAAAAACAGGGTGCACAAAAAAAAATGGTCTTCATTTGTTTGAACTACGGAGACCTGAGCCTCTCTACAAGAGGAACGTAGGCAACCCTCGGGTGCGGTCTAAAACAATAAATTTTACCCAATCATGTTGTAACAAAATGCAATTTTTATTCATCTCTTGAACTATCTCAACCATTACAACGGATATATTGAGCAATAAAAGACAATAAAACATTAAATCCTAACGAGTGGTCTATTAATTGCAATCTTGGGCTACTAGGAAAAGTCTAATTTTCTCTTAGCCTTCGAAGGGCCACCCGAACGCCTTTCAATCCTATTCTTCTTGGGAGGCCTAGGAACACTGAGGCGGACCGAAACCTTCTTCGCAGCAAAGCGCCTCCGAGCATAGAAGCTGTCCAAAGGAGTACCGAAAGGGTCAGCCAAAATATTGTGCGAATCAGCAGCAGCTTCCTTATACCTTAAAGCACTGCTAGGCTCAAAGTCCTTTCCTAACAACTCAGTGTGAAACACGTCAACCCAAGTGATGCCACGGTAAAGAGTGCCATACAGATGGTCCAAATAACTCTCGGGAAGAAAGATACTACCCCGATGAATGGGGGCGGAAGCCCACCGATGACGGTCATCCCCCCAAGCCAATTGGAGCTCCTTTGAAAAGTCTGGACCCCTATACGAGACAGGGCGAAACACCCCACTCCTAGGGAAGGGAATTATCTGCTGACGACCGAACTGCCTCAGAACTCGCTCCGGCTGGTAAAATGAAGAATCTCTCAGGCCAGGAGTTAGTACCCGACCTGAAAATGAGTTTATTAGGACTTTCCCAAAAATACAAGGACTTTATAGGAATTAGAAACCTTGCAAAGACTTGTCCCGGATTCCCAAAATATCTCATTTATGACAAAATCTATCAAAATAGGTAACAAATGGTTTCCTTAAAACCATGCAGAAACCCTAGCTTAAGAATCAAGTCAGCCTGCAACCTTGGCCACGCGGCCAACCTTGCTGCGCGTTGATCTTGGCCACGCGGCCACTCTTGTCACCGGCTTCAGTAATGGCCAGGCGGCCAACCTTGCGCTGGATGATCCTGACCATCAGATCTTCCCATCAGCCTACTATATAAACCATTCCATTCTATTGGTTTAGGGTCCGATTTTGAGAGCTCTAAGTACGAATTTTGGAGTTCTTAAACACTATTTTGCTCTCTAATTAGCATTCAAACACTCAAGAAGATCCAAGGTTTATTTCTTGCCAACATAGGTAAGTTTTCTAACTTTTTCTTCGTGTTCTTGTATTATTTTTAATGTAGATCTTTTCTATTCATGTTCGTATATGTTTATTCATAGTTTCTTCATATTCCTTGGATGTTCATTCATATGCTCATAATATGTTCTTCGCATGTTCATCATATTCATAGATTAAAACCTTATTTATGCTATATTTAGGGTTGCGATCTTCATAATTACATGTTATTTCATAGCCAATGATGATCTAGGGTTCATCAACCCGAGGATGATCTAAGAACTACTTCTAAACCCTAATCTTTAGGTAATTCCCCCCTCATTATGCATGATCCCGATTCTTCTGCCTATTCTAATTCTCTCGAACTACGCTGACCTGAGCTTCTCACATTGAGAGGAACGTAGGCAATCTTCGGATCCGGTCTAAATCACTAACACACTACATACACCGCATCATGATAGAAAGACCGATCAATTCGGGCAATAGGAGTGATAACGTTCAATATTCTTCTCTTGTTGTAATTTGACCCCCGAACCCACTAAAAATGCTTTTTTCAATGTTTTGACTTTAATTAAAACGGCGTGGCGACTCTCATAATTTTAATGTTGCTATGAATATTCCCAAATTCAAACACACGTATTCACAGTGGCGACTCCGCTGGGGAACTGCTTTGAAACTTTTTCAAACTTAGTGGGTCTAACTTTCGTCACATCATGATGCTTGCCATGTTTACACATGCACACACTTTCCATGTTTACACATGCACCCTACAGACACCTGCCATGTATACACATGCACCCTAAACACACCTGCCATGTTTACACATGCACCCTACACACACTTGCCATGTTTAGACATGCACACACTTGCCATGTTTACACATGCACCCTACACACACCTGCCATGTATACACATACACCCTACACACACCTTCCATGTTTACACGTGCACCTCACACACACTTGCCATGTTTACACATGCACCTCACATACTTGCCATGTTTACACATGCACCCTACACACACTTGCCATGTTTACACATGCACACACTTGCCATGTTTATACATGCACCTCACATACTTGCTATGTTTACACATGCACCCGTGCACCCCGCAATGTTAATACTTGTACTTTGTTGATACTTGTACTTTGTATACCTTGTATCCTTGTACCTTTGTTATTTTCGCCTTAGTATTAGGGTCAAACAAAACTCTGCTATGCTCCCTTGTACATTATTTTCCTTATCCTGCATTGCATTGCATAGCATCATTCAAACATTCAAAACTTCTCTCTTTTCTCCTTAAAAAGAATTAGTTTCTTGCCACACACTACCACTAGTCCGTGTCAGCACTGCACAGGTCCCTACTACCCGGAGTATTCGATGTGCAGGAATTTGTACGCTACTGCCTCACATTTTTCGAGTCACTCGTCTACTCCACTCACCGTGTACGTTCCGCGAGCGGTGGGAACCTTTAACGTAACCCGTGTCAACCCACACATAGAGATTAGGACACTCCTCGGACCACCCATTTAGGATGTAAATAAATGCAAAACTTTTCGCAAAATAAAATGTGCATTGCACCTAGGCGACCTCTAAGGTCCATCGCTCATCCGTTGGGCCATCATTGCGATCCATTTGGGTCTACCCTTCACCTTCGACCGCCTAGGTCAACCTTCTCAACCTTTGACCGCCTAGGTCAACCTTCTCAACCTTTGACCCCCTAGGTCAACCCTTACCAACTTTTGACCTCCTAGGTCAACCTTATCCGCCTTTGACCCCTTAGGTCAACCTTTGACCTCCTAGGTCAACCTTTTAACCACCTAGGTCAACCTTCTCAACCTTTGACCTCCTAGGTCAACCTTTGACCACCTAGGTCAACCCTCTGAACCTTTGACCTCCTAGGTCAACCTTTGACCCCCTAGGTCAACCTTAACACCCTTTGACCTCCTAGGTCAACCTTTGACCGCCTAGGTCAACCTTCTCAACCTTTGACCTCCTAGGTCAACCTTTGACCACCTAGGTCAACCCTCTGAACCTTTGACATACTAGGTCAACGTTTGACCCCCTAGGTCAACCTTAACACCTTTTGACCTCTTAGGTCAACCTTTGACCCCCTAGGTCAACCTTCTCCGCTCTTGACCCCCTTAGGTCAACCTTTGACCCCTAGGTCAACCTTATTCGTCTAAATTAACCTTTGACCTCTTAGGTTGACCTCTGACCTCCTAGGTCAACCTTATCAAACCTCTAACCCGTCTAGGTTGAGCCTTAACCCGGTTAGGTCAACCTACCCCCTTTTTGATCTTTCTGGGACAATTTCCAACCTCCTTAGGTCAACCTACCCGAATAGGTCACCCTACTCACCTTTTGGGCCCATCTAGGTGAACCAATCCTCATTTGACCCACTTAGGTCAAACCACGCCTATCCCCCTTAGACCATCCCATAGGCAACCCGCTACGACCTGCCATCTTGATCCATTCACCATATAGGTCAATCCTACCCTCCTCATTTAGGTCGACCTATCCTTTACCCATATAGGTCAACCCACCATTATCTACATGGGCTTTCTCGACCAACCTCTCAACCACCTACGTCAAACTTTAAGTCAAACCTTACCCGACTCGACCAAACCCACATAGGTCTTCCTCACCAAGGACCGAGTCATCTCCCTTTCTTGACCCCCAAGGGTCACTCTTTATCTCAAAAATATCCAGACTTTACCAAATTGACCCCTATGGTCATCTCTCTTTAAAAGTCTAACTTGATTCGAACTACGGCGACCTGAGCCTCTTATTGTGTGGGACCTCTCCCTCATGATAAGGGGAACGTAGGCAACTTCGGCCCGGTCAAACTTTCAATTTTTTACCAAAATGCATTTCAAAAATGTGGAGACCGACTCTTTTCCAAATGTGATTTTATAACGATGCCTTGTCATTAATTATGAGCCTAACCTCATTGAAAATGATTAATGTGCCAATATTGTCACTGCCATAGGTCGCCTGCATGTCGTCAAAGTACTTCGAGATGGCCCTTGCCTGCGTGGCCGAACGACTCAACGCCCAAGAGAAGAGGCACATAGAAGATTTGAAGATGATCATTGACATGAGAAATAGACGTCATGCCAAAGAATTGCACTTGGCGTTAGAAGCCCAAGAGAAGCGCCATAGGACGGAGTTGGCCAAAGCACTTGAGGAACAAGAGACTCTTCATTCAAAGGAGAGACAAAGCATCTCCGAGAAGCTCAAAGGACTAGCCACGATAATCCAAGGTGGAATTTGGGATCAACGACAAGAGATCTCCGATCATGCTAGCAGAAATCTCTCATCAATTCACTTTAGATCACCTCAACGCACCAAAGACGATATAGCCGTAATTGAGGAGGACTCCCACAGTGTCAACAAAGGAAGCAATGCAAAGAGGCCACGTCCTGACAACTCAAGCCAATGCCGCCACGCGCCTAAGGAATGTGGTTGGATATCAGAATGAGAAAATTGGGGCTACCTCCTTTAAAAAAAAAAAAAAAAAAAAAAAGGATCATTCAGTCTTCGTAGGTTCTAGAGTGTCCTTAGTCAAAAGTCCACCTTGGACGATTTTTGTTTCTGTAGTAAAAGTCCACCCCGGACTAGTCAGTTTAAATCTTTTAGTTCCAATAAAAGAGTCTTTATTTCTTTTCTCTCTAGACTTGAGACATAATCTTGCATAAATCAATTCCATGAAAATTGCCTTATTCACCATTTTAACTTGATTGCTATATCTTTATATGATGAATTAATCTTAATCTTAATCATTAATGACGACTCATTAAAAGGTAAATGGACCCACAAACCATTCGCACAACTAAGTAAACAATTAGTCTCAAGATAACAAATGCTTTGACCAATTAGGATGAACGAATCACTTTCTCTTCTCTCTACATTCTACCCCATACACTCTCTCTATACACTCACCCCTTGTACACACTTCATGTACACTCTCTATATACACCTTCTCCCATACACTATCCTCATACGCCTCTCATCCCACCATTAGACCCCTTTTTATAAGGTCGTGATAAAGAAATGGATTGCGGTTGCTCATCATCAAATAGACATCCATGCTGCCACAATTTAAAGGGTTGGTTTGTTCCCTTCATGAGTACTACATGCCGTTACACTGGGGCTGTCCGTATTCCATCGCAAATGTAAGACAAGTGCACGAAGTCATTCATGCCATTAATTGGTGCACGTGATAATCCAATGGAGCTCTACCGGTGAAAATCAAGGGGCTAGGATGCCCGCCGCCAGCAAAAGGCCGCTTGAACTATAAGGAAGCTACCTCGCAATCGAGAGAAGCGAAAGCAAACTAGGGGCTTGTCTTGCCCAATGTTTCATGTACAAATATAAAAAAAATAAAAAATATGGCTCGCTAGGTTGAAACCCAAAAGGGCGACCTAGGCAAAAGTTAGAGCATTGCACAAAAAGAAGCCCGCTAGGTTGAAAACCCGAAAGGGCGGCCTAGGCAAAAAAAGGGTGTGCACAAAGAGATAAAATAAAAAAATAAAGAAAAATAGAAGGGGATATCACCATAGAAAAGTAAAAGTCTCATTTTATTTTCACTTCAAATGTTCTATTTTTCTTTCTTTCCCTACAAAGAAGATTAACGCGGTAGCAGCAGCCATGACAACTACAATGGAGCAATCCACCGCAATGAGCTGCAATGAAGCAATCCAAAGCAACAAGCTACAACGGAGTAACCTATCGCGACAAATGAACCTCATACTCAAACCCCAACTTCATCATCATCCGGGCCTCCCCCGAACTACGCGGACCTGAGCTTCTCACATTGAGGAGAACGTAGGCAACCTTAGGGTCCGGTCCAAAGTATACACAACCCACCTCGTAGCCAATTTTCCTTCTCTTCTCTCTTCCCCCATATTTCTACTCCTGACTTCTTCACTCACAATTGATCAAAACATTTATTAATTTGAGGCTACTTGTTTACCAATTAACCATAACTCATTAACTAATCAACGAGGTCCATTCTTGAGCAATCAAATGAGAATCTTGAATAAAACAATTTTCAAATGTCTCGACAAGTCTTCCGTTCTACAATCTAGGAAAGAGCTAAAAACTTACTTTCTGTCAAAGCAGGGGCTGCCTCCCTTTTGTACATATATACCCTCAGTTGCTCAAAGAGTCAAAATGTGAGTACTATCTCTCTCTCTCTCTCTTACTCTCCCCAAAATGCCCCCGCATGTTTTCAAACAATTCTTTTTTCCTTTTTTGAGTCGACTGAATGATTTCAAAAAAAAAAAAAAAAAAAAAAAAAAATTGACGCAAAAGAGATGCCCGCTAGATTGAAAACCCGCAAGGGCGGTCTAGGCAGAAAAAAGGGTGCGTCTTAAAAGAGGTAGGATACCCCGTTCTACATAACTGGGGCTTCCCTAACAATAAAGGACCGACCATAAGGTTTCTCAAAGAATGCCGGGGCTTCATCAAGCACATACTTAGAAGAAGAGGACTCCTCATCATCAAGCTCGACGTAGGATTTCTCAAAGGAGGAAGGATACCCCGCTCTACGCAACTAGGGCTTCCCTAACAATAAAGGACCGACCATAAGGTTTCTCAAAGAATGCCGGGGCTTCATCAAGCACATACTTAGAAGAAGGGCATCCCCCATCATCAAGCTTGACGTAGAGTTTCTCAAAGGAGGGAGGGTACCCGCTCACCAAATTAGATAATCCCCAACGGAATGGGTCGACTATGTGGTTTCCCAGAGAATACCGAGGCGTCAACAAGGATACACTTAGAAGAAGGGCACCCCTCATCGTCAAACTCGGCACGCGACGACCTATTTGGATTGATTAGAATCATAATTAATTATAAGGCATCTGTATAAGATCATAACACTTTCATAAAGTTTTCTCCTCCCCGACACTTTGTTTATAAACCCGCACGCTCGGTCTCCACAAAATTGTAAAAACATCCTCGATCCATCTGAGACCCATCTCCGTGATTCTTGAGTTGACTCGGTCCTTCACCCTATTTCCTACACAATAGGATACCCTTAGGTCCCAACCTACCAGGTTCAAAACCTTAGGTCCCAAGCCTACCCGGTCAGTCTTGCCTAAGTTACACCATAAACTCTCTAGGTCCCGAGCCTACCCGATCAGTCTTACCTAGGTCCCAAACCTACCCGGTGAGTCTTACCTACGTTACATCATAACCTCTTAGCTCGACCTTCCGCAAGTTCGTAGCATGACCCCTTCGGCCTCAAACCGGTTCTACCCAAAACTTCAGACCTTAAACCAGTTAACCAAAGCCAAATCCTTAGGGTGACCCATTAGGTCCCGAACCTACCGGTCCCGAGCCTACCCGATCTCCTAGATCTCAAACCTACCAACACATACTCATCCTTACCTTGTCTAAGCAATAGCTCTCTTATCCTCCTCGTTCCAACCTTTTAGGTCTACTCAGTCTAACCTGTTGAGTGATCCCTTAGATCATAAGACCATTCGAGTCTACCAAACTTATCCTTGAAGTCCATGATATGTCTGGTCCATACCTTAGGCCTCAACCCCTAAACCTTTAGGTCACAAGACTTTCTACCCTCTAGGTCTCTCACCTTACATCTCCACCCTTGGAACTCTTTAATTCCCAAGCCTACTTGGTCCAATTAAAAGCGACGCATCTACGTCTCCCGACTCCCGTCATATCCAAGCCATGGCCCTACCACTCTTAAACCTACCAAGTACCAACCTAGTGTCACTCCTTAGCTTCAAAAGACTTCCTAGTCAGACCTTCAACCCCTTAGGTCTCTAACCTACTTAATCCGAGCCGAGTCCAAACCTCGCCACCTACGAGGTCCACCCTTGAACTCCATGGATCTCAAACCTTTCTTCCCCACGAGTCCAAACCTCAAACATGCTCGAACGCATAGGATCTTCCGCATACCGTGACATGCCATAAAGATATCAAAACCCGTCCGGTCAAAACTCGTGCGCTTAACACCTTTGGGTCCCATCCCTAGCCCACCTTCGCAATCGCCGGACGATTTTGGTCACGCGAGACCAAAGCATACCCAATCCAACTTAAGGTACCTATTGTACTCAAGCAAAGTCTTGGACACTCAATCCCTTCACCTAAAGCGCCAACGTGGTCACATGTCCAGACCCATTTCTCGCACATGGTTTGCACCTAGCACACCTTTGGACCCAAACCCGCCATGTCCGCCTTACACCCTTAACTGGTCCCAATCCGTTGCTCCTTGGCCGACCTCAAGCCTGCTTGATCCTAACCCATAACGCGGTTTCTCTAGGACAAAGGACTTACCCGCTTGAAAGTCTTATGTCCCAACGCTACCCTGCCTAGCCTTCGATCTCCTAGATCTCACGCCTACCATTCCATTAGGCCCCGGTCTTCTAAACACATGTCTGAGTCTTACCCTAGCTAAACCCTAGCACTCTAGCCTAGGTCTAATCTATCGAGCCTATCCAGCCACGAGGTATCAAGCTCATTTGCCCCAAACCGCAACACTCTTAGACCTCAAACTTGCTCGGTCTAAACCAAGACAAACCTTCAAATGCTTTCGGTCTCCAAACCCTAGCCTTAAACCTAGGTAAACACATTCTCTAAACCCTAGCCTCAAGCCTAGGTAGTCATATCATTCTCTCTGAACCCTAGCCTCAAGCCTAGGTAATTACATCCTTTCAAACCCTAGCCTAAAGCCTAGGAAGTTACATCCTTCTTAAACCCTAGCCTTGATCCTAGGTAGCTACACCCTTCCTAAACCCTAGCCTTGATCCTAGGTAGTCACATATCCTCTCTAAACCCTAGCCTTAAGCCTAGGAAACCACAACATCCTCTTTAACCCTAGCCCAAGTTCTAGGGAATTTCCAATGCCCCGTATGCAACATCATTTCCAAATTCCCGAAACCCTAGTCTCGAAACCTGGGAAATTTACAATCTCAATCCCCCGTCTTATTGAACCCTAGTCCTAAACCTAGGATACAATGCCCTGTCCAAAACTTAATCAACCCTAGCCTCAAGCCTAGGTAGCCGCATTCTCTCCAAACCCTAGCCTCAAGCCTAGGAAGCCGCATTCGCTCTAAACCCTAGCCTCAAGCCTAGGAAGCCGCATTCGCTCCAAACCCTAGCCTCGAGCCTAGGTACTCGCATTCGCTCCAAACCCTAACCTCAAGCCTGGGTAGTCGCACTCTTTCTAAACCCTAGCCGCAGGGCCTAGGAGACTATATCCTCACCAAACTCTATCCTCAAGCCTAGGATTCAACATTCCCTTCAAACCCTAGTCCTAGACCTAGGAAATTCCTTCACCTTAGTCTCAAAATATAGGAAGTTTACAGTCCTTAGCCTTAAAACCTAGCCTAAAGTCTAGGTTACCACGAACATTTCCAAGCCATAGTCACCAATCCCGGAAAATGGTGAACCCTAACATCAAGCTTAGTGGACCTTCCACAAAAGCAATCCCTCTTCCCAATGGTCCATAGTCCCAAACCTAAGAAAGTCATGGTCCTTAAACACCAGTTTCCAAACCCTTGTTCGAAACCCTAACATCTAGGAAGTTCCCAAACCTCAACCTTTCCAAGCCTTAGCACTAAGCCTAGGATAGAATACTCTCCTCATACTTAAATGAACTCCAATCCCTAGCCTGCAAGCCTAGGTAACCCACATTATCTCCAAGACATAATCTAAAGCCCAAGAAGCCGTGACATCTTTGGCATCCCTATCTCAAGATTAGGAGATCACCATCTTCCTTATTCCCCTTCCTTAAAAAGCCTTAGGTCCTACCTCTAGGCAACCAAGAAAAATGTCCCTTACCTAACACCTTGGTCTCAATGGCTCGTAGCCTCATTCCCTCCTAAATTAGGATAAGAGGAACCCAGATCATTGTTTCCCATATTAGCAACTCCCCGAGAGTCCATCTCCTTCGCGTCTCCCTAAAGGTCCTTTGCCCTTGTGACTCACCAAAGAGTCCTTTGTGACTCCCCGAGAGTCTATCACCTTTGTGACTCCCCGAGAGTCCGTCACCCTTGTGACTCCCCGAGAGTCTATCACCTTTGTGACTCCCCGAGAGTTCATCCCGTTTGCGACTTCATAACAATCCATCATCTTTGCCTCCACATGCAAAATTTCAGTTTTACCCCTAGTACATTCCCCTTTGATTCATTTTAGGTGCCCTTAGCGCTATTTTGACTGATGTTCGTTATCTTTGGGTACAGGAAGCCTCTTAAAATTTCCATTATTCACCGAATATTTGCTTAGGATTCGTATGGTTGTAGAGACTTCGGCGCCTCTATGACATACGCATCCTAGATCGATCGCGATTGGCAGAAGCCTCGGCGTTTCTGTTTGCGAGAGATCCAGCATCTATTATTTTAGCATTTCCTAATATTTGCTTAGGATTCGTATGGTTGTAGAGACTTTGGCGCCTCTATGACATACGCATCCTAGATCGATCGTGATTGGCAGAAGCCTCGGCGTTTTTGTTTGCGAGAGATCCAGCATCTATTATTTTAGCATTTCCTAATATTTGCTTAGGATTCGTATGGTTGTAGAGACTTCGGCGCCTCTATGACATACGCATCCTAGATCGATCGCGATTGGCAGAAGCCTCGGCGTTTCTGTTTGCGAGAGATCCAGCATCTATTATTTTAGCATTTCCTAATATTTGCTTAGGATTCGTATGGTTGTAGAGACTTTGGCGCCTCTATGACATACGCATCCTAGATCGATCGTGATTGGCAGAAGCCTCGGCGTTTCTGTTTGCGAGAGATCCAGCAGGAAATATTTTAGCACTTCCTAATATTTGCTTAGGATTCGTATGGTTGTAGAGACTTCGGCGCCTCTATGACATACGCATCCTAGATCGATCGTGACTGGCAGAAGCCTCGGCGTTTCTGTTTGCGAGAGATCCAGCATCCATTATTTTAGCGCGATCGGCAGAAACCCGGGCGTTTCTGTTTGCGCTTACCTCAGCGTTTATTATTCCACCTCGGGATTATTTAGACAACGTAGTCCTTATTGTCCCATTATCCCTCTTGCTTTAAATGACTTCATTTCCTAACGAATGTTCGTTCTTCATACAGGATAGTGCCCATAGGTTTATTATCCCTAGCAGAAGTCCGATGGCTCGTTTTTCCTTAATCGCTCTGAACTATGACCGGCTTGATTCCTCGGAGGATACGTAGGAAACCTGAAAAGGTTCAGCCACCCGACCGACGCGGTCATCTCTCATCCCCAGCAGGTGCATTTTCCCCAGCAGAAGACGTTGCTCCCCATAAGAGGACAAATCATTCCCAATTTCCCCATCAGATTTGAACTACGTTTGGCTTGATTCCCCCGCGGATACGTAGGTCGCCTGTCAAGGTCCAGCCGTTCCCTTACCTTTCATCTGTTTTGGAACTCATGTTTCAGACAGATCCTTCTTTTATCGCCGACCCCACATTGCCTTGCAAGAAGCGTCGCCGAGGGGCTACTGTTAGTACCCGACCTGAAAATGAGTTTATTAGGACTTTTCCAAAAATACAAGGACTTTATAGGAATTAGAAACCTTGCAAAGACTAGTCCCGGATTCCCAAAATATCTCATTTATGACAAAATCTATCAAAATAGGTAACAAATGGTTTCCTTAAAACCATGCAGAAACCCTAGCTTAAGAATCAAGTCAGCCTGCAACCTTGGCCACGCGGCCAACCTTGCTGCGCGTTGATCTTGGCCACGAGGCCACTCTTGTCACCGGCTTCAGTAATGGCCAGGCGGCCAACCTTGCGCTGGATGATCCTGACCATCAGATCTTCCCATCAGCCTACTATATAAACCATTCCATTCTATTGGTTTAGGGTCCGATTTTGAGAGCTCTAAGTACGAATTTTGGAGTTCTTAAACACTATTTTGCTCTCTAATTAACATTCAAACACTCAAGAAGATCCAAGGTTTATTTCTTGCCAACATAGGTAAGTTTTCTAACTTTTTCTTCGTGTTCTTGTATTATTTTTAATGTAGATCTTTTATATTCATGTTCGTATATGTTTATTCATAGTTTCTTCATATTCCTTGCATGTTCATTCATATGCTCATAATATGTTCTTCGCATGTTCATCATATTCATAGATTAAAACCTTATTTATGCTATATTTAGGGTTGCGATCTTCATAATTACATGTTATTTCATAGCCAATGATGATCTAGGGTTCATTAACCCGAGGATGATCTAGGAACTACTTCTAAACCCTAATCTTTAGGTAATTCCCCCCTCATTATGCATGATCCCGATTCTTCTGCCTATTCTAATTCTCTTGAACTACGCTGACCTGAGCTTCTCACATTGAGAGGAACGTAGGCAATCTTCGGATCCGGTCTAAATCACTAACACACTACATACACCGCATCATGATAGAAAGACCGATCAATTCGAGCAATAGGAGTGATAACGTTCAATATTCTTCTCTTGTTGTAATTTGACCCCCGAACCCACTAAAAATGCTTTTTTCAATGTTTTGGCTTTAATTAAAACGGCGTGGCGACTCTCATAATTTTAATGTTGCTATGAATATTCCCAAATTCAAACACACGTATTCACACCGGGTAGGACCACATGTTCAAAACCCAGAACCCATTCCATAAAAGGACGAAGACCCCAAGAGGGAGGGCACCACTCAATGTCAGTCGACGACCGGGAAGCAAAGAATTTCTCCCAACCATCTTTCAACCAAACCCCGGACCAACAGTCTTCTCCTGTGAACAGCAAAAGGAGACAGACCACCCTCCGGAGAATAAATCCTGAAGTGTTTCCGGAGTCATATGGTCAAAAGCAAGGGGCTTCCCCGACACATCTCGCCCGTTCGATGAAACTCATCAAGGCCGTGCAGGGTCTCCCCTACTATAAGAGGGATTATACAGAATTATTGCTCCTTGGCCTGCAAGATAATCTCAGCCAACTGCGCATCTGCTGTCCCGAAGGGTGTAACGAAAAGAACTTCACTGAAGAGGCAAGCCGCCATGGTACTCTTCTTGAAAGACTGAACCGCCATGTCCTCCGAATGCAAACTGAAGAACATTGGCAACTCAGACCATGCAACATCTTCCTCACATCTCCGATGGGAAGGTTCAACAAGTCAGACCAAGAATCGATCACTCCACGATGATATTTGGGGACGGAAATTTGACCCACCAGCGGCATACCAAGAATGGCACCAAACTCATCAACGGTCGGCACCATTTCATTTGCCAAAAAATTAAAGGTGTGACTATCACAATCCCAAAAAGCTGCGGCGGCCTTCAACAAATCCCAGTCCGGCTTCAACGTCCGTAACGTGAAGAGAATGCGGAATCCAAAGTCTTTGACAAAAGCCTTCTTGGGGTGGGTCTTGAAAAAATACACAAAAGTGGATAGATCCTTCTTATATTCACCAATAACCTTGGTATCAAGTGTGAAAGAATTGGAGGCCATGGAAAAAGTGGATTACAAGCTAAATTGAGCAAAGAAAAGATGTTCAATAATGGCAGAAAAGAGCTGTTGGAAGAAGGTGTTCGAACAGAGGCTGATATTATAGCTGTTGGGGATCTTTTGGCCAGCAAATGTCAAGCCTTGAAATTCGTACCCCAGAAGCGCGCGCCTCCCGACACCCACTTGGGAAGCACGCGCGTCCCACATCCACCATCTGAGGCGCCCGCCTCCCACTTCAGAAGTGCCTCAGCCGGCCCTTGTCAAAAGAAGAAATCAGGCAGGAACAAAGTCCGGGCACTCCCAGAGTCAGCAGGATCTACATTTTTCGTCAAAGTCACGACAGCTCCGCCTTCGGAGACACAGATGGGCACACATTAATTTGGTCCACCCCTAAGGCATGTCAAAATTAAAATTAGATAGAAACTCCTACTAGACTTAAAGTAGGGTGTGTCTTTTTTACAAAAGTCAAGGTCAATCTCGACATTTTCCTCACTAAAGGGAAACCATTCTTTCGGTCCACAGTCAACTGTGCCCGCACCCCGCAAAAGTCAACTGGAACTCTAAGCAGCATCCAGCTTCAAAACAGCAATTTGGTCCGCGGTGAACCACCGGAATCACCACCTCTTGATCAGTAAAGTCTATCCAACAAATCCACATTCATCTCAGGTCCCCTATACGGATTCTAAATCAGCAGACGGATTCTCGGATCTCGGTAGTCCCCTATACGGACTCTAAATCAGCAGACGGATTCTCGAATCTCGCTAGTCCCCTATACGGACTCCAAATCAGCAGAAGGATTCTCAGATCTCGCTAGTCCCCTATACGGACTCCAAATCAGCAAACGGATTCTCGGATCTCGCTAGTCCCCTATACGGACTCTAAATAAGCAGACGGATTCTCAGATCTCGCTAGTCCTCTATACGGACTCCAAATCAGCAGACGGATTCTTGGATCTCGCTAGTCCCCTATACGGACTCCAAATCAGCAGACGGATTCTCGGATCTCGTTAGTTGCCTACACGGACTCCAAATCAGTAGATGGATTCTCGGATCTCGCTAGTCCCCTATACGGACTCTAAACCAGCAGACGAATTCTCGGATCTCGCTTGTTTCCTATACGGACTCTAAATCAGCAGATGGATTCTCGGATCTCGCTAGTCCCTTATACGGACTCTAAACATTGGCCACGGTGGGCCGATTTCTATCACCGCACCCCTTCTATCAGCAAGAAAAACAGCTTTTTTCAGCCATACGACTGGTTTCATCAAGAAGGAGCTTCCAATCATTTATTTGGGTTGCCCCCTCTACGTTGGTCGCAAGAAAAACAGCTTTTTTCAGCCTATTATTCGGAAAATGGAAGATAGGCTTCATTCTTGGCGAGGTAAACTTCTTTCTTTTGGTGCAAAACTCACTCTTATAAAGGCTTGTCTTCAATCTATCCCTCTTTATTACATTGCTTTAATGGAACCTCCCAAGGGTATTATTAAAGCCTTGTACGGGCTGATTGCTAGATTCTTCTGGAGTGGGATTGATGGAGAAAATAAATGTCACTGGGTAGCTTATCACCATATGTATTGGCCAACTGATGAAGGTGGTATTGGCTTAAGGCGGTTTGAGGACATTTCTCTTTCTTTCGCTATGAAATTATGGTGGAGGCTTCGGGGATTTTCTTCTTTATGGACTGAGTTTCTCCTAGCCAAATATTGTGATGGAACACATCCTATGGATGCTGCCCCTAGATCCATTGATTCTCACGTTTGGAGGCGTATGCTTGGTGTTAAAGACTTAGTGGAACCTAGAATTTATTGGGGGGTTGGTGAAGGATCCATTTCTATCCATGAAAATTGGCTTGGTTTTATTGTGGCTGGTTTACCTCAAGAACACGTTGAGGTATCGTCTCTTTTCTTAAATGGGCGGCCGAAACAGAATTATATTGTGGATAATTTTGGTATTCCTCTTCTTAGAGCCATTGAAGATAATCATATTCACCTTTCGAATGACAAGGATCAGATTTGTTGGTCCCCATCTTCGACAGGTAAATTTTCGATTTCTTCGGCTTGGAAAGAAATCAGATCCTCCCGCCCTAAAAGTATGGTTTCCGCTTCATGTTGGCATAAACATATTCCCATTAAGATCTCTGTTTTTCTTTGGCGAGCTCTTCACAATGGCCTTCCCACTGATCATGCTTGCATGCGTAGAGGTATTCCCTTGGTTTCAATGTGTCACTGCTGCGCTAATCCTAAGGGGGATGACATTAATCATATTCTCATTCAAGGAGATTTGGCCCGTCATATATGGAAGTTCTTTGGGAATTCTATGGGTGTTGCTGGAATAGGGACAGATGTTAGGCAGACTCTTTGTGCGTGGTGGTATTGCTCGGCTAAGGCAAATTCTGATCTCAGTTCTTGGCTTCGTTCGCTCTTGCCTTCTTTTATTTGCTGGGAATTATGGAAGGCTAGAAACAAATCTCGGTTTGAAGGGCACAAAGTGACCCCGCTGGAGGTAATTAATTCTATAACTTATGAGATTGCTTCTATCATTAAAGCTTTCAAATTGGAGTTTCGAGGATCCCATTTAGATATGCGGATGTCTTCTTTATTTAGAGTCAATTTATCTTCCCCTCCTGCGAAGATTCCTAAGATTGTTGTTTGGAAAGCCCCTACTAATGAGGAGTTTAAGCTTAATACGGACGGTGCTTCAAAGGGTAATCCGGGCCCAGCTTCGGGTGGGGGAATTTTTAGAAATCAGAATGGGGACTTTTTCTTTGCTTTCTCTCGGTTCTATGGTGAGAACACGAATATGTGGGCTGAAACTCACGCACTCCTTGATGGCTTACTGTTAGCTTCTGCGTTTGGCATTACTTCTCTATGGATAGAGCTTGATTCAGAAGTGTTGGTTAAGATTTTGCTAAGAGAATATCATATTCCTTGGCGAATTCTTTACCTTATTCGCAGAATCATGGGGCTCATCTCTACTATGCAGACTCGGATCACTCATGTGTACAGAGAAGGCAACAAAGTGGCGGATGGGCTAGCTAATCTTGGTTACTCTCTTCTTCATAATGCAGATTTTCTCTCTTTTGATGACCTTCCTAATAATTGTAAGGGGGCTTTTAAGCTTGATAAAGCTCAAGTGCCTTCTCTTAGACTTTGATGATCTTTTTTAGATGGCTAGATACTTATATTTATTATTCTCTTTATTTTGTAGCCACCCCTCCCTTTATTGTAAAGGTTCTTACAACCTGTGTAAGACCTTCCCCTTAGGCTCCTTTCTGGTGGTTGAGGTTGTCATGTCCCCCACCATTTTTGTAATTTTCATTTCTGCTAATAAAATCTAGGGAGGTACCGTCCTCTTTTCGCCAAAAAAAAAAAAAAAAAAAAAAAGTAATTTCAAGATTCTTGTTTTCATCGAGTCTTTGCTTTTTTCTTGGTGATGTCCTCGGCGGATGTTTTGTCCTTTCGTTGACGCGTTTTGCTTTGCAATCCACATCGCTGAGGGGCTCTGTAGACACCCCGCCTTGGATCGCTCACCCCGGTTTCATATTTGATTTTGTGGTTCTCCCTATTTTAAGTGTTTCTCGTTAGTTTCTGTTACTTCCGTTAAGTTCCTGACTGACTTTGTTAAGTCCAGGGACCAAACTGAATAACAGTGCTGACTTTCTAGTCCATTCTGTCATTTTTCCATCTCCAAGTGCGCGCTTCCATCCTTTGGGGCCAGAGGTGCGCGCATCCCGCCACTAAGGCAGGAGGCGCGCGCACCTGGGCGTCAGTTACAGATTTCTGTCCAAGAATCACTCCCTTGCTCATTTTAATAGGATTTGCCCGGGAAACTGATGTTTGTGACTTGGTTTTGGCACCAAAAACTCACATTCTTCACCTATATAAACACCTCTAATTCACCATTGAATGGGAGGAAGATTTTTATCACTAAGCAAAAACTATACACAAATACTTACAAGGCATTTTCCTAAAGAACCTTTTGAAGGAGTCCTTGAAGCTCTTTGAAGTTATAGGTAAAAAAGGACTACTCTTTTCCCTCCTTTTCTACTTCATCTCTTTTCTCTTTCTTTTGGCTTTAATCAAAGTGCAATCACCCAAACATTTTGGGACATGACACCAAAGACTACTTCACTTCATTGAAGCTAGTCACGGAGTCATCTCCCTACATTCCAAAACTCCTTTTAAACCCCTCTTTTATCATCAAGAACAAGAAGAACATTTCATCATTTATGTAGATTTTGATCAAGCAAGACCAACTTTAGTTGGGCGAGATGGGTGTTTAAGTACTTCCCATCTCGTAACCTAACCCCCGAACCTCATAACAAAGAATCTCTGTTTCGTAATCAAACTTAGGCTACACATTAGGTTTTTCTTATGTTCCTATAAAACATAGGTGACGAATCTAAAACACGAATAGATATCCTAGTAATCCTTTCGCCGCTCTAGCCAAGCGGTGGGCCCTCCCGGGGTATCTACACATATCATAATAAAATCTTGTTTTAATCGCACACTACCACTAGTCCGTGTCACACTGCACACCCTACTCCGGATAATCCGCCGAGTGCACGGATTTAGGCGATCCTGTTGTCTCTATCTTCGTGGCACTCGGGTTATCTAACGCACCGTGTACGTTTGAGAGCGGTTGAGGTTGAACCTTGTCCGTGTCTAAACCATGCACCTTTATTGAGTTTAAGAACACTTACCAAAACGGTTATCTTAAATCATCTTTAATATCATCATGTTGCGTGGGCCAATCTAGGTCAAACCCGTTATCTTGACCAAGGACCGAGTCACCTCTCTTTCTTTTGTGACCGCTACGGTCATCTTCTAATACTTACGGTTTTCAAAAATAACTAATTGCTACGGTCATCTTCTAATACTTATGGTTTTCAAAAGTCACTGACCTCTCGGGGTCACATTCTCACTTGTCTTACCCGAACTACGTTGACCTGAGCCTCTCATTGTGTGGGACCTCTCCCTCATGATAAGGGGAACGTAGGCAGCTCCGGCCCGGTCAAACTTTTAACCTTTTCATTCAAAGTGCATTTCAAAAATACGGAGATCGAGTCTTTTCATAAAAATGACTTTTATAAACGATGCCTTGTCATTAATTATAAGTCTAATTTAATCCGAAAACCTTAACTCCTCCACCACCATTACAAAATCCTGCATCATGTCTGCCGAAGGGATTATCACAGTCACAACTGAAGCTGCCACCCAAGGTCTCGAGACAACTCTCCACCCCAACACTATTCTCAACGAGCAAGCAGCCCACTTCAACACCATTCCACTTCAACATCATTCTCAATGAGCAAGCAGTCCATCTTAACACCGCTCTCAACAAGCAAGCGGCCCACTTCGAGACTATCCTCAACGAGCAAGCAACCCTCTTCCGGACCGCTCTCAATGAACAAGAAGCTTACTTTGAGACTGTCCTCCTCAAACAAACAGACCACTTGCAAAAAGAGATGTACAAGGCTCTAAAGGACACCAAGGAGCGTCTCCGGTCCGATATCTATGGCATCTATGAGTACCTCAACCTCACTCTCCCTTCTGCTCAGTTTCAACACCCATACGCTCCTCAAATGTATGGGCCACCACCACAAACTTTCCCCGTTGGGATGCCTCCTATGACTACTCATCAGCAAGGAATGCCGGTACCTAAACCAACCCCAAATATGGTTCGTGAAACGAAGGACGAACGTGAGTACGATGACTTGGGTATGCCATTAGACAAATGCTTCAAAAGTCTAGTTCAAGCCGGCAAGTTGTCTCCCTTACTCAACTACAAACCGCTCTTAGTGAAACAAGAATTGGATCCCTCCAAACATTGCAAATATCACCAACACATTGGACATGACACCGAGGATTGCCTCCTACTGAAGAGAAGGATCCAAAGCCTCATTGATAGCGGAGCCATCACCGCAAAGGAATGCATGGACGTGAACAAGGTCCAAGCAAGGAAGAAAATACACCGGGGCTACCTCCTTCAATAAAAAATAAATAAAAAAAAGAGTTTTTCAGTCTTCGTAGGTTCTAGAGAGTCTTTTAGTCAAAGTCCACCTTGGACAAGTTAGTTTGAGTCTTTAGTCGCAATAAAAGAGTCTTTATTTCTTTTCTCTCTAGACTTGAGGCATAATCTTGCATACATAAATCAATTCCATGAAAATTGTATTAATCTCAAATGTCATTTGATTGCTATATCTTTACATGACGAATTAATCCTAAACATGCTTATTAATGAAGACTCATTAAAAGGTAAATGGACCCACAAACCAATTTACATAACTAAACAAACAATTAGTCCAAAAATAATAAACGTTTTGATCAATCAAATCGCTTTCTTTTCTCTATATACACTCTCTATACCTACCCTCATACAGATACACACCCACTGTGTACACCCTATATACATACTTTCTCTCTGTGTACACCCACTGTGTACACCCTCTATATATACTCTCCTTGTGTGCACCCACTGTGTACACTTCCTCTATACACACTCCTCGTGTACACCCACTGTGTACACCTACTGTGTACGCCCTCTCTTTACATACTCCCCCACCATCCCATGAAGACGATGACTGCATAACTACTCATCATCAATGGAGGGTCTGTGCCACAATGATTCCGGAGGTTGTCTGTTCCTGTCACAACTACAACATGACGATGCACTGGGGCTGTCTGTCCTCCTCGAAGATGTCAACGAAATGCAAGGGGCTATTCAAACGCCCTCTACGAGCACTACCTCCCAAAGTGAATTAGGGGCTCATCTTGCCCAACGTTTCATACGTATATATATATATATACGTATATATATATATATATATATATATATATATATAAGCTCGCTAGGTCGAAACCCACAACGGGCGGCTTAAGCAAAAATTAGAGCAATTGCACAAAAAAAAAAACCCGCTAGGTTGAAAACCCGCAAGGGCGGCCTAGGCAAAAACAAGGGTGTGCACAAAGAAATAAATCAAAACAAAGAAAAATAGAAGGGGCTATCATCATAGAAAGTAAAAGTCCCCTCTTTCGTTCACTTATTATTTTCTATTTTTCTTTCTTTTCAAAGGAGTTCAACTCAACTCAACAGCAGCAGTCCAGAGCAACAACTACAAACGAAGCGGTCCAAAGCAACAAGCAACAATGAAGCAGACCACCACTCAAAACTGGTATCATCATCAACCGGGACATCCTCGAACTACGCGGACATGAGCTTCTCTCATCGAGAAGAACGTAGGAAACCTCCTGGTCCGGTCCACAAAATATCAACCCACGTCGAGCCAACTTTAATTCTTTTATCTCTTCCCCACACATTATAATTTCTATTCTCTTTCTCGATTAATCATGGCATTTATTATTTTGAGATTACTTGTCTAAAACATAATCATTAGATACATAATTAATCAACGAGGTCCATTCTCGAGCAATCAAAACACAATTTTGAATAAAACAATTTTCAAATGTCTGGAAAAGTCTTATGTTCTACAATCTAGAAAAGAGCTAAATAGTTACTTTCTGTCAAGCAGGGGCTTCCTCTCTTTTGTACATATATACTTCTCACAGTTGTCCAAAGAGTCAAAGCACGAGAACTTCCTCTCTTGTTTCTCTCTCTCTCTCTTACCATAACGAAAAGGCTCCTGCAAGTCATCCGTACATTTCTGTCGTTTTTACTTTATTTCGAGTCGACTGAAATATAGATATAAAAAAAGGAACGACACAAAAAGAATATACCCACCTCGATTGAAAACCCGCAAGGACGGTCTAGAGAAAAAACAGGGTGCATCTAAAGGAGGTAGAATTCCCTACTTTATGCCCTCACCAAACTGGGGCTGACCCTATGGAATTGGTCCGACAATTGATGCTCCGACAAGATCGCTCCCCACAGAAAGTCATTTCTCTTCAACAAAGCTCAACACGGAAGACCTCTTTCAAGTGATCCCATCAAACTGGGGCCTCCCCAACAGGCATGGGGTCAACAACATGGCTACTCAGAAATCACCAGCAACCCGACGAGATCGTACTCACCCGAAGGGAAACCGTAATCAGCAAGCCCAATGGAGGACGAGTATTTGAATTAGTTAGGACCATAATTAATTATAAGGCATCTTTATAAGATCATTACGTTTTCAAAAGTTTTTTTCTATCACGACACGTTGTTTATAAACCAGCACACTCGGTCTCCACTTAATTGCAAAATAATGTCATCTCTCTCATCTTTGTGATTTCTGGACTGACTCGGTCCTGCCCCGTACACTCTATATCCTAGGGTACTCTCAGCCTATGCAATACGCTCCTAGACTGCATACATACTATCTACATGCTACATACTACCAGACATAAAGCATACAGATATAAATGTTTATACAATTATCCATGAATATTACTGTGCTACTGTCTATGCTACCACTAACAACTGCAGAACTAAGACGCTGATCTGCTAGCATCGCCTCGAGTCCGCTTCCGCGGAGGAGGATGCCCGCCAGGAGAACCATCATCGTCACTAGAAACGCCACACTCCACCAACTTGCGGAGGCCCTTCGCCACCTTCCTGTGCAACCTCCGGATAACGGCTCGTAGACCAGACTCACGGCGTGCCATAGCCTCATATGTCCGATTAGTCACCTAAGCAAAAGGCAACACAAGCATGTCAGAATGAGTCCAAATTAGAGGAAGACTAAAGACAGAAGTAGGATGAATAATAGAAATGGTAAAATACATACACTGACGTGACCCACCGGGATCTGGATCTCTGGAGCTATCTCGCCATCCTCATACTACACCTACTAAGGGTTACCGTTGTCATCAGCATAATTATAAAGTAGAGCTCCAAAGACCGGATCAGAAGAGGGATCCGCCGGGTCCGACGCCTCTGGCTCAACATGCCTCTGCCCCATCTCCCTTAATTTCTCCTCTATCACAATATGAGGGCCCCAAGGCATGTCCGAGCGAAGTCATCATACGAGGATCCCTCCACTACGAACTTTCCAACATCAAGGCCAGCCGTCAGCCTAATCCGGTCATGCAGAAACGCCGGATCAGTCATAAACCACAGAGGATCTATTGGAACTAAGTAGGCGCTGTCCGCTCCATACTAGGCTCGTACCCTCTCACCCAAATAAAGAGCATCCCCGCTATGGCCGATCAACAACCTCCTCTAACCCGTCGCCTCAAGCTCCCCTGCAGCAAGCAACTCAAAGTCTAACTTTGCCCAAGGATAGAATGTCGTGCCTCTCGGACAGGGTCCCCCCCAGAATGGTCTTCAGATGAGCATAAGTGTAGTGCCAAGAAGTCTTCTCTCCCCTACTCCTGCAACTCGGCACCCATCGGCACATGGCAGGGTACGTCGACCGAGCACTGGTCGTCCCAAACCGACTCAGAGCAAGAATCTCATAGGCCCAACACTGCATCGGAAAGTCATGACGTACAATCAGAGGTAATCAACAAGATGAAAAGGCTGAAACCAGAAACAGAGCATACCTCCAAGGCAAAGTATGAACAATCGACTGATGCTGACTGAGATCTACAGCTCCTGTCTAAAGAGCGGTACAAGAAATCCTGACCACTGCATCCAGTTCCGCCAAACATCCCAATAGTGGAAATCGCCGTAGTACCAGCATTAGCGAAGATGGTATGGGACAATCCGTATCAAGTAAACGCCCACGAAGCTACCTCTACATCACCGCCTCCGGCCTCAAGAGCCGCCAGCATCTCCTCATACCGCCTCCTTAGGCCCCCCAGACGTACGCCGTACCCACTCCTGATATCGGTACAATCAAATATGATCAAGCTCTAGAGCTTATCTGTACCCTCTCCGGCAAGTAAGGTGTCATCACTGCAGACTAGGTTACCAACAAACCACAATCCAGTGAGAGCCGTGAAGTCCGATGGAGTCACCGTAACCTCCCCCAACTAAAGTGAAAGGTATGGATGGTATCCCACCGCAGTGCCATGACCGGATCGGTGCTCTTGGTCAACTCTTCCTGACTGGACAAACTCTCGAAGAAGAATCCTAAATCGGTGGCCCGTACTCTGCTCTGAATGACCTATGGAGTCCTCTCCCACAAACTGTATACAACACTGCATGAGCCTCTCGACTTCAGAGGCAGCAATACAACCTGCAATCACACACAGGTATACACAGCTCCAGTTTGCAATCAATCTAGCAATCTATTTCATTATATGTACATATATGAATTGTTGCAACATTACTCTAGGAAATCCCCCCAAATTCCCAACGAATACCATAAACATCATACAATCAAAACCCTAGTCTACCTAGGATAACTCAATTCCAAACAAATCCCAAAACAGTCAAAAATCGGTCCAAGACATTACAATAATTAACAGACCCAAGTCTAACTTCACGCAAAATAAGCTTTCTCAACGAAACATTCGCATACATTATATTCCCCATACTCAAAACAAAGTCAAAAACTAAATAACAACTTAAACTAAGTCAAACCAAGTCAAAATCAGTCCAAGGTTACGACATGTTCAGACAAAACATGACTTAACACAAAAACTACATTTTTCAACAAAATCATCAAAGCAACTACTTGCCCTTGCTAAAAATAGCTTCAACTTCAACAATCCACATTCAAGTTGGGTAAAAATCAACTAATTTCACAAAATCCCCAAATTAGGACTTTTAAACCCTAACCCCAAACCTTGGGTAAAATACAAATAAATCCCTCACATTCAACGTCAATCCATTTAAACCCCAAACTTTGGGTAATTCACAATCAAATCCATCACTTGAGACAATTTACAATCAAATCCTCTACGTTTAAAAATCAAACTACTTAAAACCCCAAACTTGGGTTATTTACAAACAAAATCTTTACGATCAACATAAAATCCACTTAAACCCCAAACTTCGGGTAATTACAAAACTTAATCAACTAAATCCCCATATCTTGGGTAATTTGCAATAAAGCACCTCAACTTAACATTATCCAAATCCAAACCCCATACCTTGGGTAATTTACAATCAAAACCCTAAACTTTGGGTAACTTACAATCAAGTCCCTCACTTATAATTATTTACAATCAAATCTGCCACGTTTAAACATTAATACATTTAAACCTCAAACTTGGGTTATTTACAATCAAAACGATCAACATAAAAGTCACTCAAACCCCAAACTTTGGGAAAATTACAATCAAACCCCTTCATTCAAAATAACTTACAATCAAGTCCTTCACTTGGAACAATTTTCAATCAAATCAATGATAATTTATTTAACCCCCAAACATTGGGAAATTCACATGCAAAATCTCTCTAATATCAAACAATCAATGCTTAAACCCTCGACTATAGGTAATTTACACTCAAACTCCTCCAATAACATTACTCAATGTTTAAAACCTAAACAATAGGTATTTTACATCTACAAATCTCCGAATTCTACGTACTCTCTACTTTGATCCCTCAACTTTGCGATCTTCCAAATACTTTCCTTCAGGTTAAAACAAATGATCATATCATGCTAAGACTAAAAAGTGTTACATCCATACACTCATACTAAAACATATTCCAAGACACTGCGATCTCTAGGACTTGTCCTTAGTCCGTTCTTTAGGCCCAAAAGGCCACTATAAAACTCCAAGCTTAACGAACTTCATTCCAGAAGACCACTATAAATTACCAAACCAATTTATTCCCCAACGATAATCATGCAGGTTAAGGAACCGCTATAAATCCTAACTTATATTAAAATGTAGGTTAAGGAACCGCTATAAATCCTAATGTAAGTTAGGGAACCGCTATAAATCCTAAATCATATTAAAATGCAGGTTATAAATCCTAATACAGGTTAAGGAACCGCTATAAATCCTAATGAAGGTTAAGGTACCGCTATAAATCCGAAATCAAAACCTAATGCAGGTTAAGGAACCGCTATAAATCCTAATGCAGGTTAAGGAGCCACTATATGTCCTAAATTAAATTAATCCACCGTATTAAGTTAATTTACAGGTTAAGGAAATCGTTACACATCCTTTATTAATAACTAAATCGATCCCGAGATACATGCATCCCAATATAATCGAAAGTGTTATTGGTGTAACCCGTACGATCCCAAGATACTTGTGTCCTGATATACCATCTACGTTACCATTTTACCAAATCCTGCGACCCAGAGGTTTTAGCGTCTCCATATACCGTGGTTTTTCGAGAAATTGCGTAAGATTGCTTCTTCATATACTGTGTGTCTCATATTCTTTTGGCATAGGTTGATGGGTGTCTCCGGACATGATCTCAGTAATTGTTGCCAGTGTCCTCAGACACATTTGGTTACTTTTGATTCACGCGCCCCGTAAGATTGCTTTTTCATATAATGTGTGTCTCATATTCTTTTAGCATAGGTTGCTGGGTGTCTCCGGACATGATCTCAATAATTGTTGCCGGTGTCCTCAGACATGTTTGGTTACTTTTGATTCACGCGCTCCGTAAGATTGCTTCTTCATATACCGCGTGTCTCATGTTCGACATAAGCTGTTGGCGGTGCCCAACGCCTATTGTCATTATTCCCGGACACATTTAACTTTGTCTTGATTCGCACGCTCCATAAGAAGTTCGCATCCCTATCTGTTTTTGCTCTCGATTGCTGAATCTTCTTCTCATACCGTGGTTTCTTGTTTGTTTGGCATAAAGGCCAGTGTCCTCGTTCCTTTTTTCTTTCTTTCCCCAGTAGAGTCCGAACAACGATTCTATGGTCCCTTACGAATGTTCAGTTTCATGAAGGATGGTGTTCTCAGCAGGAGCTGATGTCTCGTTTTATTACGAATGTTGAGTTTCATACAGGATGGTATCCCCAGCAGGAGCTGATGTCTCATTTTCTTTCTCTCTCTGCCCCTTACGAATGTTCGTCTTCATAACGGATCCTATCCCCAGTTGAAGATGATGTCTCATTTTTCCTACAGAGCACAAACTACGACTGGCTTGATTCCCTTTAGGATACGTAGGTAGCCTGACAAAGGTTCAATCGCTCGACCAATCTGGTCACCTTCTCCCCCGATTTGGAACTTGTGTTTCAGATCGGTTCCTTTCTTAATCGATGACCCTCCATGCCTTGCAAGAACCGTCGCCGAGGGGCTACTGTTAGTACCCAATTTGAAGATTGAGGACTTCCTAGACCTTTAGGAACCTTTAAGGACCTTTTAGGCAATTATAACCTGATAGGGACTTATCCAGGAGTTCCCCAGAGTTCCTGATTGACGAAATCATTTATAAGTCGAAATCTATCAAGATATTGATCAAATCCCGAGAACAAACTGATAAGGATTCTCTGAGATCGTGCTAATCAAGGAATCCCGGGAAAATCCACTATACGGCTCCTCTTCTCCCATACGGCTAAGACCAAGCCGTACGGCTCCCCTTACTCCAGATCCTCTTTCCCTATCACTACTAGAATTTACTAATTTAGAGACAAACAAAATGGTTTCTAAACAGTTAATATGGTCTCCAATTTAAAATTTTGGTGGTCACAAATATTTGGTCGCTAAATGGAGACCAAAGTATGTGGTCTCCAAATAAAGACGACCATGTGGTCTCAAAATCCCAAACTGGTCTCCAAAAAATGTGGTTGCCAAAAAATGTGGTATATGAACGGAGACCACATTGTGGTCGCGAATTATGAGGATGGCTACCTAGAATATCGTTGCCAGCTGGAAAATGAGGGACAACAAAGTGGTCTCCAAAATTGTGGAATAATTTAAAAAAAAATAAAAAAATCTGCAAATTGTAATAATATATTCAGATAATGCTTTTTTTTTTTTTTTGCAGAATTAACAAAACAACATAAAATTTTGCAAAAATACTAAAAGTCATAAAATAACATAGGATTGTTCAAACAAAATATGAAAACAGAATTCAGTGCAGAACATAAACTAATATTCATCACAAAATTAAGTATTTCTAAACTCCTCCACTTCTAACACCATGGGCTCCATAATTTGGGTCAAGCATTTCAAGGAAAGAACCACCACCAGCACCAACAATACCACCACTATTAGGTGAGGTTCCAACTGTACCACCACTATTAGGCGATGCTGAACTTTGACCACTTTGTGGTAGTTGCATTTGTTGCATTTGTTGGGGCGGAAACATGCAAAGAGGCCATTGATTTTGCATCATTTGTTGCTGGTTCTGGAAGGAACCCATCATCAAACTAGGTGAGCTCCAAGGAGGGACCCTTTGCTGCTGGTTCTGGAAGGAACCCATCATTTGTTGCATCATTTGTTGCATCATTTGCTGCATCATTTGTTGCACCATTTGCTGTTGGTTTTGCTGCTGCTCTTGCTGTTTCTCCATCATTTGCTGCATCATTGTCTTTACACTGCTCAACTCCGTCTCTAATTGTAGCTCCCTTGTGGACCTGGAACTACCTGGTACTCGAGAAACTGAAGGACAAAGTGAGGATGCATGAGTGCGGCCTGATTGCAAACCAAGTAGGGGCCGTCCACCAATCCCAAAACCAAATATTATATTTCCCCTTCTTCTGACTCTCCTTCCTTCAGAGAGACTAACTACAGCATCTTCCCAATCTTGGCCCTCAAATGGCAAACGAGTATTGGAAGCATCATTTGAGTCAAGAACACCTTCAGAAATTGCTTTTTCCTGTACAATTTCTTTATATTGATTCTGTAACAAACACAACGGACACACAATTATAAACACAACCCAACATAGAATAAAACACAATAATGTATACATGAACACAAAAATATACTCGGTGCCAACATCTAAAGCCATTATAAAAACTTCAGTGAATACAAATCTGAATAATGAAACCATCAAGAAAGCAGCCGTTCTACATTTCAATTACAATGAAACCTTGGCTTGAGCTTGGCAATGCGAATTATAGTCAGGCTTATTTTGGGTTATTGCTAGAAGTTCTGCAAATATGTATTCACTTATTTTATAGGCAAAAAAAGAAGTATAAAATTAACAGAGCGCATCAATTGTAAACAGGTAAAAGTGATTTGGGGGGGGGGGGGGGGCGGTTATTGATTGCTAATGCTGTGGCAATTACCTTAACTATAAGCATCTCTCACCCTTACACTCTGACAAATATTTCTCCACAGTGGTAAACAGGTAATGTAATGGTATATCTAATTACACAAATTGGTAAATGTCTTCACAGATTGGTAGAAGAATTTCTAGGCAAAGTCTTGAGATGGGCAATCATAAGAGCAGCAATGGGCAGATTTGATATTTAATAGAGCGCAACAATGGTTTCAATATGAGAACTGGAATCCAGATTTCAGCAAGAAAGAGGGCTCAAACTTTCGGGATATATGATAATTGATACAGAGTATATTAGGAGAGCGCAGATCAACGAACATTCAGATTTGGGGTTTACGTGCACTGCTTCTATGCTTTGGTTGGGGGGGGGGGATCGAGTGTACTTGATCTAACAGTGTACATGTAATCGATGATGAACCTTAGTCAAACAACATTTTCAAACGTATTTCGATTGATAAATCACTCGTTTACTCTGTTTTATGATCGTTCGAGTATGGTCTTAGACCAATGGAAAATCTCTCTGTCCATTAATAGCTGTTTAACCCAGGAAGATATCTCCATTAATTTTAGAGGAGAAACAATGTTAATGATTGTTTTGTACTTGATTCATTATAGATGTTGTCAAATAGGGATGAAGGTTATATGTAATAAATAGGCTAGTAACCCTTTTTTTCATAACAATTGATCAGCAGCATATTCCCTACTTCCAATTTGTATGAGTTTTCATGTAATGAGGAGTAGTACAGTACAAATCAACTAAGTGGACTAGGTTCCATATGCATCTCTTACTTCCACCTTGCTTTTGAAGATTCTTTTTCTGTACTTAATTTATTTTAGAATTGTTAAGGGGGGGGACAAAAGGTAGAAGAACCCAAATGTGTTGGACAACATTAGAAACATAAAGCCATCAAGTAAATCAAAGTAACCTTTCATGTATGTTTGTCATCTATACGTAGTGGATATAAAGTATATGAGCACAAAATCAGTTTACAAGAGTACTACCAGAACAAAGATTCCTGGCATGTCATTGAACATTCATGTAGTCATGGCTATATGCAAGTAGAAACTCTTGTATCAATAGTAATCAATTTCATACCTTAAAACGAAAAATTGCCTGCTTTATACCGAAATTCACGACCAAATCTGAATCGCTAATTCTCAAAGAATCCTAACATTCAAAATTGATGAAAAAAATAGTTAATCGGAGTTAGACTTCAAGAAAAATTCCAAATCCCTAAAGGAAAATCCCAAATCAATTTTCCTAGGGCATAAATCGCTGAATAAGTTTGATTTCAACAAAAAAAACGAAACAATATAAAACAAAAAGAGGTAAAGATGAATGAAATATAATCGAAGCAAGCAATGAAATCTTACCGGCGGTTGTGGCCGGATTCTAGGATAGAGATGTACGTGACGGAGGAGAAGCGGCTGATTTTTTTTCTTCGAGGCAGAAGGAAAACGGAGAATTGTGAAATAAGGGTAAATAAGAGATCAGAAAAGCCTTTTATATATCCCAACTTGGGGACCCCTTTGTGGTCTAAAAAAAAATCCCCAGATTTCGATGAAAATTGGAGACTATTTGGTGGTCTCAAATTATTTTCACTTACCCGCCTTAATGTTGACAAAAAAAAAAACTTACCCGCCTTAAATGTAGGAACCAGTAGTTGGTCACGAGTTTTAAAGTTGGTCTCGAATTTTATAGCGTACTCCATGGATTTATATGGAGACGATTTTATGGTCTCCAATTTTTCCTATTTAACTTCAAACCCTTTGTTGGTTGCCATTTTTAAATTTGTGGTCTCTATTTTGGCAACCAAGTAATGGTCTGAAAATCTTGTCTCTAAATTTGTTTATTCTAGTAGTGTATAAATAAAGCTCTCTTTTTTTTGACGAAAGGAGACGGCACTCCCTAGATTTTATAAATAAAAGAAAAAAGGTACAGAGAGACGGTGAGGGGCATGATGGCCTAACTCACTGGGAAATTAAAAAAGAAGGGGGGAGGTCTTATACAACCATAAGAACCTCTACAAATAGGAGGGGGACCTATCAAAAAGACTAGAAAACAAGAGATGACTAAATTCTAATGTTAGGATACGAAATCTTATCAAAATATATCATACTTTGACAAAGCCGAGGGCATGAATCCAAAGAATGAAAATCAAAATCAGCACCACCATCCACAGAATAATTGGCAAGAAAATCAGCAACTTTATTCCCTTCTCTAAAAATGTGAGTAACCCGAATCTCTAACATCTCCATGAATCTGAAAATAGCCTGAATGAAGTACCAAATCTCCCAAGGAATATAATATTTTTTATTAAGAATGTTAGCTAGGACTTCATAATCAACCTCCAACCAAACATTATGAAATCCCATCAAGCGAGCATGATTAATACCATCAAGAGCATCCCTAGCTTCCGCCACCATATTAGATGCATGGCCATAAAATCGAGAATATGCAAAATGAAAAGAGCCATCATGACCACGAATAATACCTCCCCCAGAAGCAACACCAGGATTCCCTCTAGAAACTCCATCAGAATTCAGCTTGACTTGATTAGACTCCGGGTATTTCCAAGAAACCAGTCTAGCACGAGCACTCACCAAAGCTGCCGAGTGACTATAAAAAAACTTTGAAATATGAGAATCTTATGTGCCAGTTCGAATAGAGACCTTATAAACATGAACAATATCCACAATTTGTTGTCTAATGTTATGAAGCACTTGGGAAACTTTAGGAGACATCCCATCAAATCTGCACTTGTTCCGATGCTTCCATAATTCTTAACAAATAAAACCAGGAATAATATCTTTAATCCAAGACACAACTCGGCTAGACCTTTTGGGGGCCCCATGCCAAGAAATCAACTGTTGGGTAAGCGTATCCCCAGATAAAGATATACCCAACATGGAACCAAAAAGCAGCCACACGCTATAGGCAATGTTACCACTAACCAAGATATGGGAAATAGTTTCAACCGAAGAATTTACACAGCAATGGAATTTAGAAGCTAAAAGGATAACTTTACGAGAGACGTTGTCATCGGTTGGAATTGCCTTTTTAATAGCTTTCCAAAGGAATACAGAGACTTTGAGAGGGAGGAATTTATGCCAACACCAACCAAAAACATTACTACTGACACGATAAGCCCTACATTCCTTCCATGCCGAGGAGATGGAAAATTTGCCCGAAGAGGCCGGAGTCCAGAAAGGTGTATCAACCCCTTCCATAAGACAAATATCTTGGCTTTGAATTGCCACTAAAAGTTGCTGGCCAAAAGTATCACGAACATAATCTTCACGTAACTCACCATTCTCAAATAAAGAGAAGAGCTGGTCATGTCTATCATCGAGAATAGGAATATCATGAGAGAACCAGCGCTCTTGAATGGAAATTTCTCCATTACCAATACCCCATCTTAAACGAGCTTCCACCAACTCTTTAGCAGCAATCATACGACTCCAAATATGGGAGCAACCCACCCTTCCCGTAGCATCTATGGGGTGGAAATCCCTGCAATACTTAGCAGCAAGAAATTGGGACCAAAGAGAATTAGATGTACGGAACCTCCACCACAGTTTCATAGAGAAAGCTACCGAGATATCATCAAATTTTCGTAGACCTAGACCTCCTTCTTCCACTGGCCAATAAAACTCTTTATGGTAAATCCAATGACACTTTCTACCACCCTCGGGGCTGCTCCAAAAGAAATTTGCAATAAGACGATTTATAGCAGCAATAACCCCCTTTGGAGGGTCAAGAAGAGATATATAGTATATAGGAATGGCCTGCAAACACGTCTTAATGAGAATCAACTTAGCTCCCACTGAAAGAAGCTTCCCTTGCCAAGTCTCAAGGCGAGTTCTTAATTTATTCATCACCGGATCAAATAAAGATTGGGTCTTCCTCCCAATGTATAACGGGCAACCAAGATAGATAATAGGAAGTTGTTTCTTTTGAAAACCTGAAACCTGGGCAATAGCATTATCTCTCTCGGCATTATCCCTCCCAGTGAGAAAACAAGATTTAGAGACACTAATAAGCTGGCCCGAAAATTGCTGGTAGGCTTCTAGGAATTCCATGTGCATCTCCAAGGAAGGAACACCCCCATTACAGAAAATAATAATGTCATCGGCATAAGATAGATGGGAAATACCTGGGACATTAAGATTTCCCGTATGATAGGCCACATGAGGGTGGAGAACATGAAGATTATTAAGTCCACGACTTAGAACTTCAGCAGCAATAATAAAGAGACTTGGAGAGATGGGGTCTCCTTGACGAAGCCCACGAGAAGAGGCAAAATAACCACAAGCTGTACCATTAATGAGAACTGAGAACCAACATGAATTAATACACCTGAATATCATATCAAGCCATTCTTCGGAAAACCCAAATCTGCGCATGACTTTAATTAAAGCAAACCAAGAAAGTCTATCGTACGCCTTTGCCATATCAAGATTCAATGCCACATTAAAACCAAACACCTTCCTTTTAAGAGACGGAACAAGTTCTTGCGCCAACAAGACATTTTCATGAATTAAATGACCCTTCACGAAGCCACTTTGTTGAGGAGAAATAATACGAGGGAGCACATGTTGCAAGCGAAGACATAATAGTTTGGTAATAATTTTGTTAGAAAAATTACACAAACTAATAGGCCTTAGCTCAGAAAAAATCATGGGAGATTCAACCTTTGGGATTGTAACAATAAGAGTACTCGTCCAACTTCGAGGGAGATAAAGACCACAAAAAAAATTCAACAACAGCTTTAAGAAGGTCTGAACAAATAATGTCCCAACACTTATGATAAAACTCACCTGTAAAACCATCCGGGCCTGCAGCACTAGAACCACTCATACCGAAAACCACTTACCGAAGCTCGTCCATAGAAGGAATAGCCGCAAGCAGTTGATTATCTTCATTTGTGATTAATCTAGGAATTAATTCCAAGAGGCCATCTGGGGGATTGCTATTAACACCATGTAATTGGTCCGGATAGAATCTAACCGCCTCCTCTTGGATCTGAGCTTGAGAGATAATCCAATTGCCTTGTCCATCCCTAATCCGGTGAATGAACAATTTCTGCCTTCTTTTCTTGACATAGGCATGAAAAAATCTGGTGTTATGATCACCATCCTTTATCCACGCTAGATTCGCTTTTTGCATCCAGAATTCTTCCTCAATTTTCAGCCTATATGAGAGATTAGCTTGAGCAAGATGTAAAGCCGCCCTATTCTCCTCACTAGGATCTTGTTCAAACTCTAATTCTTTCCCACAAACCTCATCCTCTGCATTTTTCACAAGCTGATCCACTTTTCCAAAAATCGTACGATTCCAAAGCTGCAAGTCTTGCTTAAGTTTGGTATGTTTTTTAGCAAACTTAACCATAGGTCTACCATAAACCCTAGATGCCCAAGAATTGCACACCACAGAATTGAAGGTTGAATGCCTTGTCCAAACATTAAGAAACCGAAAAACTCCTTTCCTGACTTCATTCATTAAGCAAATATTAACCAAAAGGGGGGCATGATCCGAACAAGTTCTACTAAGATGATCAATAGCTGTATTAGCAAAACTTTGAAGCCAAGCCTCATTATATAAAGTACGATCAAGCCTTTGCAGAATTGTTGCCCTTTCCTTCCTTTTATACCACCAAGTGTAAATATGGCCACGAAAACCTCCATCAATTAGATTCGAGACCTGAATCATATCAACAAATTCAGACACTTTAGATTCCACAACTGGTTTACCTCCCAACTTCTCGGATTGATCAACAATAGCATTAAAATCACCTACAATCATCCAAGCTTCGACCGTGGTACTCATATCAACATCATAATCCCATAAATCCCTTCTAATATATTTGCTACAACTAGCATGAACAAAGGACATTAGAACCGGAGTTGGCCAAAGTGTATGAGAAATCCTAACCGTAACAACTTGAGCATCTTGATGTAATAACGTACAGTTAACACCATGCCGCCACACAACCCAAATATTCCCCTTGTCATTAGCAACTCCCCCACCACAGGCATACAAACATATGATGGAAGAACAGATGGATCCAGCTTAGGCTCATATATACCACAAAGAGACACATCATGCATTCTTAATAACCGTTTGACCCTTCTAACTGAGGACTTATTACCAATTCCACGAATATTCCAGCTTAGAATACCTACCATTATAACAGTTGAGAGATATAGAAATAAGAGAGGGATTTTAAGCCAAAGATCTACCATCCCCCCTAATGTTGGGGGCAATACTTTCTGTGTTTACTTCACGCGCAAGAGAGGAAAGGTCTTGAATATCAAAATCTGAAGTAACACGAGGACCCCGAGGAGAAAGTTGCAGTTTATCAATTGTGTCATCCCAAGAATGCTTTTTAATTACAGAATATTCAACCTGTAATTCTGAATCAGAATCTCCTCTATCAATATTAGCATCCACCTTCTCATCATGAATATGAATAATGGCAGGCCCAGAATTAGTATTAACCCCGGACACATCATGATCATGCACCTCTGAGCTTATTCTTTCTTCTTCCAAATCAATAGCCCCATCATCAACAATTACACTTTTATTCTGATTAGAGGATGTCTTAAGGGACATTGGAGAAACAAAAGGAGTACCCCGTTTAGCTATAAAAATGAAACCACTTGAGACAATATTTGGGAACATCACCTTAGCCGCATTTGGAGAGGAGGTTTTATGCACCATAGATGGTCCAGCACCATTAACCTGTCCATTACCATTACCTTCTTGTATAACATCGTCATTCTTTTTCTTCATTTGATTAGCCTGATCATTCACCCGACCATTGCCATGAACATGTTGGAGACCTTTACCTTTATCCATTACTTTGGCTTTAGCTTTCTCAACATAGACTAGGGTAGGTTTAGCCTTTGAAGCACCAGTATTAGGGTTTTCTTGATGAACATCGCCGTTTTTTCCTTTAGGGTTTGCACCAACAACCTCCGTATGTTTTACACCATCCCCTTTTAAGACCTCTTCCTGCTTAGGTTTATCATGCCGGGGATGAAGATAAAGGATGGAGCTCATGTCATGCCCAAGCTTGTAACAATGCTTACAATACTGAGGCAAATTAATAAAATTCAAGGCTTGATAGAAGCTGGAGAATTCATCACCACAATCCAAAAAAACCCTAGAAGGAAGCTTTTTAAGTAGATCTACTTGAACCAACACCCGAGCCTCACTAAGCCGAGACAGATTAGCTGTGGGTTGATCAATAGAAAGAGGCTCCCCAAAAATCTTTGCAATTGAGAATAAGCATACTTTATTGAACATATGAATAGGCAAACCTGGAAGGCTTACCCACACCGGATACAAAGAAGATTCCTTCTCAGGATGCCATGAGGGAGTCCAACGAAAAACCCTCATGGGGAAACGTCCAAGTTGCCAAGATTCTCTAGACCACAATCTGTTAAAGTCCCCTTCGTGCACCAATCTGATCAAGATATGTTTGGAGTCAACATGACCCAAATGAAATTCGCCTTTGAGCCCAAACTTCACAAAATACTCCCTAGTAGTCTCCATATTGGGTCTTCCGTGGGAAAATTTTCCTATGAGAGTAAACTTGAACGGCTGGGCAAGAGAAGTGATCACGTCTTTTGAAAATTTTAGTACAAGTTCACCTTTATAATTTGACAGAGGAATCATGTTAACTTGCGGAGAAGGAATTGGGGTAGCATGGGAATTCTTGAGTAGATCGGCAAAGGATTTGCGCTGAGTAGGGGATTGCGGCGCTAGGTTTTCCTTAGGGTCCAAGGGGAGCGCGTCATTTGCAGCCGTAATAGGAATCTTAGCGGAATTAGGAATCTGCACATTGTCATGGTTTCCAACCGGATTAGGAATAATCTGCACATGCTGCGAAGATGAAGGAGAGCCATTGAAGCCTCTTTAATAGAGCTCTCCCCCGGCCATGAAATTAAGAGAAATCAAAACCCTAATTAGGGTTTCATCTATAAATAGAGCTCTCCCCCAGCCTCATAATCATACTTTTCACCTACGGGAAATCCCTAGCAGCAGCTATTCCCAGACTCTCTCTCCCTCTCAAAACCCTCTCAAACCCTCTCTTTTAATATCTCTTTGATCATCAAAGAGATCCATCACCGCCGTCAACCAAATGAGTGAAGATTCAACCTTTGAAGCCTCTTTAATTGGTTTGGTAACACGTTCTTACTCTTGCTTAATCTAGTTTATTCATATATTTCTAGATTTAGGGTTTTGTTCATCGTTCGTGTTCTTAACCGGTGATGATCTAGGGTTTCCACGAAACCCGCACTAGATCTAGGTCACATATATTGCATAAATGTTATATTTAGGGTAGCGATCTTCATGTTTTACATGTTCATGCATATGTATTCATGATGTTCTTATTATTATGCTAGATTTAAGACTTATCCATGCGTAACATTCAAGATCTAGGGTTTTAATCCTTATTTATGTGCACATAACATAGCCGATGATGATCCTAGGGTTTCATCAAACCCTAATATGATCTAGGAACTACTTCTAACCCCTAATATTCCCCCTCCTTATGCATGATCCCCGCTTCATCTCTCTATTCTAATCATTAATGAACTACGCTGACCTGAGCTTCTCATACGAGAAGAACGTAGGCAATCTTTGGATCCGGTCTTAAACACACACACACACACACACACACATTGATCATGATAGAAAGACCGATTCATCGGGTAATAGGAGTGATCTCATAAATATTCTTCTCTTATTGTAATTTGACCCCCGAACCCTATAATTCTCATAAATGTTTTTTTCAATGTTTTAACTACAAATAAAACAACATGGCGACTCTCAATTTTAATCACGCGTATTCCCAGAAATGTGTCCCACCTATGTTTTTTTTATGCTATCATCGGAATTTCTCTTGGGGAAAAGGCAATGGTTCCATCAACTCTCGAAACACCGGTCAACTTATTCATGCGGCTATTCCGTTGTGATAAAACATTCGCTTGTTACAGTCTACATCAAACACCGGTCAACTTATTCAGAGTACTCAGAACATAGAAACCGTGCTCTAATGTTGTGGTTGTTTGCTGACTTGTTCTTTGTGTCTTACGATGGATTTGTAGATTGTCGAGTCATGGACATCTTGGATTCTTGCACGCGGATTAGGGATCACGACAAACCGGAAGCTGGGAACATAATGACAATTATCTTGGCTGAGACCATGCACGGTTTTGATGGTTATTTCCCGTGAGGGGAGATGTTTTTTGTGAGCAGCCTGGTTTTAGTGCACACATGGCTACAAGAACATTTTCAGATTGTAACTCCCGTGACTGAATCCAAATATATCCCCACGATGTATATTCGTAGGAAATTGTATCACCAAAATAAGACTTCTGTGAAGGAGTAGGTTGAGCACTTCTCGCTGGTTACATTTAAGGATATATAATATGGGTTCTACCGCATTGGGGTATCAGGAGGTGCATCGATTTGAGTGCTGAGTGTCACTGTATCTAGCCCGCGGGCCTCCGACATACTACCTTCTACCTAGGCAGCAGGGTATCTCGTCAGTTTGGGGGTTTTCAAGAAATTCCATATCCCGGAGACCCGAAAGCGATTGAGCCGGTTGATCGATCTATTTGCTAGGAGATCAGTAGGTCTTGGTACTCATACAGAGCTGTTATCTATCAGGTTCCCCACCCAGAATTTAGAGGTGCATTTGAAGAAGCGCAAACACAATATCTGGAATGGCTAGTTATTGAGATTGCTGCAAAAAGTGCTACGAATCAGTCTTTACTGTACGGTTTACTGGGATCGACTTTGGATAGTAATGATCATCACCGCTTGGCGGGCGTACTATTACGAGACTTTCCTCAAGGTGAGGTAATCCCCAAGATGGTGCCTCTACCTCAGGAACCGCAAGACTCGATTTTTCTGCTTCAGGGAACTACGGGGGAGGAACTAGTTCTAGGCCTTGTCGTAGTGCGCTCCTTCACTTAGATCACTGAATGAATTTTCAAATGTTCAGACTAATCATTGGTTGCCAAACCAAGACTTTTTAAATTATCTGGTTGAAGTTCAGTTTGTGTGATCGTTGGTTGTTGTTTGTGGGTTAGCCAAGAGTTTGAAAAATGTAAAAACGCGATTGTTGAAAAAAAAAAGTTTTTATATTGAATATACTGGACTCAAAGGTTGCCTACATTCCTCTTTTACAATTGGACGAAGAGGCTCAGGTCTCCGTAGTTCGACTCAATTACACTTAATTTTCATGCGCGCCTCTGTTTTTTTTGCCTAGGACCGCCCTTTGGGGTTTTTAATCCTAGCGGGCTCTTTTTTTGCGCTATTTGAGATTTTTTTCTACTCGATCAGGAGGATGAAGGTGAGACGTCCTTATGGATAATATTTCCTTAGCTTGTCCAGGTAGAAGGGCTGGGCCAGATCGTCCCTATATTCTGTCATGAAAAAGAATACACCACCTGATTGAATGCTCTTGACAATATAAGATCCCAACCATGGCGACTTCCATTTACCTTGGATATCGTTATATCTCGGTGGCTTTTCTCGCAATACCAAATCTCCTACTTTAATTGCATCATCCTTGACTCTTTTGTTAAATGCTCGAGCTATCCTTCGTTGATAGGCTCGATTATGTTCTAAGGCATACAGGCCTTTTTCATTGAGCAAGACCAATTCGTCATATCGATGTTGGATCCAGTCTACTTATGGAATCTGATTTTCTAGCAGGACCCGCATGGAGGGGATCTCAAGTTTGATGGGGAAAACAGCTTCCATCCCATATGCTAAAGAATGGAGAGTAGCCCCAGTAGGTGTGCGGACTGGCGTGCGGTAGCCCCACAGTGCGAGGGGTAATTTTTCAGGCCAATCCCGTCCAGTGACAGCCATTTCCGGATAATGTTCTCGAGAGTTTTGTTAACTGCCTCAACCGAGCCGTTAGTCTGAGGGCGGTTGGGAGATGACTCGTGCATTTGAATTTTAAACTCATCATATAACTGCACAACCTCCTTCTAAAAATGAGAACCATTAGCGGAAACCATCTTATACGGGACTCCATATCTGTAAATGATGTTGGTTTTGACGGATTCTGTGACTTTCTTTGCATTCAGTACCTTGTAGGATTGTGCTTTGACCCATATTGTAAAGTAGTCAACAACAACCAACAAATATTCATGTCCATTGGATCCCTTTGTCTTAATTTGACCAATCATATCAATTCCCCTAGTGGAAAAGGGCCAAGGGGCCGTTGAGTGGTAGAGAAGGTGAGGGGGAATGTGTTGTAGATTTGCATACCACTAGCATTTGTCACAAGTGCGCACCTTTTGGATGCATTCTGTTTCCATAGTTGTCCAATAATACTCTATCGAATTGCCTTCTTTGCGAGCATATGGCCATTCATATGAGGACTGCACATTCCTTCATGGAGCTCATCCATAACCTTTTCGGCTTGCGACTTATCGATACACATTAGATTTGGTTTTTGATAGTGGCGTTTGTAGAGTCTATCTTCAGAAATGAAGAGTTGCGCGGCCCACCTCCTCAGAGTAAACCTTGCTCGTTTTTCCTTTCCTGGGGGATATTGACCGTGCTTAAGTAATTTCCACACATCGGTGTACCACGGCTTATCTGACTCATCGTCATCCACATCAATCATCAGGCAATAGACAGGAGTTGATTGCCTGCTCACAATCAAAGGGTTTACGTCCACTCCCATGGGAAATTCCATAATGGATGCCTGTTGGTCGCAAAGGGCAACAAGGGTATGAAAAATAGCTAGAGGGGGGGTAAATAGCTGTTTTAAAATTCTTTTTGAAACAAACTTTATTGCAAATGCACACTTGATCAAGTAAGCGTTATGAAATGCACCTAAGTGAGTGAGTGAAATTGTGAATACCCCTTTCCGATGAAGCGACGCATGGGAAGTATCTTGTAATTATTTTTATTATCAAAGGGAATATTCATAACGACATTAAAAATATGAGAGTCGCCATGCCGTTTTAATTATAGCCAAAACATTGAAAAAAGCATGTTAATGGGTTCGGGGGTCAAATTACAACAAGAGAAGAATATTTAACGTTATCACTCCTATTGCCCGAATGATCAGTCTTTCTATCATGATGTGGTGGATGTAGTGTGTTAGTGGTTGAGACAGAATCCAAAGATTGCCTACGTTCCTCTCAATGTGAGAAGCTCAGGTCAGCGTAGTTCGAGAAGAATTTAGAATAGGCAGAAAAATCGGGATCATGCATAATGAGGGGGAAATTACCTAAATATTAGGGTTTAGAAGTAGTTCCTAGATCATGTTCGGGTTGATGAACCCTAGATCATCATCGGCTATGAAATAACATGTTACCATGAAGATTGCAACCCTAAATATAGCATAAATAAGGTTTTAATCTAAGAACATGAAGAACATGCGAAGAACATATGAATAATATGATGAACATATGAATAAACATGTTAAGAACATGAATATTATGAAGAACATATGAATTACATGTTAATAACATGAATATTATGAAGAACACATGAATAAACATATTAAGAACATGAATATTATGGATCTAAACAAAGAACATGGCAAGAACATGAAGAAAAAGATAGAAAACTCACCTATGTTGGCAAGAAATAAACCTTGATCTTCTTGGGATTCTTGAGAGTGTTCTTGGATGCTTGAAATGCTTAATTAGGGAGCAAATTCGCCACTTAGGGAGCTTAAGAATGATCAAAATTCGGACCTTTAACCAAGAGGTGAGAAGCCCTTTATATAGTGAACTGATGGAGGGATCAGACGGCTGAGATTGGCTGAGGCGAGGATGGCCACCTGGCCAAGATGGAAGATTGGGCGGATGTGGCCGCGTGGCCAAGGTCGAGCCGGAGGCAAATGTGGCCGCGTGGCCATCATTCCAGGCTGACGTGATTTTCAAGCCAGGGTTTTATTTGGTTTATGGAAACCCTATTTTGGCCATTTTTAAGATGTTCTAGAATAATGAGATGTATTTTGGGAATCCGGGACAAGTCTTTGCAAGGTTTTTAATTCCTTTAAAGTCCTTGTATATTTAGGAAAGCCCTAATAAACTCATTTTCAGATCGGGTACTAACAGTAGCCCCTCGGTGACGCTTCTTGCAGGGAAATGGAGGGTCAATGATAAAAGAAGGATCCGTTCAGAAACATGAGTTTCAAAACAGATGAAGGGACAGCTAAACCTTGGCAGGTGACCTACGTATCCGCGGGGGAATCAAGCCAAACGTAGTTCAAATCTATCGGGGAAATTGTAAATGATTTGTCCTCTGGTGGGGAGCAACGCCTTCCGCTGGGGATAACTTCGAGTTGCGAGGGAAACATTTGCTTGGGATGAGAAATGACCACGTCGGTCGGGTGGCTGAACCTTTTCAGGCTCCCTACGTATCCTCGGAGGAATCAAGCCGGTCGTAGTTTGGAGATGCGAACAATAATGGTGCGAGATATAAAGAAGGCGAGGTCTAAATAATCCTATTGTGTGTGACCCTCTAGGATTATACTAAGTTGGCAATGGGCTCAAGCATGATCCCATAAGATATGATTAGGTTCTAGCAAACCGTCATACCTACCCAAATAGTATAACTAGATACAAGTTCGCATTCTTTTAGAATATGTCATAATCCCTTTGTCCACGATGTCATTGAACACAAGTCATGGTCAAACAGTCAACTTGTCTTGTTCAATACTTTCTCGATTCCAAATATGTTGATAATTCAAATGCTATTGATCCAATCAATCCATTTGAGTCCGGCCGAACATTTCATCAACATCATTCCTTCGAGGGGCCCAAGCTTGATATCTCTCCGTGGAGGGACAAATCCATTTAGCTTATTATTCTTCCCAACGGGATTCCGATTATGCCAATCATACACTTTATAACTACCGTGTTAAGATAGCGTTTGAATATGTCAAACATAATGTTCATCAAGTGGAAGACTATAATAACTTCATGTCTAAGGATTCAAATGACATAACTATTATGAGATATACGTTCGACAAAGACCATGACATAAATCTCATACAGCAGGTCATGTCCAGTACCTTGTTCCAAACAAGTACCCATAAATCTAACATGATCATCCCATGATCATTTAGCCTTTATACTAGTGCTTAACAAGTACTAGGGACGGGGATTATTATAAGTAAACATGAACAACAATAATAATCAAAACATCTTTTTATTGATATGAAATAAATGATAACAATTACAACGTTTATTAAACGTGCCTAGGGCACCACTACCAACAGTTGCAAGCTGTTGCGGAGCGGGAACACGGAGCCTGAAAATCATGCATGTTTACTCCCACAAAATTCGGCACACATGGCTGCAATAGGGGGGTCACATGGAAGAAAAAAGCAACCAAAAATGGACAAGTGGCATTCAAAAAGTGGAAATTTCCAAGTCAAAGCAACACCATCACTTTTGGCCATTTTTTTCCACCCCTCTTGCATGAATTTCGGCCAAGGCATACCACCCCCCATACTACCCCTACTCTAGGGTCATTTTGGTCCAAAAATATCACCTCCCTCCTCCATATACTACCTTGGTTGATCAAAGAAAGGGAGGGACAAAAATACCACAATACACACAACACACTTCACTCCATATTCTCTCCACCATCCAAACACTCTCTCTACTTCAAAAACTCAGTCCATAAACCACCACAACACCACCATAGAACCACCTCAAAAACTACACAAAACAAAGCAAACAACTCACTCAAACACTCTTTCAATCTAACGCAAACACCTTAAGAAAAGCAACAAAAAAGTCTTCCCTTGGAAGCAAAGGAAGCACATATAGTTAATATCTTGTCCTTGTAAAGTTCATCCATGTAAAATGTAGATCCTCATGTGATTTGGAAAGGGGTCTAGCCACTTGTTAGGCTAGACCCCCATTTGATGTTCAAAAGATGTAATATTGATACTCTTGTTGTTCTTCTCTCTAAATGATGATATACCATGTGTGTCCAAAGTTTCATGTTTATACTATCTCATTTGAGTGAGTTTTCATGGGTGTTTTCATGTCTTTTGTAGAGTTCCAGTAGACTGTCCATCTACACCTTTCTGTCTTGTTGGTCTGTTTGTGCATACTAAACGTAGTTTTTGGTCTTAGACCACAAAAGAAATTTTGTTCTAGACAAACAGAGGAATATTAGAATGTAAATATTACATTTTTATCGTGAGCAAAAAACTGTTCTTTCCATTTTTTGTTTAGATTCTTGATCTGCAGATTTGTGTTTGTTCATCTCTGACATTAAAAAGTCAGAGATGTTTTACATGACTTAAACTTGTTTGATGGCCTTTAAATGCTCCAGATCTAAACTTTGGCATGTTAGGAACAGCTTTCATGTTTTGTGTTCCCCATTATTCCCCCGTTTTGATGATGAAAAAAGTGGATACTTTATGAATGTATGAAAATCTGTCAGACTAGGCTGTGGAGAGTTCTATCTTGCATGCTTTGTTTGGACACCATAACATGCCCCTAAAATCAAGGAAAAAATCATGGTTGATACTTGATGTGTTAGGAAGTTTAACTAACCCTTACTTTACAGATTGAGTGAGTAAAAGAACAGGTACAAGGAAGAGAAATGCACAGCAGTCCCTAAATGCTTGGGGACGGACTTTTGGACATTTTTTCGTTATGGGAATTGTTTCCCTTTTGTACACCAATGTAAATATTAATCCCCCACCCCTTTTGTGTTTCCTTTACTGGATGTGAATGTTAAAACCATTTTCAAAACCAAGTGTGAGTCCACCCAAACCGACTCTCATTTGTGAATTAAAACAAACCTTCCTAGAATACGAAGACTCCCATGTATATAAATCACAATTTTTGTTAGGGCATAAAAGCAAGTTAGAAAAGGCATAAAATGAATCTAAGTGGAATGCATGCTAGAGACCATCACGGGCGAGGAGAGTGCCTAACCCCTTCTCTTCTCGTAACTTAGCCCCCGAACCCACTTTCTCAAACAAAAGGTTTTATCTTCGTTTTTCCTAAAATAAAATGAGGTGGCGACTCTTGACTGTTTTGATTCCATCGAGAGGAAACCATTGTGTGAGAACCGAGCGCATTTCCAAAAGCGCATTAGCACGAAACGGACCCGAATCGCCCACGCGGGACGATCATTTCGCGGTTCGGCTTTCGAGTGCGGACTCTCACAGTGGCGACTCCGCTGGGGAATATTTTAAAGTGGGCTAGACTCTAATGTTTGTGTGTGCCATGCTTTACTTGCCTTACTTGGGTTGTATATATTTATGCCCTAACCGTTGTTTTGTAGGGGCCTTCTTTTTCCCTCCCCCTTTTATTTGTATATATGTGTATGCGTGGTGGGTGATTCCTTTAAAAAAAAAAAAAAAAAAAAAAAATGGATAAAATTTAAAAAAAAATAATAAAAAAAGGATTTTTTTTTGTTTTCTTTACTTGCTTTCAAAAAATCTTTTTTCAAATTCATAGATACCTCACACACATGCACGTTTTTGAAAATAACGTCTCGTAGAATCATACAAACCCGAGAAGGTAGACCGGGGGTATAAGGGAGCTCACCGGACTTCCCGATAGGGCCGCCCGCGGTATACTGTCTCACCCCAAAGAGCGCCTATTAGTCGCTGCGATGGGTGTGAGAGACCAATCTTCCCTGTTACCAAGCCACGATGTCCAATTTTATCAAAAAATGACACGTCCCAGACTTCATGCCGGTTTTTGTCTAGCAATTTCACCTCAATCCTATGCATTTCCCAAAGAGGTCATAAACAACCTACATTGTGGAAATTCATTGAAATGCTCGGATTGACTTTAAATTGTCAAGACCCTCACATAGACCGTAACCGAATGGTGGATCCCCGAAAGAGTATAGGCCCTTCGCTAGGGGTTTGGACGGCCAATAGTACAGGTGCAAAACTTTGGAGACGGTATCCACTATTCCAAGATTTCATGCGAAAACGTGTCAAAACAAAGCAAGGTGCTTGTCCGGCTTTCATAGGTTTGTGCGTTGCTTGCGCTTCAAATTTTGGAAAAAAAAAAGAAAAAACAAAAAATTTTTAGCTTCTTTTGTACATAAAGCTTCATTTCCCGGGAATCTAAAATAGGTTTTCTTTTTCATCCGCCTTGTAGAGGGAGAATTCTTCTTGTTCTCTAGCGCGACATTCAAGGTCCGTTTCAAGCGCCACTTTGATCAAACCTTACTCCGGTTATCCTTCGAGCTATGACTAAGAAAGGAAAGGGATCTGCAAGTCAGAGTGGGAACTCAGGTTACTTTGGGCATACCTTTGCAATGGAGGAGTGGTTAAAACAGCGTTTGGAGGCCCATATCAGTGCGAAGATGGCTAATTTCAAACCTGATCCTCAAATGGAACAGTGGTGGAAACAATGTTTGGAAGCCCGAATCAGTGCAAGGATGACTAACTTTGAACCCAACCCTCGAATGGAACAGTGGTTGAAAGAGCGTTTAGAGGCACATACAGATCTTATGTTAAGGTTCTTCCAAGAATGTCAAAAGGAAATGGCTGACCGGGTTGTGGCTCTTTTATCTGACCAACCGAAGTTTAAGAATGCTATGCAGACTTGTCCTGGTCGAGAAGCACCAAAGGAAGGAGCCTCGTTTGAAATGCCTAATCAAGATGTGAAGAATGACGAGTCACGTCTTTCAGAGAGGCAACCAATGCTTAACAATCATATGGTGATTCATTCCCCTCCAGCCATCCTAGAAACATCAAGACTCAGTACCACAATGGTCCCTTTTGGCCATGATGCACTCCCAGAACGAATTTCAGATCCAGAAAACCACCGAAGGCTCGGCGGCCCTCTGCCAATTTGCTGCCCGATCATCACTTAAGAATCTGCAAAACATGAGTTTCTTCCGGTCATACTCCCCAATCAAGATGATGAGACAAAGCATGATGCGTCTCCCAAGTTTAAAGTCCAATAGGGGCTCATCGATCCCCTATCAGATTGCTCTGTAGTCAAATTGAAGAAGGATGAGAATGTTTTAGCTATATCCCATGATCAAGAATCCGATCGCGAAAGGGTGGATCCTCCTATTCCAGAAAGTCGTGTAAGGCTCAATGACCCTCCAGCAAGTTCTCCTGTGGTTCCAAGAACAAGAATTGTCAGCCTCAAGGGTAGTTCATCCATAAGCAAGGAGTTACAACAGAGGCTCAGCAAACCTCTCAAGATGACTGGGCGTGTTCCTACTTCCCCTCGATCGGGTAAATCTATTTGTGTCGACGATAGCTCATCATTTTCCTCTAAGGGCGGCCCAATGGCTACCGCCGATGTATTTTCCAGATTGAAAGATGCCCCGAGTATTTCACGAATGAAAAGGAGAAGAAATGATCAACACTCAAGCCATGTAGATGTTCCATATGGCATGTCGTCCCAAAGGCTAACGGTGCCACTTTTTAGAATGGGTCCTGATGGGGTCCTGTGGCCTATACAAGAATGTAAGATTCTCCGCCCGTCACATCCGGCACCGTACCGTAGCAAGTATTGTGAATATCATGGAAAAGCCTCACATGCTACTAATGAATGTTACACTCTCAAGGATAAAGTCTGTAATCTCATGGGGGCTCGGAAGCCCGAGCCAGATATTTAATCCATGGGGCTCACTTGACTCCCAAGGCCACTGCTTTTCACCCCGACGGCGTAGGTAATAAAAGGACAAACTTTTGGTTTGCTAGCTTGCAAGGCTGCAACACTTTTGCTCACGTTTGGAGATTTCTAGCTTCCGGTATCTAGATCTCTTTTTGCTTGTGACTGGGCTCACGGCCCCTACTCCTAATCCTGTCCCTTTTGCGTATCGCTTAGTAATGTGCTCACACATCTTCTTTGTCTTCTAAGTCAAAGAGTGTGTCATTGTCTTCGTGCTTTTATTTCATTGCTTGTCATGATATATGTTTTCAGTCAATGAACTTGCCTTACAACCAAGTGCCTTCTTAATCTGGACCCGCAAACAATTAAATCTCACTTAATTAAAAGCAATCAATGAAATCTGAACAAATTTTAGACTGTGATTGATTGAGATGAGAACTAGGGCCGAAGGCAATCAACGAAGTTCACAAAGGCGATCGAGAAAGTCATCCGACGAACGAAGATTTCAGGGTGCAATCAAAAGGCATTTTTGGAAAGGCTAATCAAATGGAGATGGCCGAAGATTATCACAGTCATGCCAACGCAAGTGTCGGCGATTTTCCTTTAATGTATGATGCATTGTAATTTCTCGCATATTGTATGTTTACGTTTTTGTAAAATTTTTTGTATTCCGCACGCTATGATGTTTCTTCTTGAGTGCAAAAAAAAAAAAAAAAAAAAAAGAAGAAGAAGCATTATTCAATTATTTTGGTACATATGCTATTTGCTTTATTGTTTAATTCAATTGTTTTAGAAAGGATATCGCGACACTACAAATTCATCTGTGTGCCTTCAACGACGGCAATTGGCATTTCATTCTGAAGACTTCATCACTTGTTGCATAAAGACAAGACATGGACCGAGGGTCTGACAATCTCATGTGACATCATCAATTTCAAGGAGCACCGCGCATGCGAGGCCAATCTGCTCTAAAAAAGATCTCGATCTTTCAACTTTGGGCAAAGCACCATCAACGACGACAACTGGTAACTTTTGTTGGAGACCAACGTGCTCTACCAACTCCTTACACTGAGGGAGCCCAAGAACCAAAAAATCGTGCAGCCTCCAATGGTGTGATCAATATCAAGAAAAGGAGACAACGAAGACGAGGGCCTCTCACCAAATGAGGTCAGACGGCGACGCAAATCATAACTCATGCCCAATGATGTTCTCATGTTAATTTGTCACGGTCTAATTTGTGTTCAAATGATTTGTGAAGCTCTAATCAAAAAAACTAAAATACTAATCTGATTCAAGAAGGGCCCATTTGATTTTGAGGCACTTGACCATTAACGCTTGTTCAAAGTCTTGAGTCTTTGATTTCGATGTGTGAGCATACTTTTCCCGAGTCTAGGGGCTTCCCCCTACTCTCGTCTTCCCGTCATCTCGTTTCTGCACAAACACGATATCGGAGATCCCACTGGGATTTCCCTTTGCTTCCCAAAACACTGGCCTCGTGCCTTCCCCTGCCAACTCCTGCAAGTTGTCACAGCAAAAGAGACAAAGGAATGCTTTTCCTTAGATTTAAAACTCTCAATGTCGGTAAGTGATGTCGAATGAATGAACACCAAACTGGGGCTGCATGTCAGAGTTTTGGGTTTTGTTTCAAGAGCAATGATGTGGTTGCGTAACAATACAATTTGTTGAGAATGGTTGCTCCGGGTAACATGGAAATTCAGATGGAAAAATGCCAGAGTACAAAGCAACTCTCATTGACAGTTGATCCTTTGAAGGGACTCAGAAATGCAAAGATTAACTTTTGAGAATCATCATCAGTTTCAGTAACTCTCGAGATCGAGGATATCAAGGATGTGGGACAACTCTCATAGACAGTTAAGTCCTTTATGGGTGGATCATCAGAACACAACGCCATCTCGGATTGATAGTATGGCCCGCAAAGCTCAAAGCTCGTTTCTTCGGCAACATCAGGATTGTGTCCCGCCGAACAACTCTCAAAGACAGTTGATTCCTCAAAGAAGGAGTATTGAATGTCAGAACACGTGAATTATGATCAGCAGCAAAGCATCGAATGCGGGATGACTCTCATAGACAGTTAGCTCCCTTATGTGTGGATTATCAGAACACAGCGCCATCTCGGATTAATAGTATGGCCCGTAAAGCTCAAAGCTCGTTTCTTCAGCAACATCAGGATTGTGTCCCGCCGAACAACTCTCAATGACAGTTGATTCCTCAAAGAAGGAGTATCGAATGTCAGAACCCGTGGATAGCGGTTAACAGCAAAGCATCGAATGCGGGATGACTCTCATAGACAGTTAGCTCCCTTAATGTGTGGATTAGCAGAAACGCAGGGCCATCTCGGATTGACAGTATGGCCCACCAAGTCCAAAGCTCGTTCTTCGGCAACATCGGGATTGTGTCCCACCGAGCAACTCTCAGAGACCGTGGACTCCCTACCGATTGGGTATCGCATGTCAGAAATTGTGAATTGCCTCAAACAGAGAAGCATCGAATGATTGAACAACTCTCAAAGACAGTTGACTCCCTACCGATTGGGTATCGCATGTCAGAAATTGTGAATTGCCTCAAACAGAGAAGCATCAAATGATTGATCAACTCTCAAAGACATTTGACTCCCTACCGATTGGGTATTGCATGTCAGAAACTGTGAATTGCCTCTGACAGAGAAGCATCGAATGACAAGACAACTCTCAAAGACAGTTGACCCCCTGCCGATTGGGTATTACATGTCAGAATTTGTGAATTGCCTCCGACAAAGAAGCATCGAATGATTGAACAACTCTCAAAGATAGTTGACTCCCTACCGATTGGGTATTGCATGTCAAAAATTGTGAATTGCCTCCAACAGCGAGACATCGAACATTTGAATAACTCTCAATGACAGTTAGGCCCTCAGAGGTTGAAATACCAAAACATGAAGTGGTCTCGATATGACAATTTGGATCAACATGAGATTCACCCTTCAAGTGAAACAAGAGCTTCATATGCCAGATTCAGGGACTTGTCCTATAACATGACTGGAGCTTTCGTAGCCAACATCTGATTTTGATCTTTGGGAGACACTAAGGCTTCACCAGCGAGAATGTCGGGGGTCGATGTCAGAAAGAACAAATGGGGTTTCTTCAGCCGACGACTGGGGCTGACCCAATGATAGCATCCGGAGATATACCGTTGAGTAGTCTTGATCAAATGGGTGTTTGGAATTGACCTTTTGAGTGCTCGCGCTAGGCTTTCAACTCTGCTTCACCATACACATCTCCATTTCGCAAAAATGCAAAAGTAACAATAAAGTGCGCAATCCATTTCATCCATGATTCTCCCTCTATTCATTCATAAACTTTCACTCATTAATTCATAATAAAATGAAGTTTGAAATGCAAGCAATGCACATGTGTCAAAAAGAAAAAAACCATCATGCAAAAAGAGAAATTTGACTTTCATCCATCAAAAGGGAAATGGTTGCAAAATGAAAAGAGAATGTATTCTTGTCTCAATCTTTCTCCGAATCTCTCGATCTTAAAGATTTCAATCCATGTATGTGTTCTAAAACTTTTGTTGCACATGAATGACACTCTCGAGCACATTAATGTCGAAGATATATTCTGCTTTCTCTTGAAAATCTCTTGCAGGTACATGTCATCCACCCTGCCGCATCATGGTCCTCACAAGGGGGTCCTCATCAATATCAAGATATATGTTGCTTGCTCTTGAAAATATCTTACAGGTACACATCATCCATTTTGCCACATCATGGTCCTCACAAGAAGGATCCTCGATGAAGTCGATGCTCATGTTTCTACGTAGGGAATGAAATTTCCTAATGGCTTTTTGGAAAATAAAATGTTCAAGTTGCCAAAGTAGAACTACGTTGGTCTGATTCTCGAAAGAGATACGTAGGCAGCTTGAATTTTTAGGCACGACCACATACTTGCAAAAAATCTTATGCAGGTACGAAATTGACATCACAACGAACCACATCATGGTCTTCAACAAAACCTTCCTCGTCAAGAGCGATGCTCAGGAAATGAGATTTCCCAATGGATTTTTGAAAAAAATCAGTTCGAGTTGATAAAGTCGAACTACGTTGGTCTGATTCTCGAAAGAGATACGTAGGCAGCTTGAATTTTCAGGCACGACCACATACTTGCAAAAAATCTTATGCAGGTACGAAATTGACATCACAACGAACCACATCATGGTCTTCAACAAAACCTTCCTCGTCAAGAGCGATGCTCAGGAAATGAGATTTCCCAATGGATTTTTGAAAAATAATCAGTTCAAGTTGATAAAGTCGAACTACGTTGGTCTGATTCTCAAAAGAGATACGTAGGCAGCTTGAATTTTCAGGCACGACCACATACTTGCAAAAAATCTTATGCATGTACGAAGTTGACATCACAACGAACCACATCATGGTCTTCACAAAAAGTTCCTCGTTAACAGCGATGCTCAGGAAATGAGATTTCCCAATGGCCTTTTGAAAAATAACTTGTTCGAGTTGATAAATTCGAACTACGTTGGTCTGATTCTCGAAAGAGATACGTAGGCAGCTTGAATTTTCAGGCACGACCACATACTTGCAAAAAATCTTATGCAGGTACGAAGTTGGAACCACACAACGAATCATATCTTGGTTTCACAAAGAGGTTGATTATTGCAAGCGATCAAAATCCCACAACAATGGCAAAACCAAATAGCTAACTTGCAGGTCACAACAGACAATGTTGATCGTGTCATTTCTCCTGATATACGTGAGACTGCGGTCAAAACTGAATGATTCCAACCCGGTATCAATTGCCAAGAGTTGCAGTGACTCCAGAAGCGGAAAAGCTTGATTGTGAAAAAAATAAAAAAAACCTTTTTGGGTGAACAGGGATCCAGAATGAGGCTGCAGCACTCAAAACGGTGGGTGAACAGGGATCCAGAATGAGGCTGCAGCACTCAAAACGGTGCCGACAGACCACGCAAAGTAATGTTTCAGCGAATCCAAAAGCGGAGAAGCTTGATTGTGAAAAAATAAAAAACCCTTTTTGGGTGAACATGGATCCAAAATGAGGTGGCAGCACTCAAAACAGTGCCGATGGATCACGCGAAGCGATGGTTCACTGCGAGATGAAACACAAAAATCTCATCACACAGCAACTGAAAGGCCAAGGAATTGGGACATAGCTCAGAATGCAGCGTATCCTTTGTTGAGTGTTTTCTAAATTGTCATCTGTTATTGGTATTCTCTTGATGTTGAGTCATACCTCCCTTTGAAAAGCGCGAAGCGCTCGACCTTTGATTGAATTGGTCCCCTTGATCTGATTGGCACGAAGCGTCTGACCTTTGATTGGTCATTGATTTTCCCCCTGGTAGTCTTCTGATTTTAAGACGTACCCCTTTACTCGGATTGTACCTCGCGTCAATCCTCAAGTCATGTTGAACTTAAACCTTCTCTCAAATGTTGAGTCGGTTCCCCCCAGAACTACGCCGCGACTTGATTCCCACGGAGGGATACGTAGGCAGTTTACCCCGGTGAACTCAGTCGCCCGTTTTTGCAAATTGTAGGTCAAATGCCAATCCCTCAGAGTCAGATGCGACTCGTCTTGATGTTGAATTGGGTCATCTCCCAGATTGTGAGATGTTTCCCCCCGTTCTTTGTTCCTTTTCCCCGGTTGAGCGAAGCATCGCCCCATTTATGATTTCCATCCACAACAAAGAGAGATTACATCTCAATGCTCCCCCTGCATCTTTAAATTTTAATAAACCTGAACTACGTTTGGTCTGATTCTCGAAAGAGATACGTAGGTAAACCGGGAATCCGGGACCGACCATTGTTTGTCTGTGTTTGATTGATTGTTTGAGTTAGAACTACGGAGGCTTGATTCTCGAAAGAGATACGTAGGAAGTCCTACCTTGGACCCAGCCGTTACACCCTAGACGAGATCGAGTGTCTCTTAGTGAATCGTAGAATCCCCTTTACTTTACAAGGAGATTCGACGAGGGGCTCTGTAGATACCCCGATCTCGCACCCCTTATCAAACCCCTTTTTGATTGGTCTAAACCCTAAACTTGACCTGAAGCCCAGATTTGGCTATGCGGGAGTGCCGTGAGCCTTATCGGTGCATCGAATGGATTAACGGACTTCAAATTCATGATCAGAGCGAAAAAACGAGTAAACAGGCATAAACTTCAATTTTTGAGGTGCGGGGCCCGAACCGGGGCCCGCACCCCTAGAACTGCTCGTTATCGTCCATTACATGCATTTAAAAATATATATTTGTCATCCCTTGCTCATAAAAATATTTCAGGTAGACGGGCGTGACCACAAAATTAGTTCAAGCAACTTTCATGTTGAACCCGCGGACAACCGGAACATCGGAATACGCACGACGGAGCAGTTGCAAGCTGTTGCGGAGCGGGAACACGGAGCCGGAAAATCATGCATGTTTACTCCCACAAAATTCGGCACACATGGCTGCAATAGGGGGTCACATGGAAGAATAAAGCAACCAAAAATGGACAAGTGGCATTCAAAAAGTGGAAATTTCCAAGTCAAAGCAACACCATCACTTTTGGCCATTTTTTTTCCACCCGTCTTGCATGAATTTCGGCCAAGGCATACCACCCCCATACTACCCCTACTCTAGGGTCATTTTGGTCCAAAAATATCACCTCCCTCCTCCATATACTACCTTGGTTGATCCAAGAAAGGGAGGGACAAAAATACCACAATACACACAACACACTTCACTCCATATTCTCTCCACCATCCAAACACTCTCTCTACTTCAAAAACTCAGTCCATAAACCACCACAACACCACCATATAACCACCGTAGAACCACCTCAAACACTACACAAAACAAAGCAAACAACTCACTCAAACACTCTTTCAATCTAAGGCAAACACCTTAAGAAAAGCAACAAAAAAGTCTTCCCTTGGAAGCAAAGGAAGCACATCTAGGTAATATCTTGTCCTTGTAAAGTTCATCCATGTAAAATGTAGATCCTCATGTGATTTGGAAAGGGGTCTAGCCACTTGTTAGGCTAGACCCCCATTTGATGTTCAAAAGATGTAATATTGATACTCTTGTTGTTCTTCTCTCTAAATGATGATATACCATGATTAACTACTCAAATGGATGTTGTTTTGTGTTGTTCATATATATATCTATGTGTGTCCAAAGTTTCATGTTTATACTATCTCATTTGAGTGAGTTTTCATGGGTGTTTTCATGTCTTTTGTAGAGTTCCAGTAGACTGTCCATCTACACCTTTCTGTCTTGTTGCTCTGTTTGTGCATACTAAACGTAGTTTTTGGTCTTAGACCACAAAAGAAATTTTGTTCTAGACAAACAGAGGAATATTAGAATGTAAATATTACATTTTTATCGTGAGCAAAAACTGTTCTTTCCATTTTTTGTTTAGATTCTTGATCTGCAGATTTGTGTTTGTTCATCTCTGACATGAAAAAGTCAGAGATGTTTTGCATGACTTAAACTTGCTTGATGGCCTTTAAATGATCCAGATCTAAACTTTGGCATGTTAGGAACAGCTTTCATGTTTTGTGTTCCCCATTATTCCCCCTTTTTGATGATGCAAAAAGTGGATACTTTATGAATGTATGAAAATCTGTCAGACTAGGCTGTGGAGAGTTCTATCTTGCATGCTTTGTTTGGACACCATAACATGCCCCTAAAATCAAGGAAAAAATCATGGTTGATACTTGATGTGTTAGGAAGTTTTACTAACCCTTACTTTACAGATTGAGTGAGTAAAAGAACAGGTACAAGGAAGAGAAATGCACAGCAGTCCCTAAATGCTTGGGGACGGACTTTTGGACATTTATTCGTTATGGGAATTGTTTCCCTTTTGTACACCAATGTAAATATTAATCCCCCACCCCTTTTGTGTTTCCTTTACTGGATGTGAATGTTAAAACCATTTTCAAAACCAAGTGTGAGTCCACCCAAACCGACTCTCATTTGTGAATTAAAACAAACCTTCCTAGAATAGGAAGACTCCCATGTATATAAATCACCATTTTTGTTAGGGCATAAAATCAAGTTAGAAAAGGCATAAAATGAATCTAAGTGGCATGCATGCTAGAGACCATCACGGGCGAGGAGAGTGCCTAACCCCTTCTCTTCTCGTAACTTAGCCCCCGAACCCACTTTCTCAAACAAAAGGTTTTATCTTCGTTTTTCCTAAAATAAAATGAGGTGGCGACTCTTGACTGTTTTGATTCCATCGAGAGGAAACCATTGTGTGAGAACCGAGCGCATTTCCAAAAGCGCATTAGCAAGAAACGGACCCGAATCGCCCACGCGGGACGATCATTTCGCGGTTCGGCTTTCGAGCGCGGGCTCTCACAGGTGTGCATATAGTAAGCCTAGTGATACTTTGTACAAGGATCTCAACTCGTTAAATACTTAACGGAAGTAACATAAACGTTACGTTAAATGCCTTTAAACAAGGGTTAGTCGCTAGGATCCGTTAGGTCGGTGGAAGTCGCTTGCCCTATAGGACACTAGCCCAAATTGTCCGTTTGGGATGTGCAATACAGGTGAAAAACGAGGGGTCTATAGACGTACTGATGACCTCCCTGATCCAGGTTTTGTAGATAGTAACCCAAAAAGGGGTACCCCTTCCAACCATTAGGACTAATAATACATTGTTTTGTAAAATAACAAAATACATTGCACGAGCCTTGTCCCGTCCTAAACCCCTCATCCGCTACCTCTACAGAGAAGCAAGTATGGGTCTGTTCCGGTGGTCGTCTTCAACGGTCAAGCCTTCCGAAAGCTCAGTCTTCAGTCTCTGCATCAACAATGTCTCCATCATCAGAGCCTACTACTCCTAATGTCTCCACTCCGCCAGTCTCTGCTTCTGCCGATCCAGAAATCGCCGCGAGTATCAATCCCTCGGACATTCCGCCACCTCTCCATGCTTTCTTCAGCAACCTCATGCTACAGATCTCTAAGCTTGAGGATCGAAGCAAGTCTCTTGAAAGGTTCAACCAAGAGCTCAAAGATCATCTTCATACTGAGATGAAGAAGAAGGGTGTAGCCACTAGTTTTCACGATGGAGAAGCTATTTTGATCGAAGACGAGACGGTGCCTGTCACCTATCCCGCCAATGATGATGCTATTCCTCTCAAGGTGCCCAACTACCAAAGGGTTCCTCCTCCTGATTTCGGTACTAAAGCAACCTCCAGCAAGGGTCCATATGAGCCGTCACCAGAATTGATGGGTAGTTACTTGTCCTCTACAAAGTTGCCGCCGCCTGCACTACCGTTGAGCATCGGTGCCGCCGTACCTACAATCTCCACTGCTCCTCTCGCTACTCAAGCCTATGGTAGCACAGATTTCTCGAATCACCCTCTAGTGGTCGCCATGCAAGAACAGATCCGCAAGCTATCCGATACGGTCTCCAAGCAATCCGCTCCGATAGTTAAGACCATCAACCCAAGTAATGTGGGTGCTCTACCTAGAGACTTCAAGATGCCGAAGGTCTCTACATTCCACGGTATTACTTGTCCCAAGACTCATCTTGATAGTTATGTGCTAGCCATGAGAGCCCGTGACTGCACCAACGAGCAAATGGCTCGAGTCTTCCACACCACTTTGGATGGAATCGCCCTCCGTTGGTTCTTGAGTTTGGACCCCTCCGAATGAGAGACGTGGGAACAAATCACCACAAATTTATGTGAGAAGTATCAGTCGAACCTAGATTGGCACGTCAACCGCACTGATTTAGAGAACACCATGCAGAGGTCCGGCGAGCCTATCTATGACTTCCACAAGAGGTGGAACCACAAGCTAGCAAAGGTACAATACCCTCCTAAGGCAAAGGAACAAAAGAAAATCTTATTCAAGTGCTTGTTGCCCGAGCTTAGGGTGGCGATTGGTAATGGGTACTTTCCCGATCTGCGGGAAATGGTCGATGCTGGGGTCAGACACGAAGCCGGCATTACTGGTGTTGTTAAAGAAGCTGCCAAAACAGGAAACTCTTCCTTCCGCTACAAAGCTCCGACAAGTACCAGTCCTAGATCTAAAGAGGTCGCCGGTTAAGTGAGCATGGTCCAAGACAACTCCGCCTTTGATGTCCAAGCAGTTACAAGCGGCTTTCCACGAAAAGAAGATCATTTTGATGACTTTGGCATGCCTACTAGCAAAGTCTTTGAGGTGTTGATAAAAAAGGGCTTGATCAAGCCACTTGAGAATTTTGAACCCATCAACAAAAAGGTTAACCTTGATGCAACCAAGTTATGCAAGTACCACAAGTACATTGGCCATACAACCGATTACTGCGTGCAAATCAAGCGTGTCATCCAAAAGCTCATAGCCGATGGAAAAATTGAGAAGCCTAAAGGTCCGAACACCATAGGAAACCCGCTCCCTAATAATGGTGGCGTCAACATGGTTGAGCTCATCGGAGGTGACATTGGTATTCTCGAGATGGTAGATGCCTTCGCCGAACTGGGGCTAGATATGAACGCTCTATTCGGAGGACTAGTCGAGATTGGGGTGATAACTCCCTCAGAGCGCGGATTCCAATGGCCTAAGCATGGGTGCGACATGTCCAAGTTCTGTGACTACCACCAGATTACCGGTCACACCACAAAAGAGTGCACCGCATTAAAGAAGTCAATTCAAAGGTTGATCAACAAGGGTTCCATAGAAGACCCTAGACTTTATTTAGATAGAGATGATTTAGCTACTAAGCTCGGTGATCTGACCAAACCTATTGTGGCAGACTCCGAGACTTATAGTTACGATGCTTGTACCTCCAAATTCATTAATGATAGTAACTCTTCTTGTTATATGCTGTCATGAGATGAATTATCTTTAGAAGCCTATCTTCTAGGAGATTGCGGCTCCGGTCCACTTAAATCTCCACCACTGTCTATAGCCGAAATCTTCGCAGAATCCGTAAAGATACCGCAGTCTCCATACGACACATTAGCCGAAATCAACCTACTCACAAGGTCCGGACAAATCTATCAGTCAGACCCCAAGAGTGCAAAGAAAAATTCAGAGCAAGCAGATTTTGAGAAAGAGGATCCCATCCTCACGCAGCTTAAACAAACTCAAGCTCACATCTCCCTGCGGTCTCTACTCACCTCATTTCTAGCTCATCGCCAAATGCTTGAGAAGAACTTGGCCGCTACTATGGTCCCATCGGACACCACTCCAGAGAATGTCACACAAATGTTCGGCAACATTCACTTCGGGAATATCATCACCTTCTCAGAGCTCGATGAACCTCTATTTGGCATTGATCACAATGAACCTCTGCACATCACAGTCGAAATCAACGGGAAGAAAATTCCTCGAACCTTTATAGACAACGGATCCGCCATCAATGTATTACCATCACGGATGATGGACGTAGTGGGTGTGGACCCAACCACTCTTCTACATGCAGATCGGTGTTAGGAATTGTTACTCTACCCATCTCTGTGGGAGCTCAAACTCTGTCCACGGATTTCCAAGTGATTGACATACCATCTTCCTTCACCATCCTGCTAGGACGCCCTTGGCTTCACAAATCTAACGCTGTTCCGTCCTCCTTGCATCAGTGTGTTAAATTCCAGTCAGGGAATGAGGTGACAGTTATCTACAGTGACCTGGTTATTAATAGCTCAAGGCACCGACACGAAAGGAGTACCTGTGTTACAAATTCAGCATGAGGAAGACCGCAGACTCTTCAGTGGTTTCAAAATAGTGGCACAAGTCAGATATGTGATGATGATCTCACCAGAACTTCTAATAAAGTGCTACTTATCTACAAGATACTTCGAAACATGGGCTTCATACCGGGGCTGGGGCTAGGTAAGCACTTACAAGGTCCCTCACACTTGACTGAGGAAGTAGACCATAGAGGCCTGTTTGGGCTAAGGTACGTACTTACTCCTAATGACAAAGCAGAGCAGAAGCATATAGAAGCACTCAAGAAGAAGAAACTCCCTTACAAGAAGTCAGACATGAAACCTTACCACCTTTCCCTCAACGGTTATTATGTGAAAGAATGGGAAGAGTACTCAAACTTCGAGTTCGCAGAGCCATGGTTCGACCACAACGGCAAGCTACAAAAGGGCTTTGAAAACTTCAGAGATGTCGAGTTTGACCGGACCAATCTAGAGCTAAAGTATATGGAACTCCGAAAGATTACTGGCAGAGTTACTACCATCCAGAATGAGTACTACATCAAGGTGAACAAAGATCTGACTTATGATACAGAGTTCGTGTCTCTTGACGAACCGTTAGTCGGCGAAGCTAAGGAAACAGAACCATGGGATGGCCAAGATCTGTTCCAACACTTAAGCCTAGAAGACGATATCGTGGCTGCTATTGAATACGGACCGGTGACTACTGCTATCGAGAATCTGGGGCTGGTCAGTTCGTCCCCTAGAGAGTCAATTTCCCCTAGGTCGGTTAGGTCCCCCGTTCTCACTTATGAGTTCGTGTCTCCATCAAAGTCTAATGACCTCAAGTCTAAAGACTATGATGTAATCGCAAACGTTATCTTTCCTCATGCATTAATTGAAAGTCTCGATCTTTCCGAGTATCCCGCTATAGCCACTCTTATAAATGATAAATTAACTAATCAATCCAATGATACACAAATAGTTAATAACTATTCATTAAAAGAGGCAGACACAAATGAACTAAACGACAAATACATCTGAGAAATTTCAGAGCAGGTTATGAATCAAAGGGAAAGCCGAGCCCAAGCTGCCGATGAGGTGTTAACATGTGTGAATCTGGGAAGACTAGACAAGCCGAAGTGGACTCAGATTGGGAGCTTTTTTCAAGACGAAGAGCGAGAAGCATTGATCAAACAGCTCAGAGAATACGAAGAAATCTTTGCATGGTCCTGTGACGATACGCCAGATAGAAAATAGGAACAAGTGGCAACACCAGACATTGGGCTAGTAAAGCAAGTACTGCCGCCAATCAAGCCTGAATGGTCTCCTCGAATGGCCATGGAAATCAAAAAGCTGCTACAGAGAGACCTCATCAAGTCGATATTTTGGCCTAAATGGTTGTTTAACATCATCTCCGCAAGGAAGTACAAAAAGAGGGTGATGGTTCACATAGACATCATGAGTCTTAACGAACTGAACCCCAAACACAAGTTCCCACCATTTGACTTGAACGCACTGGTAGAAGCCGCCGAAGACAGAGATGCTCGATCATTCCTCGAAGGTTTCCCCGATAAAAATCGGATACCCACCGCATCATAGACAGACGAGAAGTTACTCTTTCACACTCCATGTGGTACCTATTGTCACGCCAACAGATTCCTAGAATGGAAGGGCATTGGTATCTCTTACCATGTGCCAACAAGATCGCCAACAGATACAGATGTCTACATAGATGATTTAGTAGTACACTCCAAGAGACCCTACGGTCGACACATCGAAGATCTGCGGAAAGTCTTCAACATTTTGAGAGGTCAGAAATTTCTCCTGGATCTGTCAAAATGCAAATTCGGTACTATTCAGACAAAAGCCCTAGGCTACAGATTGGGACAAAAGTTCGAGGCTGACCCAGAAAATATCAGAGAGTTAATCATGATGTCACCCCCTCGCCAAGAAAGTGAAAGAATCAAACTCCTAGGTCTGCTACACTACATCAGCCGCCTCACAATGGCAGGAGACTCGCTCCTCAAAGAATTACATGCTCAGAAGAAAGTTAGAACCAGAAATGTGAATGGACTCTAACTCAACTAAAGAGCCACATAGCAAATACCCCGTCCTTACGACCACCACACGGGAAATCCAAGTCACATAATGGAGCCCCCATCAGTTTCCGACATTGCACAAGCTCGGATCTACCATTGGGCCTCATGTTCAAAGCACTGAAGAAATTGGTAAGCTACAGCCAATGCAAGAATTTGGTCTTACTGCGACACTACAGATTTCTAAACTGCGCAGAATGTGTTCTTACCACCAGAATGAAGGGCATAGTACGAACGACAACGGCTTCCTCCCAATCAAGATTTACAATCTCCGCCTCTACTACAACTAACCACTACGGTCCTTCTCCACAAGCAGTACTCTCCAACAGCGAAACTCTCCATCAACGGTCTTCTACAACGGCCTTCCCCTTTGTAAAATATATAAATATATATATATATATATATATATTCTTTACTCCCCCCTTTCTATCTTCCCTTTTCACAATCAGAAATGAACTACGGTGACCTGAGCCCCTTAGCCTACTTGTAAAAGGGGAACGTAGGCAGTCTTCAATGGTGCGGTCTCAAAAATAAATAAAAATCCAAATCTGGTTTGAAAAAATTTCAAATAAAGCAAACAATCTGTTTATAACTAAAGAGAAATCTCTATTTCCAGAAGTCACTACATGTTAACATTTATTTGATGAGTCTAAGCTCGAAAGAACCTGCGAATAAATAACCTGCTGCGAAATTTAAATAAATTAAAACAAACTAAAATCTAAACTATGTGTCTGCAACGACTGTGGTTGGATACTCGGAGTCACTTCTCCTCCTCCTCTTCCTCTTCTTTCTTCGGTTTCTTGTCCCTTCGTCCGCGTCTAGCCCATCTAGTTGGATCCGCAAACAAGTCCTTCCTCAACTGAGTCACCCCCGTTGAGCCTTCTCTCTTTCTTTTCCTCTCAGTAGGTGCTAGCTGAGCCAACTCGGTTTCCACCTCCCGTTGCACATTCTCGTCCTCCCTCAAGCGTCTGCTCGAGACATAAGGGATTACTACCATACGTCTCAGTCTTCTCAGAGTCTGTCCCATGTTCCCTAAGGTCGTCTGGTACCAGTCCAAGTATTCTAGAGACAGAAGTATGTCACGTGGTCGCTGTATACAGAGAGTGCTAGGCATGAGAGCATAAGACCAACATCGCTCCAAAAGCACTGCGACCCCAGCAGTCATGGAGAACATCCTAACATTAACTCAGTCAGATACAAGTCTCATCCCATGATGAAGGTATAATCTGAGGCATCCCGTACTGACGGCACACCCGCACCGCATAGTAATAAGTGGTTTCACTAAAGGCAGGGACCCGAATCATGCAGAGACCACTCTGAGACCACCGTGCTCTGATAACCCCCCAATGAGGTGCCATCCATTTGATCTGAGCCGTACCCATCTGTGCCATATATGTCAGCCATGTAGAACGAGCCATCCCTGCAAATCGCTTCTTTATGCGCCTACTCTGGCAAACCCAAGGTGACACTGGTCCAACAGGTTCCTCTAAGACTCGAAGTCTCTCTTGCAGCCACAAGGTTAACAGTCGGGTACTTCCCCTGGTCATCTTTCGAGCTCCTGAGGCTAACTCTCCAATACCATGCAAAGTTTCCCCAAGCAAGCAAGGGATAATACTGCGATTGGCTCGAGCCTGGTCCACCATGTCAAGACAACCCATAGTAGCTACCCCTACGTAAGGTGGAAATAATACCGAGGTAAACAGATAAAGTGCCAGACAATCCAAAGCCGTGTCAGATTCCATTGTGCTATTAATAAACCTGATGGGAAGCCCACAGAGGTTGACACCACCATCCAACAGCAAGCCCCTAGCATCTTCAACAGAAACCCGCAGTAGTAGGGAAACTCGAAGTTCCGGAGGCACTTGGTCCTGTGGCATGGCTACCCTGTCCGTCACTGTCGCACCACAAAGAGCCACAAAATCTTCATACATTGGGGTGATCTCATTATAAGAAAAATTGAAGACATGATTCTCGTAGTCCCAGAACTTAACGGCAGCACGAATCAGGTTCTCGTCAGACTTAACCCTATAAAGGGACCAGAGGCACTTGATCCCAAATCTCCTACAAAGTTTGCACGAGTTGTCCTCAAAAGCTTCCCCACCCAGATCTTCAAACTCTTGATAAAGTAGTTTTGTTTCTCCTAAAAAATCCTAGGGTGTCTATCCATCAGAAAGGCACAGAAAGAATGAAATCTAGAGCAAAAAGAAGAAAAATTGTTGTCTGCCTCGTCTGTTTACGCAGGCTGTTATTATATAGTTGAGGGAGTTCAAGTCCTGATCGTACAAGGAGAAATCTGACGAAAATCGTGTCAGATCAGGGATTAGCCGCGCGGCCAGTCCTTCCCCATGTTTGGCCACACGGCCACATAAGCCATTCCAGACAGATTGCAAGTCCGTCCCCAACAAACGCCGAAATGGACCCATTTCAGACATTTCGAAGGTCCCAAATCAAGAAAGAGGTCCGATAAAGAGGAAATGCCCGACAGTGTGCAATCCCCATCTTACCCCTAAGGCTCATGCATTGTACTAAATAAAAAAAAACATGTAAATAAAATGCTAATTAATTACATACCAAAAGCAAAATAAATATTGTACATAAATATGTATCTGTATGTTCTTCTCCTCTCTCTAACAAAATGCAGGAAATAAAAGTCTAGTCCGAATCGGATCCCTCGACATCAACATCCTCTTCCTCATCATCACTACGGCCCCGCTGCTGTACATAATGGGACCCACCGGCTCCTGAGCCCCTACCTCTAGTAGATCTCCGACGGACACGAGATGGACGAGCAGCCTCCACAGGGGACCTCTCCCTCCACTGCGGTAACACCACGTCCTCCTGACGATAAGTACAAGCAGCGGCCAAGCTCCGGAATAATCTCTCAAAAATATTGCCCCGACGAACAGAGCGGATATAAGCCTCCCGAGTCACCTGAGACAGATAAGCACAGTTCAGATACAAGTCTAAAGTGTGTGAGTGCAAGACAGAAATCAAAAGGTATCATACCGTAGCTCCAAGTGGAGGGAGCTGGTCACCAGTAACCTCATCAGCCTCAGTCGGAGTCAGATCGAAATCCACCTCGGCACCACCCCGCTGCATCCGAATACTGTTCGGGAACTGCGGCATATCCATACCATATCTAGCTCCCCTACTCGAGCTAGCCGGATAGGCACCAGCCTGCCTCCTCACCAAGACCTGTGGACTCAGCAGCACATGCTCCACAAACCACACATAGTCAGCCCCACTCTGATACAAATGGGCCGGAGTCCTGACCCGGTAGTCATCGCTCCTCCTCAGCCTAGCAGGATACAGCATATCCCTCGGAGGCTCACTCGGGGCCCAAAACATAGGATGCATGCTATGCTGCCTGCAGACTCTCTCGCCAAGATACATGGCATCCCCAGTCAACCCCATCAAGAAGCAGCGGGAAGTAATAAACTCCTGAACCTGACGACCCCTGCCAGCACCTGATCCGACCAAGGGAAGAGCTGAAAGTCCTCATGCAGCGGACCACTCAACTTCGCAGTAAAAATCCCTAGATCGGAGTCTTCCTGGCCTTGCCGCGGCCCTCCAACCGGTTGCTCTTTGCCCAGAACGTCATAACCAGGACTTCCTTCACCCCCTGCACAGTAAAAGGAGCAATATGGAACAGCTCGTGGACCCACACCTATGGAAAAGCAACATTTCAGTCTATTCAGTTCTGAACAAAAGACAGACAGGGAATGAAAAGGATCGAGTCAGAGACATACCTCAAAGGCAAACTGAAAACAATCGAAAGACGAGGTGCTGGACCTCGAGCAAACGTCCAGAGCCCTATGCATCTCCGCCAGCCCGGTTCCACCCCACGAGATCTGATTCGCCTGCTCCAAATCTGCCAGATCACCCAACAGAGACAACCGACAAAAAGTCCCCGAACTCGGGAATAGGATCTACGACAAACAGTACCACAAGATGGCCCACACCAGGCAGTCAGTATTATGGATACCCTCAACAAAACCCTGGATAGCCTCCTCCACCAAGGTTCTCAAACGACCCGCCTCAAAGCCGTTTCCCTTGACACCTTTGCCCAACGGCATCCCAATCAGCTCAACCTAATGGTGCGGGTCCGTGGCCAAGGACTAATCAAAAGGAAGCTCCACATCCGTGAACATGAGCCCCGTGATAGCAGCAAAGTTGGTCGGAGTAACAGTCACCTCTCCCCAACTAAAATGGAACATATGGGTGGTGTCCCACCAATACTCCCTCATCACCTTAACCAGACCCATCACCTTCTGGGTCCCCTCTACAGCCCGTACCGCATCAAAAAATGGACCGAATCCCAGAGCCCCGATCCTCTCCTTCACCGTACCAACCGGCGGCAATCTCCCCCATATCTTGGTCACTGCCCTCGTGGACCCATGAGATTTCATCATCTGCAGGTAAACACAACAAAGGTACGTTACCCAAATGCATACTTTATTTTATCTACCTGCGCATATACTTTCCGTCCCCAAAATAACCAACAATCTCAGAAAATTAAATAATCACGAACGATTAATTTAAATAAATTCAGTCTTAAAATAATACAATAAGTATGAAATAAAAGACATAAAATACCCAAAGAAAGCAATAAAGCGAGATCGGTACCTCCTTCGTCTCCATCAGTCTCCCGCCAGACCAATGTTTGTCGGTGCCCGCGTACAAATCAAAGTGTTGTCCCACCGTAAAATGCTAGTCATCGGGACGGAAGTTGCGAGAAGCCATCCTCGCTCGTAGTTGATGTTTCCTCTCTTGTTGAGGCAGGTCCACTCCTTCGCCATTCTCAAACTGTGGTCCCGCACCTCCGCCCTGCTCAAAAGGTTGCTCAGCACCAAAAAGATATTGAAAATCCATCTCAATAATAGCAATAGCCGGCGAAATAAGAAGAAAAATGAAGAAGAAAGCAACAGCCGGCGGCTGTTTGTAGGGTTTGTCCAACGAAAGGACTAGCCGCGCGGCCAGTATCTTCAGGCGATGTGGCACGATCTCAGCCCTCCATCTCGCGCGCCCATCAGCGATCCTCGCATACGAAAATCAGCCAATCAGAAGGTTTCGCCGCGTGGCCAATTAGTCCCCCAGGCGAAAAAATTTACAGATTAGCCCCTCAGCTTATATTCAATCCAAAATAACCAAATCCGGTCCGGAAGACCGCGTAAATCACCAAACTTAACCAAATCCGGTCTGGAAGACCGCGTAAATCACCAAACTTAACCAAATACGGTCTGGAAGACCGCGTAAAACTCCAAAACAATCTATAATCAAAGGCTGGGAACGTCCTTAAACCCTAAAATTATAATTGGAGGTAGGATGCATCCATAAACCCGAAGGCGGATTAAGGAGAAACCATAGTAAAATCCTTAAATAACTAAATCAATTTATAATTGGAGGTCGGAAACTCTGTAAACCCAAAAGATTATAATTGAAGGTTAGATCATCCATAAGCCCTTCATGTTGAGAAAGTTATAGGCATAACACCGTGCGAGCTCTAGACAATCGGCGTTACCTGCTACCGGATTTTGCGATGCCAAGGAACTGCACTTTCTCAAAGTACCGTGGATTACCAATAAATTATGCGATTATGTACGCTCTATAGGAAGTTAGAATTCATCCCTCGTTTTTTTCTCGATTCTTTAAACTTCTTGTCGAACCGTGCATATGACCTTACCTCTTTCCCCGAGTAAAGTCCATCTGCAACGACTTTATATGTTCTACGATGATTCGTTTCTGTAAAATCTATCTGCAACGATTTTATTGCTCAACGATGTTTCATTTCTTTTTTGTTTCCTCGTTTTTACCTCTTTCCCGAGTAAAGTCCATCTGCAACGACTTTATTTGTTCTACGATGATTCATTTCTGTAAGGTCTATATGCAACGACTTTATTGCTCAACGATGTTTCGTTTCTTTTTGGTTTCTTCCTTTTTTATCTATTTCCCCAGGTAAAGTCCATCTGCAACGACTTTATTTGTTCTATGATGATTCGTTTTTTTAAAGTCTATCTGCAACGACTTTATTGCTTAATGATGTTTCGTTTCTTCTTCTTTTCTCCCCAGTAGGGTCCACGTGACTTTATTGCTTGACGAATATTTTTCTATCCTCAGCAAAAAGATGATGTCTCGTTTCTTTCATTCCCCACAAGTCTCGAACTACGATCAGCTTGATTCCACTTGGATACGTAGGTAGCCTGATAAAGGTTCAGCCACTCGACCAACTTGGTCACCTTCTTTCTCATTCCCCTCTCTATTTGGAACTCATGTTTCAGATCGGTTCCTTTTCTTAATCGACGACCCTGCATGCCTTGCAAGAAACGTCGCCGAGGGGCTACTGTTAGTACCCAACCTGAAAATGAGTTATTAGACATTCTAGAACTCACAGGGACCTCCCAGGTATTTACGAACTGCGCAGGACTTATCCAGGATTTCCCAAAATGCCCAGATAAGAAGATGTTGATGACCTGATCGGATGAGGCTACAAAGATAGACGTTATCTAATCCTTCTCCAAAGTCCAGATTGATCAGAGCCTTGGGAATCGTGTCAATCCCTTGGACCGGCCGGGCGGCCACTTCTTCCAGGTGAGATTTTCTTATAAATAGTCGACCTCAGTTCATAAATTAGACACACAATTCTCTCCCCCGAGTTCTACAGCCTAAACGGACGGCAGAACTCTCTCTCTAAGACTTTCTAGCAATCCCGAAGGTCCGGCAAATCCGCGCAAGAGATTTGACTTCGTTCTTGTCAAGATTGGTGAGAATTTGTCATGTTTTCTTAGTTTAGATCTGATTTATGCTAGTTTCATTATGTTTATACGCCTATATTCATACGATTCATAACGTGTTCTTCATGTTCTTGCTAGAATTCATAATATGCTCTATATCTAGGGTAGCGATCTTCATGCTTATGTGTTTGCTTCATATATGTTCATGATGTTCTTATTATTATCCTAGATCTACGGCTTATCCCATGAATAACATGCTAGATCTAATGTTTTAATCCCTGTTTATATTGTATAGCCGATGATGATCCACGAGATTTAGGAACTACTTCTAAACCCTAAACTTTAGGTAATTACTCCCATGATCAGTAACTCTCCAAGGATAAATATGATGACTACACATTGATCTTATCAATGGTATAATCATTATTCTAGGATGTGATCATCTCGCATGATTCTTTCTCCTCCCCCTTCATTATGCATAATCCCACTTCTTCTCCCTATTCCGATTATGTGCGAACTACGCTGACCTGAGCTTCTCAAACGAGAGGAACATAGGCAATCTTCGGATCCGGTCTCAATCACTAACACACTACTAATACATTCATCATGATAGGAAGTCAGATCTATCGGGCGATAGGAGTGATAACTTGATATTCTTCTCTTGTCGTAACTTGACCCCCGAACTCTCTCTGTTAGCTGTTTCTCAATGTTTTAGTTCAATAAAAACAACATGGCGACTCTTAATAAGGTTAAATGTCAACTTGAATATCCTAATCCCATTGAAAAGATAAATAAAAGACTTCCCGTGCGTCGCCCGCATTCGGAAAGGGGTATTCACAGCGAGTACTTGTATATCTTGAACGAATTTTCACAGTTCCTTGTGAAAGTTTGTTCAACTTCCATCTTAGGTCAAATAATATTTTCTAGGTCTCGAACCATTCGAGATATATTTTACTCCCACTGATTCTTTTAGAGATAAACAATTTATCTAGAAAAGTACCATCATAAGCAACAAACCGTTTGTTTCTTATTAGTAAAATAATGTTCTCAAGTTTCCTTAGGATATCCCATGAAAATATATTTCTTAGATTTAAATGTGAGTGTGTCCCAGACAGATCCTTTCCAAAAGGGTCTCACCATCTTAAATCTTTATGAAAGACAAACCAAGTTTTCTTTCATCTTTTAACCTCTTTTGATGGAACTCAAATTAGTGTAACTATAGCGGTTTTCAATACATAACCCCAAAACAAATAATGGAAGATCAATTTTGACTTTATCATTTAATAAACCATATCCAATAAGGTTTTATATCTCCACGTAGACACATCATTCCAAATGGTGTTCTTGGTGGAGTTAATTGTGAAACTATTTCACAATCTCAATGATGACTGTCAAATTCTTGGTTCAATTATTCATCATCTTGATTGAGTCAGAATCTCTGAATAGTTTTACCAAGTACAACCAAAATTCTCTTTCAGCATTGCTACTTAATGCACCATATACATCAACATGTATTAGGTCAAGTAAGATATTAGCCTTTTACTATTCCTAGTAAAAGATGTCTTGGTCCAAGTAAATAAGATTTGCATAAATCATATGATTCCAAATCATATGACTTTAAAACTCTGTCCCATGGAATTTTAGATATGCATTTCCTATTTATTTGATCAAAACAATAATGCATAAAAAATTTAATTATTTATGTTATAGCCTCAGTTATTATTTTGTTCTTCAAGATTTAGGATATAAGATTTATTTATATGATAACACAATAAAGTAAATCATAATAAATAAAGCACTTTTCTTATTTCAAATAAGAAATAAATATCCTTCATTATTTTATAATCAAAATAATATTTTCTACTTAATGAGTAAAGTCACTTTACAAGTGTTCTACGAACAATGCTGCAACCATTGCATCGTAACCATTCGTAGGTCTAACTTTACTATAAGTAGTCTTTCAATTCACTAATTATTGCATATTTATACAAATGTGGGATCCACATCCGGTATCCAATAATCAATAATTAAATTTAGAAAGATTAATTTATAACATAAATATCCGAAGTGGTAGTCCCACTACCATTCTCTTTTGTTGATCATCCAGAATTTTGATTACAATTCTAAATGGTCAATCCAATTGTCACTTTACCAAATTGCATCAATTAGAGTTATAATTTTAACCATAATTATTTCCTTTAGGTTTGACAACTGTTGTCTTACCTTTCTTTTGGCACTTTGACCCCTTTCCATGATAAACCCTGAGCACTGGAGAACCTTTCTCCATTATCTTTATCTCCGCAGTTTTAAGCATATCATGCAACTCGGTGAGGTTCTTATCCATTCCATGCATGTTATAGTTTATCACAGAGTGATTATAACATTTAGGCAATGATTTAAGAATAAGATCCGTGGCTTGCTCCAATCCAATTGAACAACCAAGTTTCTCAAGATGCTCCACGCAGCCTTTCATATTAAGCATGTGAGGTGCCACTCGTTGCCCTTCACTCATTTTGCAATAAGTGAATGAAACAATGGTTTTATACCTCTCTTGCTTAGCTTGCTCTTGAAACATGTCTCTTAACTCCACGCCTGTCTAATAGACTTCCATAAGTTCAAAACTTTGTTGGAGTTTTGAGCACATAATCGCGAGCATGAGACAACTCACATCCCTAGAATCATACTCATGTTTCTTGTAATTGTCTCCTCCGCCCTAGGGGCATTGGCTCCGGGTTCTTTTAGGAATAGGCCTAGCAAGAATGTACAACTTATCTTCATGCCTTAGAACCATTCTTAGTCTCAGGATCTAATCCATGAAGTTTGTACCATTCTCTTTTAAGCTTATCCTTATCAAGGATTGATCGCAATGAAGTTAGTTGTCATTATCTACAACTCATGCAAAATTTCCAAAATTTTACAAGTACCAATCTCATTAAAGAGATAAATAATGTATTTTCCAAAAATACTCCCACTAAATTATATAACCTTCTTATACATTCAATGTATAATATAATTTAAATGGGCTAAGATCCAACTTTAATTTAATTTCAAGTCCGCTATGGCAGATTACACAAAATCAAATTAATTAGGTAGACAACCCTGTCAATCATATTACATATGACTCTTAAATCCTTTTCTGAGATTCTTTTAGAATTGGGCTAAGATCCAGCTTTAATTTAATTTCAAGTATGCTTTGGCGCACCGCTCAAAATCAAATTAATTAGGTAGACAAACATGTCAATCATATCCCATATGATTCTTAGAGATCCAATTTCAAAAGCATGTTTAATCTCATCTTTGCCTTAGGCCCAAAACTGTTTTGACTCCCAATTAAGTCTAACCATTTTAAACGCATAGTTAATGTGCCTCGCTAGGGCGTGCCCACATCATCCATCTTGCTCATACATGAATAAAGTTAATGCACCTTGCTAGGGAGAACCCACATTAAAATCACTCATGTACTAACAAGTGTTTTAATCATGGCGTGGCCAAAAGACTTAAAACTTTCCAAAGGTTTATCTTCATATAGCATACAACACATTTATGAGCACATAAGATAAATATGTTACGCATCAAGTTTAGCCACTAAATTAATCATCATTAATTTAAGCATAATATTTATGTGTCATTAGTTTCTCTATAATTATGAGGATAAGACTATTTGAACTTTGGTTATCATTTCCAAATCAAGACAACAAAAAAATGCGACCAAACTAAGCCATAAGGCAACCACAATTCCGCACTAATTCAAGAACTTAGGCCAATTGCATCCACAATTCCACATGGATCTCCAAACTTGAATCAAGAACTTTGTTTCTCAATTTTAGCAATTATGAACTCTTCATAATTCTAACTTCGTTTTATCTTTGAATCTTTGATTGCGATCAAGTTTGGAAAACACAATCTCGATGAACGTAGATTAGCCATCCAAACCTTGGTCCAATCTTAGAAATCACAAGACAAAATAAATAGGAGAATTAAACCCCGAGATCCGCCCCAAAACCCCATGCAAGAGCCCCCGCGCCAAAACCATTGGTCCGGCCAGGTCTCTTCATGGGTCCGGTCGGACCTCCTCTGAAAATCCCGAAGAATTTTAAAATTCCAATTTTTTTCTCAAAATTGTTTTTCCCGATTCAATTAGGATTTTGTGTTCTTGGTGATCCAATCACCATGATCATCAAAACATTGAATAAACAATTCATGAATCCCTAGATTATCAAAACTTTGATCCAATCAAAAATTGATAACCCAAACAATTTTAAATCCATCATAATTTTTATTGCGATTGAATAGTGCGATTAAAGTTTATAAAACAACAAACCACAAAAATGCATATAACACATAAACATCATAATCCCAACATTCATATTGTTGGGTATGCTTATTATAAACCACTCCTATTACCTTAATTTGATTGATCCCATAACCTTATTTTACTCTTTGTGGACTTTAGGATATATTGTAAGAAGTACTTGTACTTCATTTAGAATAGTCCACTTTATAGTTGAATAGGCTTAGCAGATTAGGACCCTCAATTTTTCTAAGTCTGGAGATATGAGGTAAGGCCTCTGCCTACCGCGAGTAACGTCTACCGTGGATTTTAACCTTGCCGCATGATGGTGTCTACCGCATGCAACCTTGGTTAAAATTCAAGTTGGTTCAAACTTAACCATGGTCACACTAGTGTCCAAAACTATGGTCAGTTTTGAACGTTGCAAATTCAAATTTCAAATTTGAATACAACTGTCATCATAGTACAGTTGGACATCCATGACTCTTCAACATAAGGACAACTCAGACTGAGCTCCAATTAGAATTCAACAGCTCATTGTCCTTCAACTTGAGGCCCAAGTATTTCTAACGTCTAGTTTCTCTTTCAAGGCTATAAATAGTCCTTGAGTTCTTCATTGAACTCATGCTGAGATTCTAAGAGAGAAATTGCTGTTGAAATTCTTGGTGATTGAAGATCATATTTAAGATTTCCTGAATCCTTTGAATCTTCAAGCACTCAACCTTCAAGTCTTCAACAAGTCTCCAGAAACCTTTAAGATCAATCTCAAGCCTCATCACAAAATTTTCATTAGGCTCTAAAATCATATAGATTCCAAAGAGCTCTTGATTCTAAACACACACTCACCCCGATTTATCAATCACATAGATTGAATCAATAGGGATACACTGGTCTAAGTCTAGGATTGTTCTTCATAGAAATAGGTGTTGATTCAAATACTTCATCTCTGTAATCTGTACTCAAGTGAATCAAATATATACCTCATTCAAAATCAAAGACTGACCATCTTGGTAAAGGACGTAGATCTTTTAACAGATCGAACCTTTCTAAATCATTGTGTCATTTACTTACTGCTCTTTATTTTCTGCACTTTATTTCAAGTCTTGTTCATCTTGTTATTCTTGTTCATATTAATCTTGTTTGTCTTTTAGTGTTTGATCTCTAAGATTTATGAACTCTTGTGAATTGTGTTTGTTTGTCTACCTCATTGCCCAAGTTAAAATCTGACTAACTTATCTTTTACCAAAAATCTCTAAGACACAAAGTTTTCAATCTCAACCTACCTCACCTTCACCTACCGCAAACTATCTACCGCAAAACATCTACCGCAAACTATCTACCGCATCACTGCCTACCGCATTAAACTTATCAAAAACAACTCTAAACTTGTTTCAACGAAAACTTTCGCTGTGCATTTTATACTTGACCGCGTGGTTTTCATCTACCGCAAAATTCAAGTATAAGCATAAGGTTGAATTTTGAAAAAGGGTTAAAAATTTTAATAGGTTATTCACCCCCCCCCTCTAGCCTCTTTTCATACCCTTGTTGTGTCTCTGGGACCAACAAGTGGTATCAGAGCAAACACCTTCATAAAACTTCTGTTTTTCAAGCTTAACAGCTTGGGTGCCGATTCAAGATGGCAAGTCAGAAAACTATGGCAACGGTTAACTTCACTCACGTTCCATCGTTCGACGAAGATAATTTTGACGTATGGAAGCACAGCATTCTAACTCAGTTCTACTCCATGGATGAGCAACTTGGTGATTGTCTTACCATTGGACCATACTTTCCAATGAAAGCTAATCCGAATCCAGAAACCAATGCAGACATACCATCAATCAAGAAACCAAACGCTGAATGGACCGATGAAGAGAAAAGACTAGTTGGAATGGATGTGAAAGCAAAGAGCATGCTTCTAAGTACTTTGAGTACGTCTCAACGTCGACAAATCATGGAATGTGCAACAGCTAAAGAACTTTGGGATGCAATTGAAGATTACATCGAAGGAGATCAAGCTTGCAAGGAAAACAAAAAGTTTGCAATTCAAAGAAGATTCAACAACTTTGCTAAGATCCTCGGTGAATCACTAAAGCCACTTATGATTGTTATTGTGAGATCGTGAGTACTTATACAGCACTCGGAAAGAAGCTTACCAAGAAAGAAATCAATGTTAATTTTCTCGCTGCTCTTGGTTCTCAATATCTTCACAAAGGAAACACTCTTGAAGATACCAAGCTTCTAGATGATATGTCACTCAGAAGCCTCTATGCCAACCTCAAAGTTTTTGATATCAAGCTCTATAACATTGAAGAAATGGAAGGAAAAACTAAGAGTTTATCGTTGATCGCTCAAAAGGAAGAAGTGATCGAGGAAGAAGATCGAAAAATATCCACATCAGAATTGCTTGATATGGATGATGATGATTTTGCTATGTTCGTGAAAAGATTCCAAAAGTTCAGAAAGACAGCAAGACCCGGATCAACAAGCAAAGCTCCAACAAGGTTTTCAAGGAGCAGCCCTTCAAAGAAGAAAGAGAACTTCAACTTCTCCAAGAAGAAAGAAGATCTTGTTTGTTTTAATTGCAGGAAACCAGGTCACTTCGCATCAGAATGTCCAATTCCTAAGTACGAGTATATGAAGAAGAAAAGTAACTTTACTCCAAGGTATTCAAAGTAAAAGGGAATGATGGCTGAAGAAGACTCTACCTCAAAAGAGTTAGCTACTTGGATAGAGTCAGACTCTGATGAAAGCGATGAGGATTCTGAAGAAGGTCACATCTGTTTGGTCGTTCATTCCAATGATGAGGATGATAATGAAAATCGTCGCTCACCAAATGCAAAACCTAAACAGATAAGCTATACAGCCGATGAACTTGCTAAAAAAGGATTCCTAACTCTAGTTCAAAAGAATGGCGATCTTCTATTTTCAAGATGTGATGTGAGTGCAGCAAAGAAAGCTCTACTAAATCCCAAAGTGAAGGAAGTTCTGTCTACCACACCTCAAGTCAAGTTTGACATTTCCCCAGATGAACAAGAGAAGATGTTCATGAAAGCTGAACAGGTAATTAGTAAGTTTTCTAGCATGAAGGAAGCTTTAGCACTTTCAACTGAAGAAATTTCTCAGCTTAAGACAGAGAAATATCTACTAAGATCTGAACTCACCCTCTTTAAGGAGCAGATCAAGAGTATGACTCCTCTTACTGATCGAAACCATTTCTTAGAAGAACAAAATGCTATATTTCAAGTTAAAAACGATGAATTGGTTGCTGAGATAAATGACCTTAAAAGAATTACTAATGAGTGGACCAATTCACGTGTCACTATAGAACAAATCTTAGAATCCCAAAAGTCTAGTGGTATTAAGGAAGGCTTGGGATTTCAAACTAGTGACAACTTTAAATGTGCATCTTGTTGTGAAAGAGATGAGAAATTTACCCAGCAAACTTTGGAAGGGTCGAATGTTAAACATCATGTTTCAAAGGGTGTAGGACAAGAACCAAAGAAGAAACTAGAGTTCAACTATGTCTACCCTAAGAAACAAACTGGCAAGGCAAAGTTGAAAGGTATTGCCATGGATGAACCTACCGCAGAGGCTTCCTCTAGCAAGGTAGATGGTGCTCCCGACCGCGTGATCTTGCCGCGAGGTCAATCGACCGCACCTAGGAAGCTGGCGACCGCATCCTGGAAGCCGGCGACCGCAAGTGGCGGCAAGGCAGCAAAGTTCAAGAAGATAAACTTTGTTAAGGAGACCTCATCCATACCAGTAAACAATGTTGTGCTCAAGACTTCAACGAAGTTTGTTAACCCTCAGTTGGGTGGCTTCCACCATTGTTCCGTGTGTGATGATTATGGTCACAAGGCTGCTGAATGTCTTTTAAGATTCACACCAAATCCCAGAAGGCTTAAACCCCCTTCTATGAGGCAAGTGTGGGTTGTTAAAAGTTGCTAACCCTTTGGACCCAAAAGAATAAAAAGGGGACCTTGTTCTTAAATGTTTATTTTATAGGTTCCCTGCTTAATGGCTGGACTCTCCAAGGATAGATCAAGTTTATGATATCTCGATAGTGGCTGTTCAAGGCACATGACCGGAGATATCAACTTATTGGAAGATGTCCGTGAAGAGAAAGGTCAATTAGTAACCTTCGGAGATAATAACAAAGGAAAGACTGTAGGATATGGAGTTATTCGAAAAGGAAAAATAACCATCCAAGAAGTCTCTCTCGTTATTGGACTACAACACAATTTACTCTCAATATCTCAATTCTGCGACAAAGGATTGCAATGCCACTTCACCTCAAACTTCTGTCTCATCAAAGATGGCACATCCGACGTCACTTTGCTCAAAGGGATTCGTAAGAAAAATGTTTATGTTATTGATTTTAATTCATCTTGCATTTCTTCTCATCTATGTTTTGTAGCAAAGAATGTTAGTGAGAATAGTTGGCTGTGGCACAAAAGACTAAGGTCACTTAAACTTCAAGTATCTCTCCAAGATTGGTAGAGAGAATCTAGTTCGTGGTCTACCCAAAGTATCCGATCACCACGAGGAAAAGTGCTCAGCTTATCAACTAGGCAAACAACCAAAAGCGTCTTTCTCCAGCAAGACAACTCCGTCAATTTCAAGGTGTTTGCAGCTACTACATATGGATTTATTTGGACCTGTCACTACCGCAAGTATCAAAGGAAATAGATATACCTTAGTTGTGGTAGATGATTATTCAAGATATACATGGGTTAAAATGATGATCTCAAAGGATGATTGCTATGACATTTTGACCGCACTCTTTAGACAGCTCCAAACACAAAAAGAAGATGACATCGTTAGTGTTCGATCCGACAACGGTACAGAATTAAAGAACAACGGTGTTGCTCAGTACTGTGATGATCATGGTATTGACCACAACTTCTCTGCTGCTGGAGTTCTACAACAAAACGGTGTAGTGGAAAGAAAGAATAGAACGTTGATAGAGGCTGGAAAGACAATGATTGCTGAAGCAAAAGCTCCTCAATACTTTTGGGCTGAAGCCATCAACACAGCATGCTTCACTCAAAATAGATCCCCCATCAACAAGACCTACAACAAAACTCCGCCCAACATAGCATACTTCAAGATATTTGGATGCAAATGCTTCATACTCTACAACGGTAAAGAACATCGAGGTAAATTTGCTCCTAAGGCCGATGAAGGTATATTTATTGGGTATGCTAAACACTCAAAAGCTTTTCGTGTATTTAACAAAATCACTCTTAAGATAGTAGAATCTGTCCATGTTACTTTTGATGAACATTCTCTCCTTGAGCCACATATGGCTCCAAATGTTGCTGATGATTTTGTTGAGCTTAATGAGACAGGTACAACTCGACCGCAAAATCAATCAACTCAAGGAAACCCATCTACTTCAACTGCACCTCCATCTACCTCATATGAAGCACCAGAAGCTACCACATCTGCTGCTACCTCAAATGGAGTTGAAGTTGAAACACCCATAAATGTTGAAGAACCTATCCCTCAAATCACTTATGATTGGGATTGCTCAAATGATGTACCACTAGAAGATTTACAACCACCATCAACTCAACCAGACATACCTCAAGAAGTTCCTGAGGTCAGAGATCACCCAATTCAGAATATCATTGGTGATTTGCATTCTGGTGTTAGAACAAGAAGATCAAACTATGATGCACTTACCACATTCATATCTCAAGTTGAACCCAAGAAAGTTGATGAAGCACTCCAATACTAAAGTTGGGTTGTTGCCATGCAAGAAGAGCTCAACCAATTTGAAAGATGTAAAGTTTGGACCTTAGTTCCAAGGCCACAAGATCAAGGAGTGATTGGTACAAAATGGGTGTTCAGAAACAAGATAGATGAGAATGGAAGCATCACAAGAAACAAAGCTAGGTTGGTTGCACAAGGCTATAGACAAGAAGAAGGCATTGATTATGATGAAACATTTGCCCCCGTTGCGAGACTCGAAGCTATTAGAATATTCTTGGCTTATGCCTCTTACAAAAGATTCAAGCTATATCAAATGGATGAGAAGAGTGCATTCCTCAACGGTGAACTTCAAGAAACATTCTTTGTTGCTCAACCTCCCGGATTTGAAGATCCTAAATGTCCAAATCATGTCTACAAACTCCGTAAATTTTTATATGGACTCAAACAAGCTCCACGAGCATGGTATGATATTCTATCAAAATTTCTCCTTGAAAAAGGATTCAAGCGTGGTAAGATTGACACAACTTTATTCATTGCTAAATATAATGATACTCTATCAAAATTTCTACTTGTTCAAATATATGTCGATGATATTATTTTTGGTTCTACTAATGAATTGTTGTGTAAGCGTTTTGAGAAACTCATGAAAAGAAAATTTGAGATGAGCATGTTGAGAGAATTGACATTCTTCCTTGGGCTACAAATTAAACAATATGCTGAAGGCATCTTCCTCAACCAAGCAAAGTACACGAGAGATCTTATCAAGAAATATGGACTTGAAAATGCAAAGGCATACGACACTCCCATGGCTACTGGTAACAAGCTAGATAAAGACTTGAAAGGTAAGAAGGTTGATCAAACCTTGTATCGAGGTATGATTGGCTCTCTCCTATACTTAACTGCTAGTAGACCCGATATCATGTTTAGTGTTTGCGTTTGTGCTCGTTATCAAGCTGATCCTAGAGAAGCACATCTTATTGTTGTTAAACATATTATTCGATATCTATCTGGGACTATTAACCTTGGACTTTGGTACTCCAAAGATTCAACTTTTGATCTTATAGGTTACTCAGATGCAGATTATGCAGCATGTATGCAGCATGTACCATCGACAGGAAAAGCACGAGTATTTCCTTGGAAATCGACTAGTTTCATGGGCAAGCAAGAAACAAGCCTCAGTCTCTGTATCTACCACAGAAGCTGAATATATAGCTGCTGGAAGCTGCTGCTGCCAAGTGCTGTAGATGAAGCAACAATTGGTTGACTACGGAATCAAAGAAGAAAATTGTCCAATCTATTGTGACAATATATCTACCATTGCTGTTTCCAACAACCCTGTCATGCATTCCAAGACCAAACACATTGATATCAAATACCACTTTCTCAAGGATCATGTGGAAAAAGGTAATATCCATATAGAGTATGTGAGTACTGATGATCAAATTGCAGATATTCTTACCAAGGCTCTCGATTCCAAGAGATTTAGGTATTTAAGAGGAGAAATGGGTATGCTAGAACTCTAACTCAAAATTGTCCATACGGTTTTGTGTACTAATGATTGTACTCTCTATAAGTTCAAAATAAAGTAGGTACACGGCAGACATATCACGGTCAAGCAAACAAACATTGATTTCTTAATCCCTCACTTGATCGCACCTTCCAAGTTGCCGCATCATTCAAATGTTGCCGCACAAATCTCATGTTGCCGCATAGTATTGTTACCGCATAATGAAAGTTCACTTCAAGTTTTTGAAGAAATCTATCAAGGTGGAAAAGGATGACACATGTTCACTACTTTATAGAAGTTAATTCAAAGCAAGGTAAGTACCTCACATCGACCGCACATCTCACGGTCGACCTCAAGGTTACCGCATTCAATGGACCCCAGGTAAGTTATTTTAACTTAAAGATATTTAGAATATTTCGATAATATCTACCTCAAGGGAATAAAGGTAACTTCCACTTTTCCCTCGCTTTATTTAATTCAAATATTTTGGAGCATTAAATTTTCATTTAATTTTTATTCCTTAAATATTTATTGAGCCGTCATTGGCTATTCTGATTTGACACCTAGTCACCTTGCATTTAATGAAAAGTAGACAACCTAGGTCACCTCAGTACCTTTTGCAGAGTTAACCCTCCATCTTCCCATCACTCTGACCTCTGCAAACCACCCTCCACCAAAACCATTCCACTTCCTTCTACCTCTCCACCACTCTGCTCATATCACTTTTTCAGAAAAATCAAAACTGCTCTTTCTCTCTCTAAACTTCTCTCTAGAAACCGCCTCCCTCACTCCCATTTTCTCTATATATAATGACTTCGAAACATCACTCCAAGCAATCTTCGAAATCCATTGATTCTGGAGACGATAATCAACCACAATCTACTTCTCCTGTCATTATCATGGTATGAATTCTTGAACTCGCCATTTTTGTTCTTTGCAGATATTTTTTTGAAAATATTTTCCTATTCTCTTTGATTCTTCAAATTTCTTGCTTCAATGTCGTGCAAACTTGTTGGTTATCACTTCGTCAGGATTAACTCGTTCATTCCATGATTTCATGGATGTATTATTTCTATTTTTGGGCGTGTTTTTACCCAAATGGGTTTGTGATTTTTTTTGGGTTTTTCCTTGAAATCCCCTCTCAATGTCTGAGTTTAATGTCGATTGTTTCTTAAAATTGATGTGATTTTATCACTTAATCTGTGATTCCGTTTCTGGTTATGTAATTTTCATTCATTTTTGGTCACTTCTTTGGAAATCTGGGTATAAGTGTTTATGATGTTATCCGTGTTCATCAAAATGTTCTTTGTGTTCTTGGCATACTTCATATTTTGATCCATTTAATTTACCCTCCCTTGACATTTCGTGTTTGTGCACTATTCACGTTTTGATCTGACTTTAGTAATCTCATTAATGTTTTTGGTAACCTCCCTTGATCTATCTACCGCATCTCTAATTTACCGTGCCTCCTTCCCGCATCACCTTGCAGCATTTTTTATGACAAGTGACCGCATGGTTTCTTCTAAATCCTAAACTTTGCACTTTGTTTTGTTTCAGGACTTGAATAACTTTATTCCAGGCATTGTGTTGGACCATGAGGATCTGAAGATGGATGCTATCGGCCGCAATATTCTTGCTAGACTCATGAAATCTGGGATCCTTCCTTTATTTACCATTAACCAAGATTTCCACCTACCGGCATTTGTAGATGAGTTCTTCAGTTCTGCGGTAGAGATGGAAAGTGCTGACGAACCTGATTCTCACCCCAAATTCATCAAAGCAAAGGTCATGGTCATTGAACTATCTTTCGATGCAAGTGACTTAGCCCATGCCTTAGGCATTAAAAGGCTCAAGGGCGGACCAGAGGACATCACAAAAGAAGAAATTAAGAGTTTGGAAAAGAAGCTTGCTGGATCATCTGATATCCTTAAGATCCAACGAAAAGATGTGGGAGAAATAATGTATAATATAGGGCACCTGGTTGATCATGCCCTCCTATGCAAGACTGGCAATCATGCTAACTTCAACAATACGCAGTGGATGAACTGTGCTGTGATCTACCTGTGAAGGCAATTGGATTAGGGTCAGATAATATATGACGTGTTGAAGGTTAATATCCTTTCTTATAAGGATGCGGCTGATGCAGGCGAGATGAAGTACCGCACTAACAGCCGTCTTATCTCTTACTTGTTGGGTCTCACTCTTCGAATAAAGGAGTTGTATGAGAAAAATCCAAACTACCAGGTGATGATATCTACATCAAAAGACTTCTGCCGCAAGTCAATGAAAACAAACTACAGAAACAATTTTGGAGATGAGATGTATAGATTCTATCTGTTGAAAGATCCGGTTGAAGCATATGTTTTTCCTAAGTACACGAAGTGTGGACTTATAAATTTGGGTGACAATCAAATGACCGCAGAAAAAGCTGCCGCATTTGAACAAGAACGGAAGCAAGCTGCCGCTTTGAAGGAAAAAGCTAAAGGCATTGCTATTCCCTCTCCTCAAACCTCTTTTAAAGGAAAAGAAAAGGTTGGTGAACCATCTGTTGTGAAGAAGTCCAAACCATCTGCGGCTGGAATCACAATCACTGAACCATCGGTCCCTACCGCTCCAAAACCAAAGCCCCTATCAAAACCCAAGGTCACTTCGACCGCACCCACTTCCCCTGTCACTCAACCCAAAGCTAAGTCATCCAAGACTCTCTATACCGTACCTTCCAAGACTTCCATTCCATCTAAGTCTATAGCTTCTTTTGCCCCCAAATCTAAAGCTGCCGCAAGTCAGGGGGAGCCTTCACTTGAGAGAGTTGAGAAACCTAAAAAGAGGTCTCATACTCCCAGTCCAGTTAAAGTCTCCAAAAAGGCCAAGGTCAAACCTCCATCACCTGAAGTCCACTCTCTAGAATTCACCTCTGATGAAGACCTTACCGTATCTCCTCCGAAAATTTCGAAGAATATTGTGTTGGATGCTCAACTAGATGACATGGAAGATGTCTCTTGGTCCGAGGACAATGATAGTTCTGCCACAGATAAAAGTGAGAAGACTGATAATGATAACTCTGAGGCTGATGATGCCGCACCTCCAACCAAACCTATTAACAAAGGTTTAGTTGATGAAAGCTCAGAAGATGAGGAGAAGGCAAGCTCCAATGAAAGTGATAAGTCCACAGGTGGTAAAGATATAGATGTTGAGAATGTTGAACATATTGTTCCGGAAAAATCGGATGCATTTGTTAAAGTTGATGATATTGATGTGACCGTGCCACCAACCGTTACTGTTCCTATTTCTGAGCAAGGAATTGACAAGGTCCTTCCTACCGTTCTCCCAGGCCCTGCCGCACCAACTCCCTCGACCGCACTACCTGAGGCTGCCGCATCATCCACTGCTGAGCTCCTTGCTGCAGTTAAACTTTTGACTCAGATGCAGGCAGATACTCAAAATCAGGTTTCTGATCTTGTCGCTAGTATGGTTTCACTTCGAGAAGAACTAATTGAGGTCAGGTCTGATCAAGCCGCTCTTAAGCATGGGGTTGCCGCACTTCCTTCTGAGATGGTTTCGACCATTAAGGGGGAGAGTGTATTTATAACAAAGGCAATCAAGGACATTGTAGCTGGAAATACAAGCACATCATCTGCCGCAACTGATGCTTCTCCCATTACTCCTGCCGCTCTAAATGACATGCTTAGAAAGCAACTGATTTCATCAGTAACAACATTGTTAGAGGAGTTGAGGCAGCAAGCAAAGAACTGTCCAAAACTATGGGTGATGATAAGATGGAAGTGAAGGATGAGATAGGCAAAGTCAAAACTGCTATCAAGGAAGAAATTCTCATGCACTCCAATGCCGCTCTTATGGCCGTGGCTGAAAAATTTGTTCCCAAGATCAATGCTCTAACTGGTGCAATGTAGGTTCAGACAAACCGCATTGAGGCCCAGAACATTCGAATAACTGACCAATCTACAAAAATTGATCTTCTTTCCAGCAGATTCAATACGGCATTGGCCCGTCTTAACCGCACAGAAGTTCAAACTGGAAATCAGCTAACAGTGGCAGGACACGGCAATGTGCAATCTCAAGGAGAAGAGGAAGAAGACGAAATATCTACTCCAGTGATTATTCCAAGACTTGACCTCCCATCCTACCGCTTTCCTCTACCCCTTGTCGCACTTCTTTGGATGAAGACTACATAGTTGTTGACCGCATTTGATTTCTTCAGTTATCATTGACGTGGTCATTTAAAACTTTGTTGTTTGAATCAATGTTTTTTACTTTTCTGTCTCTTTTATTTTGGGTTTGTAACCTTAACACTTTTTCTCTTTTGTTTGCCTATACTCCTAATGCTTAAATGATTGTTATGTTGGAGTATGTGGTGATCGTGTTGATGCATTTCTATTCTTCAATGTTCACTTATTTTGAAATGCTTCAAATATTATTTCTATTTTCTAGGATTAGTAATTTGTTTTTCTTTTTAGGATGATAGAAATCTATGACATTGGCTTAGAGTGTGCATTGACTTGGGACATGATATTAATAAAATGTTTATTCTTGAAAACATGTTTTTACCAAGTACAATGAATTAGCCTTTGTTATAGTAGGTAATGGTCTCAATCAAATAGGGGGAGATTGTTGGGTATGCTTATTATAAACCACTCCTATTACCTTAATTTGATTGATCCCATAACCTTATTTTACTCTTTGTGGACTTTAGGATATGTTGTAAGAAGTACTTGTACTTCATTTAGAATAGTCCACTTTATAGTTGAATAGGCTTAGCAGATTAGGACCCTCAATTTTTCTAAGTCTGGAGATATGAGGTAAGGCCTCTCCTACCGCGAGTAACGTCTACCGCGGATTTTAACCTTGCCGCATGATGGTGTCTACCGCATGGCCCATCCTACCGCATGCCACCTTGGTTAAAATTCAAGTTGGTTCAAACTTAACCATGGTCACACTAGTGTCCAAAACTATGGTCAGTTTTGAACGTTGCAAATTCAAATTTCAAATTTGAATACAACTGTCATCATAGTACAGTTGGACCACCATGACTCTGCAACAAAAGGACAACTCAGACTGAGCTCCAATTAGAATTCAACAGCTCATTGTCCTTCAACTTGAGGCCCAAGTATTTCTAACGGCTAGTTTCTCTTTCAAGGCTATAAATAGTCCTTAAGTTCTTCATTGAACTCACGCTGAGATTCTAAGAGAGAAATTGCTATTGAAATTCTTGGTGATTGAAGATCATATTCAAGATTTCCAGAATCCTTTGAATCTTCAAGCACTCAACCTTCAAGTCTTCAACAAGTCTCCATAAACCTTCAAGATCAATCTCAAGCCTCATCACAAAAGTTTCATTAGGCTCTAAAATCATATAGATTCCAAAGAGCTCTTGATTCTTAACACACACTCACCCCGATTTATTAATCACATAGATTGAATCAATAGGGATACACTGGTCTAAGTCTAGGATTGTTCTTCATAGAAATAGGTGTTGATTCAAATACTTCATCTCTGTAATCTGTACTCAAGGGGATCAAATATATACCTCATTCAAAATCCAAGACTGGCCATCTTGGTAAAGGACGTAGATCTTTTAACAGATCGAACCTTTCCAAATCATTGTGTCATTTACTTACTGCTCTTTATTTTTTGCACTTTATTTCAAGTCTTGTTCATCTTGTTATTCTTGTTCATATTAATCTTGTTTGTCTTTTAGTGTTTGATCTCTAAGATTTATGAACTCTTGTGAATTGTGTTTGTTTGTCTACCTCATTGCCTAAGTTAAAATCTGACTAACTTTATCTTTTGCCAAAAATCTCTAAGACACAAAGTTTTCAATCTCAACCTACCTCACCTTCACCTACCGCAAACTATCTACCGCAAAACATCTACCGCATCACTGCCTACCGCATTGAACTTATCAAAAACAACTCTAAACTTGTTTCAATGAAAACTTCCGCTGTGCATTTTATACTTGACCGCGTGGTTTTCATCTACCGCAAAATTCAAGTATAAGCATAAGGTTGAATTTTGAAAAAGGGTTGAAATTTTTAATAGGCTATTCACCCCCCTCTAGCCTCTTTTCATACCCTTGTTGTGTCTCTGGGACCAACACATATCATGCTAGGCACATAAACAAGCAATTTATATACACACAACATGATCTAGTATTGAAATAATAAACATGAACGGGGCTCTGATACCACTGTTGGGTTTCGTAGTAACATGCGCAGCGGAATTAAGCATTTAAAATTTTCATGAAACCCAAAGCCCATAGATTCATTCATATGATTATATCAAATATATGCATAATGAATACTAGAATACTAAACCTTGATGACTTTGAATTTGCAACCTTGAATTCGGTAGAGGCTTGAAAACTTGATCACGAACAGAGCAAGAACACGAACTTTGAAGATGATAAGTTTCACCCACTAGCGGTATCCACACCACGAACGAATATCAATAACACTTGATCTTGGTTGCTAGACCAAATTATGAAACACGCTTTCACAATTATAATGACTATATGGAATTATGGATTTCTTGATCTTTGATTCCAAATCTCTAATCAAGAATATTCTCTCTCAAAACTACTAGGTTTCATTAGCTTAATTTCTGGTGAAAAGATGCTTATATAGCTCCTAGTCATTAACCCTTAATGACCTAGGATTCCTAAATCCCATCACCCAATTAAGGAAACAAACTTTGTATCCAAGCAGTTCTGGCACGGTCGTGCCAATAGGGTCGAGCCTGCCATCCCTTTTCTGATTATTGGCACGGTCATGCTTTATATTCGGCACGGTCGTGCCAAGCACTTTAGCACGATCGTGCCCTAAAACCATCACGGTCGTGCCAAGCACTTTAGCACGGTCATGCCCTAAAATCAGCACGGTCATGCCAGACCAGAAAAACCCATTTTTCCAGAATTCCAATTTAGTCCTTTAGGATTTGTTCTATTCGTGTGTGACCCTCTAGGATTACACTAAGTTAGCAATGGGTCCAAACATGAACCCATAAGATATGATTAAGTTCTAGCAAACCGTCATACCTACCCAAATAGTGTAACTAGATACAAGTTTGCATTCCATTTAGAACATGTCATAATCCCTTTGTCCACGATGTCTTTGAACGCAAGTCATGGTCAACAAGTCAACTTTTTTGTTAAATAATTTTCTCGATCCCGAATATGTTGATAATCCAAAGGACATTGATCCAATCAATTCATTTGAGTTTGGCCAAACATTTCATCAACATCATTCCTTCGAGGGGCCCAAGCTTGACATCTCTCCGAAGAGGGAAAAATCCAATTAGCTTATTATTCTTCCCTACGTGAATCCCATTATGCCAATCATACCCTTTATAACTACCTGGTTAAAGGTAGCGTTTGAATATGTCAAACATAATCTTCATCAAGTGGAAGACTATAATAACTTCATGTCTAAGGATTCAAATAACATAACTAATATGAGATATATGTACGACATAGACCATGACATAAATCTCATACAGCGGGTCATGTCCAGTGCCTTGTTCCAAACAAGTACCCATAAATCTAACATGATCATCCCATGATTATTTAGCCTTTATACTAGTGCCTTAATAAGCTCTAGGGACGGAGATTATTATAAGCAAACATGAGAATTAATAATAATCAAAATATCTCTTCATTAATATGAATAGAATGATAACACATACAACGTTTAACAAATGTGCCTAGGGTACCAACACCAACATTTAGGACTTTAGAGGAGAAAACGAGAACCCAAGAAAATTGGTTGGTCCGGTCGGACCATCTAAAGGACCCGGTCGGACCATGCTTGGATCCGGCCAGACCCCTTTGTGTACCCGGACGGACCTAGTCGGTTTTGGCCTGGGATTTTCCTGTTCCGTTTTCTTGCAGGTTTGGTCACTTGTTACCTATTTGTAATAGGTGAGACAAGTATAAAACTCCCCTCTAGTTTCCCTAATCAGCCCATAAGTTTGTGTAAGCCTCCAAAGAGTTTTGAGAGAGTTATTTCTTGTTCTAAGATCCTTAGGCTGAAGAACAAGACCATCACACATAATAATTCCATATAGTTCTTATAATTGTCAAAGCGTGTTTCACAATTCGGTCTAGCAACCAAGATCAAGAAGCTACTTGATATTCGTTCGAAAGTGTGGATACCGATAGAGGGTGAAGCTTATCTCCTCAATAGTTCGTGTTCAAGCTTTTGTTCATGATCAAGTTTTCAAGTCTCCACCAAGAATCAAGGTTGCAAAGCAAAGGTATCAAGGGTTAGTATTCTAGTATTCACTATGCATGTATTTGACTTAATCATATGAATTGATCTATGGGCTTTGGGTTTCATAAAAATTTAAATGCTTTATTCCACTGCGCATGTTATGAGGAAACCCAACAGTGGTATCAGAGCCCCGTTCATGTTGATTATTTCAATACATTTTTTTTTTGGCGAAAGGAGGACGGCGGCACCTCCCTAGATTTTATTAAATAAAGAAAATAATTACAAACATGGTGGGGGACATTACAACCTCAACCACCAGGAAAAGAAAATCTAGGGGGGAGGCCATACACACGTCGTATGGTCCTCTACAATATAAGGAGGGGTGACTGCAATAAATAGAAAACAATCTATATAAAAATCTGGCCATAGAGTTAATGAAATCGAGCATGAGGGATCCTAGCCTTGTCCAAAACAACACAGCCTTTGCAAGGCCTAGGAATATCACTAAAAGAGGTGAATGTGAAATTTTGTGCCTCGTTTGCAGCAATGTTAGCTAAGCCATCCGCTACACCATTCCCTTCGCGAAGAATATGAGTAATTCGAACTTCCATTTGAGCCAATAATCTATGGATATGGGAGATAACATACCAAACAGCTCATGGGATATGGTACTCCCGAATAAGAATCCGCATCAAAACCTGAGAATCAACCTCTAACCAAACGCGATGAAAACCATGAGCTTGAGCTAAAATAAGCCCATCCCTTGCAGCCAAGGCCTCCGCCATCATATTGGATTGGCAGCCATAAAAATGAGAGAACCCAAGAACAAAATCCCCTTTGTGATCCCTAAAAACACCTCCCCCAGAAGCAATTCCCGGGTTACCCCTAGAGACTCCATCCGTGTTAAGCTTAATCTCATCAACATTAGGGGGATCCCATAGAACCATTCGGACTTTAGGCATCGAAAAGGGTTTAGGGGCCATATGAAATATATCCATCATATATTTATTATCTTGACTTCTCGGGAATGAAAGGGAGAAAGAGAGAGAGATATTAGAAGCTTGTGTACGAACCTTATGAATAATAGCATTGGAACTCATATGGACATCTTCAAATCTGCTCTTATTTCTAGCACACAAAATTTCCCATAAAATTAGAGCTGGAAGAAGACGATATAGCCATGAGAAGACATAGGAGTCAGAATTAGAATGACTTTCCCACCAACTAATGAGGACCTGATTCAAATTACCCATGAAACATCGAATGCCACACAAACCACTGAAGAAATCCCAAACTTTCTTAGGTATATCCCCATAAACCAAAGTATGCGCCATGGATTCTTCACTTGCTGCAATGCAGCAGTTACATTTAGAAGCAAGGGAGATACCTTTAGACCGAATTCTCTCATCCGTAGGCAAGCCGTTATGCAAAGCACGCCAAAGAAAAACCGAAATCTTTTTGGGGATATATTTGCTCCAGCAATAAGAATATCAATTTATCCATGAATCTCTAGATTATCAACATGATTATTTCAATACATAATCATGTTGTGTGTATATAAATTGTTTATGTGCCTAGCATGATTTGAATATTAGAATTATGATTTTTATATGATCTATGCTTTTTATGTGATTTATTGTTTTATAAACTTTAATCGCACTATTCAATCGCAATAAAAATTATGGTGGATTTAAAATTGTTTGGGTTATCAATTTTTTATTGGATTGATCCTTTTGATAATCTAGAGATTCATGAATAAATTGATTATTCAAGGTTTTGATGATCATGGTGATTAGATCACTAAGAACACCAAATCTAATTGAATCGAGGGAAAACAATTTTGAGATAATTGTGAATTTAAATTTTTTTTTAATTTTTCGCAGTAGGTCCGACCGTACATAGGCACTGACCCAGCCGGACCTCTTGTGGTTGAATTTCCTATTTGTTTTAGTCTTGTGAATTCTAAGATTGGATCAAGGTTTGGATGGCACTGTGTTTCCCAAACTTGATCGCAATAAAATTTCAAAGATAAAACGAAGTTAGAATTATGAAGGGTTCATAATTGCTAAAATTATGAAACAAAGTTCTTGATTCAAAGATTGGAGATCCATACGGAATTGTGAACGCAATTGGCCTACGTTATCGAGACCATCTATTGCTTTGTTTTGGCTACATGGACTACTTTCTTGGTTTCTTGAATTAGTGCGGAATTTTGGTTGCCTATGGCTTATTTCGGCCGCACTTCTTGTTGTCTTGATTTGGAGATGATAAACAAAGTTCAAAGAGTCTCATCCTCATAATTATAGAGAAACGAATGACACATAAATATTATGCTTAAATTAATGGAGATTAATTTAGTGACTAAACTTGATCCTCAACATGTTTATATTATGTGCTCATAAATGAGTTGTATTCTATATGGTGATGAACCTTCTTAAAAGTTTTAAGTCCGTTTGCCATGCCATGATTAAAACACTTGTAAGTACATGGGTAATTTTGTGTGGGCTCGCCAAAGCGAGGTGTATTGATTTTATTCATCTATGAGCAAGATGAGTGAATAAGAGTTTCCTATGCGTTTAAAATGGTTGGACTTAATTAGGGGTCAAAACAGTTTTGGGCCTAAGGCAAAGATGAGATTAAAACATGCATTTTGAAATTGGATTTCTTAAAGAATCTCAGAAAAGGATCTAAGAGTCATATGGGATATGATTGACAGGGTTGTCTACCTAATTAATTTGATTTTGAGCGGTCACGCCAAAGCGGACTTGAAATTAAATTAAAGTTGGATCTTAGCCAATTTAAATTATATTATACATAGGATGTATAAGAAGGTTATATAATTTAGTGGGAGTATTTTTTGGAAAAATACATCATTATCTCTTTAATGAAATTGGTACTTGTAAAGTTTTGGAAATTTTGCATAGTTGTAGATAATGACAACTAACACTCAATCAATTTCGTTGCGATAAATCCTTTAGAAGGATAAGCTTCAAGAGAATGGTACAAACTTCATGGATTGGATCAAAAGCCTAAGAATAGTTCTAAGGCAAGAAGATAAGTTGTACATTCTCGATGGGCCTATTCCTGTGGAACGCGAAGCCAATGCCCCTAGGTCAGAGAGAGACAGTCACAAGAAACATTGGAATGATTCTAGGGATGTGAATTGTCTCATGCTCACGACTATGTGCTCAAAACTCCAACAAAGTTTGGAACATTTGGAAGCCTATGACATTGGCTTAGAGTGTGCATTGACTTGGGACATGATATTAATAAAATGTTTATTCTTGAAAACATGTTTTTACCAAGTACAATGAATTAGCCTTTGTTACAGTAGGTAATGGTCTCAATCAAATAGGGGGAGATTGTTGGGTATGTTTATTATAAACCACTCCTATTACCTTAATTTGATTGATCCCATAACCTTATTTTACTCTTTGTGGACTTTAGGATATATTGTAAGAAGTACTTGTACTTCATTTAGAATAGTCCACTTTATAGCTGAATAGGCTTAGCAGATTAGGACCCTCAATTTTTCTAAGTCTGGAGATATGAGGTAAGGCCTCTCCTACCACGAGTAACGTCTACCGCGGATTTTAACCTTGCCGCATGATGGTGTCTACCGCATGGCCCATCCTACCGCATGCAACCTTGGTTAAAATTCAAGTTGGTTCAAACTTAACCAAGGTCACACTAGTGTCCAAAACTATGGTCAGTTTTGAACGTTGCAAATTCAAATTTCAAATTTGAATACAACTGTCATCATAGTACAGTTGGACCACCATGACTCTGCAACAGAAGGACAACTCAGACTGAGCTCCAATTAGAATTCAACAGCTCATTATCCTTCACCTTGAGGCCCAAGTATTTCTAACGGCTAGTTTCTCTTTCAAGGCTATAAATAGTCCTTGAGTTCTTCATTGAACTCACGCTGAGATTCTAAGAGAGAAATTGCTGTTGAAATTCTTGGTGATTGAAGATCATATTCAAGATTTCCAGAATCCTTTGAATCTTCAAGCATTCAACCTTCAAGTCTTCAACAAGTCTCCAGAAACCTTCAAGATCAATCTCAAGCCTCATCACAAAAGTTTCATTAGGCTCTAAAATCATATAGATTCCAAAGAGCTCTTGATTCTTAACACACACTCACCCCGATTTATTAATCACATAGATTGAATCAATAGGGATACACTGGTCTAAGTCTAGGACTGGTCTTCATAGAAATAGGTGTTGATTCAAATACTTCATCTCTGTAATCTGTACTCAAGTGAATCAAATATATACCTCATTCAAAATCCAAGACTGGCCATCTTGGTAAAGGACGTAGATCTTTTAACAGATCGAACCTTTCCAAATCATTGTGTCATTTACTTGCTGCTCTTTATTTTTTGCACTTTATTTCAAGTCTTGTTCATCTTGTTATTCTTGTTCATATTAATCTTGTTTGTCTTTTAGTGTTTGATCTCTAAGATTTATGAACTCTTGTGAATTGTGTTTGTTTGTCTACCTCATTGCCTAAGTTAAAATCTGACTAACTTTTATCTTTTGCCAAAAATCTCTAAGACACAAAGTTTTCAATCTCAACCTACCTCACCTTCACCTACCGCAAACTATCTACCGCAAAACATCTACCGCATCACTGCCTACCACATTGAACTTATCAAAAACAACTCTAAACTTGTTTCAACGAAAACTTCCGCTGTGCATTTTATACTTGACCGCGTGGTTTTCATCTACCGCAAAATTCAAGTATAAGCATAAGGTTGAATTTTGAAAAAGGGTTGAAATTTTTAATAGGCTATTCACCCCCCTCTAGCCTCATTTCATACCCTTGTTGTGTCTCTGGGACCAACACATATCATGCTAGGCACATAAACAAGCAATTTATATACACACAACATGATCTAGTATTGAAATAATCAACATGAACAGGGCTCTGATACCACTGTTGGGTTTCGTAGTAACATGCGCAGCGGAATTAAGCATTTAAAATTTTCATGAAACCCAAAGCCCATAGATTCATTCATATGATTATATCAAATACATGCATAATGAATACTAGAATACTAACCCTTGATGACTTTGAATTTGCAACCTTGAATTCAGTAGAGGCTTGAAAACTTGATCACGAACAGAGCAAGAACACGAACTTTGAAGATGATAAGTTTCACCCACTAGCGGTATCCACACCACGAACGAATATCAAGAACACTTGATCTTGGTTGCTAGATCAAATTATGAAACACGCTTTCACAATTATAATGACTATATGGAATTATGGATTTCTTGATCTTTGATTCCAAATCTCTAATCAAGAATATTCTCTCTCAAAACTACTAGGTTTCATTAGCGTAATTGCTGGTGAAAAGATACTTATATAGGTCCTAGTCATTAACCCTTAATGACCTAGGATTCCTAAATCCCATCACCCAATTAAGGAAATAAACTTTGTATCCAATCAGTTCTGGTACGGTCGTGCCCTATAACTGGCACGGTCATGCCAATAGGGTCGAGCCTGCCATCCCTTTTCTGATTATTGGCACGGTCGTGCTTTATATTTGGCACGGTCGTGCCAAGCACTTTAACACGATCGTGCCCTAAAACCATCACGGTCGTGCCAAGCACTTTAGCACGGTCGTGCCCTAAAATCAGCACGGTCATGCCAGACCAGAAAAACCCATTTTTCCATAATTCCAATTTAGTCCTTTAGGATTTGTTCTATTCGTGTGTGACCCTCTAGGATTACACTAAGTTAGCAATGGGTCCAAACATGAACCCATAAGATATGATTAAGTTCTAGCAAACCGTCATACCTACCCAAATAGTGTAACTAGATACAAGTTCGCATTCCATTTAGAACATGTCATAATCCTTTTTGTCCACGATGTCTTTGAACACAAGTCATGGTCAACAAGTCAACTTTTTTTGTTAAATACTTTTCTCGATCCCGAATATATTGATAATCCAAATGACATTGATCCAATCAATCCATTTGAGTTTGGCCAAACATTTCATCAACATCATTCCTTCGAGGGGCCCAAGCTTTACATCTCTCCGAAGAGGGACAAATCCAATTAGCTTATTATTCTTCCCTACGTGAATCCCATTATGCCAATCATACACTTTATAACTACCTGGTTAAAGGTAGCGTTTGAATATGTCAAACATAATCTTCATCAAGTGGAAGACTATAATAACTTCATGTCTAAGGATTCAAATAACATAACTAATATGAGATATATGTACGACATAGACCATGACATAAATCTCATACAGCAGGTCATGTCTAGTACCTTGTTCCAAACAAGTACCCATAAATCTAACATGATCATCCCATGATTATTTAGCCTTTATACTAGTGCTTAACAAGCTCTAGGGACAGAGATTATTATAAGCAAACATGAGAATTAATAATAATCAAAATATCTCTTCATTAATATGAATAGAATGATAACACATACAACGTTTAACAAATGTGCCTAAGGCACCAACACCAACATTTAGGACTTTAGAGGAGAAAACGAGAACCCAAGAAAATTGGTTGGTCCGGTCGGACCTTGTAAAGGACCTGGCCGGACCCCCATTGTGACCCAGGCGGACTATCTAAAGGACCCGGTCGGACCATGCTTGGATCCGGCCGGACCCCTTTGTGTACCCGGACGGACCTAGTCGGTTTCGGCCTGGGATTTTCCTGTTCTGTTTTCTTGCAGGTTTGGTCACTTGTTACCTATTTGTAATAGGTGAGACAAGTATAAAACTCCCCTCTAGTTTCCCTAATCAGCCCATAAGTTTGTGTAAGCCTCCAAAGAGTTTTGAAAGAGTTATTTCTTGTTCTAAGATCCCTAGGGTGAAGAACAAGAACATCACACATAATAATTCCATATAGTTCTTATAATTGTCAAAGCGTGTTTCACAATTCGGTCTAGCAACCAAGATCAAGAAGCTACTTGATATTCGTTCGAAGGTGTGGATACCGATAGAGGGTGAAGCTTATCTCCTCAATAGTTCGTGTTCAAGCTTTTGTTCGTGATCAAGTTTTCAAGTCTCCACCAAGAATCAAGGTTGCAAAGCAAAGGTATCAAGGGTTAGTATTCTAGTATTCACTATGCATGTATTTGACTTAATCATATGAATTGATCTATGGGCTTTGGGTTTCATAAAAATTTAAATGCTTTATCCACTGCGCATGTTATGAGGAAACCCAACAGTGGTATCAGAGCCCCGTTCATGTTGATTATTTCAATACATAATCATGTTGTGTGTCTATAAATTATTTAAGTGCCTAGCATGATTTGAATATTGGAATTATGATGTTTATATGATCTATGCATTTTATGTGGTTTATTGTTTTATAAACTTTAATCGCACTATTAAATCGCAATAAAAATTATGGTGGATTTAAAATTGTTTGGGTTATCAATTTTTTATTGGATCAAAGTTTTGATAATCTAGAGATTCATGAATAAATTGATTATTCAAGGTTTTGATGATCATGGTGATTAGATCACTAAGAACACCAAATCCTAATTGAATCGGGGGAAAACAATTTTGAGATAATTGTGAATTTAATTTTTTTTTTTAATTTTTCGCAGTAGGTCCGACCGTACATAGGCACTGACCCGACCGGACCTCTGGTTCTGGCGCGGGAGGGGTCTAGGGTTTGGGGTGGATCTTGTGGTTGAATTTCCTATTTGTTTTAGTCTTGTGAATTCTAAGATTGGATCAAGGTTTGGATGGCACTGTGTTTCCCAAACTTGATCGCAATCAAATTTCAAAGATAAAACGAAGTTAGAATTATGAAGAGTTCATAATTGCTAAAATTAAGAAACAAAGTTATTGATTCAAAGATTGGAGATCCATATGGAATTGTGAATGCAATTGGCCTACGTTCATCGAGACAATCTATTGCTTAGTTTTGGCCACATGGACTACTTTCTTGGTTTCTTGAATTAGTGCGGAATTTTGGTTGCCTATGGCTTAGTTCGGCCGCACTTCTTGTTGTCTTGATTTGGAGATGATTAACAAAGTTCAAAGAGTCTCATCCTCATAATTATAGAGAAACGAATGACACATAAATATTATGCTTAAATTAATGGAGATTAATTTAGTGACTAAACTTGATTATCAACATGTTTATATTATGTGCTCATAAATGAGTTGTATTCTATATGGTGATGAACCTTCTTGAATGTTTTAAGTCTGTTTGCCATGCCATGATTAAAACACTTTTAAGTACATGGGTAATTTTGTGTGGGCTCGCCAAAGCGAGGTGCATTGATTTTATTCATCTATGAGCAAGATGAGTGAATAAGAGTTTCCTATGCGTTTAAAATGGTTGGACTTAATTAGGGGTCAAAACAGTTTTGGGCCTAAGGCAAAGATGAGATTAAAACATGCATTTTTGAAATTGGATTTCTTAAAGAATCTCAGAAAAGGATCTAAGAGTCATATGGGATATGATTGACAGGGTTGTCTACCTAATTAATTTGATTTTGAGCGGTCACGCCAAAGCGGACTTGAAATTAAATTAAAGTTGGATCTTAGCCAATTTAAATTATATTATACATAGGATGTATAAGAAGGTTATATAATTTAGTGGGAGTATTTTTTGGAAAAATACATCATTATCTCTTTAATGAAATTGGTACTTGTAAAGTTTTGGAAATTTTGCATAGTTGTAGATAATGACAACTAACACTCAATCAATTTCGTTGCGATAAATCCTTTAGAAGGATAAGCTTCAAGAGAATGGTACAAACTTCATGGATTGGATCAAAAGCCTAAGAATAGTTCTAAGGCAAGAAGATAAGTTGTACATTCTCGATGGGCCTATTCCTGTGGAACGCGAAGCCAATGCCCCTAGGTCAGAGAGAGACAGTCACAAGAAACATTGGAATGATTCTAGGGATGTGAATTGTCTCATGCTCACGACTATGTGCTCAAAACTCCAACAAAGTTTGGAACATTTGGAAGCCTATGAGATAGGCGTGGAGTTAAGACACATGTTTCAAGAGCAAGCTATGCAAGGGAGGTATAAAACTATTGTTGCATTCATTTCTTTAAAAATGAGTGAAGGGCAACAAGGGGGGACCTCACATGCTTAAGATCAAAGGCTACGTGGAGCATCTTGAGAAACTTGGCTATCCGATTTCATTAGAGCTAGCCACGGATCTCATTTTTAATTCATTGCCTAAGAGTTATAATCACTTTGTGATGAACTATAACATGAATGGAATGGATAAGAATCTCTCCGAGTTGCATAATATGCTGAAAACTGCGGAGATGAAGATAGTGGAGAAAGGTTCTCCAGTGTTCATGGTTCATGATGGAAAGGGTCCAAGTGCCAAAGGTAAGGGTAAGGCAAAGGTTGCCAAACCCAAGATTAGCAAGGCAAAGGTTGCCAAGGCTATAGTGGCAAAACCCGATGCACAAAAGGATGCAATTGTTTCATTGTCAAGAAATTGGTCATTGGAAATGTAATTGCAAGGCTTTTAAGGAAGAGCAAAAGAAGAAGAAGAGCAGTTGGACTGCGTCGATTTTAGGTATCTATATGATAGATATTCTCTTTTTCTATTAGTTCCTAGGTATTGGATACCGGATGTGGATCCCACATTTGTTTAAATGTGCAGACACTAAAGAATAGGAGACTACTTAAAGATGGTGAAGTAGACCTACGTGTTGGGAATGAAGCAAGAGTTGCTGCATCAGCCGTAAGGACTTACGAAGTCACTTTACCTTCCGGTTTAATTCTTGTTTTGAACAATTGTTATTATGTACCGGATTTAAGTAGAAATATTATTTCAACTTCTTGTTTGGATAATGAAGGTTTTAATTTTCTTATTGAGAATAAGAGATTTCCTATTTAAATAATGTGATTTATGGTATTGCAAATTCATTTAATGGCCTTTATGACCTTGATGTCAAGAATGAAAATAATGAAAATGTCTATCATATAAATAAGAAATCTAAACCTAATGATGTAAATCATACTTATCTGTGGTATTGCCATCTTGGTCATATTAATGAGAAGCGTATCTCAAAACTCCATGGGGATGGTCTTTTGGGTTCATGTGACCTTGAGCCATATGATACTTGCGAGTCGTGTCTTCTTGGAAAAATGACTAAGACACCTTTTACCATGTTAGGTGAAAGGGGAAGCGACTTATTTTTTATTTATTTTTTTTTTTGGCGAAAGGAGACAGTACTCCCTAGATTTTATTAAAAGAATAAGAAAAGGTACAGAACAAGGTGGGGGACATGACGGCCTTAACCACCGGAAAAAAAGCTACGGGGGGAGGACTTATACAAGCCATAAGATCCTCTACAAAAGGGAGGGGAAAACTAACACCTAATATAAGGGGTAGAAGCCTTATCATTTAGATAAGGCCTCAAACAGAGAAGAGGAAGCTCACTGCTAGGAAAAAACTCAAAATCAGCCCTGTGATCTGCAAAAAGGCTAGACTAGTGTCTTCGCAGCCTCCTTTGACCGAACAATTTAAGCTTAATACAGATGGAGCATCTAAGGGCAACCCGGGTATTATGACAGGTGGTGGAATTTTCAGAAATAAAATGGGGAAGATTCTTTTTACTTTTTCTAATTTCTATGGGCACGGAACCAATATGGTGGCTGAAGCTAGGGCGGTTCGTGATGGTTTAGTCTTTTTCAAGAAGCTTTGGTATTACGTCCTTATGGTTCCGTGCCCATAGAAATTCTGACCATACTTAGAGAAGGAAATAAAGTGGCGGATGGCTTAGCTAATATTGCTGCGGTTTCTCGAAAGAACTCTGTCTACTACTCTTTGGAAGACCTACCCGAGGATTGCAAGGGTCCAATTTTATTGGATTTCTCCTCAACACCTTATATTTGGCTGCATTAGTCTTGCAGGGCTAGTTTTATGCATTTTAGTTTTTTTTATAGGTTGCTTTCATTATTTGGTAGTATCCCCCTCCTTTATTGTAGAGGACCTTACAATTTGTGTAAGGCCTCCTCCCCTAGTATTTATTTTTTAGGTGGTTACGGCCGTCATGTCCCCCACCTCGTTTGTAGTTATTTTTCATATTAATAAAATTTAGGGAGTACCGTCTCCTTTCGCCAAAAAAGAAAGTGATCTGCAGCATGATTAGCTAAACCATCCGCTACCTGATTACCCTCCCTCAAAATATGAGTAACTCGAATTTGAAGGAGCAGCATCATACGTTGAATTTCCTGAATGTAATGCCAAATTTCCCAAGGAACTAGACAAGAATTATGTAAAATACGCACCAGCACTTCTGAATCCATCTCAACCCACAAAGAATAATAACCACGCTCAATAGCAAAACGAATCCCATCCAAAGCCGCTCTTACTTCAGCCATTATATTCGAAGCAACACCATAGAATTTGCAAAAACCGAAAACCATATTACCCTTGCTATCTCGAAAAATACCTCCTCCTGATGCAATACCCGAATTGTTTCTAGACACACCATCGGTATTTAATTTAATTTGACCATTGGTAGGGGCTGCCTAAAAAACAAGACGAATAGGCTTAATCACATGATCAACCACCGAAATTTTGAAAAACTCCATCACATACGAATCAAACGGACCACATGGAAAAGAAATATTGTACGCCTTAACAATATCCCGGACCTGATTTTGAACCTGAAGTGTCGCGACCCTGGACCCCGCGGGCCCGAGACCGCGATCTGGACGTCGACTCTAAAATCAAAACTGTGAAATACCGAAGTTAAAAATTCCATTTGATACCAAAAGGTAATGATCCAAAGTTTTACAAAACCAAGTTTGATAAAACCAATTACAACTATCATAAACTTCCACAAGTTTATGCCCAACAAAATACAAATATACAATTCTTAATGACGTCATTGTTTGGTACAACTACCCCAAAAAGGTTACACATTTACATAATGTAAACCAACCTATAACAACCTTCCCCAAAAGAATGGATCCACACTCGACGTCCTCTTTCTCGTGATCAGCGAGACTAATCCTTAGCACCTGGGGGGGGGGGGGGTTAAGGAAAAACAAAGATAAAAGAAAAGGGGGTGAGATAAATCTCAATAAGTTACTAATGCAACTACATGAAATGCTATGATGCACGAAGCGATAAGCAATAATAAATATAACATAGCACATAGCATTAATCACATAACAGATAGCAGCGGAAATAAACACATAACAAAGGATATAGCCAAGGTTTTCCAAACCGGTACATCCAAATAAAGGATCACTGCGCAGCTTCAATAATCGACAAATCATCATCTTCATAATAGCATGAAAGCCGAAGAGAAAACCCCGGTACCGGAACAAGAACCATAAAAGTGTCACAAAGGACAAGGACCATGACACAAAGTCATGCCCGTTAGCTAGATACATTCACAAAGGAAGCTAACTCATCTCTTCCAAGGCCAATCTGGAAAAGGGTAAAGAAGGGGGCAAAACAATGGTCAACATTATAATGGACTTGGCTTTGCCATTATAATCTTTCCCATCGCCCGATGCAACAAATATGCCAGCTGGGCTTCCAAATAAATGCTAAGTAATAATAATTTAGCATGAATAAACAACTTAAGGTTCCAAAGTAGGGAGCCATACCAAGTAGTCACCAAGAAAGTGAAATGAACCGACAACACACCATTAAAGTGTTCCAACAATCTCAATTAACCCTTAATTAATTTCCAACACAAACTCATTCACAAAGGACCCAATTCTATCACTAGAGTGTACTACAATGTTCACTAAGGTCAACTAGAAGGACACCCAAGACTTAGACCAAAACGCATTCTTCAATCACACAAACAAACAAAATGAAAACTTTCAGAGGACTGTGCGGCCGCCCAAAATGATATGTGCGGTCGCCCAAAAAGGCCATCAAACAAGAACAAAAGCTTTCAGATAGTTGTGCGGTCGCCCATACGTTTTTGGGCGGTCGCCCAATATTCTGGAATTGCCAGAAATCGGGAAGAACAACATGGGTTCTTCCATTTTCATACCAAAACACATTTCAACCAAAATCTAACCTTCTAACTAGCTTACTAATGTACCAAAACAACTTATAAGTCTAAAAAGACTCATACAACAACATTTAACAACCAAAATCAAGAATCAAATCCCCACATTCTAGATTTCACCATTTTTGATCAAAACTAAAATAAATTCCCAATAAATTCCAAACTCAATCAAACTTCAAATATAACACATCAAACATCATATAAACATGATATGAACATTTTAGCATCAAAATGGGGGAAAAGTAACTTACTTGATAAATCTCAAAGTTGACGGAATTCAATTCGATCCTATCGACGATCTAAACAAGGTTCATGTTTTAAGAAATGAATGATAACAAGAAGAAGATGAAGAAAAAGAAGAGAGAAGGAAGAGAATGAGAAACTTACCCAAAGCTAGAGAGAGGGAGGGAGTTGCTGGGAGGGAGAGAATGGGGGTGGAGTGTGAGTGTGAAAGAGTAGGGTGAGGGAGGTGAGGGGGAGAAGAGAGGGAGTAGGGGAATTATTTTAAAAAGTTACAACTAGACCCCCTCCCCATCTACTAACACAATTACTCCCCACTAACAAATAAGACTCAACAATTCTACACTAGCACAAATGACCCAAATAAAATGCTAGGCATAATTATTATAACACATAAATTGCACACATAAACATTTAAATAAATAATAATTTAAATAAATAATTAAGCAAATAAATAAATAATAACTATTTATTACTTAATAAAATAGAGCCTATATTTCGGGTCGTGACATTCACTCCCCCTTAAAGAAAATTCGACCCGAATTTTAACGAGACTCACCTTAAACAAAAAGCCACGGAAATTTACTCTCGATCTCATCACGAAGCTCCCACGTCGACTTCTCGATGTTATGATTCCTCCAAAGAACTCGAACCAACGCAATGCTTTGGCTCCTCAACTCTTGGACTTTAGAATCTAGGATCCGAACCGGTTGTTCCTCATAAGTCATATCGGGCTCAATATCCTCCGGTACCCTCGGTAACACGTGAGATGGATCATGAACATACTTCCGAAGCATAGAAACATGAAAGACATTATGCAACCGATCCAAAGATGGCGGTAACGCAAGACGATACGCTAGAAGTCCAACCTTTCCCAAAATCTCAAACGGGCCAATAAACCTCGGAGCCAATTTGCCTTTCTTCCCAAATCTACGAATACCCACCTTCAGAGACACTTTCAAGAATACCAAATCACCAATCTGAAAACTAAGATCTCGCCTTCGGTTGTCTGCGTAGCTCTTATGTCGACTCTGGGCTATTTTCAATCTATCCCGGATAACTTTAACTTTCTCAACTGAATCCCGAAGCAAATCAATACCCACGATCTTCGCTTCACCAACCTCATCCCAACAAATAGGTGATCTACATTTTCTTCCATACAAGGCCTCAAACTGTGCCATCTCGATACTAGCCTGATAACTGTTGTTGTAAGAGAACTCCACTAACGGTAGGTGCGAATCCCAAGCATCGGAAAAGTCTATCGAACAAGCTCGCAACATATCCTCCAAAATCTGAATAGTCCTCTCGGATTGACCGTCGGTCTGGGGATGAAAAGCTGTACTGAATCGCAAATCTGTACCCAAAGCTTCCTGAAACGCCTTCCAGAAACTAGAAGTAAACCTCGGGTCTCGATCTGACACGATGCTAACCGGAACCCCATGCAATCTAACGATCTCATCAATATAAAGGGTTGCAAGCTTCTCCATCGAATATCTGATGTCAATAGGCAAGAAATGGGCACTCTTAGTCAATCTATCCACTATTACCCAAACACTGTCATACTTCCTACGGGTACGAGGTAGTCCCGTAACGAAATCCATAGTCACATGCTCCCATTTCCACTCGGGAATCTCTAACGGCTGAAGTAGTCCCGCGGGTCTCTGATGCTCGGCTTTGACCTGCTGACAAGTTAAACACCTCGATACATACTCGGCTATTTCCCTTTTCATATTAATCCAGCAAAATTGTTGCTTCAAATCCTGATACATCTTCGTACTACCTGGATGAATAGTATACCTCGATTTGTGACCCTCATCTAGAACTTGCCTCTTTATCCCACCAACATCGGGTACACACAAACGACCACGGAAAGTCAACACTCCACTCGAACTCAAAGAAAAATCCTCGAAGTTCTTTTCCTTCAATTTACCCATTATCTTCACCAACTCGGGATCTTCTTTCTGAGCTTCCTTTATCCTCTGAATTAGGGTCGGAGACACCCTAATATTCGCAAAAATAGCCCCATGTCTCGATTCACGAGGAGACCAATCTCGAACATCCTCAAGCATTTTCCATTCACGGACCATCATCAAAGCCACATAAGACTTTCTACTAATCGCATCGGCTACCACATTCGCCTTCCCCGGATGATAAGAAATCGTGCAATCATAATCCTTCAACAATTCCATCCATCGGCGCTGTCTATTATTCAACTCTTTCTGAGAGAAAAGGTACTTCAAACTCTTGTGATCCGTAAAAATCTCGAACTTCGCTCCATAAAGGTAATGCTTCCACTTGTGCAACGCAAAGACTATCGCGGCCAACTCCATATCATGAGTCGGGTAATTCTGTTCACTCGGGGTCAACTTCCTCGAAGCATACGCAATCACTTTCCCATTTTGCATCAACACACAACCCAAACCCTCTTTCGAAGCATCACTGAAAATCACTAGGCCATCGCTCCCATTAGGCAAAGTCAAGATCGGTGCGGTAGTCAACCTCTTCTTCAATTCCTCGAAACTCTTGTCACATTTCTCGGTCCACACAAACGGGACATTCTTCCTGGTCAACTGAGTCATCGAGTAGCAATCCTCGAAAACCCCTCAATAAATCTTCGGTAATACCCGGCTAAACCAAGAAAGCTTCTAATCTCTGTCACTGATTCGGGTCTCTTCCAATCCACTATAGCCTCTATCTTTGACGGATCCACCGAAATCCCATCTTTAGAAATCATATGGCCCAGAAAAGACACCTTCTCGAGCCAAAATTCGCATTTGCTAAACTTCGCAAATAATTTCTCCCTCGCAAGAACGGATAAAACTGTCCTCAAATGTTGATCATGCTCCTCTCGGGATTTTGAATAAACAAGAATGTCGTCGATGAAGACTACCACGGACGAGTCAAGATAAGGATTGAAAACATGGTTCATCAAATCCATAAATACGGCCGGCGCGTTAGTCAACCCAAACGGCATAACCAAGAACTCGTAATGACCATACCGAGTGCGAAAAGCAGTCTTCGGAATATCCTCCGATCGAACCTTCAACTGATGGTACCCACTCCTCAAATCAAGTTTAGAGAAAACCACGGACCCTTGAAGCTGATCAAATAAATAATCGATGTGAGGTAGAGGATACTTGTTCTTCACCGTAACCTGATTCAACTTCCGGTAATCTATACACAATCTCAACGAACCATCTTTCTTTCGCACAAACAAAACCGGTTCTCCCCAAGGGGAAACACTAGGGCGGATAAACCCTCGATCAAGCAACTCTTGCAACTGAACCTTTAACTCCTTCAACTCTGCGGGAGCTAACCTATAAGGTGCTTTCGAAATTGGAGCCGTACCCGGCAAAAGATCTATACAAAACTCTATCTCACGATCGGGAGGCATATCATACTCGGAAGAGAAAACATCGGGAAATTCTCGAACTACCCGAACACTATCAAAACTAGGGGATTCTTTCCTAGCATCAAGAACACTAGCCAAATACCCCTCACAACCACTATGCAATAATTTTCTCGCTTTCATAAAAGAAATTAAGCGAACCCTTCTACTCAGAGGACAAGCCTCAAACACAAATCTAGGCACATCGGGAATAGAAAAAGTAACAGTTTTCTTACGGCAATCAACGGAAGCATGAAACTTGCACAACCAATCCATACCCAAAATGACATCAAAGTCTTGGATAGGAAGAACTACCAAATCCGCACAAAGGACTCGACCACAAATAACCACATCACAAGCACGAAAGACTCGATCAGAAATCAAGCATTCTCCTATAGGGGTCGACACCTCTAGCACGTACGGTAAAGACTCGAATGCAGCATTTAACATGGAAGCAAATTGCACAGAAATGTATGAATGAGATGATCCTGGATCAACTAACGCTCGTGCGCTCACATTAGACACAGAAACAATACCTCCAATAACGGATGGATCATCGGTAGCTTGTTGTTGATTCATGGCATAAACCTTTCCTTGAACTTTGGGCTTCCCAGCGGCATCCCTTTTCTGACCCTGATTAATACCAACCCCTGACCCGGATGACTGACCTCGGTACCTCGTGCACTCGCAAAGTGCCCCATTTCACCACAATTGGTGCACTTGCCTTGCTTTTTCCAACACCTATCCTCCGCATGGCCTACCTTCTGAAAAAAGGTACAAGGCTTCCTATTCTGAATCCCCGGAGTAGTACCCGGATTCCTCGGGATAGGTTGCCCTCGGGACTGAGATGATGCTCCCGGGTTACCTCGGTTGTCGGAACGGTGTTGTGGCTTGCTTTGTGCTCCTTGCTTACTCGGGTTGGCCACCTCGGTCTTCCGCTTATGCTCCCCAATATCTTGCTCTATCAAATAGGCTCGGTCCACCGCATCTTGGAATGTCACAATCCGTTGTGCAATAAGTTGAGTACGGATGGAGGTCTTCAATCCCCGAATGAATCTCATAGCCTTTTGTTCCTCGGTCCTCACCAAATAGTCGCAATACCGGGCTAATTCTATGAACTTAGCCGAGTATTGTGCTATAGACAACACACCTTGCTCCAGGTTGAGTAGCTCGATCTCCTTTCGGTTTTGATCAACAACCGGAATGAAATGCTCCTTGAATTTTCGTACAAACAACTCCCACGCATACACCGTGTGAGTATCATCCCAAGTAGCTTTAACACCCTTCCACCAATGCTCGACGGCTCCCACAAGCTTGTAAGCCGCGAACCGGACCTTGTCCTCATCCGAGCACCCAAACACATCATAAATCTTCTCCATCGACTCAATCCACAACTCGGCTTTCCTTACATCGGGTTCCCCATTGAATTCAACCGGTTTCAACTTCAGAAATTGCTCTAATCCATAGCGGGGTGGTGCTTGTTCTACCCTCGGACCTTGATCATGTATGGCCTTCATGGCCGCCTCGAACATGCCTTGAAACATGGCACGGGCTTCTTCCCTTGTATCATTCTGATTTGCATTACCGGTACTACCTTCACCACTCCTTCTACGAACCATTGTAAACAAGTACCTGCATAAAACATCAACCGTTAATCACTCCGCACACTACAACCCTCCTAGGTCAAACTAATCCACCTATACTTATACGTAGAGCTAATGCCATAGCTCTGATACCAACTGTCACGACCCCGCGGGCCCGAGACCGCGATCTGGACGTCGACTCTAAAACCAAAACTGTGAAATACCGAAGTTAAAAATTCCATTTGATACCAAAAGGTAATGATCCAATGTTTTACAAAACCAGGTTTGATAAAACCAATTACAACTATCATAAACTTCCACAAGTTTATGCCCAACAAAATACAAATATACAATTCGTAATGATGTCATTGTTTGGTACAAGTACCCCAAAAAGGTTACACATTTACATAATGTAAACCAACCTATAACAACCTTCCCCAAAAGAATGGATCCACACTCGACGTCCTCTTTCTCGTGATCAGCGAGACTAATCCTTAGCACCTGGGGGGGGGGGGTTAAGGAAAAACAAAGATAAAAGAAAAGGGGGTGAGATAAATCTCAATAAGTTACTAATGCAACTACATGAAATGCTATGATGCACGAAGCGATAAGCAATAATAAATATCACATAGCACATAGCATTTATCACATAACAGATAGCAGCGGAAATAAACACATAACAAAGGATATAGCCAAGGTTTTCCAAACCGGTACATCCAAATAAAGGATCGCTGCGCAGCTTCAATAATCGACAAATCATCATCTTCATAATAGCATGAAAGCCGAAGAGAAAACCCCGGTACCGGAACAAGAACCATAAAAGTGTCACAAAGGACAAGGACCATGACACAAAGTCATGCCCGTTAGCTAGATACATTCACAAAGGAAGCTAACTCATCTCTTCCAAGGCCAATCTGGAAAAGGGTAAAGAAGGGGGCAAAACAATGATCAACATTATAATGGACTTGGCTTTGCCATTATAATCTTTCCCATCGCCCGATGCAACAAATATGCCAGCTGGGCTTCCAAATAAATGCTAAGTAATAATAATTTAGCATGAATAAACAACTTAAGGTTCCAAAGTAGGGAACCATACCAAGTAGTCACCAAGAAAGTGAAATGAACCGACAACACACCATTAAAGTGTTCCAACAATCTCAATTAACCCTTAATTAATTTCCAACACAAACTCATTCACAAAGGACCCAATTCTATCACTAGAGTGTACTACAATGTTCACTAAGGTCAACTAGAAGGACACCCAAGACTTAGACCAAAACGCATTCTTCAATCACACAAACAAACAAAATGAAAACTTTCAGAGGACTGTGCGGCCGCCCAAAATGATATGTGCGGTCGCCCAAAAAGGCCATCAAACAAGAACAAAAGCTTTCAGATAGTTGTGCGGTCGCCCATACGTTTTTGGGCGGTCGCCCAATATTCTGGAATTGCCAGAAATCGGGAAGAACAACATGGGTTCTTCCATTTTCATACCAAAACACATTTCAACCAAAATCTAACCTTCTAACTAGCTTACTAATGTACCAAAACAACTTATAAGTCTAAAAAGACTCATACAACAACATTTAACAACCAAAATCAAGAATCAAATCCCCACATTCTAGATTTCACCATTTTTGATCAAAACTAAAATAAATTCCCAATAAATTCCAAACTCAATCAAACTTCAAATATAACACATCAAACATCATATAAACATGATATGAACATTTTAGCATCAAAATGGGGGAAAAGTAACTTACTTGATAAATCTCAAAGTTGACGGAATTCAATTCGATCCTATCGACGATCTAAACAAGGTTCATGTTTTAAGAAATGAATGATAACAAGAAGAAGATGAAGAAAAAGAAGAGAGAAGGAAGAGAATGAGAAACTTACCCAAAGCTAGAGAGAGGGAGGGAGTTGCTGGGAGGGAGAGAATGGGGGTGGAGTGTGAGTGTGAAAGAGTAGGGTGAGGGAGGTGAGGGGGAGAAGAGAGGGAGTAGGGGAATTATTTTAAAAAGTTACAACTAGACCCCCTCCCCATCTACTAACACAATTACTCCCCACTAACAAATAAGACTCAACAATTCTACACTAGCACAAATGACCCAAATAAAATGCTAGGCATAATTATTATAACACATAAATTGCACACATAAACATTTAAATAAATAATAATTTAAATAAATAATTAAGCAAATAAATAAATAATAACTATTTATTACTTAATAAAATAGAGCCTATATTTCGGGTCGTGACATGAAGAATAATGTCGTTGACATTCATCTTAATACCCTCAAATCTGGATTTATTACGCGCCTTCCAAAGATTCCAGCAAATGAGACTAGGTAAGATTGCACATAGCCATTTGATACCACCCGAAGCTCTTCAAGGAAGATTATAACTCCACGACATTAACCATTGAGAAAGGGAAGTACCATAGACCCGAATCCCAATCATATTCCCAAAAAACTGCCATATGTTCAAGGCAACATCACCATGAAAAATAATATGGGATAAGGTTTCAAGAGAACGAAAAGTGCAGCAATCACATTGGGAAGCAATATGAATACCTCGCATTTGAATAGAATCATCCGTAGGCAAAGCATTTTTCAAAGCTTTCCACATAAAAACCAATACTTTGAGGGGAATATGAGTATGCCAACAACTAGCAAAAACCATGCTAGACGGACGAGCAAGGCGGCAAACTTTCCAAGCAGAGGAAATAGAGAACTTACCCGTAGTAGAAGGATTCCAAAAAGGAATGTCCGGCCCATCTTCAATAGATATAAACCTCGCTTGCATTAAGTTGATAACTTTCTGCCCATAAGATTGTCGAAGATGATCTACTTGAAGAACTTTATCAATAAACAATGACGAGATCGGGACATGAGCTCCATTTTGAAGAACAAGATCCTTAGCCAACCAGTGTTCTTGGACCGAGATACTTCCAGCCTTAATACCCCAAAACAAATTATCCTCAACCAAATCCTTTGCAGCGATCATCCTTTTCCAAATGTGAGAGCAGCCCACTCGAAAAGTAGCATCCATAGGATGAGTATTATGACAATACTTTTCTAATAAGAACTGAGACCATAAAGAGTTCCCACATCGAAAGCGCCACCATAATTTCATTGCAAAAGCTAGGGACATGTCTTCAAATTTTCTAAAACCCAAACCACCTTCCTGAGTAGGCCAATAGAATTCCTTTTTAGATACCCAATGACACCTTTTCTCGCCATCCGCATTACTCCAAAAAAAGTTAGAAATAAGTCGAGTAATAGCATTGATAGTACCTTTAGGAGGTTCAAGAAGAGATAAATAGTAAATAGGAATGGCTTGAAGACAAGATTTAATAAGTATCACCTTAGCCCCCATAGACAAAATCTTTCCTTGCCACGTTTCAAGTCTCTCCTCCATCTTTCTAAGAATCGGAATAAAAAGAGATTGAGTTTTCCTCCCTGAATACAAAGGGCACCCAAGATAAATAATGGGAAGCTGTTTGTGTTGAAATCCCGTCCACTCAGCCACTAAATCTTCTTTGTCCATATCTCTTCTACCCAAAATAAAGCAAGATTTAGCCACACTAACCAATTGCCCTGAAAATTCTTGATAAGAATTCAGAAAGAGCATATGCATATCAATTGAAATCTTGCTACCATTGCAAAAAATTATAAATAACATCATCTGCGTATGAAAGATGAGATATAAAAGGAGCATGAATAGCACCAGAATGATAAATGATGTGATGATGGTTCTCATGAAGAGCATTAAGGCCACGACTCAAAATTTCAGCAGCAATAATGAATAAAGAGATGGAGATATAGGATCACCTTGGCGAAGCCCTCTTGCCGAAGGAAAATACCCCACCGCTTCCCCATTAATAAGAACAGAGAACCAACAGTCTGAGATGCATCTAAAAATCATATCAATCCAAATTTCAGAAAAGCCAAAATGTCGCATTACCTTTATCAAAGCAAACCATGATAGACGATCATACGCCTTGGCCATATCAAGCTTCAAAGCGATGTTCCCCCCAAAGACTCTCCGGTTGATAGAATGCATAAGTTCTTGCACAAGTAACACGTTCTCATGAATGAGACGACCTTTAAGAAAACCACTTTGTTGAGGAGAAATGATTTGAGGCAGAATTGAAGCAAGACGGCCTCTCCAATCAGAAAAAGTGAAGCGTTTGAGATATTCAGAATATTTCAAATTGAAGTAGAAAAACAACTTGGAAAAAGTATTAAGGCACTTCGATCGGATCGAGGTGGGGAATACTTAAGTCAAGAATTTGATGATCATCTAAAGAATTGTGGAATAGCTTCACAATTGACTCCACCCGGAATACCACAATGGAATGGTGTGTCCTAGAGGAGGAATCGGACTTTGTTGGACATGGTTCGATCAATGATGAGTCAAGTTGATCTCCTAATATCCTTTTAGGGTTATGCACTAGAAACCGCCGCCTTCACGCTAAATTGTGTTCCAAGTAAATCAGTTCAAAAGACTACATATGAGATATGGAGCGGAAATAAATCTAGTTTGTCTTTCATGAAGATTTGGGGTTGTGAAGTTTTTGTCAAAAGACTTGTCTCCGACAAACTTGCACACAAATCTGATAAATGTATTTTTGTGGGATATCCTAAGGAAACTAAATGATATTACTTTTACAACTGAATGGACAACAAGGTGTTTATTGCCCGAACTAGTGTCTTTCTAGAGAAAGAGTTTCTCTCCAAAAAAATCAGTGGGAGTAAAGTAAATCTCGAAGAAATTCGAGGACCAGAAAATGACATTGAACCGATAATGGAACAAGAACAAGTCCCACAAGGAATTGTGGAACCTGTTCAAGATACACAAGTAACTAACAGATCTGGTAGGTTACGATCTGAGCCCGAGAGATATGGATTTCTCGTAACGGATAGTAATGAGGTGGAGATCATTGAGAATGATGAACTGAACACCAACCAAGAGGAAATGTCATCTCCTGATTCGGATAAGTGGCTTGGAGCCATGCAATCCGAATTGCAATCCATGCATGATAATCAAGTTTGGAACTTGATTGATGCACCTGAAGGTGTAAAACCATAGGATGCAAATGGGTCTTCAAGAAGAAGACGAACATGGATGGGAAGGTGCATACTTACAAAGCTAGACTTGTAGCAAAAGGTTATAGACAGATTCATGGTATTGACTATGATGAAACCTTTTCACCCGTAGCAATGATCAAGTCTAGGAGTTGGAATCTTTGTTTTGATGAATCAGTCAAAGAGTTTGGCTTCATCAAGAACGAAGATGAACCTTGTGTATACAAGAAGATTAATGGGAGCATAGTGCTATTCCTTATTTTATATGTGGATGACATATTACTCATTGGAAACGGCATTCCTACACTTCAATCTGTAAAGATTTGGTTAGGAAAGTGCTTCGCAATGAAAGATATGGGTGAAGCCGCATATATCCTTGGCATTAAGATCTATAGAGATAGATCTAAGAAGCTAATTGGTTTAAGCCAAAGTACAAATATTGACAATGTCATTAGAAGATTCCCCATGGAAAATTCTAAGAGAGAACACTTGCCAGTATTACATGGAGTTTATCTAAGAAAGACTCAATGTCCTAAGACAAATGATGAGCGTGGGAAAATGAGTAAGATTCCATATGATTCGGCAATTGGATCCATCATGTATGTTATAATATGTACTAGGCCGGATGTATCTTATGCTTTGAGCATGACGAGTAGATATCAATCCGACCCCGGTGAGAATCACTGGATGGCTGTAAAAGCGATTCTTAAGTACTTGAGAAGGACTAAAGATTCGTTTTTGATCTATGGAGGAATGGAAGATGTTGGTCCCAAAGGGGCAACAAGGGTATGAAAAATGCTAGAGGGGGTGAATAGCGTTTTAAAATTCTTTTCAAACCCTTTTGCAAATCAATAGCAAATGCGCACGACTCTTAATTTGGCTAGGTATAGCACGCAGCAAGAGTGTGAAATGCACAGCGGAAGTTTAAAGCAATCACTTATGTGCAGGGAGATGTGCAGAAGTGGAAAACGCACGCGCTATGTTTTGCCTAAAGAGTGGTGCAAAGATGATACTAAGGCAGAAAGCACACAAACACAATTCAATCAATTCAAGACAATCTACAAAGATCAAACAAAGCAATATATCAGAAAAGATTAAATGTAGAATGTAAAATAGAATAAAAGACAAGCTATTTGGAGAGGTTCGATCGGGAAAAGATCTACGTCCTCTACCAAGATGGTTAGTCTTGGATTTCTAATGGAGATCTTATAATATGAGAGAGTGTTACAAGTTACAACAATTTAGAACAAACTAACTCAAAAATCTATAATCTATGAAAGAACAAATCCTAGACAATAACCAGTGGATCTCTAGAAGTATGATAGATGAGATCGAAACTTCAAGATGTGTGTGTGTGTGTCAGAAATCTGGGCTCTTTAAATCTATGAGATGAAGAGCACAAGATATTCTGGTATTACAAGGCTTATAGGATCTGGGCTTGGTTGAGTATGAAGGTATGAAGGTTGTTCTTGAGAATTCTGGAAATGAGCAAGCAATCTTCAAATCTTTAAAGTTTCTTTCAGAGAGCAAAACACAAGCAGCTTGGAAATGAGGATGAGCAGGCTATTTATAGTGGAGCTTTAAAAACTAGCCGTTTGAGCTCTGAGCAAGGACAATGTGCTGGCACAATGTGATTGGTGCGCAGGTGTCCTTTATAGCCGTTGGAGACAGAGCAAGTTGACAATCTTCAAACTTCTTCTAGAAGGATGACAACTGTCTTCATTTTGAATTTCAAACATGAGGCGCTTCTCTATCTTCGAGTATGCTGAGTGTGCACGTTTTGTCGTTTGTCCACATCAGTACTTTGGCTCATACCAAAAAGCGTAGCTTGTCTTGACGCTTTCCAAGCTTCATATAGGTGAGGTCAGGAAATGAGAGAAGTGACTAAGGCAAATATGCGCGCGCATGGAAGTCATGCGCATTGAGTGCGCCTAAGAGGTGCTACGCATGGGAGTCACGCGCATCACATTTAGACATTTGCACATGTGACCTTAAATCTAAATCTTCAGCCCTAAACACTAAGCCTAGTCTATAAAGAGGACTTAGTTAAAAATTAAAGTTATAAAACTTCTTACATAGGGTCCTAAAGTCCTTAAAATAAACTTAGGTGATGGTATCAATAAATTCTAACATACATAGGAGGGTTAAGTAATAAGCATACCCAACAATCTCCCCCTAAATGATTGATGCCATTACCTACTACAACAAAGGCAATACATTGTACTTGATAATAACATGTCCATAAGAATGTAAATGGTAAATCATGCCTCAAGTCAATGCACACACTAGCCGGTGTTATAGATTTCTAGTCTATCCAAAAGATAAAACTTACAATAAGGGAAAGACAGAAATATCATTCAGCGCATACAAAAAAATATTATGAGTTTAAGTTTTAAGTATGCGTTTAAACTGAATGTTTATACATCATGCAATAAAATATGAGCAGTTATAAATATGCGCATGAAGTTCATAAAGTATGCAATGTTCCACAAACGAAAAGTTTGAATTGAACAAGGTTTTTTGAAAACACAATGATGCATTCTTCTCATTAAAACTTGAAAGATTTGAGTTACAGGTACAAGTTTTACAGTGAAAGAAAAATCAAAAGCAAAAATTAAATGCGCATCAAAAACTTACAAAATATGCGCAGCAAAGGAAAGATTACAATTCTAGTCTATGTTAATCCTAGAAAGCGCTTCCCTTAGCTCATTCTGCAGGCTGGTAAACTTGTTCATCAACTCAATCTTGAGAGCTTGAAACTTGGCATTGTATTCCACAGCCTGGTTTACATAGTCTTTATGCCACGGAGCATCAAACCATTATCCTTTTGAAGGTCTTCAGAGACTCGATTTAAAGTATTCTCAAGCGAACCAAATTGGTTTGCAAGAGATTGCTGAGAAGACACAATCAAGTCTTGAATCTCCTTCTGCGCATCCACCAAGCTCTTGGCCAGCTCCACCTGAACCATATTTTAACTGGCTTGCATATCTAGCATAGCTTGGTTCATGGCACCATTGAAAGTATCACTGAACTGAACTAAGTAGTGGGTGACATGAGATTTCAGCGCATCAAAGGAGGCGGAGGAAGAGCTGGATTCACCGGGCGTAAGGTTTTCAAAAGCATTCAAGATTTTGGCAGTTTCAATCTGCATAACATCTTTCATAGCGCCTGCCACGGTGCATAAGGCTTCATTCAAGCCATGCAGAGATGGAATCTTTGAGAGCACATTGGTAATAACACCAAAGTCGTGCTCTATGTCTTGGCGCAAAGCATCAAAATTTGGAGGCATGGGCGTAGCTCCAGAACTTGTTGCAGGCGCAGCTTCAGAAGGGGTTGCCTTTGTTGCAGAACTCTCCCCCTTAATGGCACAATCAATTTCTTGAAGTAGACTGGCTTGCGCATCTATCCTAGTAGATTGCGCATCCAGTTGCTCTTGAATCTTAACTTGCGCAGTGACCACTTGAAAGTGCTGGGTTTGCGCAGCAAATTGATTAGCCTGGATAGTTTGGAGCATGGTCAAGATTTGGCGCATGTCAGTTGAAGCACTTGAGGGATCGGATGGAGCAGTAGCTGGAGGCATTACTAGAATAACTGGAGAAGTATGTGAAGCTCCATTAGGTTGCGCAGGAATAGCAGTAGCAGAAGGAGTTGTAGCATCTTACGCAGGTACAGGAGATTGATGCGCATGAATAGGAGAACGATGGGCATCATAATTTTCTGAGCTTGAGTCTTCACCATCTTCAACTATTGGCGCATCCTCATAAACAGTAGGATCAGGCGCAGCGTGTGCAAAACCTTCACCATCAATGAAGACTGGTGGGGCTTGCTACGCAACATTTCTCTGCGCAACTGCAGCTAGCCTCGCTTCCCTTGCAATATCACGCGCAGACTTTCTAGTGCGCGGAGGGGAATGCCTTGGAGGATCTGATTCAACATCAGATAAATCTTCCATAGTACGCTTTGTAGCGCGTTTCTTTGATGCAACCTTCTTAACCCTGCGCTTTGGAGTAGACTTCTTAGCAGATAGTGGGATCTCATCCTCACTAGAAGTATCCGTGCGCGTCTCCTTGGGTTTCTCCTTCTGCGTCTCCCCCTGAGATGGTGCAGCCTTAGAGGTTCCAGTTGTTGATTTGGAAGGGCTGATGAGTGGATCATTTGTAGCACCAGACATCTTCCTCTTGGGGCGCAGGAGTAGAAGTAGAGGGGCGCATTGACTTGGGCGCAGGAGGAGGGGGCGCAGGAACATTTTCATCTTCATTCACTTGAAGGTCTTCATCAGACTCATCAAGTAGTGTCCTTGAAACCCTAACACTTTTCTTCTTCTTTTTCTTATGCTTCTTCTTCTCAGGCGCAATAACCTTGGCCTTCTTAGACTTCTTTGGAGGCTCAAGGTCTTCTTTTTGGAGAAAGGAGGGCGGCACCTCCCTAGATTTTATTAGATAATGGAAAAAAATACAAACATGGTGGGGGACATGACAACCTCAACCACCAGAAGAGGAAAACTAGGGGAAGGCCATACACACGTCGTATGGTCCTCTATAATAGATTGAGGGGTGATTACAATAAATAGAAAACAATATATATAAAAACCTGGCCATAAAACTAACTAAACCGAGCATAGGGAGTCCTAGCCTTATCCAAGGCAAGACATCCTTTACAAGGCCTAGGAATGTCACTAAGAGAAGTAAATGTGAAATTTCATGCTTCATTTGCAGCAATGTTGGCAAGACGATCTGCTACACCATTACCTTCCCGAAGAATATGAGTGATCCGAATCTCCATTTGAGCCATTAATCTATGAATATGGGAGATAACATACCAAATGGTCCATGGGATATGGTACTCCCGAATAAGAATACGCATCAAAACCTGAGAGTCAACCTCTAACCAAACACGATGAAATCCATGCGTTTGAGCTAAGACAAGACCATCCCTAGCAGCCAAGGCCTCCGCCATCATGTTGGATTGGCAACCATAAAAATGAGAATAACCAAGAATAAAATCTCCTTTGTGGTCCCTAAAAATACCACCTCCTGAAGCAATTCCCGGGTTACCCCTAGAGACTCCATCCGTATTCAGCTTAATCTCATCAACATTTGGAAAATCCCAAGCCACCATCCGAATATTAGGCATCAAAAAGGGTTTAGGGACTAAATGGAACAGATCCATAATATAATTATTTTCTTGACTTTTTGGGAAAGAAAGGGAGAAAGAGGAAGCGATGCTAGAAGTTTGACAACGAACCTTGTGAATAATAGCATTGGGGTTCATATTAACACCTTCAAATCTGCACTTATTTCGAGCACACCAAATTTCCCATAAGATAAGGGCTGGAAGGAGACGAGAAAGCCAAGAAAAGGCATTAGAATCAGCCTTAGAGTGACCTTGCCACCAACTAATGATAACCTGATTCAAACTACCTATGAAACTTCGAATACCACACAAACCACTAAAGGAATCCCAAACTTTCTTGGCAATATCCCCATGAACCAGAATATGCGTAATGGATTCTTCTCTTGCAGCCATGCAACAATTACATTTGGATGCAAGGAGGATACCTTTAGACCAAATTCTCTCATCCGTCGGCAAACCATTATGTAAAGCACGCCAAAGAAAAACCGAAATCTTTTTAGGGATATACTTGCTCCAGCAAAAAGAATAAATAACTGAATGGGCACGGCTTGACCGACATTATTTCCAAGCAGAAGTGACTGAGAACTTGCCATTAGTAGAAGGCTTCCATATAGGGACATCCTCCTTATCCGAGAGAGAGATATTCTGGGAGTTTATAAGAGACACAAGTTGCTGGCCATAAGTCTCTCGGATATGATCATTACGAGGGGCACCATTATGGAATAGAGAAGAAACTTCGGCGTGATCAAAAGGAATAGGACCCATATCTCCATCCAGCCATTTATCATGAATGGTAATGTCACCTCTCCCAACCCTCCATGCTAATCTATCTTCCACTAAAGGCTTTTCTGCAATTAATCTTTTCCATATATGAGAAGAGTACGAAGGGAGAAAAGCATCCATAGGATGTATATCCCAACAATATTTAGCCAGCATAAGATCACTCCATAAGGATTTAGAAGTACGCAACCGCCACCAAAGTTTCATGGAGAAGGCCATAGCCATATCTTCAAATTTACGAATCCCCAAACCTCCCTCTTCGATCGGCCAACTCATTTTATCCCAAGAAAGCCAATGAAATTTCTTTTCTCCATCATTAGAACTCCAAAAAAATCTCATAATAATCCTTTCCATAGCACGAAAGACCCCTTTAGGAGGATCAATGAGAGATAAATAATAAAGAGGCATCGCAGAAAGGCAAGATTGAATAAGGGTGAGTTTGGCTCCAAAAGAGAGTAATTTACCTTTCCAAGAAGCAAGCCTAGATTCCATTTTTCTGATAAGGGGGTCAAAGAGGCTGATCTTCTTTTTGCCCGTATATAATGAACATCCCAAATACAACAAAGGAAGATCTTTTTAGGGACTAAATGGAACAGATCCATAATATAATTATTTGGAGGCTCAAGGTCAGAGGCAACCTTGCACTTAGGAACAGGAGCAGAAGGCTCGTTGATAGAAATCCCAGGCGCAACAGTAGATTTACTGGACTTCTTATTCTTACGCGGCGCATCTATAGCAATGCCTGTCGCGACCCCGGACCCCGCGGGCCCCGGGACCGCGATCTGGACGTCGACTCTAGGACCAAAACTATGAAATACCAAGGTTAAAAATTCCATTTAATACCAAAAGGTGATGATCCAAAGTTTACAAATCATTTTGAACAACAAGGTAAAACTAGTACAAACTCCACAAGTTCATACACCAAAGTTACAAAATACACAAATCCTAATGACGTCAATGTTTGGTACAAATATCCCCAAAAGGTTACACATTTATATAATGTAAACCAACCTATACAACTTTCCCCAAAAGAATATATCCACACTCGACGTCCTTGCTCTCGTGATCAGCGAGACTAATCCTTAGCACCTGGGGGGGGGGGTTAAGGAAAAACAAAGATAAAAGGAAAGGGGTGAGATAAATCTCAATAAGTTACTAATGCAACTACATGACATGCTATGATGCAAGAAGCAATAATCAATAATAAATATCACATAGCACATAGCATTTATCACCTAACAGATAGCAGCGGAAATAAACACATAACAAAGGATATAGCCAAGGTTTTCCAAACCGGAACATCCAAATAAAGGATCGCTGCGCAGCTTCATAATCAACCAATCATCATCTTCATAATAGCATGAAAGCCGAAGAGAAAACCCCGTACCGGAACCAATAACCAAAGGAAGTGTCACAAAGGACGGGAGACATGCCACAAAGTCATGCTCCAATAAATAGCTAAAATGCACACAAAGGAGCTAGCTCTTCTCACATCCAAGGCCAATCTGGAGGAGGGTAATAATGGGGCAAAACAATGGTCAACATCATAATGGACTTGGCCGTGCCATCATAATGTTTCGCATCGCCCAAACACACACAAAATACCAGCTGGACTTTCAAATAAATGCTAAGTAATAAATACTCGCTTAAATAAACAACTTAAGGTTCCTAAGTAGGGAACCAATCCAATTAAATCACCACAAAGGTAAACCAATACAATTCGCACATCAAAGATGCCCCACATTACCAAAACGGTACTTAAATAAATTCCATATCATTTTTATTCACAATTAACACATCAAACATCATATAAACATGACATGAACATATTAGCATCAAAATGGGGGAAAAGTAACTTACTTGCAAATTCTCAAAGTTGACGGAATTCAAATCTTTTTGGCTCTCTACGATCCTATCGACGATCTAAACAATGTTCACGTTTTAAGAAATGAGAGAAGATGAGAGGAAGAAGGAGAAAATTAAGAGAGAATGGAGAAGAGAAAAACTTACCCAAACTTGGAGGAGAGAGAGAGAGATTGTTGGGAGGAGGGAGTAGGGTGAGGGAGATGGAGTGTAAGAGGGAGAGGGTAGGAGTAGGGAGGGAGTAATTTGAAATGATACACCTAGCCCCCTTCCCTTACTAACTAGCTCAACTAAGATACTCCCACTAATTTATTAAGACCCAAATAAAATACTAGGCATAAATATTATAACACATAAATAAGCAAATAATTAAATAATAATTATTTAATTACTAATAAAATAGAGCCTATATTTCGGGTCGTGACATTCACTCCCCCTTAAAGAAAATTCGACCCGAATTTTAACGAGACTCACCTTAGACAAAAAGCCACGGAAATTTCCTCTCGATCTCATCTCGAAGCTCCCACGTCGACTCCTCGATGTTATGATTCCTCCAAAGAACTCGAACCAACGCGATGCTCTTGCTCCTCAACTCTTGGACTTTAGAATCTAAGATCCGAACCGGTCGTTCCTCATAACTCATATCGGGCTCAATATCCTCCGGTACCCTCGGTAACACGTGAGACGGATCATGAACATACTTCCGAAGCATAGAAACATGAAAAACGTTGTGCAACCGGTCCAAAGATGGCGGTAACGCAAGACGATACGCAAGAAGTCCAACCTTTCCCAAAATCTCAAACGGACCAATAAACCTCGGAGCCAACTTACCTTTCTTCCCAAATCTACGAATACCCACCTTCGGAGATACTTTCAAGAACACCAAATCACCAACCTGAAAACTAAGATCTCGCCTTCGGTTGTCTGCGTAGCTCTTATGTCGACTCTGGGCTGTCTTCATTCGATCCCGGATAACTCTAACCTTTCCAACTGAATCCTGAAGCAAATCAATACCCAAAACTTTCGCTTCACCGACCTCATCCCAACAAATAGGCGATCTACACTTCCTTCCATACAAGGCCTCAAACGGTGCCATCTCGATACTAGCCTGATAACTGTTGTTGTAAGAGAACTCCACTAACGGTAGGTGCGAATCCCAAGAATCGGAAAAATCTATCGAACACGCTCGCAACATATCCTCCAAAATCTGAATAGTCCTCTCGGATTGACCATCTGTCTAAGGATGAAAAGCCGTGGTGAATCGCAAATCTGTACCCAAAGCTTCCTGAAACGCCTTCCAGAATCTAGAAGTAAACCTCGGGTCTCGATCTGACACAATACTAACCGGAACTCCATGCAATCTAACAATCTCGTCAATATAAAGGGTCGCAAGCTTCTCCATCGAATATCTGATATCAATAGGCAAGAAATGGGCGCTCTTGGTCAATCTATCCACTATTACCCAAACACTGTCAAACTTCCTTCGGGTACGAGGCAGTCCCGTAACGAAATCCATAGTCACATGCTCCCATTTCCACTCGGGAATCTCTAGCGGCTGAAGTAATCCCGCGGGTCTCTGATGCTCGGCTTTGACCTGCTGACAAGTTAGACACCTCGATACATACTCGGCTATCTCCCTTTTCATATTAATCCACCAAAATTGTTGTTTCAAATCCTGATACATCTTCGTACTACCCGGATGAATAGTATACCTCGACTTGTGACCCTCATCAAGAACCCTCTGTTTAATTCCATCAACATCCGGAACACACAAACGACCACGGAAAGTCAAAACTCCACTCGAACTCATAGAAAAATCCTCGAAGTTCTTTTCCTTCAATTTACCCATTATCTTCACCAACTCGGGATCTTCTTTCTGAGCTTCCTTTATCCTCTGAATTAGGGTCGGAGACACTCTAATATTCGCAAAAATAGCCCCATGTCTCGATTCACGAGGAGACCAATCTCGAACATCCTCAAGCATTTTCCATTCACGAACCATCATCGAAGCCACATAAGACTTTCTACTAATCGCATCGGCTACCACATTCGCCTTTCCCGGGTGGTAAGAAATCGTACAATCATAATCCTTCAACAATTCCATCCATCGGCGCTGTCTATTGTTCAACTCTTTCAGGGAGAAAAGATACTTCAAACTCTTGTGATCCGTAAAAATCTCAAACTTCGCTCCATAAAGGTAGTGCTTCCACTTGTGCAACGCAAATACAATAGCCGCTAACTCCATATCATGAGTCGGGTAATTCTGCTCACTAGGGGTCAACTTCCTCGAAGCATAAGCAATTACTTTCCCATTCTGCATCAGCACACAACCCAAACCCTCTTTCGAAGCATCACTGTAAATTACTAACCCATCGCTCCCATTAGGCAAGGTCAAGATCGGTGCGGTAGTCAACCTCTTCTTCAATTCCTCGAAACTCTTGTCACATTTCTCGGTCCACACAAACGGAACATTCTTCCGGGTTAACTGAGTCATCGGAGTAGCAATCCTCGAAAACCCTTCAATAAATCTCCGGTAATACCCGGCTAAACCAAGAAAACTACGAATCTCGGTCACTGACTCGGGTCTCTTCCAATCCACTATGGCTTCAATCTTTGAAGGATCCACCGAAATCCCATCTTTCGAAATAACATGACCCAGAAATGACACCTTCTCGAGCCAAAATTCGCATTTACTAAACTTCGCAAATAATATCTCCCTCGCAAGGACGGATAAAACTGTCCTCAAATGCTGCTCGTGCTCCTCTCGAGATTTCGAATAAACAAGAATGTCGTCGATGAAGACCACCACAAACGAATCAAGATAAGGATGGAAAACTCGGTTCATCAAATCCATAAACACGGCCGGCGCGTTAGTCAACCCAAACGGCATAACCAAAAACTCATAATGACCATAACGAGTGCGAAAAGCAGTCTTCGGAATATCCTCCGATCGAACCTTCAACTGATGGTACCCACTCCTCAAATCAAGTTTAGAGAAAACCACTGACCCTTGAAGCTGATCAAATAAATCATCGATATGCGGTAGAGGATACTTATTCTTCACCGTAACCTGATTCAACTTTCTGTAATCTATACACAATCTCAAGGAACCGTCTTTCTTCCGCACAAATAAAACCGGTGCTCCCCACGGGGAAACACTAGGGCGGATAAACCCTCGATCAAGCAACTCTTGCAACTGAACCTTTAATTCCTTCAACTCTGCGGGAGCTAACCTATAAGGCGCTTTCGAAATCGGAGCCGTACCCGGCAAAAGATCTATACAAAACTCAATCTCACGATCGGGAGGCATCTCATACTCGGTAGAGAAAACATCGGGAAAATCCCGAACTACCCGAACACTATCAAAACTAGGGGATTCTTTCCTAGTATCAAGAACACTAGCCAAATACCCCTCACAACCACTATGCAATAATTTTCTCGCTTTCATAAAAGAAATTAAGCGAACCTTTCTACTCAGAGGACTAGCCTCAAACACAAATTTAGGCACATCGGGAATAGAAAAGGTAACAGTTTTCTTACGGCAATCAACGGAAGCATGAAACTTGCTCAACCAATCCATACCGAAAATGACATCAAAGTCTTGGATAGGAAGAACTACCAAATCCGCACAAAGGACTCGACCACAAATAACCACATCACAAGCACGAAAGACTCGATCAGAAATCAAGCATTCTCCTATAGGGGTCGACACCTCTAGCACGTACGGTAAAGACTCGAATGCAACATTTAACATGGAAGCAAATTGCACAGAAATGTATGAATGAGATGATCCTGGATCTACTAACGCTCGTGCGCTCACATTAGACACGGAAATAATACCTCCAATAACGGATGGATCATCGGTAGCTTGTTGTTGATTCATGGCAAATACTCTTCCTTGGACTTTGGGCTTCCCGGTAGCATCCCTTTTCTGACCTTGATTATTACCAACTCCGGACCCGGATGCTTGACCTCTACCTCTCGGGCAATCTTTTACAAAGTGACCCATTTGACCACAATTGGTACACCTTCCTTGCTTCTTCCAACAACGGTCTTCAGAATGACCTTCCTTTTGACAATACGAACATAGCCTCCTAATTTGGCTCCCTTGGTTCCCGGAAGTGGTACCCGGGTTCCTTGGAATCGGTTGCCCTCGGAACTGAGATTGTCCCCCAAAGTTACCTCGATTATCAATCCTTGGTTGTGACTTGCTCTGCGCTCCTTGCTTACTCGGGTTGGCCACCTCGGTCTTCCGCTTATGTTCCCCAATATCTTGCTCTATCAAATAGGCTCGGTCCACCGCATCTTGGAATGTCACAATCCGTTGAGCGATCAGTTGAGTACGGATGGAGGTCTTCAATCCCCGAATGAATCTCATAGCCTTTTGTTCCTCGGTCCTCACCAGATAGTCGCAATACCGGGCTAATTCTATGAACTTAGCCGAGTATTGTGCTATAGACAACACACCTTGCTCCAAGTTGAGTAGCTCGATCTCCTTTCGGTTTTGATCAACGACCGGAATGAAATGCTCCTTGAATTTGCGCACAAATAACTCCCATGCATACACCGTGCGAGTATCATCCCAAGTAGCTTTGACACCTTTCCACCAATGCTCGGCGGCACCCACAAGCTTGTAAGCCGCAAACCGGACCTTGTCCTCATCCGAACACCCAAACACATCGTAAATTTTCTCCATCGACTCGATCCACAACTCAGCTTTCCTTACATCCGGCTCCCCATTAAATTCAACCGGTTTCAACTTCAGAAATTGCTCCAAACCATAACGAGGTGGTGCTTGTTCTACCCTCGGACCTTGATCATGTATGGCCTTCATGGCCGCCTCGAACATGCCTTGAAACATAGCACGTGCTTCTTCCCTTGTATCATTCTGATTCTGTGCCCCGCTAGTACCTCCTCTGTTTCTTCTTCCAGACATTGAGAACAATTAACTGCATAAAACATCAACCGTTAATCACTCCGCACACTACTACCCACCTAGGTCATACTAATCCACCTAGACTTATACTTAGAGCTAATGCCATAGCTCTGATACCAACTGTCGCGACCCCGGACCCCGCGGGCCCCGGGACCGCGATCTGGACGTCGACTCTAGGACCAAAACTATGAAATACCAAGGTTAAAAATTCCATTTAATACCAAAAGGTGATGATCCAAAGTTTACAAATCATTTTGAACAACAAGGTAAAACTAGTACAAACTCCACAAGTTCATACACCAAAGTTACAAAATACACAAATCCTAATGACGTCAATGTTTGGTACAAATATCCCCAAAAGGTTACACATTTATATAATGTAAACCAACCTATACAACTTTCCCCAAAAGAATATATCCACACTCGACGTCCTTGCTCTCGTGATCAGCGAGACTAATCCTTAGCACCTGGGGGGGGGGGGGTTAAGGAAAAACAAAGATAAAAGGAAAGGGGTGAGATAAATCTCAATAAGTTACTAATGCAACTACATGACATGCTATGATGCAAGAAGCAATAATCAATAATAAATATCACATAGCACATAGCATTTATCACCTAACAGATAGCAGCGGAAATAAACACATAACAAAGGATATAGCCAAGGTTTTCCAAACCGGAACATCCAAATAAAGGATCGCTGCGCAGCTTCATAATCAACCAATCATCATCTTCATAATAGCATGAAAGCCGAAGAGAAAACCCCGGTACCGGAACCAATAACCAAAGGAAGTGTCACAAAGGACGGGAGACATGCCACAAAGTCATGCTCCAATAAATAGCTAAAATGCACACAAAGGAGCTAGCTCTTCTCACATCCAAGGCCAATCTGGAGGAGGGTAATAATGGGGCAAAACAATGGTCAACATCATAATGGACTTGGCCGTGCCATCATAATGTTTCGCATCGCCCAAACACACACAAAATACCAGCTGGACTTTCAAATAAATGCTAAGTAATAAATACTCGCTTAAATAAACAACTTAAGGTTCCTAAGTAGGGAACCAATCCAATTAAATCACCACAAAGGTAAACCAATACAATTCGCACATCAAAGATGCCCCACATTACCAAAACGGTACTTAAATAAATTCCATATCATTTTTATTCACAATTAACACATCAAACATCATATAAACATGACATGAACATATTAGCATCAAAATGGGGGAAAAGTAACTTACTTGCAAATTCTCAAAGTTGACGGAATTCAAATCTTTTTGGCTCTCTACGATCCTATCGACGATCTAAACAATGTTCACGTTTTAAGAAATGAGAGAAGATGAGAGGAAGAAGGAGAAAATTAAGAGAGAATGGAGAAGAGAAAAACTTACCCAAACTTGGAGGAGAGAGAGAGAGATTGTTGGGAGGAGGGAGTAGGGTGAGGGAGATGGAGTGTAAGAGGGAGAGGGTAGGAGTAGGGAGGGAGTAATTTGAAATGATACACCTAGCCCCCTTCCCTTACTAACTAGCTCAACTAAGATACTCCCACTAATTTATTAAGACCCAAATAAAATACTAGGCATAAATATTATAACACATAAATTGCACACATAATTATTTAAATAAATAATAACTTAAATAAATAAGCAAATAATTAAATAATAATTATTTAATTACTAATAAAATAGAGCCTATATTTCGGGTCGTGACAATGCCCTTTGCCTTTGTCCTTAGCTTTAACCTTGCTTAACTCAGGCTCATAGACAGACTCGTCCTCAGAGTCTGAGCTCGATGAAGATGCAGATTCCACTTCATTATCAGAAACTGGAGGGGAGCCTTGGTCTTCAGGGTGAATGTCCTCAAACAATTTAACAGGATCTGCAGCCTAGTACATGCAATAATCAAAGTTGTTGACTTCACGCTGGAAATTCTAAAGGAATACGCGAGAATACATGCGCGTAGAAGTCACATCAACTTTCAGAGAGAGGTCCTCATCCACTAGCTTGCGCACTTTGGAAAAGTGCATGAAGATGGCAGTGAGTATTCTGCAATGCGTCTTGTACTTGGGTGGTTTCTTCTGATCTGCAGCCTTCTTCTTGTACACGCGCACCCAACGTACTAACTCATCATAAATAATTTCAGCCCAACTCAACTGCTTCTTTTTATAGATAGCAGCACAGCACATCTATTGTTTGCTGATAAAAGTGGACTTCCATTCTTGCAGTTTATGGTATCTCCGATGAGGGTGAAGAGGTGGTACATCAACTCTTCAAACTCTTTCCTATCATGGTTGTTGTATTGACCAACCAGAGTAGGTATCTTGATAAGCTTTTCTGCAAGGAAAGACATGAGTAAAGTAACCTTTCTATGTTCTTTCACCATTTATATACAGAGAAGTTATTACTCCCTTTGTCCCAAATTTACAAGTACTACAAAAATCATTCCAAACACAAAATTAACATTCACAAGTATCGAGAATAACATTTATGCATGTTATTACAAGCAAGGGGGAGCTAATAACTTACCTAGTCAAAATTCAAGTTGACCCAAACTTATTTCTGTTCGGCCTGCAACGCTCTATTCAACGCCACGAATATTAATCCGGGATCAGAATCAAGAACGGAGGGATAATTAAACTCGAGGAGTCGAGAATAGGGAAAACTTTTAACCCTAGGTTTAGAACAGAGAGAACGTAAGAAAATTTGGGGAAGAATGCCTCTGAGAAGGCAACCCAAACAAGATATACTTAAAACTTTCAAACAATTGCACTTAGGCCCCTCAAGTTTCACTTTTAACAAAAAGACCCCTAAAGTCAAAACTTCACAAATGACCCAAAAGTCAAAACTAGACATTTAACCACCTTAACTATTTAAAGCAGTTAAAAATTTAACCCAAGTAAAACTAACACATAATATGCAAGTTCAAATATTTAACAAGAAATAGGATGGGTGTTACATCCTCCCCACCTTAAAGAAAATTCGCCCACGAATTTTACTTACCAAGATTTTCAAATAAGCTCGGGTATTTATCTCGCATTTCTTTCTCGGTTTCCTAAGTAGCCTCTTCAATTTCATGATTCCTCCAAAGGACCTTCACAATAGGAATCCTTTTTGTACGCAAGACTTGCTCTTTCCAGTCAAGAATTTCAACAGGTTGTTCCTCATAAGACAAATCAGGCTGAAATGGAATAGCCTCATACTCAAGAACATGTGATTCATCTGCCATATACTTGCAAAGCATAGATACATGGAACACATCATGAATACCCGATAAAGAAGGAGGTAAAGCCACTTTATAAGCCAACTTACCAACTCTTTCAAGAATCTCAAATGGACCGATATAACGAGGAGATAACTTTCCTTTCTTCCCAAATCTCTTTATACCTCTATGAGGAGAGACCTTCAAGAATACAAAGTCACCTACCTGAAATTCAAGATCCCTTCTACGATGATCTGCATAACTCTTTTGTCTACTCTGAGCTGTGCGCAATCTATCTCGAATGAGTTTCACACTCTCAACTGATTGTTGAACCATTTCAGGACCCAAGAGTCTAGCTTCTCCCACTTCATCCCAACATATAGGAGATCGACATTTTCTGCCATAAAGAGCCTCATATGGAGCCATTTCAATGCTAGACTGATAACTGTTATTATAAGCAAACTCAGCCAAAGGAAGATGAGTATCCCAACTGCCTTTGAAATCAATAACACAAGCACGTAACATATCCTCGAGAATCTGTATAAGTCTCTCAGATTGCCCATCAGATTGAGGATGAAAAGCAGTACTGAAATTCAATTTAGTACCCATGGCACCCTGAAGAGCCTGCCAGAATCGAGAAGTAAAACGAGGATCTCTGTCAGATACAATACTCACAGGAACCCCATGCAGTCGGACAATCTCCTGAACATATAAAGATGCCAACTGAGACAATGAATATCCCATGGAAATAGACAAGAAGTGAGCTGATTTAGTCAACCTGTCCACTATAACCCAAACAGCATCATGGCCTCGTCTGGTACGTGGCAAACCAGTCACAAAATCCATAGAAATATGCTCCCATTTCCACTCTGGAATTTCTAATGGTTGCAACAAACCTGCTGGACGTTGATGTTCCACCTTTACTTGTTGACAAGTCAAACATTTGGATACATACTCAGCAATTTCTCTTTTCATATTGTTCCACCAGAAATGTTTCTTCAAGTCTTGGTACATTTTAGTGCTTCCAGGATGAATAGTATACTTGGCTTTGTGAGCCTCTTCAAGAACTTTCTTCTTTATCTCAGAACCAACTGGAATACAAACTCGACCTAGAAAGGTAAGAATTCCATCATTGTTGAAAGAAAAATCTGGTTGCTTTCCTTCATTCATTCCACTAATGATTTTCTGCAATTCAGAATCATTTACCTGAGCTTCTTTGATCTGTTGGAGTAAATCTGAAGTAGCCTTTATATTAGCAAAAATAACTCCATGTTTTGATTCACAAGGACTCCAATCACACAAGTCTTCAAACATCTTCCATTCACGAATCATCAGGCAAGAAATATAAGTCTTTCTGCTCAGTGCATCTGCCACAACATTGGCCTTTCCTGGATGATAAAGGATAGTACAATCATGATCCTTCAATTTCTCCATCCATCTACGTTGTCTCATGTTAAGCTCTTTTTGAGAAAACAAGTACTTCAAGCTTTTATGATCAGTGAAAACCTCAAATTTAGTTCCATACAAGTAATGCCTCCATTTATGCAAAGCAAAAATAATAGCAGCCAACTCTAAATCATGAGTAGGATAATTCTTTTCATAAGGAGATAATTTTTGAGAAGCATAAGCTATTACCTTACCATCTTGCATCAGAACACAACCCAATCCTTCTTTAGAAGCATCAGTATAAACCATGAAATGCTCAGAACCATTAGGCAAAGCCAAGACTGGAGCTGTAGTCAAACGCCTTTTCAACTCCTGAAAACTTGCTTCACATTTGTCATTCCACTCAAAAGAAATAGCTTTTCGAGTCATATTAGTCAATGGAGTAGCAATCTTGGAGAATCCCTCAATGAACCTCCGATAATAACTAGCCAAGCCCAAGAAACTACGGATCTCAGTCACTGTAGTTGGCCTCTTCCAGTTCACAACTGCTTCAACTTTGGAAGGATCTACTGCAATACCAGTAGCAGACACAACATGCCCCAAGAATGAAACCTCTTTTAACCAGAAAGCACATTTGCTGAATTTTGCAAATAGTTGTTTCTCACGAAGAACTTGTAATACTACTCTGAGATGTTGTTCATGCTCAGCCCGTGATTTAGAATACACAAGAATGTCATCAATGAATACCACCACAAAACAATCAAGATATGGCTTGAAGATACGGTTCATCAAATCCATAAATACAGCTAGAGCATTTGTCAAACCAAATGGCATAACAATAAATTCATAATGCCCATACCTAGTACGGAAAGCTGTCTTTGGTATATCCTCAGATCTGATTTTCAACTGATGATAACCACTTCTCAAGTCAGGCTTCAAATACACTACTGAACCCTGAAGCTGATCAAACAAGTCATCAATATGAGGTAACGGATATTTGTTCTTGATAGTTACCTGATTAAGATCTCTGTAATCAATACACAATCGCAGAGTCCCATCTTTCTTTCTAACAAATAACACTGGTGCACCCCACGGTGATACACTAGGCCTGATAAAGTCCCTTTCAATTCCTCAAGCTGTGTTTTCAACTCTCTTAACTCAGCTGGAGCCATTCTATAAGGTGCTTTAGAGATTGGTGCTGTACTTGGTAATAACTCAATACAGAACTCAAGCTCTCGATCAGGTGGCATGCTATACTCAGAAGAGAACACATCTGAAAATTCAGGCACAACAAGAATATCCTCCATCTTGGGAACAGATAAACTCTGATCAAGTACACATGCGAGATACCCGGCACAACCACGAGATAAAAGTTTTCTAGCTTTTAAAGCAGAAATAACATGTATAGCACATAAAGTCCTATCACCTTTAAAGGTAAAAAATCAGGCAAACCAGGAATAGAAAAAGTTACTACTTTTCTATAACAATCAACAGATACATGATGCACATATAGCCAATCCATGCCAAGAATCACGTCAAAGTCCCTTATAGGTAACACGACTAGAACAGCAAGAAGGGCATGATCACCCACAAGAACCTCACATTTCTTGTAAATCTCAGAAGTAAACATGCAATCTCCCATAGGGGAAGATACTTCTAGCACATAAGGCATAGAATCAGGAAGAACATGCAAATTCGACACAAAATGAGATGCCACATAAGAATGAGATGAGCCTGGATCTATCAAGACTCGCGCTCTCGTACTAGAAAGTAATATAATACCTCCTATGACCGCAGAAGACTCAGCTACACCCTGCTGATCTAAAGCAAACACTCGACCCTGAACTTTTGGTCGACCCCCACTATCTCTCTTGGAACCTGAGGCTGGTTGACTTGTACCCCCAACTTGATTTCCTCTACTTTTAGAACAATTTCTAGCAAAGTGCCCCGCTTCACCACACACTATACATTTTCCTTGCTTTAGCCAACACTTGTCTTCAGAATGGCCTTCTTTCGAACAAAAGCCACATACTCTCCTGGGACCTTGGACTGTTGTCCTCGAACCAGTTGATACACTACCTTTACTTTCAGTTGGCTGTCGGAATCGACGATCTTGGCGGCCAGATTTACAACCTTTAGAACCAGATCCCTGAGCCTTTTCTGATACACGACCAGTCATGGTTGTTCCCAACTTCACCTTGTGTTCTTCGATATCATTTTCAATAGTATAAGCCTTCTCCACTGCTTGCTGATAACTAGTGAGCTGTAGAGAAAGAAGTTGCTTCCTATACTCAGTCCTCAACCCTTTAACAAACCTCTGTGCCTTCTTAGCTTCGTTTGGAACTAAGTGATCACAATACCTTGCCAATTCTGTGAACTTGGTTGAGTATTGCCCCACTGTCTGACTTCCTTGCTCCAGATTAAGAAATTCCATTTCCTTTCTATCTTGGATTACTGTTGGAATAAACTGTGACTTAAAAGCTTTAAGAAAATTCTCCCATGTCTGTGGTACACCTTCCAGTTCCCAACTTTTACTCAACACTTGCCACCAATGTTCAGCGGCTTTCTCAAGTTTAAAGGTTGCAAAGGTTACCTTATCACCACCAGCACATCTCAAGGCTGTAAAGATCTTCTCAATGCTTTCAATCCACTCCTCTGCCTTCTTAGCATCAAATTCCCCATCAAAACTATGAGGTTTCAGCTTCAAGAACCTTGTAAGGCGATTAGGATAATCCCAGTCAACATTATCAACCATTTCTTCTTAAGGAGTTATAGATCTCAGCTGATTACTACCACTTGTACCTTCAGAACTCATTGTACCTGTAGGTAAACACTCAGTGTTATTAATAACACCCCAAGACTCACCCATACCTAGGCCATAGACCCTATCCAGACTTAGAGCAAACCAAGGTAGCTAAACAGGGTAGCTAAACCAGGGTAGCTCTGATACCAACCTGACACGCCCCCAGGTTCTGGGATCCCCTAATAGAACCTCGAACCTGGATGGGAGTGCCTAACGAGAAACAAGAAACTTAACAAGAAACTTAATGACATTTGTTTAACAAACTGACATGATATATATATACTCTAGAGTAAGGAGCTATACTAGCTCATAACACGAGTTCTAGACAAGAAAATTTAAAACCAAACTTAATACATACACAGCGGAAACATGCCTAGCACATAAGCTGGCATTAAGAGTACTATACAAGATGTCTAGTGACAACAAGAACTAAACAAGACTGTCTACCCGAAAATAAGGAGTTATACAACCCAATACAGCGTCCTCACCAAGAGTAAAAGGACACAAGCCCCAAAATAATCACGACCTGCGAAGCAAGCTCCCAACTATGTCGAGCCTCACTGCGCACTATCCTTCCTTTCCTGGGGGGGGGGAAACAAATAAAGGGTGAGATAAATCTCAGTAAGCTATTAGATGCAACTACATGACATGTTATCATGCAATTCAAATAGATACTCAAGTAATCATCGAGTAACAAGTATATGAGAGGATAATCCACTCATCAAGTAGCACATAAAGCTAAACAAGCAAGTGATAAGGATATTGCTTCCTTCCTTATTCCTCCCAAGAATACCATTGTTGTCGTAGCTTGTATTACTTTGAAAATCACGATCAATAACAGGAACTGATTATTCAGTATATATCAGAAGACCCGGTAACCAGTGTCATTCCCAATATCAGTACTCATGATTATTCACGAGGTGTTCAAGACAGGAGTTTAGCATTCACTTAAGTCAGGCTTATTTCTCTAACTAAGGAAGCTATGCCCTTACTATGGCCGGTAGTAAGGGGTCAGGCGGAAATACATAGGGACCCGATTGTCACTTAAACCCCAGCTCTCGCGACAAGCGTGAACCTATACATTTTCGAACAAGCAAGGAGAACCAGCTGGACTCACACAAGAATGTACAAGTAGATATTTACTTGAACTACGGGAGAAGAACTAATCCAAAAATAGTGGACTAGCTCAACAAGGAACATGCTTCAAGTAATCAAGAAGTCACCTTGTTATCAAGCAACTATATGCAATGTTTGCACATACACAACAAGAACATGTCTCATACACGTTAGTGCTTGTTCATAGCACTTTCAAGTTCACTACCATACATATGTATTGGTGTCAAGTCAAGTACAAGATTTTACTATCTTATATTCAAGTCCTCATCCATTTCTATGGATGTTCAAGTCATGTACAAGATTTTAAATGTCTTATACTTCAAGTTATAATTCCAATCTTTGGACATTCAAGCATGTATAAGAGTTATACATTTACTCTTACAAAATCCCAATCCTATTCTTAGGATATTCAAGTCTAAGACCTTATGCTAATGCCCCTAAGGTGCACAATCATTGGATTCACAACAAGTATAACACAATAGTGCTTATTCATAGCACTTTCAAGATATAAAGAAGAGTTACTACTCTTATACTTAAGTTCTCATTTTAATTCAATGAGTATACATGTTTAAGACCAAGTCTGATGCCCCTAAAGTATCACAACCCTTGCTAGGACATCTTATACTAAGGTTATATACCTTAACTAGGGTTACTTCCAACTTATACAAACTTTACACAATATTTTTGTTTTTCAGATAACTGTGCGGTCGCACACAAGCAGGTTAATTTCTTTGAAAAACCTTTCAGAAATATGTGCGGTCGCCCAAGGATTTTTGTGCGGTCGCACAATGTACTAAAATGCGAAATTCTTATTTCTTTCCCAGGTGGAAATATTTTCCGTCCCAAACATAGGAGTAACTTTTCCCTAACATTTTAACAACTCTAACAAGGAAAGACATGAGTAAAGTAACCTTTCTATGTTCTTTCACCATTTATACAGAGAAGTTATTACTCCCTTTGTCCCAAATTTACAAGTACTACAAAAATCATTCCAAACACAAAATTAACATTCACAAGTATCGAGAATAACATTTATGCATGTTATTACAAGCAAGGGGGAGCTAATAACTTACCTAGTCAAAATTCAAGTTGACCCAAACTTATTTCTGTTTGGCCTGGAACGCTCTATTCAACGCCACGAATATTAATCCGGGATCAGAATCAAGAACGGAGGGATAATTAAACTCGAGGAGTCGAGAATAGGGAAAACTTTTAACCCTAGGTTTAGAACAGAGAGAACGTAAGAAAATTTGGGGAAGAATGCCTCTGAGAAGGCAACCCAAACAAGATATACTTAAAACTTTCAAACAATTGCACTTAGGCCCCTCAAGTTTCACTTTTAACAAAAAGACCCCTAAAGTCAAAACATCACAAATGACCCAAAAGTCAAAACTAGACATTTAACCACCTTAACTATTTAAAGCAGTTAAAAATTTAACCCAAGTAAAATTAACACATAATATGCAAGTTCAAATATTTAACAAGAAATAGGATGGGTGTTACACAGCCCCCGCTATGGCTGCTCCGGCTTCTTTCCCCACTCTTCAAGAAGTTTTCATGGCCGGCCCCTCTCATCATGTGTCTTGCGCAGCCCCTCCAACCTCTTCTAATACGCAGCATATGGAAAACCCTAACATCTCTAACCCTAGCGCCGCCTCTCATGCAACTGTTATCCCCCAAAATAACCCTATTTCCGTAAAACCTATTACCAAATCCTTTGCTTCGCTGGTTACCTCTTCCCCAGCGCCGCCAATTGAAGATGTGCCTTTGATTCCTGCCGCCATGCATAAAGGTCTCCCATCTCTGAAACTTTCAAAGGAAGCGATTGCGGCTTTTGCTAAACCGTTTGCGTGGACTCTAGTTGGAAAGTTTTTGAATGGCCGTCCAACTATGGAGGTGTTGGTAGTGGTGCCCTAGGCACGTTTAATAAACGTTGTAATTGTTATCAATTATTTCATATCAATAAAGAGATGTTTTGATTATTATTGTTGTTCATGTTTACTGATAATAATCTCCGTCCCTAGTACTTGTTAAGCACTAGTATAAAGGCTAAATGATCATGGGATGATCATGTTAGATTTATGGGTACTTGTTTGGAACAAGATACTGGACATGACCCGCCGTATGAGATTTATGTCATGGTCTATGTCGTACATATATCTCATATTAGTTATGTCATTTGAATCCTTAGACATAAAGTTATTATAGTCTTTCACTTGATGAACATTGTGTTTGACATATTCAAACGCTACCTTAACACGGTAGTTATAAAGTGTATGATTGGCATAATCGGATTCACGTGGGGAAGAATAATAAGCTAAATGGATTTGTCCCTCCACGGAGAGATGTCATGCTTGGGCCCCTCGAAGGAATGATGTTGATGAAATGTTCGGCCGGACTCAAATGGATTGATTGGATCAATAGCATTTGAATTATCAACATATTCGGAATCGAGAAAGTATTGAACAAAGCAAGTTGACCATTTGACCATGACTTGTGTTCAATGACATCGTGGACAAAGGGATTGTGACATATTCTAAAGGAATGCGAAATTGTATCTAGTTACACTATTTGGATAGGTATGACGGTTTGCTAGAACCTAATCATATCTTATGGGTTCATGTTTGAGCCCATTGCCAACTTAGTGTAATCCTAGAGGGTCGCACACAAATAGAACGAATCATAAAGGACTAAATTGGAATTATGGAAAAATGTCAGGTTTTGGCTCTGGCACGGTCGTGCGCCTTAAAATGGCACGGCCGTGCCATAAATCCAAACCAAGGCAAATCTGTCGACATGTTTGGCACGACCGTGCCGAAATTGGTCGACTGGGGGAAATCACGCGGACCTGATGGCACGACCGTGCCAAATTATAGGGCACGACCGTGCCAGTCAAGTCGGCCAGAATTCCTTGTTGCCTAATTTGGTGACGGGATTTAGGATTCCTAAGTCCTTAAGGGTTAAGGATTGGGACCTATTTAAAGATCCTTTCAGCAGCCATTAGACAGATTATTGTGAGTGCCTCCATAAGGTTTTGAGAGGTTATTTTTCTTGTTCTAAGATCCCAAAAGTGAAGAACAAGAATATTCATAATTCCATATAGTTCTTGCAATTGTGAAAGTGTGTTTCATAATTTGGTCTAGCAACCAAGATCAAGAAGTTGCTTGATATTCGTTCGTGGTGTGGATACCGCTAGAGGGTGAAGCTCATCATCTTCAAGGTTCGCGTTCTTGATCAAGTTTCAAAATCTCCACCAAATTCAAAAGCTAGAAATCAAAATCATCAAGGGTTAGTTTTTCTGATATTCATCTTATATGTATTTGACTTAACCACATGAATTGATCTATGGCTTTGGGTTTCATTAAAATTTTAAATGCTTTATTCCGCTGCGCATGTTACAAAGAAACCCAACAGTGGTATCAGAGCCACGTTCATGTTGATTATTTCAATACTAAGATCATGTTGTGTGTATATAAATTGTTTATGTGCCTAGCATGATATGAATATTGGATTACGTGATGTTTATGTGTTATATGATTTTATGTGGTTTATTGTTTTAGAAACTTTAATCGCACTATTCAATCGCAATAAAAATTATGGTGGATTTAAAATTGTTTGGATTATCAATTTTGATTGGATCAAAGTTTTGATATTCTAGGGATTCAAGAATAAATTGTTTATTCAAGGTTTTGTTGATCATGGTGATTGGATCACCAAGAACACCAAATCCTTATTGAATCGGGAAAAACAATTTTGAGACAAATTTTGGAACTTTAAAATTTTGATTTTCGGAAGGGTCCGACCGGACCCATACCTTGACCCGGCCGGACCTAGGGTTTGGCGCGGGGTAGGGCTTGGGTCTTGGGTGTGGATCTTGGGTTTAAATTTCCTATTTGTTTTAGTCTTGTGAGTCTAAGATTGGTTCAAGGTTTGGATGGCTAATCTACGTTCATCGAGATTGTGTTTCCCAAACTTGATCGCAATCGAAGTTTCAAAGATAAAACGAAGTTAGAATTATTAAGAGTTCATAATTGCTAAAATTAAGAAACAAAGTTCTTGATTCAAAGATTGGAGATCCATGTGGAATTGTGAATGCAATTGGCCTACGTTCATCGAGACCATCTATTGCTTAGTTTCGGCCACATGGACTACTTTCTTGGTTTCTTGAATTAGTGCGGAATTGTGGATGCCATATGGCTTAGTTTCGGTCGTACTTCTTGTTTTCTTGATTTGGAGATGATAACCAAAGTTCAAATAGTCTCATCCTCATAATTATAGAGAAACTAATGACACATAAATATTATGCTTAAATTAATGGAGATTAATTTAGTGGCTAAACTTGATGTGTAACATGTTTATATTATGTGCTCATAAATGTGTTATATGCTATATGTGATGAAGCTTCAAAGAAAGTTTTAAGTCTTTTATTGCCATGCCATGATTAAAACACTTGTTAGTACATGATTGATTTTAATGTAGATTCGCCCTAGCGAGGTGCATTAAATTTATTTATGTATGAGCAAGATAGATAATGTGGGCACGCCCTAGCGGGACACATTAACTATGCGTTTAAAATTATTAGACTTAATTGGGCGTCAAAACAGTTTTGGGCCTAGGCAAAGATGAGGTTTAACATGCTTTTTGAAATTGGATTTCTTAAAGAATCTCATAAAAGGAACTAAGAGTCATATGAGATATGATTGACAAGAGTTGTCTACCTAATTAGTTTGATTTTCTGTAATCCGCCTTAGCGGACTTGAAATTAAATTAAAGTTGGATCTTAACCCATAAAAAATATATTATACATTGGATGTATAAGAAGGTTATGTAATTTAGTGGGAGTATTTTTGGAAAAATACATTGTTTATTTCTTTAATGAAAAATTTGTACTTATTAAATTTTGGAAATTTTGCATATTTGTAGATAATGACTAATAACACTCAATCAATGTCGTTGCGATCGATCCTTGAGAAGGATAAGCTCGAAGAGAATGGTACTAACTTTATGGATTGGATCCGTAGCATAAGAATCGTTCTTAGGCAAGAAGATAAGTTGTACATTCTCGATGGGCCTCTCCCTGCTGAACCACCGCCTACTGCCCCTAGGGCAGAAAGAGACAATTACAAGAAACATCGTAATGATTCTAGAGATGTAAGTTGTCTCATGCTTGCTGCTATGTGTTCAAAACTCCAACAAAGTTTGGAACATTTGGAAGCCTATGAGATAGGCGTGGAGTTGAGAGCCATGTTTCAAGAGCAAGCTAGGCAAGAGAGGTACAAGACCATTGTTGCATTCACTACTTGTAAGATGAATGAAGGACAACAAGTGAGTCCTCACTTTCTTAAAATGAAAGGTTATGTAGAGCACCTTGAGAAACTTGGCTATCCAATCCCATTGGAGTTAGCCACGGATCTCATTCTTAATTCATTGCCTAAAAGTTATAATCAGTTTGTGATGAATTATAACATGCATGGAATGGATAAGAATCTCTTTGAGTTGCATGGGATGCTTAAAACTGCAGAGATGAAAATTGTGGAGAAAGGTTCTCCCGTGCTCTTGGTTCATGATGGGAAGAAGGCTAGTGCCAAAGGAAAGGGTAAGAAAGTTGTCAAACCCAAAATAAGCAAGGCAAAGGTTGCCAAGGCTTCTGAGGCAAAACCCGATTCACAAAAGGATGCAATCTGTTTCCATTGTCAAGAAATTGGTTATTGGAAACGTAATTGCAAAGCTTTCTTGGAAGAGGAAAAGAAGAAGAAGGGCAGCAAGGCTGCGTCGACTTCAGGTATCTATATGATAGATATTCTCCTTTCTACCACTGATTCTTGGGTATTGGATACCGGATGTGGTTCTCACATTTGTCTAAATGTGCAGGGACTAAAGAATAGGAGACTGCTTAAAGAAGGTGAAGTAGATCTACGCGTGGGGAATGGAGCAAGAGTTGCTGCATTAGCCGTAGGGACTTATGAAGTTACTTTACCTTCCGGATTAATTCTTGTTTTGAACAATTGTTATTATGTTCCGGATTTAAGCAGATATATTATTTCAATTTCTTATTTGGATAATGAAGGTTTTAAGTTTCTTATTGAGAATAAGAAATTTTCTATTTATTTAAATGATGTGCTTTATGGTATTGCTAATTCATTTAATGGCCTTTATATCTTAGATGTCAAGAATGAAAATAATGTCTATCATGTAAATAAGAAATCTAAACCTAATAATGTAAATCATACTTATTTGTGGCATTGCCGTCTTGGTCATATTAATGAGAAGCGTATCTCAAAACTCCATGGGGACGGACTTTTGGGTTCATGTGACCTCGAGTCATATGATACTTGTGAGTTGTGTCTTCTTGGAAAAATGACTAAGACACCTTTTACCAAGCTAGGTGAAAGGGCAAGTGACTTATTGGGGTTGATACATTCCGATGTATGCGGACCATTAAGTAGCAATGCTAGGGGAGGATTTCAATACTTCATAACCTTCACGGATGATTATAGTAGATTTGGGTATGTTTACCTAGTGAAACATAAGAGTGAAGCATTTGAGATATTTAGAATATTTCAAAATGAAGTAGAAAAACAACTTGGCAAAAGTATTAAGGCACTTCGATCAGATCGTGGTGGAGAATACTTAAGCCAAGAATTTGATGATCATCTAAAGAATTGTGGAATAGTTTCACAATTGACTCCACCCGGAACACCACAATGGAATGGTGTGTCTGAAAGGAGGAATCGGACTTTGTTAGACATGGTTCGATCAATGATGAGTCAAGTTGATCTTCCAATATCCTTTTGGGGTTATGCTCTAGAAACCGCTGCTTTCACACTAAATCAGGTTCCAACTAAATCGGTTCCAAAGACTCCATATGAGATGTGGAGTGGAAAGAAACCTAGTTTGTCTTTCATGAGGATTTGGGGTTGCGAAGTTTATGTCAAGAGACTTATCTCTGACAAACTAGCACACAAATCTGATAAATGTGTTTTCGTGGGATATCCTAAGGAAACTAAAGGATATTACTTTTACAACCGAAAGGACAACAAAGTGTTTGTTGCCCGAACTGGTGTCTTTCTAGAGGAACAGTTTCTCTCCAAAGAAATCAGTGGGAGTAAAATAAATCTTGAAGAAATTTGAGACCCAGAAAATAACATTGAACCAATAGTGGAACGGGAACAAGAACCACAAGGAGTTGTGGAACCTGTTCAAGATACACAAGTAACTCGCAGATCTAGTAGGGTACGATCCGAACCCGAGAGATATGGATTTCTCGTAACGGATAGTAATGAGGTGGAAATCATTGAGAATGATGAACCTAGAACCTACCGAGAGGCGATGTCTTCTCCTGATTCGGACAAGTGGCTTGGAGCCATGGAATCCGAATTGCAATCCATGCAAGATAATCAAGTTTGGAATTTGATTTATGCGCCTGAAGGTGTAAAAACCATAGGATGCAAATGGGTCTTCAAGAAGAAGACTGACATGGATGGGAAGGTGCATACTTACAAAGCTAGACTTGTAGCAAAAGGTTATAGGCAAGTTCATGGTATTGACTATGATGAAACCTTTTCACCTGTAGCAATGATCAAGTCTATAAGAATTCTGCTTGCCATTGCCGTATATCATGACTATGAAATATGGCAAATGGATGTCAAAACCGCTTTCCTAAATGGAAAACTAGAAGAGGATGTGTATATGACACAACCAGAAGGTTTTGAGCAAAATTCTAAGGTATGCAAATTGCAGAGATCCATCTATGGATTGAAGCAAGCTTCTAGGAGTTGGAATCTCCGTTTTGATGAATCGGTCAAACAATATGGTTTCATCAAGAATGAAGATGAACCTTGTGTATACAAGAAGATTAGTGGGAGCATAGTGCTATTCCTTATCTTATATGTGGATGACATATTGCTCATTGGAAACGACATTCCTACACTTCAGTCTGTAAAGACTTGGTTAGGAAAGTGCTTCGCAATGAAAGATATGGGTGAAGCCGCATATGTGATTGGCATCAAGATCTATAGAGATAGATCAAGGCTACTTGGTCTAAGCCAAAGTACATACATTGACAAGGTCATTAGAAGATTCCGTATGGAAAATTCTAAGAGAGGAACCTTGCCAGTATTACATGGAATTTCTCTAAGCAAGACTCAATGTCCTAAGACAAATGATGAGCGTGAGAAAATGAAAGATGTTCCATATGCTTCAGCAATTGGATCCATCATGTATGCCATGATATGACTAGGCCGGATGTATCTTATGCTTTAAGCATGACAAGCAGATACCAATCCGACCCTGGTGAAAATCACTGGGTGGCTGTAAAAGCGATTCTTAAGTACTTAAGAAGGACTAAAGACTCGTTTTTGGTCTATGGAGGAATGGAAGATGATCTCGTTGTAAGTGCTTACACAGATGCAAGCTTCCAAACCGACAGAGATGATAGTCGATCGCAATCGGGTTTTGTGTTTATGTTAAATGGTGGAGCTGTAAGCTGGAAGAGTTCCAAGCAGAGTACAACCGCTGATTCTACAATAGAAGCTGAGTATCTTGCTGCATCGGATGCTGCAAAGGAAGCTGTTTGGATTAAGAAGTTCATAACTGAACTTGAAGTGGTTTCTAGCATTGCTAATCCAATAGACCTTTATTGCGATAATAATGGTGCTATTGCTCAAGCAAGGGAACCAAGGGCACATCAGAAATCCAAACACATACTTAGGCGTTACCATGTGATTCGTGAAATCATTAATAGAGGTGACGTAAATATATGCAGAGTACCAACTGATGACAATATCGCGGACCCGCTAACAAAGGGACTTCCACAAGCTAAACATGAAGGTCATGTTAGGTCCATGGGTATTAGATACATGGGAGATTGGTCCTAGGGCAAGTGGGAGATTGTTGGTAGTGGTGCCCTAGGCACGTTTAATAAACGTTGTAATTGTTATCAATTATTTCATATCAATAAAGATATGTTTTGATTATTATTGTTGTTCATGTTTACTGATAATAATCTCCGTCCCTAGTACTTGTTAAGCACTAGTATAAAGGCTAAATGATCATGGGATGATCATGTTAGATTTATGGGTACTTGTTTGGAACAAGATACTGGACATGACCCGCCGTATGAGATTTATGTCATGGTCTATGTCGTACATATATCTCATATTAGTTATGTCATTTGAATCCTTAGACATAAAGTTATTATAGTCTTTCACTTGATGAACATTGTGTTTGACATATTCAAACACTACCTTAACACGGTAGTTATAAAGTGTATGATTGGCATAATCGGATTCACGTGAGGAAGAATATTAAGCTAAATGGATTTGTCCCTCCACGGAGAGATGTCATGCTTGGGCCCCTCGAAGGAATGATGTTGATGAAATGTTCGGCCGGACTCAAATGGATTGATTGGATCAATAGCATTTGAATTATCAACATATTCGGAATCGAGAAAGTATTGAACAAAGCAAGTTGACCATTTGACCATGACTTGTGTTCAATGACATCGTGGACAAAGGGATTGTGACATATTCTAAAGGAATGCGAAATTGTATCTAGTTACACTATTTGGATAGGTATGACGGTTTGCTAGAACCTAATCATATCTTATGGGTTCATGTTTGAGCCCATTGCCAACTTAGTGTAATCCTAGAGGGTCGCACACAAATAGAACGAATCATAAAGGACTAAATTGGGACCTATTTAAAGATCATTTCCGCAGCCATTAGACAGATTATTGTGAGTGCCTCCATAAGGTTTTGAGAGGTTATTTTTCTTGTTCTAAGATCCCAAAAGTGAAGAACAAGAATATTCATAATTCCATATAGTTCTTGCAATTGTGAAAGTGTGTTTCACAATTTGGTCTAGCAACCAAGATCAAGAAGTTGCTTGATATTCGTTCGTGGTGTGGATACCGCTAGAGGGTGAAGCTCATCATCTTCAAGGTTCGCGTTCTTGATCAAGTTTCAAAATCTCCACCAAATTCAAAAGCTAGAAATCAAAATCATCAAGGGTTAGTTTTTCTGATATTCATCTTATATGTATTTGACTTAACCACATGAATGGATCTATGGCTTTGGGTTTCATTAAAATTTTAAATGCTTTATTCCGCTGCGCATGTTACAAAGAAACCCAACAGGAGGCGGCTAGACTTGCTTTTGCTAAATTCCAACTTAGAGGGAATTTTAAATTAGGTCATATTGATCAACATCATATGCTGATCCAATTATCTACGGAAGAAGATTTTCACCGCTTATGGACTAAATAAGTGTGGTATGTCACGAAATTCCCAATGAAAACCACGATTTGGACTCCTTCATGGCGGCCAATGTATGATTCTTCATTAGTACCAGTTTGGGTAAGCCTCCCAGGATTACCCATTCATTTATTCAACAAGGTATTCTTATTCTCATTAGCTAGCATTTTTGGGAAACCTTTATCGATTGATAAGGCAACGGCTGAACTTTCTAGGCCTAGTGTGGCTAAAGTTCTTGTTCAAGTTGATCTTTTGAAAACCCTACCAGATAAAATTCATGTAGACTGTGGAGATTGTTCTCCAAGCTTTGTTCAATCTGTAGAATTTGATATTCTGCCACTTTACTGCCGCCATTGCTCTGTATTGGGCCATGATATTTTCGGATGTCGTGACTTAAAGAAGGAATACAAGAAGGAATCAGATCAAGCTAATACTAAGCATGGGGATAATAGAAAAGGTAAGAAAGAGTCGGTGAAAACTTACTCAGCTACAGAGAATGCCAAGGTTGATTTGGTGAATGATAAGAATCGAACCAATTAACAGGCAAGCCAAAAAAATGTAGCTGTTTCTAAGGGTGATATGGGGATTCCTGTGTGGCAACCTAAGGAGACTTCAAAGAATACAACTACTCCGAGAATGTATATTGCAAAACGAGGGATTCAATTGCCAAAATCAGTAAATGATGCTCTCTCCAAGAAGTTAGCTGCAATAAAAACAAAGGCTGGTTTGGGTAAAAATAAGGAAATAGAAGGAAATGTGGTAATACCGTCAGCTCAAGATCCCCTTAAGTTACAAACACCAATTAGAGATGATTCTGCTATGCGAGCAAAAATGTCTTCTTTGGCGAAAATGGACACTTTCAGCTCCTTAAATTTGTCTCCAAGAGCTCCTAGGGTTACTACGATGGACCATGTGGTAGGGCTTCAATTGGATTATAAAGAACGTGAATCTCTCATTGACATGACGGCTGGAGATGATGATGGATTCACTAAAGTTACCCACAAAAGGAAGAAGAGCAGGGAGAAATCTCCCTCACTGTGAGCCTTCCTCTCCCCCTTCTTTAATTCTCATCATTTACTTCTCTTTTATATTGTTTATAATGGTATCTATGATTAGTTGGAACGCTCGTGGCATCGCTAATGGTGCTACTGTTAGAAGAATAAAGCGGTTATTTCGGGTGCATAATGCATCTTTATTTGCTATAAGCCTAAAGTCAATTCTTCAAATTTGGCTTCCTTTGCTCGGAAATTTGGTTGTGAAGGTGCTATGGCTAATGTGAGTAATCGGATATGGGTTGTTTGGAAACATGGGCTGCAATGTGTGGTTATTAATGAATCTGTTCAAGCTCTAACTTTGCAAATTTCTCATCCTCGGTGGAGTGAAGTGGTGTGGATTTCTTTTGTTCATGCAAGTTTTAGTAGATATTCTCGTATTTCCTTGTGGGAGGAACTTATGAAAATTAGTGATACAATATGCCAATCTCTTGGATGCAGGTTTTAATGGGAAGATGGCTACTTGGTATAATAAAAGGATGGGTCGAAGGGCTATTTATCAGAGGCTTGATAGAGCTCTATATAATTCAAAGTGGTTGAATCTCTTTAACTTAACTCAAGTTACTCATGCATCTAGAGTTGGTTCGGATCATGCCCCTTTGGTTATTAACATGAAGTTAGAGGCTGATATTACAAAAGGTTCTTTCCGTTTTCTCAATGTGTGGATAAACATCACGGTTTCCAGAAGATTGTTCAAGAATCGTGGGACTCTCCTATGGAAGGCAGGCCGATGGTTTGTTTTGCTAAAAAGCTTGGTCGCCTACGGAAAAGTTTAATGGGGTGGAACAAGCAAATCTTTGGTCGGGTGGAGCAACAAGTTAAGAATCCTGAAGATGAAATTCTCTTGCGTGAGATGATGCAGCATCAACAAGATGGTAGTGAGGAATCTAGAGCAGCTCTTAGTATTGCACAAGCCCATCTTTTACAAAAGCTGCATATGGAGGAAGAGCTTTGGGCACAAAAAAGCTAATCTTTCTTGGATTAAGGAAGGGGATCGCAACACGATGTTTTTTCATGCTATGGTTAAAAAAAGAGGCAGAAGCTGTTTATTCATAAAATTAAAACAAGGAATGGCACATGGATCACTAATAAGGAAGAAATTAAAGAGGAAGCCGTTGGTTTTTATTCTGATCAGTTGCAAGGCCATTGTGACAACCCCCAGGATGATTTTCTTTTTCTTATTCCGCGGCTGATTAACGATGAAGATAATGACCAGCTCACTGCTATTCCTACCTTGAATGAAGTTAAAGAGGTCGTTTTTGGTATGAATGGGCAAAGTGCAGCGGGTCCAGATGGTTTTACGGGTGAGTTTTATAAAGGCTGTTGGGATGTTATCAAAGGTGATTTGGTTCGTGCCATTGGTGATTTCTTTTCTGGGTTTTCTATGCCTCGAAGCTGGACTAGTACTTTAATTGTTACTATTCCGAAGGTTGATTCCCCTACATCTTTCTCTGACCTTCGACCTATAAGTCTTTGTAATTTCTGCAACAAAGTGGTTACCAAAATTCTCACTTGTCGGCTTGCTCCTATTCTCCCTCGGATTATCTCTCCCCAACAGAGTGGCTTTGTTCAGGGTTGTATTATTCATGAGAATGTTTTATTAGCCCAAGAAATTCTGCAATCTATAAACAAGAAGGTTCGGGGTACTAATGTTGCCTTAAAACTTGATATGGCAAAGGCCTATGATCGGCTATCATGGTTTGGTCTTATTAAGGTAATGAGACAATTTGGCTTCAACGAGACTTGGTTGGACCTGATTTACAGATGCATTTCTAATAGTTGGTTCTCGGTTCTTATCAATGGTGAGAGTAGTGGGTTTTTTCATTCCACGAGGGGCTTACGTCAAGGCGATCCTTTGTCCCCATACTTGTTTATTATTGCTGCAGAAATGATGAGCCATGGTCTGAATCACTTACATTCGACTTTCCCCCAATATAGATTTCGTATTCACTTGGGTGCCCCTATGATTTCTCACTTAGCTTATGCTGATGATGTGATTATTTTTTGTAATGGCTCCAAAAACTCCTTAGAAAGCCATATGAAATTCCTTGATTGGTATCAAAGGTTTTCGGGCCAGCTTGTTAACATCCATAAGTCGTGTTTCATCATAGGGAATAATAGAGGTCGGGATGAAGATATTGAAGCTATTACAGGTTTTGAGAAACAAGAGTTACCTCTTAAATATATGGGGTGTCCTCTTTACACGAGGAGAAAGAAACTCAACCATTTTTCGTCTCTTATTCAGAAAATGGAAATCGCCTTGCCTCTTGGAAAGGAAAGATGCTATCTTTTGGTGCTAAGCTTACTTTAATCCAATCTTGTCTTGCTGCAATCCCTCTTTATTACATCTCCTTAATTGATCCTCCAAAGAGTGTCATTCACGCCATGGAAAGGATTATTGTAAGATTTTTTTTGGAGTGGCAGTGATGGGGAGAAAAAATGTCATTGGCTTTCTTGGAATAAAATGTGTTGGCCTATTGAAGAAGGTGGTTTGGGTTTACGTAAATTTGAAGATGTCTCTTTGGCTCTTGCTATGAAGTTGTGGTGGCGCTTACGTAGCACGGATTCTCTATGGAGTTCGCTTATAAGTATTGCAGAAATATTCACCCAATGGATGCCTCAATCACCACTTATGCCTCTCACACATGGAAACGGATGTTAGAAGCTAAAAGGTTGGTCGAAGATAGATTAGCTTGGCGAATGGGAAGGGGTGATATCTCTATTCATTAGTGATGGCTGGATGCAAATATGGGTCTTATTCCATTAGACCATGTGGAGATTGCTTCTTTATTTGAAAATGGACTCCCTCGAATTAATCACATTACGGAGGTTTATGGAACTCATCTTTTATCCACCATTCAATCTAATTCCATCACTATCTCTGATAAGCCGGATATCCCAATCTGGATGCCTGCTACTTCAGGAAAGTTTACGGTTAATTCTGCTTGGAGAGAATGTCGGTCTAGTAGGGTTAGATCTGCCGTTTTCGCCTCTTGCTGGAGCAAATTCATCCCAAAGAAAATCTCGGTGTTCCTTTGGCGTGCTTTGCATAATGGTTTGCCTGCGGATGATAGGATCCATTCTAAAGGTATCCACATAGCTTCTAAATGTTGCTGTTGTACGGCAGCCAAAGAGGAGTCGGTTGGGCATATTATGGTTCATGGGGAAATTGCTAAGCGAGTTTGGTCTTATTTCAGCTCGGTTTGTGGCATTCAGATGCATTGGGGAAATTTAAACCAAGGCCTTCTCTGTTGGTGGCAAGGATCCTCCCATCCTAACTCTAATGCGTTAAAATGGCTTTCTCACATTCTTCCAGCTTTGATCTCCTGGGAGTTGTGGTGTGCAAGGAATAAGAGCAGATTTGAGGGTAAAAATATGTGCTCGAATGGTATAATTCAGAAGGTTTGTACCCTAGCTTCTAACATTGCTTCTTCATTCGCTCTTTCCTTTTCAAGTGATCAAAGTGACAATCATTTGCTGGAAGTGTTTAGGTTGATACCTAAAACCTACTTCCCTCCTAAGGTTAGATTGGTGAATTGGGACTTCCCTAACACTAATGAATTTAAGCTCAATACTGATGGTGCTTCTAGGGGCAATCCGGGAATTGCTTCTGGGTGCGGTATATTCGGAGATTATAAAGGGGATTTTGTTTATGGCTTTGCTCATTATTATGGGATTCATTCTAATATGATGACTGAGGCTCTTGCGGCTAGAGATGGGCTTATGTTAGCTTTAGAGCATGGTTTCCACCGTGTTTGGCTTGAAGTCGATTCCCAAGTTCTGATGCACATTCTTGTTCGGGAATACCATATTCCATGGGCTATTTGGTATGCTGTTGCCCACATTCACCGGCTAATGGATCAAATGGATGTTCGGATTACGCATATTCTTCGTGAAGGTAATGGGGTGGCGGATGGTTTAGCTAATTTTGCTGCAACTGAAGCTAGAAATTTTGCATTCACTTCTTTTATTGATATCCCTCGTCAATGTAAAGGGTTCTTTGCATTGGACAAAGCTAGGGTCCCTCATGCTCGGTTTCATTAGTCTTATGGCCAGGTTTTTATATAGATTGATTTCCTTGTTTGGTAGGAACCCCTCCCTATTTTCTTAGAGGACCTTACAAGTTGTGTAAGGCCTCCCCCTTGTTTATTTTTCCCGGTGGTTGAGGTTGTCATGTCCCCCACTGTGCTTGTAGCTTAATTATTTAATTAATAAAATCTAGGGAGGTACCGTCCTCTTTTCGCCAAAAAATAATAATATTATGTGCTGACTCAGCAAGTCAAGGACCTAGGTGTAACTATTGAAAAGAGAAGTTACCTGAGGTCCACGTGGCATGCGCATGATGCTTATGCACAGCTCTATTATGCGCAGAGTTTCTTAGAAAACTCAGAAAAGATTTGCCTTATGCGCAACATCATGTGCGCATGAAGTGCGCAGGCACATGAGGCAGTTCTAACTTAGATAATTCAAGAAACACATAGATATTAGTATTGACAAATCATATGGACAAGATTTAGCTGAGTTCAAGCATACCCATTTCACCTCTCAAAAAAAAAAAAATTTGGCGAAAGGAGACGGTACTCCCTAGATTTTATTAATGAAACAGAAACAGTACAAGAATGGTGGGGGACATGACAACCTCAACCACCAAAAATGAAAAGCTAGGGGGAAGGCCTTACACATACTATAAGCTTCACCTCTCAAAAAGATGAACCTTTTAGCATCTAGTGCTTTTGTAAGAATATCAGCAATTTGATAGTCGGTTCCCACGTGTTCCAAATGAATGTTTCTTTTCTCCACGTAGTCTTTAAGGAAGTGATACTTGATGTCAATGTGCTTGGTCTTGGAGTGCATGACAGGATTCTCAGAAACCGCAATGGTTGATGTATTGTCGCAGTAGATGGGACAATTTTCTTCTTTGATGTCATAGTCCACCAATTGCTGCTTCATCCACAGAATTTGATAGCAACAGCTTCCAGCGGCAATATACTTTGCTTCAGTAGTTGAATCTTTGGTGTACCAAAGTCCAAGGTTAACAGTGCCGGAGAGATATCGTATAATACGTTTCACAGCAATTAAGTGTGCTTCTCTAGGGTCAGATTGATAATGTGCGCAGACACAAACACTAAACATAATATCAGGCCTACTAGCAGTAAGATAAAGGAGTGAGCCAATCATACCTCGGTAAAGAGTTTGATCAACCTTTTTACCTTTTAAATCTTTGTCGAGTTTGTTACCGGAAGCCATTGGAGTATCATATGGTTTAGCATTGTCAAGTCCAAATTTCTTGATTAGATCCCTTGTATACTTTGCTTAGTTGATAAATATGCCTTCATCCATTTGCTTGATTTGAAGCCCGAGGAAGAATGTGAGTTCTCCCATCATGCTCATCTCAAACTTGCTTTTCATTAGTTTCTCAAAGCGCTTTCACAACAATTCATTAGTAGAACCAAAAATAATATCAGCGACATAAATTTGAACAAGTAATTTATGATCATTATGTTTGGCAATGAAAAGAGTAGTATCGATTTTACCGCGAGTGAAGCCTTTCTGAATGAGAAACTTGGATAGAGTATCATACCATGCTCTTGGTGCTGGATTTAGCCCATACAAAGCTTTCTGGAGTTTGTAGACAAGATTTGGAAATTGAGAATCTTCAAAACCAGGTGGTTGAGCTACGTAGACTTATTCTTGGAGTTCACCATTTAGAAACGCGCTCTTGACATCCATTTTATATAACTTGAAGTTCTTGTGAGAAGCGTAAGCTAGGAAGATCCTTATAGCTTCAAGTCTTACTACGGACGCGAAAGTTTCATCATAGTCGATTCCTTCCTCTTGCCTATAGCCTTGCGCAACCAATCTTGGTTTGTTTCTTGTGATGGTTCCATTCTCGTCCATCTTGTTTCTGAATACCCACTTTGTACCAATCACTCCTTGATCATTTGGACTTGGAACAAGAGTCCAGACTTAACATCGTTCAAACTGATTGAGTTCTTCTTGCATTGCAACAACCCAATTCGGATCTTGGAGCGCTTCATCAGCCTTCTTCAGTTCAATTTGAGAGATAAATGCAGTGTAAGCATCAAAGTTTGTAGCTCTCCTTGTACGAACCCCAACATGAAGATCACCAATGATATTAGTGATTGGATGATCTCTAACTTTACGAATTTCATGAGGTAAGTTAGGTTGAGTTGTAGTAACTTGAAGGTCTTCAATTGGCACATCTTCACCAGCATCAAAATCATTAAAGTTAGGGGGTTGAACTGGTTAAGAATTAAAAGAGTGAGTAACACCAGGCGCAGTATTAGAATGATGCGCATTAGTAGAATCTCCAGGCGTATTGTACGGTGCAACTGAAGCTTCACTTGGCGCACTATTGACAAAACTTTGCGCAACTGATGTAGATGGATTTCCTTGTGTTGATGCATTCTGATCTAGTGTATGCGTAGTAGGAATGTGCGCACCTGTCTCAATAAACTCAACAGAATCATCAGCAACATTTGGAGCCAAATGTGGCTCAAGGATATAATGTTCATCAAATGTAACATGTACAGATTCAACTATCACTAAAGTAGATCTATTGAAAACACGAAAAGCTTTAGAATGTTTAGCATACCTAACAAAAATACCTTCGTCAGCTTTGGCATCGAATTTTCCTCTATGTTCATTTCCGTTGTAGAGGATATAGCATTTGCAACCAAAGATTTTGAAGAAAGCAATGTTGGGAGTTCTACCACGCCAAAGTTCATAAGGGGTCTTGTTATGGCGTTTGTTGATGAGGGAACGATTCTGAGTAAAGAATGCTATGTTGATAGCTTCTTCCCAAAAGTACTTAGGCAGTTTTGCTTCAGCTATCATCGTCTTCCCTGCTTCTATCAATGTTCTGTTCTTCCTTTCCACAACACCATTTTGCTGTGGAACACCAGGAGGTGAGAAGTTGTGATCTATCCCATGATCGTCGCAATATCAAGCAACACCGTTGTTTTTTAATTCTGTTCCATTGTTGGATCGAACACTAACGATGTCATCTTCTTTTTGGGTTTGGAGCAGTCTGAATAGAGTGGTGAGAATGTCATAACAATTATCTTTAGAAATCATCATTTCCACCCACGCATATCTTGAATAATCGTCCACCACAACTAGAGTATATTTGTTTCCTCTAATGCTTGCAGTGGAGACTGGTCCAAAGAGATCAATGTGCAGCAGTTGCAAACATCTTGAAGTTGAGGGATTTGTCTTACTGGAGAAATACTGCTTTGATTGTTTGCCAAGTTGACAAGCTGCGCATTTCTTGTCATGATGATCAGCAACCTTGGGAAGAAGTCCTTTGACAAGATGGTCCCTGCTGAGTTTTGATATATACTTGAAGTTCAAGTGACTCATGCGCTTGTGCCATAACCAACTATTTTCGCTCACACTTTTAGCTACAAAACAAAGATTAGTACTAGAGTTTATACTATGGAAATCAATAATATAAATATTTGTCGTACGATATCCTGTGAGTAGTATAGCTCCAGTTTTTCCACTTGATAAGACATTGCGTTGAAGTGAAATGGCATTCTAATCCTTTGTCGCAAAATTGAGATATGGATAATAAGTTGTGCTATATTGTAGAGGACCTTATGGCATGTATAAAGCCTCCTCCCTAGTTTTTCATTCTTGGTGGTTGAGGTTGTCATGTCCCCCACCATGTTTGTATTTTTGAGCTTTATTAATAAAATTTAGGGAGGTACCGTCCTCCTTTCGCCAAAAAAAAAAAAAAAAGGATAATAAGTTGTGCTTGAGTCCTTCGATGAGAGAGACTCTTTCAATGCACACTTTGTCTTTCTTGAGTTTTCCATATGCAACAACTTGACCTTTGTTATTATAACCAAAAGTTACTGAGGGACCTCTTTCTTCATGAACATCTTCAAGTAAAGATTCATCTCCAGTCATGTGTCGTGAGCACCCACTGTCGAGAATCCATTCATACATTCTAGCTTTAGAAGATCCATCCATGAAGCAAAGAACCTGAAATATAGACATTTAAGCAAGTCCCCTTTATTCCTTTTTGGGTCCTAGAGTTAGCAACTTTTGACAACCCACTCTTGCTTGACCTTAGGATTTTTAAGTCCTTTGGCATTGGCAGTGAATCTCAAAAGGCATTCCACGGCCTTGTGTCCAGAACAATCACAAATAGAATAATGATGAAAGCCACCAATCACGTGAGTTTTCACAAACTCCATACTTTTCTTCGGGATAGCATTCTTCTTTGGGTCAGATGAATTTACCTTAACAAAATTTTTCTTTTGAAATTTTGGTGCGCTTTTTCTAGGAGTGCGTATATGGCTAGGAGTCGCATGGCGTTGATGCGCATGGCTCTTAGGCGCATAATGTTTGCTCATAGAAGGAGCGCGCCTTGTTTCAAGAATTATTTTGCTAGAGGAAGATTCATCTGTAGCTATTTCCTTCTCTTTAAAAATTTCCAAGAAAATTCTCTCTCTAGAAAATTCTCTCTAGGCTCGCTTCCCTCCTAGGGTTTCCTAGGTCCCTTGCCGCCGCCGGCAGCCTTCCATGGCTGATTCGGCACATTTTCCACCTTTGCAAGCTTCTATGGCTGGCTCTGCTTCTCATCCTGGTGTATCAAAAGAAATGCCTAATCCTAGTTCAACCTTGCCGCCGCCTTTGCATGATCTGAACCCTAACCCTAAACCTAATTCCCATGCAAACCCTACCAAACCTATTGTGTCGCCTGGCCCAAACCCTAGCAAATCTTTTGCATCCATTCTCAACCCCTCTCAATCTACTCCGATCAAAGACATTCCTTTGCTTCCAGCCGCAATCCACAAAGGTCTTCCATCATTGAAACTGTCGAAGGAAGCTATAGAGGCATTTGCACGGCCTTTTGCTTGGACCTTGGTGGGTAAATTTACTAATGGCCGACCCACTATGGAGGCTGCAAGAATTTCTTTTGCCATGTTTCATTTGAAGGGGGCATATAAATTGGGCCATCTTGATACCCGTCATATGTTGATTCAATTAACTAACGAAGAAGATTTCCAACGTCTTTGGACAAGAGAGGTATGGTATGTTAATCGATTTCCAATGCGTACTTCAGTTTGGACTCCATCTTGGAAGCCCCAAACGGATTCATCTATTGTTCCTGTTTGGGTGAGTTTACCTGGGTTGCCGGTTCACTTATTCAACAAAATATTCCTATTTTCATTAGCTCGTATATTTGGAAAACCTATGTCGCTTGATAAAGCCACTGCTGAATTGTCTAGGCCAAGTGTGGCTAAGATTTTGGTGCAAGTTGATCTACTTAAACGACTTCCTGAAAAAATACACATAGATTGTGGCGATTGTATGCCTAGCTTTTTTCAACTTGTTGAGTATGATAATCTGCCCATGTATTGCAGCCATTGTTCTTTGTTGGGACATGATACTTTTAATTGCCGTATTCTCAATTCTGAGTACAAGAAAAATAGTGAGGGGGATGGCAATAAGAAGGCTGATCAAGGTAAGAAAAGTGATGAACATAAGGTTGCGGGGAAGAATAAGGAGGACCAGAAGAAGGGGGAAACCAAAAATGAAGCGTGGATTAAGAAAGACAAGACAAAAGACAAGGGTCACCAAGAAGGAACTAGCAAGAGTGCTGAGATAAATATGATTGATTTAACCAAAAAGGATGTTCCTAAGGTTCCTCTTATTGCTAGGAGAGGAGTCTTTATCCCCCAATCGATTAATGATGCTTTGTCGAAGAAACTTACAGCCATTAAGACAAGAATCGGCTCCAACCCTACTCCTGATGGTGAGGTCAATGTTCCAATCCCAGATCTACAAGACCCTCAAAAATTATGTACCCCTTTAAGGGATGATTCAGCAATGCGAGCTAAACCTTCGTCTCATGTCAAACGGGATGCTTTTAGTTCGTTAAACCTTTCTCCTAGAGCTCCATAAGTAACTTCTCTTAATCAAGTGATTGATTTTCGGCTGGACTACAAAGAAAGACTTGCTCTAGCTGATCATAAGGATGATGATGATGATGGCTTTACAACGGTATCCTATAAGAAAAAGAAAAGTAGGGAGAAATCCCCCTCTTTGTAAGTTCCCTCTTCTCCCTTATTTTTCCCATTTACTCTCTTTATTTCTATTTTTAATGGTGTGTTTCATAAGTTGGAATGCTCGTGGCATAGCTAATATGGCCACAACCCGTAGAATTAAACGTTTGTTCCGTTCTCATGGTGTTTCACTTATTTCTATTTTTGAGCCAAAATCTGCAATTTATTCTATGGCTCCTCTTGTTCGTAAGTTGGGTTGTGATGATGGGGTGATTAATAGAAATAATCGTGTTTGGGTGTTATGGAAACATGGGTTGAATTGTGTGGTTATTCATGACTCTGATCAAGCATTGACCTTACAAATTTCTCATCCGCTTTGGGAGGCAGCCGTTTGGGTTTCCTTTGTTCATGCTAGCTGTAACAGATTTTCTCGGATTTCTCTTTGGGAAGAGTTGATGCTAATTAGCGAGGTAGATTTCCCTTGGTTGGTTGTGGGTGACTTCAATTGTGTTATTGATCAAAGTGAGAAGGTTGGGGGGAAACCTATTAATGGGATGGCCGTCACGGAATTTTCAGATATGATCCAAGCTTCTAACCTTATGGATGCGGGATATGAAGGTAATATTATGACGTGGTCTAATAATCGTATGGGGAGAAGGGCTATTTATCAAAGGTTAGACAGAGCCTTGTATAATGATCAATGGTTGAACTTATTCCATTCCACCCGTGTTACTCATTTAGCTAGGGTGTGTTCTGATCATGCCCCTATTCTTATCACTTTGAATCTTGAGGCTGAAGTGAATCATGGCTCTTTTCGGTTCCTTAATGTATGGCTGAAACATCATTCTTTTTCTGAGCTTGTTAAAACATCTTGGGATGTCCCTATGGATGGAAGACCCATGGTGTGCTTTGCCAAGAAACTTGGGCGTCTTCGGAAGATTATTTCGGATTGGAATAAGCGAGTATTTGGGAGAATTGATCAGCAAATCAAAAACGCTGAAGATGAAGTTTTGGCTAGGGAAGTTCAATACGAAACTCTTGGTGATGAGAATTCTAGAGCTGCACTTCATTTAGCTCAAGCTCAATTACTTGCGAAGCTGAAACTTGATGAAGACTTATGGGCTCAAAAAGCTAATTTAAAGTGGTTAAAGGAGGGGGATAGAAATACAAAGTTCTTTCACTCTGTTGTAAAGAAAAAGAGGCAGAAATTATGTCTTCACAAAATCAAGAATAGAGATAGAGTGTGGCTTAAAGAGAAAAATGATATTAAAGAGGAGGCTATAAGGTTCTATTCGGATCAGCTACAAGGGAATTGTAAGACTCCTACTGATGAGTTCCTGTTTCTTATTCCTAGATTGATTACAAAAGAGGATAATACTACGCTTACGGCTGTCCCTGATGAGGATGAAGTTCGACAGGTGATATTTTCTATGAATGGACAAAGTGCCGCTGGACCGGATGGTTTTTCAGGTGAATTTTATAAGGGCTGCTGGGATATCATAAAGATTGATCTGGTGAGTGGTATTGGAGATTTCTTTTCTGGGTTTCAAATGCCAAGAAGCTGGACAAGTACCTTAATTGTCACAATTCCAAAAGTGGAGTCTCCCTCTTCCTTCTTGGACTTGCGACCGATTAGTCTTTGTAATTTCTGTAATAAGGTTGTTACAAAGTTACTAACTTGTCGTCTAGCTCCCATTCTCCCTCGCATTATATCCCGGGAGCAGAGTGGATTTGTTCAAGGTAGAGTCATTCACGAGAATGTTTTATTGGCTCAGGAAATTATGCAATCCATAAACAAAAAGGTCTGAGGTTCTAATGTCGCCCTCAAGCTTGATATGGCTAAAGCCTACGATCGGTTATCTTGGTTCGGGCTTATCAAGGTGATGCGCCAATTTGGCTTTAATGAGGTTTGGATTGATCTGATCTTCCGATCTATTTCTAACAGCTGGTTCTCGGTCCTTGTTAATGGTGAAAGTTGTGGCTTCTTTCCTTCTACAAGGGGTCTCAGACAAGGCGATCCCCTATCTCCATATCTTTTTATCATTGCAGCTGAAATGATGAGTAGGGGCCTAAATCAGCTTCATTCTTTGTTCCCTCAATACCGGTACCGTATTCACATTAACTCCCCCCTCATCTCTCACCTTGCTTATGCGGATGATGTGATCATCTTTTGTAATGGTTCGAAACCTTCTTTAGAGGCGCATATAAAGTACTTGGATTGGTACCAAAAATTTTCGGGGCAGCTTGTTAACATTCACAAGTCTTGTTTCATTATGGGTAAAAATGGTGATAGAGACGAGATTGTGGCAGAAACTACGGGCTTTGTAAAACAAGATCTTCCTTTTTTGTATTTGGGATGTTCGTTATATACGGGCAAAAAGAAGATCAGCCTCTTTGACCCCCTTATCAGAAAAATGGAATCTAGGCTTGCTTCTTGGAAAGGTAAATTACTCTCTTTTGGAGCCAAACTCTATTCAATATTGCCTTTCTGCGATGCCTCTTTATTATTTATCTCTCATTGATCCTCCTAAAGGGGTCTTTCGTGCTATGGAAAGGATTATTATGAGATTTTTTTGGAGTTCTAATGATGGGGAAAAGAAATGTCATTGGCTTTCTTGGGATAAAATGAGTTGGCCGATCGAAGAGGGAGGTTTGGGGATTCGTAAATTTGAAGATATGGCTATGGCCTTCTCCATGAAACTTTGGTGGCGGTTGCGTACTTCTAAATCCTTATGGAGTGATCTTATGCTGGCTAAATACTGTTGGGATATACATCCTATGGATGCTTTTCTCCCGTCGTACTCTTCTCATATATGGAAAAGATTAATTGCAGCAAAGCCTTTAGTGGAAGATAGATTAGCATGGAGGGTTGGGAGAGGTGACATTACCATTCATGAAAAATGGCTGGATGGAGATATGGGTCCTATTCCTTTTGATCACGCCGAAGTTTCTTCTCTAATCCATAATGGTGCCCCTCGTAATGATCATATCCGAGAGACTTATGGCCAGCAACTTGTGTCTCTTATAAACTCCCAGAATATCTCTCTCTCGGATAAGGAGGATGTCCCTATATGGAAGCCTTCTACTAAAGGCAAGTTCTCAGTCACTTCTTCTTGGAAAGAATGTCGGTCAAGCCGTGCCCATTCAGTTATTTATTCTTTTTGCTGGAGCAAGTATATCCCAAAAAAGATTTCGGTTTTTCTTTGGCGTGCTTTACATAATGGTTTGCCGACGGATGAGAGAATTCGGTCTAAAGGTATCCTCCTTGCATCCAAATGTAATTGTTGCATGGCTGCAAGAGAAGAATCCATTGAGCATATTCTGGTTCATGGGGATATTGCCAAGAAAGTTTGGGATTCCTTTAGTGGTTTGTGTGGTATTCGAAGTTTCATAGGTAGTTTGAATCGGGTTATCATTAGTTGGTGGCAAGGTCACTCTAAGGCTGATTCTAATGCCTTTTCTTGGATTTGTCGTCTCCTTCCAGCCCTTATCTTATGGGAAAATTGGTGTGCTCGAAATAAGTGCAGATTTGAAGGTGTTAATATGAACCCCAATGCTATTATTCACAAGGTTCGTTGTCAAACTTCTAGCATCGCTTCCTCTTTCTCCCTTTCTTTCCCAAAAAGTCAAGAAAATAATTATATTATGGATCTGTTCCATTTTGTCCCTAAACCCTTTTTGATGCCTAATATTCGGTTGGTGGTTTGGGATTTTCCAAATGTTGATGAGATTAAGCTGAATACGGATGGAGTCTCTAGGGGTAACCCGAGAATTGCTTCAGGAGGTGGTATTTTTAGGGACCACAAAGGAGATTTTATTCTTGGTTATTCTCATTTTTATGGTTGCCAATCCAACATGATGGCGGAGGCCTTGGCTGCTAGGGATGGGCTTGTCTTAGCTCAAACGCATGGATTTCATCGTGTTTGGTTAGAGGTTGACTCTCAGGTTTTGATGCGTATTCTTATTCGGGAGTACCATATCCCATAGACCATTTGGTATGTTATCTCCCATATTCATAGATTAATGGCTCAAATGGAGATTCGGATCACTCATATTCTTCGGGAAGGTAATGGTGTAGCAGATGGTTTTGCCAACACTGCTGCAAATGAAGCAAGAAATTTCACTTTTATTTCTCTTAGTGACATTCCTAGGCCTTGTAAAGGCTGTCTTGCCTTGGATAAGGCTAGGACCCCCTATGCTTGGTTTACTTAGTTTTATGGCCAGGTTTTTATATATTTTGTTTTCTATTTATTGTAATCACCCCTCCCTCTATTGTAGAGGACCATACGACGTGTGTATGGCCTTTCCCCTAGTTTTCCTTTTCTGGTGGTTGAGGTTGTCATGTCCCCCACCATGTTTGTATTTTTTTTCCATTATCTAATAAAATCTAGGGAGGTGCCGCCCTCCTTTCGCCAAAAAAAAAAAAAAATAAATAAAATAAAAATATTTCCTTCTCTTTAGCTTTCCCAAATTGTTTCGTTGGGTAGACATAATGGAACGTTTCTCTCTTGACTGATTCCTGTCTTTTACCCATTGAAATAGAATGTTTCTCCTTGGAAATTTCACAAGTTTGCAGAGGTGTAGATTCACTTTCACTTTCTCTTTCAGCGCAGACCTCACATTTAAAGTTGTCACTAGTTGATGAGAATCCCAAGCCACTTTTATCACCACTGGCTTTTTGGGACTCAAAGATACTATCCATAGTGACACGATAATTAGACCACTCATTTGTAATTTTTTAAGATCAGTAATTTGAGCAACCAATTCATCGTTTTGAACTTTAAGTATAGAGTTCTGTTCTGTTAGATAGGTGTTTTTAACAGTAAGAGGAGTCATGCTCTTTATCTGCTCCTTAAGGAGGGTGAGTTCATATTTTAGAAGTGATTTCTCGGTCTTAATCTGGGAAATTTCCTCACATAATAGTGCTAAAGCTTCCTTCATATCACTAAATCGACTGATTACCTTTTCAGCCTCTTTGAACGACTTTTCTTGCTTTTCAATGTCCTCATCATGATTGATTTTTGGAATGGGTTCAACTTGTGGTCTGATGTAGTTGCCTTTTCTGAGCTTGCTTCTTGAGTTCAGATCACATCTAGCAAATAACAATCCACTATCGCTTTGAGCTGGAGTAAGACATCCTTGTTCAATAAGCTCGTTGATGGTTGGTCCTTTCTTCTTTTTCATCTCTTGAAAACCTGTAGATTTCTTAATAGGTTTATTCAAGACATTCATATCAGGAACATCTTTGGAGTAGTCATCATCTGAATCATAAGCATCTACTTCATCATCCTTTGCCACCAAGCACACGAGTCCATCATCAGAATCTTCATCGCTTTCTTCCGAGTCTGTTTCAATCCATGTATTGCGCTCAGTAGATGGAGATTCTTCTTCAGCAACCATTCCTTTATGACGATTGAATTTGTGAGTTTGGTTGCTCATTTTCTGCATGTACTCGAACTTGGGAATTGGGCAGCTCGATGCAAAATGTCCTGGTTTCCTGTTGGGTATGCCCACATATATCTCAGATTCAATGTAATAGGATTGATTAGATTTGATTGATCCATCACCTAAGTTTTATTTCATGGACTTTAGACCCACATGTAAGAAATATTTATACTTCATTTTTTAGGTAGTCCATTGTAATAGAATAGAGCTTAGGAATAGGGCTAGAATGTCAAGATTGAAGAAAATCACAATGTTGATTTAAGGCTCGCGCCATGCGCCTTGTGCCAAGCGCCCTTAGCATGCGCCTATGCGCCTCATAAGCGCGGGCTATGCTACGGTCCCTAAAGACTCAACGCGCCTACGTGCCTATTTGATATTAAATCAACACTTGGTGATTTATTGAAGACATGAAGACTTGAACCTCATAAGCGCGCGCTATGCTATGCCCTTAACATTTGTGTTATGTGTCTAACAGCTATAAAAGGACACGTGCTCCACTCAATGAGCGACAGCACATCTGTCCTTTAACCTTATCCTCAAGGGATTTCCAACGGCTAGTTTTTTGGACTCTACTATAAATACCCCATAACTTCAAACGTTTTGAAGTTGCTAAGAATCTCAGTATTTCTCTCTCAAGCATTTGTTGAAGATTTGAAGATTGCCTTTGATTTTCCAGAATTTTCATGAAGATCTTCATACCTTCATCCTTAGCCCAGATCCTCAAGCAAAAACACTTTAGTTTTCTTGTGCTCTCAATCTCAAAGATCTAAAGAGTCTTGAATCTAAAATCACACACGCACCTCTTTAAGTTTGATCACTTAGATCTTTCTTTTAGAGATACACCGGTTATTGTCTAGGATTTGTTCTTTCATAAAATATTAGATCTTGAGTTAGTGTATAAGCTCAAACGATTGTAATTTGTAACACTCACTCATTATATAAGATCTTTCACATTTTGAGGGAGGGAAACCAGGTAGCGGATGGTTTAGCTAATCATGCTGCAGATCATAGGGCTAATTTTGAGTTTTATTCCAGCAGTGAGCTTCCTTTTTTCTGTAAGAGGCATTATCTTAATGATAAGGCTTCTTTTCCTTATATTAGACGTTAGTTTTCCCCTCCTTTTTGTAGAGGTTCTTATGGCTTGTATAAGACCTCCCCCCTTATTTTTTCTGGTGGTTATGGCCGTCATGTCCCCCACCTTGTTTTGTAACTTTTTATCTTATTAATAAAATTTAGGGAGTACCGTCTCCTTTCGCCCAAAAAAATAAAAAAAAATTATATAAGATCTCCATTAGAAATCCAAGACTAACCATCTTGGTAGAGGACGTAGATCATTTTCCCGATCGAACCCTCTCCAAATAGCGCGTATTAATTTCTTGTCATTTACTTTCAAGTTATTATCTTATCTCACTATTTGCTTGTTTAATCATTGTAGATTGATTGATCCAAATTGTGTTGTGTTGGTTATATCATTTGCCTAAGTTCCTTATTTCACCACTTTGAGCCAAAATACTTAGAGTGTGTGTTGCGCCCCTTTTAATCATTTGCGCCTATTTTACTTAACTATTCCGCTGTGCATTTCACTCACTCACTTAGGCGCATTTCATAACGCTTATTTGATTAAGTGCGCATTTGCCATTGAATTTTCAAGGGTACGAAAAGAATTTTAAAACAGCTATTCACCCCCCTCTAGCTATTTTTCATACCCTTGTTGCCCTTTGGGACCAACATTTCCTGCAATTAAAACAAACAAGATCTTCTTTTCTTTTGGAATCACTGTTCCTGGTAAATTTTGGAGGACCTCAGCTTATAGATCCTTGTGCTTTGTTAAAAGAGCTGGGTTTTGAGAATTTTCTGAACTTCTGGAATTTCTTCACAAATAAAGCGAAGTCTTCGTCATCCATATCCAATAGCTCAGAAGTAGAAATCTTGGGATCTGCGCTTTTCTCAACTTGCACAGGCGCTTCCTCTCTATGCGCCACCATAGCAATGGATTTTGATTTTCCTTCAGTTTCACTTATACGCTAAAGTTTGAGTTCATAAACTTTGAGATTTGCGTAAAGATTTCTAAGGGTCCAAACATCTAAAGTTCTAGCATCTTCAAGAGCACTAGATTTATGCAGATATCTTGATCCAAAAGCAGCGAGAAAATTAACATTCAATTCTTTATTGGAGAACTTCTTTCCAAGTGAAATACAGAGATTAATGATTTCACAAAATCGTTCATATGTCTGTCTTAAAGATTCTCCGGGGAGTTGAGAGAAATTGTTGAATCTCTTTTGAACTTCGTCGCTTGTTCTCCTTGCAAACAGTGTCTCCTTCGATGTGCTCTTCAATAGCATCCCATAATTCATTAGCAGTGACACAATGCATGACTTGTTGTTTCATAGACGTGCTTAGAGTGCTCAAGAGAATGTTTCTTGCTTTCCCATCATTTGCAACTCTTCTCATCTCTTCTTCAGTCCATTCTTCCTTAGGTTTCTTGATGGAAGGTTGAGCAGCGTTGGTGCGTGGATTAGGATTCGCTTTCATTGGGATGTAAGGTCCATAAACCACGGTGTCATGAAGCCTTTCATCGATTGAGGTGAGATGAGTTAAGATGCTAAATTTCCACACGTCGAAATGATCTTAATCAAAGACTGGAACATGTGTATAGTTAGCAGTTGCCGAAGGTTTTGTGTTTGCCATATCGAATCGGCACCCAAGCTGTTAAGCTTGAAAAACAAAAAAATGTTTTATGTAGGTGTTTGCTCTGGCTTGTTGGTCCCAAATGGGCAACAAGGGTATGAAAAATGCTAGAGGGGGGGTGAATAGCGTTTTAAAATTCTTTTCAAACCCTTTTTCAAATCAATGGCAAATGCGCACGACTCTTAATTTGGCTAGGTATAGCGCACAGCAAGAGTGTGAAATGCACAGCGGAAGTTTAAAGCAATCACTTATGCGCAGGGAGATGCGCAGAAGTGGAAAACGCATGCGCTATGTTTTGGCTAAAGAGTGGCGCAAAGATGATACTAAGGCAGAAAGCACACAAACACAATTCAATCAATTCAAGACAATCTACAAATATCAAACAAAGCAATATATCAGAAAAGCTTAAATGTAGAATGTAAAACAGAATAAAAAGACAAGCTATTTGGAGAGGTTCGATCGGGAAAAGATCTACGTCCTCTACCAAGATGGTTAGTCTTGGATTTCTAATGGAGATCTTATAATATGAGAGAGTGTTACAAGTTACAACAATTTAGAACAAACTAACTCAAAGATCTATAATCTATGAAAGAACAAATCCTAGACAATAACCGATGTATCTCTAGAAGTATGATCGATGAGATCGAAAATTCAAGAGGTGTGTGTGTGTCAGAAATCTGGGCTCTTTAAATCTATGAGATGGAGAGCACAAGATATTCTGGTGTTACAAGGCTTATAGGATCTGGGCTTGGTTGAGTATGAAGGTATGAAGGTTGTTCTTGAGAATTTTGAAAATGAGCAAGCAATCTTCAAATCATCAAAGTTTCTTTCAGAGAGCAAAACACAAGCAGCTTGGAAAATGAGGATAGCATGCTATTTATAGTGGAGCTTCAAAAACTAGCCGTTGGAGCTCTGAGCAAGGACAATGTGCTGGCATAATGTGATTGGTGCGCAGGTGTCCTTTATAGCCGTTGGAGACAGAACAAGTTGACAATCTTCAAACTTCTTCTAGAAGGATGACAGTTATCTTCATTTTGAATTTCAAACATGAGACGCTTCTCTATCTTCGAGTATGCTGAGTGTGCACGTTTTGTCGTTTGTCCACATCACCACTTTGGCTCATACCAAAAAGCGTAGCTTGTCTTGACGCTTTCCAAGCTTCATATATGTGAGGTCAGGAAATGAGAGAAGTGACTAAGGCAAATATGCGCGCGCATAGAAGTCATGCGCATTGAGTGCGCAGAAGAGGTGCTGCCATGGGAGTCATGCGCATCACATTTAGACATTTACACATGTGACCTTAAATCCAAAGCTTCAGCCCTAAACACTAAGCCTAGTCTATAAAGAGGACTTAGTTAAAAATTGAAGTTATAAAACTTCTTACATAGGGTCCTAAAGTCCTTAAAATAAACTTAGGTGATGGTATCAATCAATTCTAACATACATAGGATGGTTAAGTAATAAGCATACCCAGCAGAAGATGATCTCATTGTAAATGGTTACACGGATGCAAGCTTTCAAACCGACAAAGATGATAGTAGATCGCAATCGGTTTTTGTGTCTATGTCAAATGGTGGAGCTGTAAGCTAGAAGAGTTCTAAGCAAAGTACAATCACTAATTCTACAACTGAAACTAAGTATATTGTTGCATCGGATGCTGCAAAGGAAGCTGTTTGGATTAAAAGTTCATTGGTGAACTTGAGGTGGTTCCTATTATTGCTAATCCAATAGACCTTTATTGTGGTAATAATGGTGCTATTTCTCAAGCAAAGGAACCAATGGAACATCCGAAATCCAAACACATACTTAGGCGTTTTCATATCATTCGAGAAATCATTGATAGGAGAAACATAATTATATGCAGAGTACCTACTGTAGACACCTCATTTTGGACATTCATTCATGATCACACTACCTCTGTGTCTCACCTTTGATTTGGGTCAAAACTCGTTAAGTTGGACATGTTTTGTTAAGTTTCTGACTGACTCCGTTAGTCAGGGGCCAAAATGAACACTAAAACTACTGCAGAGGGCAAAAAGTGAATTCTAGCACTGAGATATCTCGTACGAGACATTGATGTCTAATGTCTCGTACAAGACATCCCCCCTTGACGACGGTTTTGGTCAGTTTCCTTGTTAATTAATCTCTACCCCTTTTTTTGGCAAACACTCAAGCAATCTGGGAAAAATCTAATGAACGATCCTAGAGTCCAAAAATACCTCTTGGGAAATCAAGTCTTGTATTCCCATCCAAACTTACCCCCTTGGCTTAAACCCTAGGTCAAGAACTCCTATAAATATAGAGGTTCTTGAACCGAAAAACATCTAGAATCCCCATTCACCCAAAAACCACTCCATATCTGATCAAAGAACTACTCATAATCAGTCCCTCTTCCTCACCTACAAAATTCAAGCCTCCACAACACCATTCAAGCTAAATTCATTGGATCTTCAAGGCCTTTAGTCAAGGCCTTCCATAGGATTCTCGAAGAACGCTTAGGTAAAACTCTTTGTTTTTTACCTTCTCATCCTCTTCTTTGTCTTTGAAGTAGTGTGATTCCATCAAAGGATCAGCCTAGAGCCTCTCCAATCCATGGAGATGGTCTCGAAGCATATGGTCCGACATCCCAAATAAATAAGAAATTGTTTATTTGTTCGCTCTTCTTTTGGTACATGAATGCATAATATTAATAATGATGATGATGATTTCGTAAGAAAGACCGATCCTAGATCGGGTGGATTGGGTGCTCCTTGACCTTCCCAATCCATAACTTAACCCCCGAACTCAAGAATCTCACGGTCCGTGTTCCGTTCAACAACATGTTGGCGACTCTCAAATCAAATCAAAAAGGTAAAGCGAGGACAAAATCAGTCTCGGGCGCAAACAGTGGTGACTCCGCTGGGGATGATCATCATAAGAGGGTTAGACATGTGTTGAAATCATCGTCGTTATTCTTAAAATTCTGCATTCTGTACTATAATCTGTTCCCAGACTAGGATGTCTCGTACGAGGGATTGGTTGTCTCGTACGAGACATCTCGATTCTGTCCGGCTGATCTAATTCTCTGGTTTGAAAATGAGTTTTGTTCAGTTCAAACACGTACACAGGGTTTCAAATCTGCTCCCCCTATGTTTTTGAGTCTTAGGACCCTCCTAACGATGAAGAAACTCCCCATATATCATAAGGCTAACATTTTTTTTGCAGGAGTACTTGCTAAATGTTTTATTCTCTGCTTTGCTTATGTTTGCCTTTTGTCTGAACTACGACGGCCTGAGTTCCTCCACAAGAGGGAAACGTAGGGAGCCACTTGGGCCGGCCATTGCTTGTTTTTGTTTTACTTTAAAAAAAAACTTCTCTATTTTCTCTTTGACACCTAGATCTTGACTCTCACACACGTGCACACATGTAGAATAATTGCACTACATACCCTATAAACCCGGGTCCCAATCGAAGGATGGATGTCGGTCAGCACCCCCATTCTAACGAATGGCCCTTGCCGGTCTCTCCAAAGATGGTGTACCCACTCCGTGACACGCTCCTAGACTGTGTTCATGGGGAGCCTTAGCCGTAAGCCTTGCATCAACCTCATGCATACATACTAGCTAATAAGACACTCCTCGAGACCGGTCGGTTCGATTCTTAGGGTTGTTTTAATCTTTGCCCAAGATAACACATTTTCTACAATCTATAATCCTCCTTTCATGAATTCTTGACGAATGTCCCTTCGGTTAAATTGTTAGACAAAGGGTTGAAATGATGAGATGAGAATTTTTCTACGAGGATTCGAGTCTAGTCTCTCTCACCGTCAAAACCGCGCGTTTGACAATGTCCCTTTCGGTTGTCCCTTACAAGAATTCATGAGGTCTGATTGCATTAAAGGTGTTGTTTAACAAAGTGTAAAACAACTACGGAATCACTTAGGTTTGGTTATTTGAATGGTGGATTCCGATGAGAATATGGGACCTTTGCCCGAATTGTCCGTTTGGGAGAGTGCAATACAGGTGCAAAACAAAGGGCTCATATTCTAGGGTGACAGAATCCACTGTTCTAGGACGAACTTGATAGTAACCTCTCAAAATGGATTAAATTCCGTCCGACCAATAGGATTAAAATCTGCCAATCTGACTGTCAGGTTAGATGTCTCGTACGAGACATCCATTGTCTCGTGCAAGACATCTCTCCTTTTCTGTGATTCTGCCGTGTTGGTCAACCATATATCAGAAAAGCCGACTTGTTGGGACCCCAGCCTAGATTTGACACAGTTTCTGCACTCTAGGTCCGTCCGACAGCAAAGTAGCTCCACACTCCTGACACAATGCCCGCCCGCATAGAAATGTCTCTCAGAGAAATCTCACAAAGTCTGTGCTTCAAGATGGAAGCCACCGGAGGTTGGAAGGAAGGCCTGCCCAACGGAGAGACCCCAGAAATCAATATCATACAAGAATTTCGCTTCAGAAGGCACGACCATGCCTCTTATTATGCTCATGACCAAGTCAAAGAGCGTAACGAGCAAAGCGAAAAAGACTGGGCTGAGATCGAGAAGATGATCGATGGCAGTAAACTTGAGATATTACAAGCCGAATACAATGAAATAAGTAAATGGTACAATGCCGCCATCGAGAGGGCTCAGAACTTGGAAGACAACCAAGAAAATGTCATCAACGATAAGGTGGGTAACTACATCAGCCTACTTTATCATGACCTAAAGAACCAATTGGAGGAGGAACATAACCATCACCTCAATGTCATGAGGGACCATTACGAGAGCATCATACAAAGCCTCCAACCCAAGTCGCCAAGAGTCTACACAGATTTAAGTCAAATTCGACTGGGGAGAGTGTTCCGTAAGCTTGAGAGGGAAGGCAAGCTAGCACCGATGCAAGGATACAAGCCCAAGTATGAAAGGGCCGGAAGGGCCTTGCACCTATATTGCTACTACCATCAATGCCGCGGTCACCACACCGACAAATGCAACAACTTGAGGGATAAGATCCAAGATCTTATCGACCAAGGCACTCTCCAGATAATAGGTAATGGAATCGGCCTCGTGTTGAAGAATGAGGGGTCCAAACCTCACGCTCCTTTTCCTCTACATTAGTTAGAAATTAGATAGACTAGTTATTTACTCTATTTCATAGATTAGACGTTTCTTTCCATTCTTTCATTAAACTAGTTGTTTTTCGCTTTTTAAGGGATCCTACTCACCCGAGAAACATTGTGGGTGAGAGCATGCCCTCATATCAATTTCAACTTTTAGTAATAGTTAGTTTCTTTTAAGTTTCTTACATTCTTTGTATTTTTAAAAAGCAAAGTAGTGTAGAGATGGTAGAAGTGCACAATGAAAATGACTATTCTAAGGCAATTCCATTCTCCGGAACACGCCCAGTACTTAACATGATGCTAAAAGAAGGGTACTTCCCCGGTCTTGGGCTTGGCAAAGATTTACAAGGGATAAAAGAACCACCACCTGTCATTCCATACCCCCCAGAATATGGTCTAGGGTATGTGTCACCACTCAAGGGCATCCCTAAGGAAAAAAGAGATTGGACCTCATACATAGTGCCACTAGCACCACCCTATCGAAGGACTCTAACGGGTACTTTGTACGCGAAGGCGAAAACTTGCCATACTTCATGTTCCCTGAACCATGGATCGACCATAGGGGGAAGCACCGGCCGGGCTTTGAAATCTTCAGTGAATGTGATCCATACTCACTTGAAACAGAACCGATGCAATTCTCGTGGCTACCTCGAGAATTAGGGGGTACCAAGGCCGAGCATTCAGTAAGTGGGACTTTGTGTTGAGAGAAGACCTACTGCGCCAATTTCTCAACCTTTGCAAGTTAGAGGACACTCAGATCAATGCAATAGACAAGGGGGACGCTCCGAACCAAGATTACACTGAGCTCATCATGAAGTGTGACGAGCCCATCCAGAACTGGTACACAACTGGGGGACCCATAGCAAGTGAAGACTTCCTGATCAAAGAATTAGGATGTACTCCCCATCCCCATAGAGAAAGAAAATTTGTAACTCTTACCTTAGAGTCAGATACCGCTACCGATGAGCTCACCCAAGAGGACTTGGATGCCATCGCGGAACGTGTATTCCCCTACTTTCTTAATGAAAACATAGATCTTTCTGAGTATCCTGAGATTGCTAGCATCATAAATGATGAATTAACTAATAACTCTAACGAATTAGATAATAATGAGTCATATAACGAGATAGATCAAGAAAATGAACAAATCTTAAAAGAAATTAATAAGAAAGTAGCTCGTCATGGCGGAAATGGTCCTATTGATGCCGAAGAAATGCAAACAGTTAATCTGGGGACGGACGATGATCCGAAAGAGACCAAGATTGGCAGGTTCTTCAAGGGGAAGATCGACAAGCCCTCATAGCGCTTCTCCGAGAATTAGTGGATGTATTCGCTTGGTCCTACAAAGATATGCCGGGGCTAGCCAATTCGATTGTTGAGCATAAGATACCACTGCTTCCCGATTCGAAGCCAGTCAAACAGAAACTCCGCAGAATTAAGCCAGAATGGTCGGTACAAGTCAAACAAGAGATAGAAAAACTCCTGAGTGTTGGGTTCATCAAAGTGATAGAGTATCCAACCTGGTTGGCTAAATACTATACAGGTTTCCAAGCCAAATGGAAAGGTCCGAGTCTGTGTTGATTTCCGTGATCTCAACAGAGCATCTCCGAAAGATGATTTTCCTCTTCCCAACATAGACATGCTCGTTGAAAATACCACAAAATATGAAGTCCGTTCATTCGTAGACGGATTCTCCGTTTACAACCAAATCCTCATGGCCGAGGAAGACCAACACAAAATAGCGTTCACCACACCTTGGGGGACGTCCTGTTATAGAGTCATGCCGTTTGGACTTAAAAATGGAGCCACGTACCAGAGAGCTGTAATTATGCTGTTCCACGACATGATACATAAAGAGATGGAGGTGTACGTTGATGACATGATCATACACTCCAAAGGCTCCAATGGGCAGCACTTCATCAACCTCAGAAAGTTCTTTGAAAGGTTGAGACACTACAAGATGAGACTTAATCCGGCCAAGTGCACATTTGGGGTAGTGAAAGGAAAGGTCCTTGGATACATGGTCACTGTGGTATAGAAGCAAATCCCGCTAAAATCAAAGCCATCATTGACATGCCTCCACCTAAGATGCAGAAAGAAGTCAAGGGATTTTTTTTTTTTTTTTGGCGAAAAGAGGACGGTACCTCCCTAGATTTTATTGATCAAAATTTGAAAGTACAAAAGAGGTGGGGGACATGACAGCCTTAACCACCATAAGGAAACTAGGGGGGAAGCCTTACACATGTCGTAAGGACCTCTACAATAGAGGAAGGGGAAACGAGAATGCAAAGAAAAAAGATTAAATAAGAATCTAGCCATACAATTAACTCCGGATAGAAGGAAAGCCAACTTTGTCAAGAACATATGCCCCATGACAAGAATGAGGAAGATCAGAATGATGGTACCAAACAAGGTTATTCTTGCAATCAGCCGTACTATTTGCAAGACCATCCGCAACTCTATTTCATTGCCTCAAGATATGAGTGACATGAACATGGATAAGACGCATAATATGGTGAATCCGCTGGATGAGATAATGGATTTCCCATGGAATATGATATACCTTGGTAATAACTTTCATTAAAACCTCCGAGTCCACTTCTAGCCAGACATTAGTTATACCAAACTCTTGAGCATGAAGGAGGCCATCAAGAGCCTCCCTCACTTCAGACCACATGTTAGATCAAATCCCATAAAATTTTCCATAAGCGAAAATTAAATCTCCATTATAATTCTGAAGGATACCCCCTCCGGCTGCAATCCCTGGATTTCCCCGTGAGACACCATCCGTATTCATCTTATAAGTGCCATGAGTAGGTTTGGACCAAAGAACCATACGAGGCATAGGCCGGTTTGGAGTGGATATCCGAAGAATAAAAATAATCTGAAGTTGCAGATCAGTCGTGTTACAAGCAAATTGCAGATTATAGGCTAGAGATTGCCGCCACTTGATGAAGAATAGAAGAGATGAGGGACCGAGGGTAGGGCTTAATAAGTCAAGGGATTCATGGGTCGCCTTCAGTACATTAGTCGTTTCATCAATCAGTTCACGACGATGTGCAAGCCCATTTTCAAACTCCTCAAGAAGAATGTATCCCTAGAATGGACCGAAGAGTGCCAAGAAGCCTTCAAAAAAGTCAAAGAGTACTTGGTAAATCCGCCAGTATTGGTCCTACAGTATAAAGAGAAACCGTTGATCTTGTACCTCACAGTCAATGACACTGCACTAGGGGCTATGTTAGCACAAGAGAAACCCCATTCGAAGAAAAAGAATGCCGTGTACTTTGTCAGCCGTCGCTTCCAAGGGGCTAAATTGAATTACTCTGCATTAGAAAAGTCATGTACTGCACAGGTATGGGTAGCTGAAAGACTAAAGTCGTACATGGAAGCATTTCCTGTACAACTGATTGCCCGAATGGACCCGATGAAGTACATCTTCGAGAAGTCGCATGTATCCTCTAGAATAGCGAACTGGTACTTTATGCTCGCGGGGTATGATATCACTTACATCACACAGAAATCCGTAAGAGGAAGATTCTTTGCTGATCATTTAGCCGAATTTCCATGTGATGAAGCGAAGGGGGAAGACCTGCAATTCCCTGATGAGGACATCATGGAAATAGCAGAAAATAAGTGGCAATTATTTTTCGATGGCGTAGCCAATAAACGGGGATATGGCATTGGCATGCTACTAGTAGATCCCTCAGATTTCTACACTCCACTCGCAATCTGCCTTGACTTCGAGGCCACTAACAATATTGCCGAGTACGAAGCTTGCATAGAGGGGCTTGAAGCAACCTTAGAAAGAAATGTGACCGAACTAGAAGTGTACGAATATTCACAACTTATAATCTATCAATCACTCAAGAAGTGGAAGGTACAAGATCCTACACTCCAGAAATATAATGACTATCTCCAAGACTTGGTCAAACAGTTCAAAGAGTTCACTTTCTACTATCTTCCTAGAAATAAGAACCGCTTAGCAGACTCGCTAGCCATGCTAGCATCACTTGTGGAAATTACCGAATGGACTGAGGTCAAAACCTTCAAAGTCGCGAGGCGAACGACTCCTGCTTATTACTCAATCATAGACCTGCATGACTGCAAAGAAGAGTGTGGCTCTGTTTCCATAAATGCCTTGGATGATAAACCTTGGTATTATGATGTATGGCGTTTCCTCCTAGACGGAACATTACTATCAGACGCATTACCTAAAGGGAAGATAGCCCTCAAACGGTTTGCCGCCCAATTCATTATTATAGGTGATCGCCTCTACAAGAAACACCACAAGCAATGTCTACTCTGTGTTGATGAGCACGAAGCCGTAGAAATCATGGACCAATTCCATCAAGGAGTATGTGGAACCCACATGAATGGCAATATGCTAGCAAAGAAAGTCATCCGACTAGGGTATATTGGGCCACAATGGAAGCCGACTACACCGACATGGTTAAGAAATGCCACAAATGCCAGATACATGCTAACTTGCAACATGAACCACCGTCCGTGTTATACCCCATGACCTCCCCTTGACCATTTTCTACATGGGGAATAGACGTCATTGGCAAAGTCTCGCCGACAGGTCATAATGGGCATTCATTCGTATTATTCGCCGTTGATTACTTCACCAAGTGGATCGAGGCTCAATCCTACAAAGTCTTAAATGTCATAAAGGTGGCTGAGTTCATTAAGACCAACATCATATGCCGATATGGGGTACCTCATGAGATGATATCTGACAATGGTTCATACTTTGAGAAAGAATGTGACCAACTGCTTGCAGAGTACAAGATAGAGAGACATCAGTCATCACCATACCGACCACAAACCAAGGGAGCAGTCGAAGCTGCTAACAAAACCATAGAGACCATCATTAGGAAAATGGCTAAGACTGGCAGGGACTGGCCCGACAAGCTACATTATGCACTCTGGGGCTATCGTACCTCGATCCGTACCGCAACCGGTGAAACTCCATACGTAGCCTATGGGATGGAAGTAGTGTTACCAATCGAATTAGAAGTACCATCACTAAGGGTTCTCCTAGAACCAAGTGAATGAAGTCGCATGGTTGAACAGCCGTTATGAGTAACTAGCCCTGCTAGATGAATGACGACTTCGAGCCGCCGAGCATATCCAAGCGTATCAACGGAGAATGGCCCGAGCATTCAACAAGAAAGTTAAGTCCAAAAACATCAAAGAAGGGGACCTTGTCATACGCGAACACCATCCTGGACCATTCAATCCTATGGGAAAGTGGGGACCAAGATGGATAGGCCCTTACATAGTCAAGAAGATCTTCTCCAGAGGAGCGGTACAACTCGTAGACCTAGATGGAGATCAACTGCCAAAGCCCGTCAACATGGACAAGCTGAAGAAGTACTACTCATAGCTCCATCCCCTATTTTAAAGAAAAAGAGAAAGCTCGCTAGGTTGAAAACCCGCATGCGCGGCCTAGGCAAAAGTTAAAGCCAAAGGCACAAGAAAAGAAGCCCTCTAGATTATAAAACCTGAAAGGGCGGTCTAAGCAAAAATCAGGGTGTGCATATAAAAAATAAATAATAATAAAAAAATAATAGGGGACAGTCTCGTACGAGGCACCTATGTCCCGTACGAGACATGTCAGTCAGCAGACATATTTTTCTCTTTCTTAAACAAGAACTACGATGACCTGAGCTCCTTATTTAATTGATGAAAAAGGAGAACGTAGGCAGCCTTTTGGTCCGGTCTATTCAATAAATAAAATCAAAATCTTGTCTTCTCATTAACTGAATGAATTTCAAGAAAGCAATAAGAAAATTTCTAACATGAATACCAACTTGCAAAAGAAGATAAATAAAATACTAAAAGTCTAAACATTGGTCTGTCTAAGCAATCTCTTGATACTCCCAAGGATCTATTTCTTCCTTAACTTAGCAGGGGCTTGACCACGATCCGCTTTGTCATTCCTCTTCCTCTTATGCAAAGGTATCTCATAACCGGGGGGAACATCAAGTCTACTGAACACCGAGGGAGTCAGTCTTGCAAACACATGAGGCCTATCTAGAGCTTGAAATTTGCCGAGAAATCCATTTGCTCGCTACTCGTAAAAGTTACTATCCAGAAAATCTTGAGTGGCATCCACTCTGACATTAGAAGGATCCTCCTTAGCTTCTTTTTTCCTCAAATTCAAGCTAGGCTCGAATTGGTCCCCCAACAAAGGACGGCGAATGTCATCAATATTCTCAACACTGGGACAGAGTTCTTTCATAAACCAATCCAAATACTTGTCGGACAAATAGATGCTCCCTCCATCATGACGAAGATTGGTCCAACGATCCATAGTGGTGCCTTTCCCCCAAGCGCGCCAAGCTGGTAGAGAACTCTGAGTCCATAAAAGAAATGTCTTGAGGTCGCCCCCTAACACGAAAGTGTCCTGCTGTTGACCGAATTGTCTCATTACCCCCTGAGCAAAATAGAACGAGGAATCCCTCAAACCCGGAAGGACGACCCTGTCGTATCCAAGGGTATTAGCTACAAACCTCCTCACCTTCCAAAAGGATGGACACTAAGCAATATCATCAGTCTCTGCCTTGGCAAAAAGATGGGCCCACTCCTCAATGCTGAGACCCTTCACCAACAGTCTCCGCCTATGGAAAGTATAAGGAGAATACTCGATCGGAGAGTCCAACAGTTTAAAATGTTCTCTGAGCCAAATAGTCAACAATAATGGACTTCCCCGAGTCATAAAGCCGGTTCGGTGTAGCTCATCAAGACCATGAAGGGTCTCCCCTAAGATGAGAGGAATTATGTCTCGCCATGCCACACTTGCTCATGAATAGCACGCTTTGGAATAAGCAAAATGCCAAGAGGCAACACTGGAAATCCACGCCATGACCGCGAGTCACCTGACCTTTAAATCTCCTAGGCAAAGCGTGGAGATCAAAATAGCGGTTATGGATATAACTCTGCACCTCGGGAAGGCCTATACTCAATAAATCCCTGAGAGATTCCGCAGTTACCTTGTCATACTTGGGCACCGCAATCACTCCTATCAATGGCATATCCAGGATAGCCGCCATCTCCTATACAGTAGGCACCATCTCATTAAGCGAAAAGTTGAAGAGATGAGTCGAAGGATCCCAGAAGCGCGCAACTCCCTTTAGAAGGTCCCATTCCGGTTTTAGATTCTTCAAGGTGAAAAGGATCTTGAAACCGAACATTTCTACGAACCTTCCTTGACGAGCCTTGTCAAATGACCGAAAGAACATTGCTAAGTCATTCTTGTAGCGTTCCACTAATTTCGAGTCTAGGGAGAACTCGTCAACAATTATTGATGAAGGGACGGACTTGCTTGGGGCCATTGAGAGCAAAAGGTTGAGAATTTTACTCTAAAAGAAAAGTTCCCAGAACTGATTTAAGGCTACATGTTATTCTAGGATGGACTAGAGGTGTTTATATACAAGTTTGGATACCAAATGTTCGAGGAAAAAGGAGAAACAGCCGCAGAGTCACAGGATGGCTCGTACGAGATATCGATGTCTCGTACAAGGCATCTCCCAATTCAGACAACAGAAACTCTGCTCAGATTCAGGTTGCCCAATGAGTCAAAACATGCCTCAAACACCTCAGAAACACACCCTAAGCAATTCATACATCACATACAGATGATCCAACACGAATTCATCTCATAAAAATACCCCTCGGTTGACCAACCGGATGCGAATCAATCCATTTACACAGTCAGAAATAAAAACTAAAATTAACAAAAGTATTGTGTGTTAGAGTTAGGAGTTAACTGTTGCATAGGTACAAACCAAAGAAAGAAAAATTGTCTTCGCCTACGGCGAGGCAATAAGTACATCATCAACAAAAAGAGGGGATAAAGGGGATCCTATTTACTCGGCCATCAAAAGAAAGGAGACGTCGCCACCACCACGTGATCACTCGTCGGTCTGAGGTCTCTTCCCGCAAGAAGCCGACTCTGCTGTCTGGTGAGCCAAGCGACCCAAGAGATCAGCGGTCTCTCTCTTTACCCTTTTGGCATAGGCCATGAACTGGACGAGCCGTCTGGTGACCTCTTTATACTCGGCAATAGGCACCTGTTGAGAAGCAATAAATAGAGATGTCAAAGTATTTAAATAAATGATAAACAGAGATATAAAATGGTAGAATGAAGAAAATGACGGAAGAAGGGTCATAAACCATACCATGGTCGCGTCGGCAGGAGGTACGAGTCCCTCAGGCATATCATACTGGGCGGGAAGGTCCTCGGTGCTCTATATCCCCTCAGCCACGCTGTAGGTAAATGAAGCCGGTCCAAGCTATAGACGGAAAGGGACGTGGACAACTCCCTGGGCCTGGGCCTGAGCCTGATCACCCTCTATAATCAACCGGGGCATGAGGCAAGCAAGAAAGTCCTAATAATCGGCCTCCAGAGACATATGGTCAAAAGCATCCTGACCAATAATGAGGTTCCCTCTCTCCTCCTCCGCGATAGCATAAGAGTTAAGCATGTGAGCCGGTGGGTCCAAGGGGACGACGACATCGAGCCTGCCACCACCTTGCTGGCGAGAGACTCTCTCTCCTAAGTAGAAGCATCCCCCACCAAGGCCAATCATCAGTAATCTCATACCAGCGCTCCTGAATAGCTTGGAGCAGGTGAACGTTCCTCCTCTCACCGACTAAGCCGTCAAAGAAGGGCTTAAGCCTGAGATTCTCGATCGCTTCCTTCATCTCACCATTAAGAGTTGCCTACCTCTCGGCAACCGCTCGTACACTGCCTCTACAGTTATCGATAACCCTGAATGGCTGCAAACAACAAAGTTAAAAGAGACGAATGTCAGAAAATCGGTAAAACCCTCTTTAATCATTTTACCTGGAAAGTCGCAGAATTTCCTAGAATGACAGTCAAAATCATGTACTACTATACTACAATGATTTTCAACATCAACAAGGACGAAATTCCGTCGAAAGATCAACCATGCATGATAAACCCTAGCATGATAATTCTAGGCAAAAGTCGAACAAAAGTCGAACTGCGAAGGCACCAAATTGAGACATGCAACAACGAAATTGACATGGAAACTCAGTAAAAGGAAGAGATTCATACCCGCCTCGTCCGAACGGCGTGAGAAATATGATCCTCGGGGAATAGGCACAACTCGTCGGTCGCCCACACTTTACCTCTCATATGCCTACCAAAAAGGTGTTCTTTATGAGAACGATTTGCACCGGCCATTTGAAAGGGTTGGGAATCACTAGAACTTAGTAAAAATGAAGATTTTTGGATGAAAAAATCGCCTAGGGTTGAGAATTCCCGAAATGAAATAAGAAAAAGTGATTTGAAAATCACTTTCAGCGCCTAAAATGTCTCTGTTTTTGGTTACTCTCTAAACTCTAAACTTTACTTACCACAAGTATTTTTTTCAAAAATGATTTTCAAAATACCTTAAACCCTCCGTTTTTGTGTGTTTTCGGAGTCGAACTACGTTTGGTCTGATTTCCTTCCTAGGAATACGTAGGCAGCTTTCTAGCACGACCATACCCCTAGTTTAAAATGGCGTCTTTTCAATCGACGATGTTACTTTATCCATAAGTATCGTCATCGAGGGGCTCTGTAGACACCCCATTTTGGACATTCATTCATGATCACACTACTTCTGTGTCTCGCCTTTGATTTGGGCCAAAACTCGTTAAGTTGGACATGTTTTGTTAAGTTTCTGACTGAATCCATTAGTCAGGGGCCAAAATGAACATTAAAACTACTACAGAGGGCAAAAAGTGAATTCCAGCACTGAGATATCTCCTACGAGACATCCCCCCTTGATAGTCGGGTTTTGGTAAGTTTCCTTGTTGATCTCTACCCCTTTTTTTGGCAAACACTCAAGCAATCCGTGATAAACCTAATGGACGATCCTAGAGTCCAAAAATACCTCTTGGGAAATCAAGTCTTGGATTCCCATCCAAACTTACCCCCTTGTCTTAAACCCTAGGTCAAGAACTCCTATAAATATAGAGGTTCTTGAACCAAAAATCTCTAGAATCCCCATTCACCCAAAAACCACTCCATATCTGATCAAAGAAGTACTCATAATCAGTCCCTCTTCCTCACCAACGAAATTCAAGCCTCCACAACACCATTCAAGTCAAATTCATTGGATCTTCAAGGCCTTTAGTCAAGGCCATCCATAGGATTCTCGAAGAACGCTTAGGTAAAACTCTTTGTTTTCTACCTTCTCATCCTCTTCTTTGTCTTTGAAGTAGTGTGATTCCATCAAAGGATCAGCCTAGAGCCTTTCCAATCCATGGAGATGGTCTCGAAGCATATGATCCGACATCCCTAATAAATAAGAAATTATTTATTTGTTCGCTCTTCTTTTGGTACATGAATGCATAATATTAATAATGATGATGATGATTTCGTAAGCAAGACCGATCCTAGATTAGGTGGATTGGGTGCTCTTTGACCTTCCCAATCCATAACTTAACCCCCGAACTCAAGAATCTCACGGTCCGTGTTCCGTTCAACAACATGGTACCGACTCTCAAATCAAATCAACAAGGTAAAGGGAGGACAAAATCAGTCTCGGGCGCAAACACCAATTAATGATAACGTTGCGGACCCGCTAACAAAGGGACTTCCACAAGCTAAACATGATGGTCATGTTAGGTCCATGGGTATTAGATACATGGGAGATTGGGCCTGGGGCAAGTGGGAAATTGTTAGTGTTGGTGCCCTAGGCACGTTTATTAAATGTTGTGTAATGTTATCATTTTATTCATATTAATAAAGAGATGTTTTGATTATTATTGTTGTTCATATTTACTTATAATAATCTATGTCCCTAGCGCTTATGAAGTACTAGTATAAGTCTGAATGATCATGGGATGATTATGTTAGACTTATGGGTACTTGTTTGGAACAGGGTACTGGACATGACCCGCTGTATGAGATTTATGTCATGGTTGATGTCATATATAGATCGCATATTAGTTATGTCATTTGAATCCTTAGACATGAAGTTATTATATTCTTCCAGTTGATGAACATTATGTTTGACATATTCAAACGCTACCTTTAACCAGGTAGTTATAAAGGGTATGATTGGCATAATCGGATTCACGTAGGGAAGAATAATAAGCTAAATGGATTTGTCCCTCTTCGGAGAGATGTCAAGCTTGGGCCCCTCGTAGAATGATGTTGAGGAAATGTTTGGCCAAACTCAAATGGATTTATTGGATCAATGTCATTTGGATTGTCAACATATTCAGGATCAAGAAAGTATTGAACAATATAAGTTGACTTGATGACCATGACTTGTGTTCAATGACATAAAGGACAAAGGGATTGTGACATGATCTATGAGGAATACGAACTTCTATATAGTTACACTATTTGGGTAGGTATGACGGTTTTCTAGAACCTAATCATATCTTATGAGTTTATGATTGAACCCATTGCCAACTTAGTGTAATCCTATAGGGTCACACACAAATAGAACGAATCTAAAAGGACTTAATTGGAATTTTGGGTCGAAGGACCTTTGAGGGATTTTAGGACTTAGAGGAGAAAACGAGAAAACGAGAAACCGGGAAAATTGGTTGGTCCGGTCGGACCTTGTAAAGGACCTGGACGGACCCCCATTATGACCCGGGCGGACCATCTAAAGGACCCGGTCGGACCATCCTTGGATCCGGCCGGACCCCTTTATGTATCCGGGCGGACCTAGTTGGTTTCGGCCTGGGATTTTCCTGTTCCATTTTCTTGTGGGTTTGGTCACTTGTTACCTATTTGGAATAGGTGAGACAAGTATAAAACTCCCCTCTAGTTGTCCTAATCAGTCCATAAGTTTGTGTAAGCCTCCAAAGAGTTTTGAGAGAGTTATTTCTTGTTCTAAGATCCCTTGGGTGAAGAACAAGAACATCACACATAATAATTCCATATAGTTCTTATAATTGTGAAAGCGTGTTTCACAATTCGGTCTAGCAACCAAGATCAAGAAGCTACTTGATATTCGTTTGAAGGTGTAGATACCGATAGACGGTGAAGCTTATCACCTAAATAGTTCGTGTTCAAGCTTTTGTTCGTGATCAAGTTTTCAAGTCTCCACCAAAAATCAAGGTTGCAAAGCAAAGGCATCAAGGGTTAGTATTCTAGTATTCACTATGCATGTATTTGACTTAATCATATGAATGGATCTATGGGCTTTGGGTTTTATGAAAATTTAAATGCTTTATTCCGCTACGCATGTTATGAGGAAACCCAACAATGTGTTCATCTCATGTTTAGGATTTTAGGTTTTTGTCGATGATATTGAGAACCGTGTGAACTTGAAACAATATCGCCTCATTCACCTTTCGCTCCGATATTCACGAACGATTATCCTTTTATGAATTGCACGATCCTGAGACACTACCGTCCTGATATACCGTCCACATTACAATATATGAACCCCACGATTTTAAGGTACTAGCATCTCTATATCCCGTAGGTTTCGAACATCTCTTGACACATACGCCCCATAAGATCTTCTTCGTATCATGTGTGTCTCATATCGTAGCATATGTTGCTGGTGTCTCTGGACATGTTTACAGCATCTGTTGCTAGTGTCCTCAAACTCATTTGATTTTTTTAGCATAGGTTGCTGGTGTCTCTGGACATGTTTACAGCATCTGTTGCTAGTGTCCTCGGACACATTCAATTTTTAACGGCATGTGTCGTTGGTGTCTCTGAACATATTTACAGCGTTTGTCGCCAACATTCTTGTAGCACGTCCAACACTCGTTGTCGATCCCTAATAGACTTGAACTACGACCGGCTTTATTCCCCCTTAGAATACGTAGGTAGCCTGAAAAGGTCCAGCCACCCAACCAGCGTGGTCACTTCTCGTTTCTATCTATCATCCCTAGCAACAGATGATTCCTTATCACTTAGGATTTTCCCTAGCGGAAAACAATTTCATTCTCCCCATCAAAGTCCGAACTACGACTGGCTTGATTCCCCTTAGAATACGTAGGTAGCCTACAAAGGTTCAGCCATTCGACTAATGTGGTCATCTCTCATTGCAACTAACCCTGAGTTCAATCCTGCGATAGTTACTCTTTTCACCCTCATCCATCTCAGAATTTCCTTTTTCAGGATGGATCCTATCTTTATCGTTGACCCCACATTGCCATGCAAGAAGCTTCGCTGAGGGGCTACTGTCAGTACCTGACCTGTAAAATAACTTAGACAAGGACTTCATAAGCCTTTAGGGACCTCTAAGGACCTTTTAGGTAATTAAAACCTGACAGAGACTTATCCAGCAGTTCTCCAGAGTCCCAAATTGACGAAATCAGCTCCAGAACGAATTCTTTCAGGATATTGACAAAATCCCGAGAACAAACTGATAAGATTTCATTGAGATCTTGATTACAACGTAATCCAGACAAAGTGGGCAGGTGGCCACTTCTTCCGCTGGCCAGGCGGCCACTCTCTCTAGGCCCGATTCCCTATAAATAGACCCTCCTGCTCCCAGTTTTGAGAACCAATTCATTCTACGAGTTCTGCAGTCCAAACTGACTCTGAAACTAATAGTTTAAGCCTTTTTGGCACCCTAGAAGTCTCTTCGAATCCTCAAGAATCTTCAAACATAATTCTTACCAATCAAGGTAAGTCTTCTCACCTTTTTATTTATGTTCTTGCCATGTTCTTAAGTTAGATTTTAATTATTCATGTTCATATGATGTTTATGCATATATTATTCATGTGTTCTTCATGTTCTTCATATGCTTAGACTAGATCTTCACATTATTCTACATAATTGATAGATCTAGGGTTGCAATCTTCATGTTACTCATGTTTATTCATATGTTCTTCATAGTATTCGTATGTTTTTCATGCTAGATATAGGGTTTATTGTACATAACATGCTAGATCTAGGGTTTTGATCTTCCTAATATACATGTTATTTCATGCATAGCCAATATTGATCTAGGGTTTCATCAAACCCTAATATGATCTAGGAACTATTTCTAAACCCTAAACTTTAGGTAAATACTCCCATGATGAACGATGATGAATCCCATTGATCATGTGAATGGCTAATCGTTGATTCTTGGATGTGAACATCAACTATTTCTTTCTCCTTCCCATAATATATGCATGTTCGCGCTTCATCTCTCTCTACTAATTAATTCTCGAACTATGCTGACCTGAGCTTCTCACAAGAGAGGAACATAGGTAACCTCGGGTCCGGTCTAAACACTAACACACAATTAAAAATCACCCTTATTTCTCCCTAATCATGATTGAAAGTCCGATTTTGTCGGGCGATAGGAGTGATCACTTAATATTTTTCTCTTATCGTAACTTGACCCCCGAACCCTTACACTTACATAATTAGCTTTTCTCAATGTTTTAGCTCAATAAAACGGCATGGCGGCTCTAATAAGTTAAATGCTAACTTGAATATCCTGTCCAATAAAATATATAAAAATAAGATAATAACAAAAACTTCGCATACGTTGTTGCATCGAAACGGGGTATTCACAGTACCTAGTGTAGACACCCCGCCTTGGACTGCTCACCCCGATTGCACATTTGATTTTTTGTTTCTTCCTATTTTATGTGTTTTTCGTTAGTTTCTGTTACTTTCGTTAAGTTCCTGACTGACTCTGTTAAGTTCAGGGACTAAACTAAATAACAGTGCTGACTTTCTAGTCCATTCTGTAAAAAAAACTATTTCAAACTCGCGCGCCTCCGCCCTTAGAAGTCAGAAGCGCGCGCATCCCGCCATTAAGGCAGGAGGCGCGCGCATCTGGGCGTCAGTTCAGATTTGGCCAAAAATCTCTCCCTTGCTCATTTTACATGATTTTGCCCGGGAAAGATATCTTTGTGACCTCGTTTTGGCACCAAAAACATATGTTTTACACCTATATAAACCCCTCTAATTCACCATTGAAGAGGAGGACTTTTTGTGATTAAGAAAACTATATACACAAGCATTTTCAAGGCATTTCCAAGACAATTCTCCAAGAAGTACTTGACGTCATTTGAAGATTAGGTAAACACTATTTTCCTCTCTTCTCTCTACTTCATCTCTTTTATTTTTCTTTTATCTTTAACAAACGTGCAATCACCCAAAACATTTTGGGACATGACACCAAAGATCACTTCATTCCATTGAAGTTGGTCAAGGAGTTATCTCCCCACATTCAAAACACCCCTTTTAAACCCCTTTTATCATTATCAAAGAATAGGAAGAACATATTTTATGTAGACTACGAACAAGAAAGACCAACATTAGTTGGGCGAGATGGGTGTTTAAGTACTTCCCATCTCGTATCAAAACATAGGCTAAATATTAGGTTTTTCTTATGTTCCGTTAAAAACATAGGTGGCGACTCTAAACAACTAAAACCAAGTTAGACATCCTAGGAATCCATCCGTGCGCTCTATCCAAGCCGTGGGGCTCCTCCCGGGGTATCTACAGTGGCGACTCTACTGGGGAAGTTTGAGGGTTAAGCTTGCGTTTTGTCGTAGTCTACACTTTCTGCGCATTTTGGTTCCTAATGGTGGGAAGTGTAGATACCCCGGGAGAGCCCACTACTTGGCTAGAGCGGTGGAAGGATCTTAGGATGTCTAACTTGTTTTAATTGTAGAGTCGCCACCTATGTTATTGAGGAAACATAAGGAAAACCTAAAGAAATAGCCTATTTTAATATTATGAAACTAGAGATTCGGGAAGAGAAGGGTTTGGGGGTTAGGTGACGGAGTGGAAAGTACTTAAACACCCACTCTGCCCCGCTTACACGGGTCTTCCTACTATTGGTGTTCTAATGCTAAATGTCCTTATTTTAATAGGAGAAAAGTGCTAACAATTATAATGTAAAGAAAAGGGGAATTACAAAAGAGAAATGAAAGAGAATTGTTTTATTATTAATTTATGCTAAAGATTACATTAAGAGAAGAATAGTAAATTGAAGTAAAGATTGAAATGTAGGGAGATGTCCTTAACCAACTTTAATGTAATAAATTGGTCATTTAGTCATGTCCCATTGATGGGGATTGCATACATTGACTAAGACAAATAAAATAAGAGAAGAAGAATAAAGTACCTTTTAGAAAATAAGAACTTCAAATCTTGACTTGGAGATAGAGTTGTTGTAGAGAAATTGTGTGCAACACTTTGTGTAGTGTTTTTGTAGAGAAATGTTGTTGGGAGAATTTGTGTAGAGTTTAGGTGTAGAGAAAGTTTGAGGTCCTTTTCTAAGGTAGAAATGAGGGGTTTAAATAGGTAGAGAAATGAGGGAAAGAAGCTTTTCTAACCAATAAGAAAATAAAGAAAATAAAATAATAAAGAGAAAATCAAATAATAATAAAAAGAAATATTTTGTTTTACAGAAAGGCTGAGAATATGGGATTGGGAGTTACAAGCCTAGGGGGGATGAATGTGGAGGTAAAAAGAGGTCTTTTTGTATCAAGAAGAGAAGTTGTAAATAAGAAAAGCGAGGGGAAAATGGTGCAATCCGTTACTGCCAAAGTGGGAAGCGTGCGAATCCGGCTTTAAGGGCGAGACGCGCGCGCAGTCCACAAACAGTGCCGGATGCGCCCGCGGGTGATAAATGACAGAATGACATAAATGACTCTAAGGTTAACTCTGTTATGCAGTTTAGTCCAAAACTAATGGAATTAGTTAGGAACTTAACCGAAGTAACAGAAATAACAAAAATAAGTTAAATAAAAATACTATGTATGCAATCGGGGTGAGAGGTCCAAGGCGGGGTATCTACAGGGCCCCTCGGCGACTTAGATTGCAAAGCAAAACGCGTCGACGAAAGACAGACAACCACCGAGGACATCGACAAAGAAAAAGAAAGAAAAGAAAGCAAAGACTCAATGAAAGCATAAATTTGAAATTGCAAGATATAGGGGTGCGCTCCCTGTGTGAGCGGCTTTTGTTGATAGAGGAGGTGGTATGATTCGTTTGTAAATCCGCCGGCTGAATCCGTTTGTGAATCCATTTGTTGAATCTGTTTGCCGAATCCGTTAGTGAGTCCGCTCGATGAATCCGTTAGTGAATCCCGTAAATGAGTCCGTTGGTGAACCCTTGTTGACGAATCCATTGGTGAATCCGTTTGATGAATCTGTTAGTGAATCCCTTGAATGAGTCCGTTGGTGAACCCTTATTGATGAATCCGTTGGATGAGTCCGTTGGTGACCCCTTGCTGACGAATCCATTGGTGAATCCGTTGGATGAATCCGTTAGTGAATCCCTTAAATGAGTCCGTTGGTGAACCCTTGTTGATGAATTCGTTGGTGAATCCGTTTGATGAATCCGTTAGTGAATCCCTTGAATGAGTCCGTTGGTGAACCCTTGTTGACGAATCCATCAGTGAATCCCTTGAATGAGTCCGTTGGTGAACCGTTGTTGACGAATCCGTTGGTGAATCCTTTTGATGAATCCATTAGTGAATCCCTTGAATGAGTCCGTTGGTGAACCCTTGTTGACGAATCCGTTGGTGAATCCGTTTGATGAATCCGTTAGTGAATCCCTTGAATGAGTCCGTTGGTGAACCCCTTGTTGACAAATCCGTTAGTGAATCCGTTAGATGAATCCGTTAGTGAATCCCATGAATGAGTCCGTTGGTGAACCCTTTTTGACGAATCCGTTGGTCAATCCGTTTGATGAATCCGTTAGTAAATCCCTTGAATGAGTCCGTTGGTGAACCCTTGTTGACGAATCCGTTGGTGAATCCGTTGGATGAATCCGTTAGTGAATCCCTTGAATGAGTCCGTTGGTGAACCCTTGTTGACGAATCCATTGGTGAATCCGTTTGATGAATCCGTTAGTGAATCCCTTGAATGAGTCCGTTGGTAAACCCTTGTTGACGAATCCGTTGGTGAATCCGTTTGATGAATCCGTTAGTGAATCCCTTGAATGAGTCCGTTGGTGAACCCTTATTGACGAATCCGTTGGTGAATCCGTTAGATGAATCAGTTAGTGAATCCCTTGAAGGAGTCCGTTGGTGAACCCTTTTTGACGAATCCGTTGGTGAATCCGTTTGATGAATCCGTTAGTGAATCCCTTGAATGAGTCCATTGGTGAACCCTTATTGACGAATCTGTTGGTGAATCCATTTGATGAATCCGTTAGTGAATCCCTTGAATGAGTTCGTTAGTGAACCCTTGTTGACGAATCCGTTGGTGAATCCGTTAGTGAATCCCTTGAATGAGTCCGTTGGTGAACCCTTGTTGACCAATCCGTTGGTGAATCCGTTTGATGAATCCGTTAGTGAATCCCTTGAATGAGTCCGTTGGTGAACCCTTGTTGACAAATCCGTTAGTGAATCCGTTAGATGAATCCGTTAGTGAATCCGCTTGATGAATCCATTAGTGAATCCATTTGCTGAACCCGTTTGTAAGTCCCTTGGTCGAATCCGTTGGTGAATCCGATGGCTGAGTCTGTTTGTGAACCCGTTGCTGAATCCGTTTGTGAATCCATTTGCCGAATGCTTGTACCTGTTATATGTATACTTTTTTTTAGATATATGTGCTTGTGTGAGATGTGAAATAGAAATTGAGAGAAAATTGTGATTGTGGTGTGATCTGATTTGGAAAGCAGAGATTGCTTGAGAGCAAGATTTGCAAGAATGAAGAAATTGCTTTTGTGTGCTGTGTGATTTTGAGGAAAGTATTAATGAATGATGTTCATACCTTCACTTACCATGGCTGCTTGATTTGGGATGGAGATGTTGTGGCTTTGATGAAGATGATGAATTTCTCTTGCTTTAGATGGAATGTTGGTGAGATGACATTCTGAATGATGGGTTGGTCGTGCCAAAGGCTTCCTACATATCCCTTGAAGGGAATCAGACCAGCGTAGTTCAAGGATGATGGAGAATGCTGGGGAAGAAGCTAGGAGCAAATACTTTTTTAAAGATTAAAAGGAAAAAATATGTACACATGTGAGAAAAAGATTTTTTTTTTTTAGTTCGTGGGTGAACCATTTTAAGCATTGTGTTGTAAAGCCAACCCAAGATCAAGTCATGTTCGATCGAAGTCCGGATTGCCTTGTTGCTTGATTTCTGTCGTTGTCGCCTCTGTGCCCAACGAAGATTGATGTCTAGCCCCAAGAGATTTTTTGATATGGGGCTTTAAAAGACTTTTGATGCCGAGATAAGGGGTTGCTGATTGTAAAGCCCCTAGAACGCCTTTGATGCCAAACTTTGAGTGACTCGTGAAGCCCCAAGATAAATCAGCTCTTGACCCGTTCAAATGAATCGTCTTTTGTTGTTGACGTGAGCAAGCCCCAAGAGAAGATTATTGATACCAAGCTTCGAGAGGTTGCCAAGCCCCAAATTTCATGTACTTGTTGTTTGCGAGCTTCAAGATGGTGGAATGTGAAGACCTTTCGATGTAAAGCCCCAAATTATCTTGGAATCGGCTTGGCATTGCACCATTTGGTAGAACTCTTGATAGTGATCTCCTCCTTTCTCTTGCTTGGAGATGAATGGCCCTTTTTGTGGTTGGTACCCAAGTGGTGGAAGGCCCACGTGTAGCAAGGTCTTCGGAAAATGTTTTGAGAGAGATTGTGGATGATAAGGTCTTGGCGTGATAAGGTCCCAAATGGGTATGTTTGCTTGAGTCTTCTTGTTTTGAACTAATAACGGATCTTTGGGTGCAACTCGTGCGGATGCAACTTATGCTTTTGATCTCAGAGAAGGGGTGTTGAATTGCAGAAACATTGGGATTGGCCATGGAATTTCCCGCTATAACCCTGTTTTGATAGAGTTTAGCATATTGAATCTTTTTCCTTTTCTCTAAGACTTTATTCATAATCTCATCGTAAGTCACAACATAAGAATCATCAAATTCATTCATAACATCGGAGCCCTCCTTTCAAACCAGAAGACCTTTGACGTGAAGCTTGCTTCAATCCATAGATGGATCTCTGCAATTTGCATACCTTAGAATCTTGTTCAAAACCTTCTGGCTGTGTCATATACACATCCTCTTGCAGTTTTCCATTTAGGAAAGCGGTTTTGACATCCATTTGCCATATTTCATAGTCATGATATGCGGCAATGGCAAGCAAAATTCTTATAGACTTGATCATTGCTACGGGTGAAAAGGTCTCATCATAGTCAAAACCATGAACTTACCTATACCCTTTCGCTACAAGTCTAGCTTTGTAAGTATGCACCTTCCCATCCATGTTAGTCTTCTTCTTGAAGATCCATTTGCATCCTATGGTTTTTACACCTTCGGGTGCATCAATCAAATTCCAAACTTGATTGTCTTGCATGGATTGCAATTCGGATTCCATGGCTCCAAGCCACTTGTCCGAATCAGGAGAAGACATCGCCTCTTGGTAGGTTGTCGGTTCATCATTCTCAATGATTTCCACTTCATTACTATCCGTTACGAGAAATCCATATCTCTCAGGCTCGGATCGTAACCTACTAGATCTGCGAATTGCTTGTGTATTTTGAACAGGTTCCACAACTCCTTGTGGTTCTTGTTCTTGTTCCACTATTGGTTCAATGTCATTTTCTGGGTCTCGAATCTCTTCAAGATTCATATTACTCCCACTAATTTCTTTGGATAGAAACTCTTTCTCTAGAAAGACACCAGTTCGGGCAACAAACACTTTGTTGTCCTCTCGGTTGTAAAAGTAATATCCTTTAGTTTCCTTAGGATATCCCACGAAAATACATTTATCAGATTTGTGTGCAAGTTTGCCTGAGACAAGTCTTTTGACAAAAGCTTCACAACCCCAAATCTTCATGAAAGACAGACAAGGCTTCTTTCCGCTCCACATCTCATATGGAGTCTTTTGAACCGATTTAGTTGGAACACGATTTAGTGTGAAAGCAGCGGTTTCTAGAGCGTAACCCCAAAAGGATATTGGAAGATCAACTTGACTCATCATTGATCAAACCATGTCTAACAAAGTCCGATTTCTCCTCTTGGACACACCATTCCATTGTGGTGTTACGGGTGGAGTCAATTGTGAAACTATTCCACAATTCTTTAGATGATCATCAAATTCATGACTCAAGTATTCTCCACCTCGATCTGATCGAAGTGCCTTAATACTTTTGCCAAGTTGTTTTTCTACTTCATTTTGAAATATTCTAAATATCTCAAATGCTTCACTTTTATGTTTCATTAGGTAAACATACCCAAATCTACTATAATCATCAGTGAAGGTTATGAAGTATTGAAATCCTCCCCTAGCATTGCTACTTAATGGTCCGCATACATCGGAATTTATCAACCCCAATAAGTCGCTTTCCCTTTCACCTAGCTTGGTAAAAGGTGTCTTAGTCATTTTCCCAAGAAGACACGACTCACAAGTATCATATGACCCAAGGTCACACGAACCCAAGAGACCGTCCCCCATGGAGTTTTGAGATACGCTTCTCATTAATATGACCAAGACGGCAATGCCACAAATAAGAATGATTTACATCATTAGGTTTAGATTTCTTATTTATATGATAGACATTTTCATTATTTTCATTCTTGACATCCAAGACATAAAGGCCATTAAATGAATTAGCAATACCATAAAGCACATCATTTAAATAAATAGAAAATTTCTTATTCTCAATAAGAAACTTAAAACCTTCATTATCCAAACAAGAAATTGAAATAATATTTCTACTTAAATCCGGTACATAATAGAAATTGTTCAAAACAAGTATTAAACCGGAAGGTAAAGTGACTTCATAAGTCCCTACGGCTAATGCAGCAACTCTTGCTCCATTCCCCACGCGTAGGTCTACTTCACCCTCTTAAAGTAGTCTCCTATTCTTTAGACCCTGCACATTTAAACAAATGTAAGAACCACATCCGGTATCCAATACCCAAGAATCAGTGGTAGAAAGGAGAATATCTATCATATAGATACCTGAAGTCGACGCAGCCTTGCTGCTCTTCTTCTTCTTTTGCTCTTCCAAGAAAGCCTTGCAATTACGTTTTCAATGACCAATTTCTTGACAATGGAAACAGATTGCATCCTTTTGTGAATCGGGTTTTGCCTCAGAAGCCTTGGCAACCTTTGCCTTGCTTATCTTGGGTTTGACAACTTTCTTACCCTTTCCTTTGGCACTAGCCTTCTTCCCATCATGAGCCAAGAGCACGGGAGAACCTTTCTCCGCAATCTTCATCTCCGCAGTTTTAAGCAACCATGCAACTCGGAGAGATTCTTATCCATTCCATGCATGTTATAATTCATCACAAACTGATTATAACTTTTAGGCAATGAATTAAGAATGAGATCCGTGGCTAGCTCCAATGGGATTGGATAGCCAAGTTTCTCAAGGTGCTCTACATAACCTTTCATTTTCAGCATGTGAGGACTCACTTGTTGCCCTTCATTCATTTTGCAAGTAGTGAATGCAACAATGGTCTTGTACCTCTCTTGCCTAGCTTGCTCTTGAAACATGGCTCTTAACTCCACGCCTATCTCATAGGCTTCCAAATGTTCCAAACTTTGTTGGAGTTTTGAGCACATAGTAGCAAGCATGAGACAGCTTACATCTCTAGAATCATTACGATGTTTCTTGTAACTGTCTCTTTCTGCCCTTGGGGCAGTAGGTTCTGGTTCAGCAGGAAGTGGCCCATCGAGAATGTACAACTTATCTTCTTGCCTTAGAACAATTCTTAGGCTACGGATCCAATCCATAAAGTTAGTACCATTCTCTTGGAGCTTATCCTTCTCAAGGATCGATCGCAACGAAATTGATTGAGTGTTAGCAGTCATTGTCTACAAATATGCAAAATTTCCAAAATTTAATAAGTACCGGTTTTTCATTAAAGAAATAAACAATGTATTTTTCAAACGAAAATACTTCCACTAAATTATATAACCTTCTTATACATCCAATGTATAATATAATTTAAGTGGGTTAAGATCCCGCTTTAATTTAATTTTAAGTACGCTTTGGCACACCGCTCAAAATCAAATTAATTAGGTAGACAACTCTTGTCAATCATATCTCATATGACTCTCAGTTCCTTTTATGAGATTCTTTAAGAAATCCAATTTCGAAAAGCATGTTAAATCTCATCTTTGCCTTAAGCCCAAAACTGTTTTGACGCTTAATTAAGTCCATCCATTTTAAACGCATAGGAAACTCTTATTCACTCATCTTGCTCATACATGAATAATATCAATGCACCTCGCTTTGGCGAGCCCACACAAAATTACCCATGTATAAACAAGTGTTTTAATCATGGCATGGCAAAAGGACTTAAAACTTTCTTTGAATGTTCATTACATATAGCATACAACACATTTATGAGCACATAATATAAACATGTTACGCATCAAGTTTAGCCACTAAATTAATCTCCATTAATTTAAGCATAATATTTATGTGTCATTAGTTTCTCTATAATTATGAGGATGATACTATTTCAACTTTTGTTATTATCTCCAAATCAAGACAACAAGAAGTGCGGCCGAAACTAAGCCATAAGGCATCCACAATTCCGCACTAATTCAAGAAACCAAGAAAGTAGTCCATGTGGTCGAAACTAAGCAATAGATGGTCTCGATAGACGTAGGCCAATTGCATCCACAATTCCACATGAATCTCCAATCATTGAATCAAGAACTTTGTTTCTCAATTTTAGCAATTATGAACTCTTCAAAATTCTAACTTCGTTTTATCTTTGAAACTTTGATTGCGATCAAGTTTGGGAAACACAATCTCGATGAACGTAGATTAGCCATCCAAACCTTGAACCAATCTTAGAATCACAAGATCAAAACAAATAGGAGAATCAAACCCCAAGATCCATACCCAAACCAACTACCCAAAACCCATTCCAGATCAGCAGGTCTGGCCTGGTTCTGTTACTGGTTTGGTTGGACCCTTTTGAAAATTCTAAATCTGATCAAAAGGCAAAAAGAATCAGCATTCTGATTGCATTGTGCGGCCGCCCAAAAATAACTGTGCGGTCGCCCAAACATGTGCGGCCACCCACGTTATTTTGTGCGATCGCACAGGAGGATCAGAAGGAAATTTTAAAGTTCGAAAATTTGTCTCAAAATTGTTTTTCCCCGATTATTAAAACCATGATCCAATCAGAATTAATAATCAAACAATTCAGAATCCATCATAATATTAATTGCGATTGAATCGTGCGATTAAAGTTGTAAAACAATAAACCACATAAAATCACATAACACATAAACATCATATAATCCAATATTCATATCATGCTAGGGCACATAAACAATTTATATACACACAACATGATCTAGGTATTGAATTAATCAACATGAACGGGGCTCTGATACCACTGTTGGGTTGCCTACGTTCCTCCAGTGTAGAGGCTCAGGTCACCGTAGTTCTTGTGGATTCGAGGAATTGTTGCTTTGTCGTGATTTTTGTTGATGTCGCTTCGTCCTTGGAAAATGATATTGATCTTGTTGTGAAATTCTTTGATTGAGGGGGATTTTTTTTTTTGTGCTCTAACTTTTGCCTAGGTTGTTTTGAAGATTCAACCTAGCGAGCTTTTTTTATTATTATTATTTTTTAATCCCCCTTTGAAAACTTTGCTTGATTTCTCCACAGTTGTTGCTCCATCTTGCTTTGGCACTTGATGTCTTGGATTTGTCGTTGATGTTGTCGCCTTCGTCACGATGTTTAGTCCCTAGGCGTTCAAGTGATGGCCTTCGTTCCAAAATTTGTTTAGACATCTTTTCATCATTTTGCCAAGAATTAAATTGAACGACTTGGAATTGTTTATGAGGACAAGAATGACTTTTATTAAGACCGACTCAAACTTTAACATTGACGAGAAGGAAGAAAATTTAATGCACACATAAGAGGACTTTGACTCTTTTTTTGTTTTATTCCTATTACTAGGTAGAGAAAGAGAAACGGAGATTGCTGTCGTCGTCCCCCATGTCGTTGTAGTCCTCATTGTCGTTGTAGTCTTCCATATTACTACATTCTTCCATGTCGTTTCTCGGATTGCTCGGGAACCCTTCATCGTTGAAGCTTGTCTCATAGGAGGACTCGGCCACTTCTTGGAGCAAATTGTCAACTCTAATTCCCGCATCATACATGCTTGTAAAATCCAGATAAAAGGCCCCACTAAGATGAGCTCGGTGGTCCAAAGTCAAACATTTCAAGAAGATGTCCATTTGTTCCTTCATTGAGGGCCTATCCATAATCTCGGCTAACTTGTCATTCCAACGGCGAGAAAACTCCCCAAATGATTCATTTCCCTCTTGCATGGTGTTCTCTAATTCTTTCTTCATGGGACGGTACATGAAATTGCCTTGGTATTGCTTCTTGAAGGTAAATATAGCGCCATCCCAATTGAGGCGGGTGGAAATCGGGAGACCCATATACCAATCTTTTGCGACCCCATCGAGAGTAAGTGGGAAGAACTGTGCCATTATTTGAGAAGACACTTTCTTTGGTAGCATGGCCCAAATGTAAGAGTCAACATGCGCATCGGGACAAGAGTTGCCATTGAACTTTCCAATATCGGGCATTTTGAATTTTTAGGGGAGGGCCACCATTGTGTTTATGAGAAAAGAAGCTTGGTGAAGATCGGTGCTCGGGCCCTTGTGCAAATTTAGCCCACTAAGCTTTTGGTCAATGTAGGACATGATAGTGCTGACCAAACCAGTGTCGATGCTTAGGACCTCTTTCCTTTCGTTTGTGAGCCCCTTCAATTGGTTCTCGAGCTTAGCAAGTTCTTTCTTATGGGACATTCTCTCATGCTTGAGACGGGCTTGCCACAAATCATCCTTGCGTCGGGCATTCTCGGCGAGTGCATTAATTTGTCCTTTCATTGCTTTGATCATGTTGGTGTAAGTACCCCAATCTGAAATTAACCAACTCTAGAGGAACTCTTAGCACCATTCAGGGATAAACTGATAGGCTGGGACCTCACTAAGATAAACCTAAAATTCCAGGACTACTCTGGAATTAAAATTGGAAAAATCCAGAAGCTCGCCAGGCTAAGCCGTACGGATAGTTTGGGTACTAGAGGGGCCAATCCGTACGGATGGTTTGGGCACCCCCAGTCCCTATAAATTGGACCCCTGGCTGATCATTCTAGGGGGGGAGAAAACTGTTTAGTGAGCTGAAGCTCTGTAGGATTGAGAGCTGATCATAATCACAAACACATTTGAGTGAAAGAGAGAAAGAAAGATAGGTTTAGAACCAAATATTGGTGAGGACTGTCGCGACCCCGGACCCCGCGGGCCCGAGACCGCGATCCGGACGTCGACTCTAAAACCAAAACTAAGAAATACCAGAGTTAAAAATTTCATTTGATACCAAAAGGTGATGATCCAAAGTTTTACAAAACCAAGTTTGATAAAAACCAATTACAACTATCATAAACTTCCACAAGTTTATGCCCAACAAAATACAAATATACAATTCTTAATGACATCAATGTTTGGTACGACTATCCCAAAATGGTTACACATTTACATAATGTAAACCAACCTATATCAACCTTCCCCAAAAGAATGGATCCACACTCGACGTCCTCTTTCTCGTGATCAGCGAGACTAATCCTTAGCACCTAGGGGGGGTTAAGGAAAAACAAAGATGAAAGAAAAGGGGGTGAGATAAATCTCAATAAGTTACTAATGCAACTACATGACATGCTAAGGTGCAAGAAGCAATAAGCAATAATAAATATCACATAGCACATAGCATTTATCACATAACAGATAGCAGCGGAAATAAACACATAACAAAGGATATAGCCAAGGTTTTCCAAACCGGAACATCCAAATAAAGGATCGCTGCGCAGCTTCAATAATCAACAATTCATCATCTTCATAATAGCATGAAAGCCGAAGAGAAAACCCCGGTACCGGAACCAATAACCAAAAGAAGTGTCACAAGGGACGGGAGACATGCCACAAAGTCATGCTCCAAGAAGCTAAAATGCACACAAAGGAGCTAGCTCTTCTCACATCCAAGGCCAATCTGGAGGAGGGTAATAATGGGGCAAAACAATGGTCAACATCATAATGGACTTGGCCGTGCCATCATAATGTTTCGCATCGCCCAAACACACACAAAATACCAGCTGGACTTTCACGTAAAGGCTAAGTAATAAAATACTAGCACGATAAACAACAAAGGATTCCAAAGTAGGGAATCAATCCAAATAAATCACCACGAAGGTAAACCAATACAAACCGCACATCAAAGATGAACCACATTCTCAAAATGATACTAAATCAAATTCCATATCATATTTATTCACAAAAGAATCAAATTCAATCCATAAAGTGTTCCACGGTGTTATCTTAAGTTAATTAGAAGGGATAAACCTAAACTAGTTAAGCCTTAAGTCTTAAACCAAGCAAAAAAAGTCAAATTCCTGGAACAGGGGGCGGGCGAGCGCCTGGGCATAGGCAGGCGTGCGTTTGAATGGACAGAATGTCAGACGCTGGATGAAGTGGGAGTAGGCGGGCGCCTGGGCAGGGGCAGGTGGGCGCCTGGTCTACGGGTTGGGGAGAATTCCCAGCTGGGTTCATCAAATCTCCTTACCAATTCATACCAAATTCATAACACTCAAAATCAACAATCCCAACAAGGTTTCTAAGGTACCCAAACATCATTTAACTAGAAAGTGGATCTTAACAACACCCTTTATCAACCAAATTCAAGAATCAAAACCCACATTCAAGATTTCATCATTTTTTTTTACCAAAAACTCAAATAAATTCCAAACAAATTCAAAACCCAACCAAACTTCAAATATAACACATCAAACATTATCTAAACATGATATGAACATTTTAGCATCAAAATGGGGGAAAAGTAACTTACTTGAAAATAATGAAAGTCGACGGAATTCGATTCTTTTTGGTTCTACGCGATCCTATCGACGATCTAAACAAGGTTCACGTTTTAAGAAAGGAGAGATTACAAGAGGAAGAAGGTTTAAATGAAGAGAGAAGAGAGAAAGAAAAACTTACCACACAATGAGAGAGAGAGAGAGATTTCTGGGAGGAGGATGGGGGATGGAGTGTAAGGGAGAAGGAGGTGTAGGGAGAGGGTAGGAGTAATTTAAAAACTTACACAAAGACCCCCTCCTCTAAAACTACCCAACTCAAAACTCCCCACTAACTAAGACCCAAATAACTCGAATAAAATGCTAGGCATAATTATTATAACACATAAAATGCACCCATAATTATTTAAATAAATAATAATTTAAATAAATAAATAAGCAAATAATTAAATAATAATCATTTAATTACTAATAAAATAGAGCCTAGATTTCGGGTCGTGACATTCACTCCCCCTTAAAGAAAATTCGACCCGAATTTTAACGAGACTTACCTTAAACGAAAAGCCACGGAAATTTCCTCTCGATCTCATCTCGAAGCTCCCAAGTCGACTCCTCGATATTATGGTTCCTCCAAAGGACTCTAACCAACGCAATGCTTTTGTTCCTCAACTCTTGGACTTTGGAATCTAGGATCCGAACCGGTCGTTCCTCATACGTCATATCGGGCTCAATATCTTCCGGTATCCTCGGTAACACGTGAGATGGATCATGAACATACTTCCGAAGCATAGAAACGTGAAAGACGTTGTGCAATCGGTCTAAGGATGACGGTAACGCGAGACGATACGCTAGAAGTCCAACCTTTCCCAAAATCTCAAACGGGCCAATAAACCTTGGAGCCAATTTGCCTTTCTTCCCAAACCTACGAATACCCACCTTTGGAGATACTTTCAAGAACACAAAATCACCAGTCTGAAAACTAAGATCTCGCCTTCGGTTATCTGCATAGCTCTTATGTCGACTCTGGGCTGTCTTCAATCTATCCCGGATAACTTTAACTTTCTCAACCGAATCCCGAAGCAAATCAATACCCAAAACTTTCGCTTCACCAACCTCATCCCAACAGATAAGCGATCTACACTTTCTTCCATACAAAGCCTCATACGGTGCCATCTCGATACTAGCCTGATAACTGTTGTTGTAAGAGAATTCCACTAACGGTAGGTGCGAATCCCAAGAATCGGAAAAGTCTATCGAACACGCTCGCAACATATCCTTCAAAATCTGAATAGTCCTCTCGGATTGACCATCGGTCTGGGGATGAAAAGCCGTACTGAATCGCAAATCTGTACCCAAAGCTTCCTGAAACGCCTTCCAGAATCTAGAAGTAAACCTCGGGTCTCGATCTGACACAATGCTAACCGGAACCCCATGCAATCTAACAATCTCTTCGATATAAAGGGTCGCAAGCTTCTCCATCGAATACCTGATGTCAATAGGCAAGAAATGGGCACTCTTGGTCAATCTATCCACTATTACCCAAACACTGTCATACTTCCTACGGGTACGAGGCAGTCCCGTAACGAAATCCATAGTCACATGCTCCCATTTCCACTCGGGAATCTCTAACGGCTGAAGTAATCCCGCGGGTCTCTGATGCTCGTCTTTGACCTGCTGACAAGTTAAACACCTCGAAACGTACTCGGCTATTTCCCTCTTCATATTAATCCACCAAAATTGTTGCTTCAAATCCTGATACATCTTCGTACTACCTGGATGAATAGTATACCTCGATTTGTGACCCTCATCAAGAACTCTCTGTTTAATTCCATCAACATCCGGAACACACAAACGACCACGGAAAGTCAAAACTCCACTCGAACTCAAAGAAAAATCCTCGAAGTTCTTTTCCTTCAATTTACCCATTATCTTTACCAACTCGGGATCCTCTTTCTGAGCTTCCTTTATTTTTTGATTTAGGGTCGGGGACACCCTAATATTCGCAAAAATAGCCCCATGTCTCGATTCACGAGGAGACCAATCTCGAACATCCTCAAGCATTTTCCATTCACGAACCATCATCGAAGCCACATAAGATTTTCTACTAATCGCATCGGCTACCACATTCGCCTTTCCCGGGTGATAAGAAATCGTACAATCATAATCCTTCAACAATTCCATCCATCGGCGCTGTCGGTTGTTCAACTCTTTCTGGGAGAAAAGGTACTTCAAACTCTTGTGATCGGTAAAAATTTCGAACTTCGCCCCGTAAAGATAGTGCTTCCATTTGTGCAACGCAAATACAATAGCCGCTAACTCCATATCATGAGTCGGGTAATTCTGTTCACTAGGGGTCAACTTCCTCGAAGCATAGGCAATCACTTTCCCATTCTGCATCAACACACAACCCAGACCCTCTTTCGAAGCATCACTGTAAATCACTAGGCCATCACTCCCATTAGGCAAAGTCAAGATCGGTGCGGTAGTCAACCTCTTCTTCAATTCCTCGAAACTTTTGTCACATTTCTCAGTCCACACAAACGGAACATTCTTCCGGGTCAACTGAGTCATCGGAGTAGCGATCCTCGAAAACCCTTCTATAAATCTTCTGTAATAACCGGCTAAACCCAGAAAGCTTCTAATCTCTGTCACTGATTCGGGTCTCTTCCAATCCACTATAGCTTCAATCTTTGAAGGATCCACCGAAATCCCATCTTTCGAAATAACATGACCCAGAAATGACACCTTCTCGAGCCAAAATTCGCATTTACTAAACTTCTCAAATAATTTCTCTCTCGCAAGAACGGATAAAACTGTCCTCAAGTGCCGCTCGTGCTCCTCTCGGGATTTAGAGTAGACGAGAATATCATCAATAAAGACCACCACGAACGAATCAAGATAAGGATGGAAAACTCGGTTCATCAAATCCATAAACACGGCAGGCGCGTTAGTCAACCCAAACGGCATAACCAAGAACTCATAATGACCATACCGAGTGCGAAAAGCAGTCTTCGGAATATCCTCCGATCGAACCTTCAACTGATGGTACCCACTCCTCAAATCAAGCTTAGAGAAAACCACGGACCCTTGAAGCTGATCAAATAAGTCATCAATACGCGGTAGAGGATACTTATTCTTCACCGTAACCTGATTCAACTTTCGGTAATCTATACACAATCTCAACGAACCATCTTTCTTCCACACAAACAAAACCGGTGCTCCCCACGGGGAAACACTAGGGCGGATGAACCCTCGATCAAGCAACTCTTATAACTGAACCTTCAATTCCTTCAACTCTGCGGGAGCTAACCTATAAGGCGCTTTCGAAATTGGAGCCGTACCCGGCAAAAGATCTATACAAAACTCAATCTCACGATCGGGCGGCATATCATACTCGGTAGAGAAAACATCGGGAAATTCCCGAACTACCCGAACACTATCCAAACTAGGGGGTTCTTTCCTAGTATCAAGAACACTAGCCAAATACCCCTCACAACCACTATGCAATAATTTTCTCGCTTTCATAAAAGAAATTAGGCGAACCTTTCTACTCAGAGGACTAGCCTCAAACACAAATTTAGGCACATCGGGAATAGAAAAAGTAACAGTTTTCTTACGGCAATCAATGGAGGCATGAAACTTGCTCAACCAATCCATACCCAAAATGACATCAAAGTCTTGGATAGGAAGAACCACCAAATCCGCACAAAGGACTCGACCACAAATAACCACGTCACAAGCACGAAAGACTCGATCAGAAATCAAGCATTCTCCTATAGGGGTCGACACCTCTAGCACGTACGGTAAAGACTCGAATGCAGCATTTAACATGGAAGCAAATTGCACAGAAATGTATGAATGAGATGATCCTGGATCTACTAACGCTCGTGCGCTCACATTAGACACAGAAACAATACCTCCAATAACGGATGGATCATCGGTAGCTTGTTGTTGATTCATGGAAAATACTCTTCCTTGGACTTTGGGCTTCCCGGTAGCATCCCTTTTCTGACCTTGATTATTACCAACTCCTGACCCGGATGCTTGTCCTCTACCTCTCGGGCAATCTTTTACAAAGTGACCCATTTGACCACAATTGGTGCACCTTCCTTGCTTCTTCCAACAACGGTCTTCAGAATGACCTTCCTTTTGACAATACGAACAAAGCCTCCTAATTTGGTTTCCTTGGTTCCCGGAAGTGGTGCCCGGGTTCCTTGGGATCGGTTGCCCTCGGAACTGAGATTGTCCCCCAAAGTTACCTCGAGTGTCGGAACGGTGTTGTGGCTTGCCTTGAGCTCCTTGCTTACTCGGGTTAGCCACCTCGGTCTTCCTTTTATGCTCCCCAATATCTTGCTCTATCAAATAGGCTCGGTCCACCGCATCTTGGAATGTCACAATCCGTTGAGCAATAAGTTGAGTACGGATGGAGGTCTTCAATCCCCGAATGAATCTCATAGCCTTTTGCTCCTCGGTCCTCACCAAATAGTCGCAATACCGGGCTAATTCTATGAACTTAGCCGAGTATTGTGCTATAGACAACACACCTTGCTCCAGGTTGAGTAGCTCGATCTCCTTTCGGTTTTGATCAACAACCGGAATGAAATGCTCCTTGAATTTGCGTACAAACAATTCCCACGCATACACCGTGCGAGTATCATCCCAAGTAGCTTTAACACCTTTCCACCAATGCTCGGCGGCTCCCACAAGCTTGTAAGCCGCGAACCGGACCTTGTCCTCATCCGAACACCCAAATACATCATAAATCTTCTCCATCGACTCAATCCACAACTCAGCTTTCCGAACATCGGGTTCCCCATTGAATTCAACCGGTTTCAACTTTAGAAATTGCTCCAATCCATAGCGGGGTGGAGCTTGTTCTACCCTCGGACCTTGATCATGTATGGCCTTCATGACCGCCTCGAACATGCCTTGGAACATGGCACGTGCTTCTTCCCTTGTATCATTCTGATTCTGTGCCCCACTAGTACCTCCTCTGTTTCTTCTTCCAGACATTGAGAACAATTACCTACATAAAACATCAACCGTTAATCACTCCGCACACTACTACCCACCTAGGTCATACTAATCCACCTAGACTTATACATAGAGCTAATGCCATAGCTCTGATACCAACTGTCGCGACCCCGGACCCCGCGGGCCCGAGACCGCGATCCGGACGTCGACTCTAAAACCAAAACTAAGAAATACCAGAGTTAAAAATTTCATTTGATACCAAAAGGTGATGATCCAAAGTTTTACAAAACCAAGTTTGATAAAAACCAATTACAACTATCATAAACTTCCACAAGTTTATGCCCAACAAAATACAAATATACAATTCTTAATGACGTCAATGTTTGGTACGACTATCCCAAAATGGTTACACATTTACATAATGTAAACCAACCTATATCAACCTTCCCCAAAAGAATGGATCCACACTCGACGTCCTCTTTCTCGTGATCAGCGAGACTAATCCTTAGCACCTGGGGGGGGGGGTTAAGGAAAAACAAAGATGAAAGAAAAGGGGGTGAGATAAATCTCAATAAGTTACTAATGCAACTACATGACATGCTAAGGTGCAAGAAGCAATAAGCAATAATAAATATCACATAGCACATAGCATTTATCACATAACAGATAGCAGCGGAAATAAACACATAACAAAGGATATAGCCAAGGTTTTCCAAACCGGAACATCCAAATAAAGGATCGCTGCGCAGCTTCAATAATCAACAATTCATCATCTTCATAATAGCATGAAAGCCGAAGAGAAAACCCCGGTACCGGAACCAATAACCAAAAGAAGTGTCACAAGGGATGGGAGACATGCCACAAAGTCATGCTCCAAGAAGCTAAAATGCACACAAAGGAGCTAGCTCTTCTCACATCCAAGGCCAATCTGGAGGAGGGTAATAATGGGGCAAAACAATGGTCAACATCATAATGGACTTGGCCGTGCCATCATAATGTTTCGCATCGCCCAAACACACACAAAATACCAGCTGGACTTTCACGTAAAGGCTAAGTAATAAAATACTAGCACGATAAACAACAAAGGATTCAAAGTAGGGAATCAATCCAAATAAATCACCACGAAGGTAAACCAATACAAACCGCACATCAAAGATGAACCACATTCTCAAAATGATACTAAATCAAATTCCATATCATATTTATTCACAAAAGAATCAAATTCAATCCATAAAGTGTTCCACGGTGTTATCTTAAGTTAATTAGAAGGGATAAACCTAAACTAGTTAAGCCTTAAGTCTTAAACCAAGCAAAAAAAGTCAAATTCCTGGAACAGGGGGCGGGCGGGCGCCTGGGCATAGGCAGGCGCGCGCTTGAATGGACAGAAGGTCAGACGCTGGAAGAAGTGGGAGTAGGCGGGCGCCTGGGCAGGGGCAGGCGGGCGCCTGGTCTACGGGTTGGGGAGAATTCCCAGCTGGGTTCATCAAATCTCCTTACCAATTCATACCAAATTCATAACACTCAAAATCAACAATCCCAACAAGGTTTCTAAGGTACCCAAACATCATTTAACTAGAAAGGGGATCTTAACAACACCCTTTATCAACCAAATTCAAGAATCGAAACCCACATTCAAGATTTCACCATTTTTTTTTACCAAAAACTCAAATAAATTCCAAACAAATTCAAAACCCAACCAAACTTCAAATATAACACATCAAACATTATCTAAACATGATATGAACATTTTAGCATCTAAATGGGGGGAAAGTAACTTACTTGAAAATAATGAAAGTCGACGGAATTCGATTCTTTTTGGTTCTACGCGATCCTATCGACGATCTAAACAAGGTTCACGTTTTAAGAAATGAGAGATTACAAGAGGAAGAAGGTTTAAATGAAGAGAGAAGAGAGAAAGAAAAACTTACCACACAATGAGAGAGAGAGAGAGAGAGATTTCTGGGAGGATGATGGGGGATGGAGTGTAAGGGAGAAGGAGGTGTAGGGAGAGGGTAGGAGTAATTTAAAAACTTACACAAAGACCCCCTCCTCTAAAACTACCCAACTCAAAACTCCCCACTAACTAAGACCCAAATAACTCGAATAAAATGCTAGGCATAATTATTATAACACATAAAATGCACCCATAATTATTTAAATAAATAATAATTTAAATAAATAAATAAGCAAATAATTAAATAATAATCATTTAATTACTAATAAAATAGAGCCTAGATTTCGGGTCGTGACAAGCCTCCTTCTCCCCATCTTCTCTTCATCTCTTATTCTATTTTATCTTCTTTATTTACTTAATGTCTTTACATTTTCTTGCAATGATGTAAATTGGAACCAAGCCTTAACTTGATTCATGGTGCCCTTCATGTTTTATGCATGAATGTGGGTTACAAACCAAGGGATGATCAAGGCTTGTTATGATTAATGCACCTTTAATTTATCTCTTTACATTTATGCAATTTACCTTTATGTCTTTACATTTATGCAAGTTAAATTTCATGTCTTTATTTTTAAGTTGATTTTATGGTGAAATGATCAAGTTTGGATGATAAAGTTTCAATCTTTATCATTCAAACCTTGATCTAACTCCAATAATGTCCCTTTGGATGGTAAAGACTCAATCTTTATCCATCCAAAGGTTGATTTCTTACTTCCCCAAGGCTTTTCCTTGGATAAATCATCCATTTGGATGTTAAAGTTTCCATCTTTAAACATCCAAATGATGATTTTGGCTCAAATGCCATGTTCATCGCCTTTCTTAATTTTTCCCCAATTATTTCCTTGATCACACCCAAAACCTTTTGTTTTGGTGTTTAATTAGTGATCAAAAGCATAGGGATGATTTAATTCAAACTTTGTGTGAGTAAATAAACTGGAAAGATGTAAAACAGTTCAGTTTCAGCAGAATGCTCTGTTTCTGCCTGAAACTGGACTGATTTCTTGACAATATGTAAAATCTCCGGGATTGCCACAACCAACCGTACGGATGGTTTGGACCAGCCGTAAGGATGGTTTGGCCAGTGGAAATTTTTTTCTGTCTAAACCCTATTCTGTCAAAATCTTTGCAAAATAAACCCTTTCTGTTAACTTTCTAACTAATTTTGTTAAAAGTCAGTTTCTCCCATTTTCAAGAACACACACACACACACACACTTGTACAATTTTGTTAACAAACTTAGGGAGACTCGGTTTTTCCGAGGCGCTTTGGGTGAACTACCGGTTGAATTCTTCCCAAAGCGTAACATGACCTCCGAACTTATTTTCTCTAACCATTTTTCGTTAAGTTTGGGTTTAAAGTTAAACTAACGTGGCGACTCCGTTTTTTTCGTTAAAGTACCGTGTTTGATTCTCGAGGGAACTATTTATTTTTCCCGCGGGTATCTTACAGTGGCGACTCCTCTGGGGAATAAAGTGTTTTCAAACTTCTTTTTAGAAGCTTTGGGGACACTTTTGTGTGGGTCAAACTTCCATCCCCGTTTGTTGACTTTGTACTTATTTTGTGTGTATTTTATGTTTCTGTTTTGATTTCTAGGAGTGAAACTGTTCTGGAAATGCAATAAACTGGGGCTTGATGATCAGAAGCTGAAAATTTGAAAAAAATAATGGAGCTACTTCTCTAGCCGTACGGCTAGTTTGGCTGGGCCCACAGAATGCTTCAAGCTAACAATTTTGTGCAGGGCAGAAGAATTCTGATGGTCCCTTTGCGTTTCTGCTTGTCCAGGTTCCATTTACAGCCTCTACTTGTGCACATTTACCTTCTTTTTTCTTGGCCAAAAATGGATTTTCAAAGCTTGATAATGCACAAATCGTTTGGACATAAAATTGGGTTTTCAAAGATTCATTGTGAATTACCCCTTTTATAAAAGTTTTGGTTTCTCAAATTCTTTTGTTGTGCACAACCTTTTTTGTACAAATGATTTTCAAAAGGTTGTTGTTCTTTTTGTAAAATTTTGGTTTCAAAAACCTTTGGTTGTGCACAACCTTTCCATGTACAAAATTTTGATCCTTGCTTTTTCATATCCTTGCTTGACTACTTGTTCATTATGCATGTTCATTATGCTTGTTTATATATTGTTCATACATTGTTCATGATATTAAAACAAATTGAAAATTCCTATTTTGACTCAAAAAGGAACATAGAAGGCTTCACACAACGCGCACTTGACCTTGTGCACGTTCCAAAAACCCTTTAAACCCGGGATGGATGCCACGATGCAGCTTGATTGGTGCTCTTGTGCCCTTCTCGCGTGCACGGGTCCATTCCACCTCCCCTTCCGAGCCGAGTCAACCACACTTTGTCCGTGACACACAAATACCGTGACTCTGGTTGTTTTTTGTCTAGCTCACATCATCACGTCCCTAATACATGTCCAAACGCTAATTATGGCCAAGTTAACGCCCAAGTCACGACTCCTTGTGAAAGCAAGTGTGACCAAGATCATCCTTGACCCGGTCCTTGACTTATGCGTTAATTCCAACCATAATTAACCAAACCATGTATTAGGGATAGGTTGACACCGCGTCATTAAGCTCAGATGCTTGACCCATCCTAATCATATTTAAGCCCAAGGCTAAGGCCCGAGATCCCTCATTAAAATGAGGTCATGCCGAAATTTCGTTGAAGCGTTAAGAAAATCTTAACCTTACGTGGGGCTTAACTATGATAAGAATGGCCCAGACATTGGAACTTTGCGACGCACTAGACCTTAGCTTTGGTTCTTTTGGTCGGTGGAAGCTGCGTGCCCTATAGGACCCTCGCCTGAAATAGTCCGTCCTTGAGAGCGTGCGATACATGTGAAAAACGAGGGGTCTATAGACGTAGTGATGGCCTCCACTGACCCAGGACTTAGAATAGTCGCGAAAAAGAAGAGAAATCTTTTCCAACCATTTAGGAATAAAAATGTGTTTTAAGTAAACTTGAACGGATAATTAATTGCACATTGCATTCTTTCGTTAAGTCCTTGGATGGATCCCTGTTATCCTCCAAGATCTCGTTAAGCCTTAGGATTAGTTCCTCAAACTCCCGTTAAGATTCCTGTTAAATCCTTAGGAATAGTCCCCTAGGAAGTCAGTCAAGCCCTTGGATGGATCCCTGTTATCCTCCAAGAAGTCAGTCAAGTCCTTGGATGGATCCCTGTTATCCTCCAAGAAGCCAGTCAAGTCCTTGGATGGATCCCCGTTATCCTTCAAAGTGTCCGTTAAAATTAAGTTCCAAAAAATAATAAAGGAAATAAAAGTGCTTAGGGTGACTCTTTGCTTCCTTCCTTGAGCCGTCTTGTGATGACCAATTTTTGCGCCCCGTGTGTCATCTCATTCCCGTTAGTGTCGCCACGTGACCATTCCCCCTTCGAGTCTAGGCGTCATGGCACTACATGGTAATATACCTTGGTCAAGCATTGACCTCCTCGATTGGCACCGCCATGTGGTGACTATTTCAATTGTCCTGATCGCCCATGTGGCTCGGACTAGTGTGAGTACCATTCAGTCTCAAACCAGTAGTGTCTTGTCCCATGTCATCCCGACTAAAAGGCCCGTTTGGAATAGGTCAACTGAGGTCATGATTGTCTTAGAATTCTAAATCCATTCGAACTACGGTGACTTGAGCCTCTCATCGCGTGGGACCCCCTCCCTCGTGGTGAGGGGAACGTAGGCAACTTCGGCCCGGTCAAATATCTCAAAATAGAGGATTCTAAGATATGTGCAAGCATTCACCCAGTGTTTACCCGAGCCTAAAGCTACCTTTTATCTTCCCCGTAGCTCAGATGAAGTGGAAGAGAGCATCATGTCGCAGACAGTCCGGATAGGCTACGAAAGAAGAGTTGCTCCAGGCTCTAGAAGCCTCCGGGGCTACGAAAGAAGTCATCACAGAAATCCACAAAGAAACACAGAGTCTGTTTGATGAGTCGACGAGACAAGGAGGTATCATAGCTCTACTCCAAACTGAAGGGCTCTTTACCAAAGTGACCAATCACAAAGAAAAGGTGGAAGCCACCCAACCTCCGAATTGCAACCAAAGATTGTCCCCTCCATCTCACCAGAATACCGAGACCCCCATTTCTTCGCCCCAACACGCCGTTATCCACAACGAGCCTCTCATTCAAATCCTCCTCACTCTGCCTCATCCCAAATCCAACATCTCCTATAGGACACCCCCTATAAAACCCCAAACACAATCCACTCAAAAGGCCCGCAGACCACTATTCACACCAGTTACGCCTCGAGCATCATACCCACAACACTTTCCCAATCATATCCCTTCTCGGTTTGATGCCATAAACCAAGTCACCAGAGCTCAGTCACTGTTTAGACCATATATGGATACCCGAACAGGCATCACTAACTTGCCTCCACCAGATTTCCCGATGAGATTCCGGGGTGACACGTATCATTTCTACAATCCAAGACCTTTTGGACCACAAGCTCCTTACATGCCTCCAATGTGTATTCCTGCAAGCAACCAAGGTTATGGGTATGCCTATGCCCCTGTACCTCTGCAAAATCCTCTCAGTCATCTGTTGGGAAAGAGAAAACAAATGGAAGCTAAGTTCCAAAGGACACTTAATGAGAACCCCTTTGCATTTAGAGACGGTGATTCTTGTCCCCATCACACTCCGGTCAACGAGGAAAGAAAAGTCGAATGCCGAGCCAGACCCCGTTTCACAAGGTTTGAGGATTTCGGAATGCCCATAAGCAAGGTATTTAAAGGATTGGTCAAGCTGGGCCTCACATCACCTCTTGTCAATTATCAACCTAAAAACCCCAAAAGGCGTCTCGACAAGACCAAGAGGTGTGCCTTTCACAACTATCATGGACATGATACCGACGATTTCACCGCTTTAAAACGTGTCGTCCGGAAGTTGATCCCGAAAGGAAAGCTTGAATGCCCCCCCGGTTGGAAAATTGGAAATGAAACTACAGCTTTGGTCAGAAGCGGAATGTCAAAACCTCCTCCACCAACCTCCCCTTAGAAAGAGTCTGTTTTCATCCTTAGGAAGAGTCAGTTGCTTTTAGGATGTGTGATAAGCCGTTAAGAAAAGTCAGTTAAGATATCTGTTAGGTTTAGTTAGAGTCTTGATTCCCCGGTGAATGCCATGTGGTGACCATTCTGAGTCCATTATCAGTTTTCTTAATAAGATTATGATTATTATTGCCTTGTCGAAAATTTACATAAAAATGTGTGTGAGTCTTTCACTTAAAACAAAAATTGTGATTTTCCAAGAAAAAAAATGGAGATCAAGTTTTCTTAAAATAAAAGATCATGTTTTCCTAAAAGGCTAATCCGCTAATGAAGCGTTCTTCTCAAATCATGGTTATAATTTCACCTTGAGGTTTAATACGCTAAAGTCTTTCGCGGTTCTGTCCATTGGAAACATTGACCAAGGAACATCAAAATTGGCATCTGAGACAACCGTCCACATGAGCAAGAAAATCAAAAGGTTGGGACACTGTCTGCAAGAAAAGGCCCGTGCTTCGGAAGCCCAAAGGCTGCTACACCAAATGGAGATCCGTACCTTCGTGCGCTACGCACCTTGAAAGGAAATCACCAAAAGGAGATGGCCAAAGCAAACTTCCAACTCATGAGTAGATGAATCCGGCAATTGCAACGCCATGCCAAATGGAGACCTCGCGACATCTCTCCTGACGACACGGAACCCGAGTTCACCGTGGAAGACATGGAATATGCCGCCGACAACCCCTCCAACAATTAAGGAAGAAAATGGATCATCGTGCTTCATGGAAGCCCGTCCCTAAAAAAAAAAAAAAAAAAAAAAAAGAAAAAAAAAGTGGAGTCTTCCAGCCTTGTAGGTTCTAGATTTTCACTAAAGTCCGTCCTGGACTGTGTCTTTTCATTTTTACAAAGGTCCACACTTGGGACATGTATGTATAAAGTTGTCTAAATAAAAGAGTCATTTTCCTTCTCTTCTCTCTAGACTTGAGACATTATTTGAAATATACATTTACTCTTGAAATTGCCTTACTTGTTATTATCAATTGATTGCGACATCCCTAAAATGATGAATTGACTTCTAAGCATATTAGTCAATGACGACTCATTAAGGATGAATGGACCTAACACAAATGAAAAATGCTAAATGCAAACAATTAATCTTGATGTGAATAAATGTTGTGATCAAACCGTTAATGGCAAGCCTTCCCCGATACACATTCCCCGATACACAACCCGATACAAATTCTTGATGCACATCAAAGGCATCCCGAGACAATGAAAAGGCAAGGATGTTGTTGCTCAACCACCAAGATTCGACCGTGATCGCACGTGCGCAACCAAGCAAAGGACTTCCCGAAGCTTCAAAGTCAAAGCGAGAAGTGACAGACATTCCACCAAGGGGCTACAGATGAGCCAATGTCCAAGTTGGGGCTAATGTTTCCCCTCTCTCTCAAAAAAAAAAAAAAAAAGAGAAAGATGAAAAGAGAGAAAAGAAATGAATATATGGAAAGAAGGAAAGGACATGAATATACGCGAAGAGGAAGTTTGCCTCAAAATCTCACCAAAGAGGGTTCACCCCAAGAGGTCCATCCCAAGGAGTTCACCACAAGGCAAAGCGATCTACATCAGCAAAGCAACAACATCCTTCAAAAGGGCACCAACCTCAACAAAAGACGATCCATGGCCGAACTACGGCAAGCTGAGCTCCTCAAACTAAGGGGAACATAGGCAACCTTCGGGTCCGGTCACAACATGAAACAAAACCATCAAATCATGGTCCTCTCAAAATGACCAAGTGATCTTCCCTCGGTCCCATCAATGACCGATTTCCCAGATGCACCTTTTTCCCCCGATCTTGCCATTGATCGAATCTTAATCTCAACTGATCACAACATTTATACATGTTAAGGCTAATTGCTTGTTATAATCTTGACTTAATAATAAACATGGTCCATTCAAGCAATCATTTTGATGATCTTAACTAAGGCAAATTTCAAATGTCTTGACAAGTCTTCTTATCTACATCTTAGGAAAGAGCCAAACACTTGTATTCTGTCAAGCAAGGGCTTCCTCTCATTTCATGATACATTGCTCAAAGACCTCACCAATATAAAGGGACTCTCTCCCAAATAAAATGCCCTTGCATGTTTCCTCCAAGAAAAATACTTTAAAGTCCCCGTTCTATCGAGTCGGCTGGATCACTCATAAAAAAAAAAGGAAAAAAGAAAAAGGCACCAAAAAGTAGCCCGCTAGGTTAAAAACCCGTAAGGGTGGCCTAGGCAAAAAATAGGGTGTGCCATAAAAGACGCAAAAGAGATGCCCGCTAGGTTGAAAACCCGAAAGGGTGGCCTAGGCAAAAGAAAGGGTGCGTCATGAAAAAGGGATGGGTTCCTAACGTCATCAAAGGCCGCGAGACGACAACGGGTCCACGTCAACATCAAAAGTCGAAGGACGACATTGGGGCTACCTCCACAGCAACGGCAACAAGGACATGGGGCTACCTCCACATCGACGACAACGAAGGCATGGATGGGGCTACCCCGACATCAATGACAACAAGGACATGGGGATACCCCAACATCAACAACAAAAGGGTTCTCTATTCCCGATCACTCCTAAGAAATGAACAAAGCTCCAAAGGACTTTATGCATGACAAACCTCGGGGTTAAGTTAAAATAAAAATTTTGACTAACATGCTTCATTAAAAGATTTGCCTTTAGAAATGAGCATTTCTAAATTTGCCCGTTTGGCATCATTTGTCAAAAATAATGTTCCAAGCAAAATGCTTTTGGTCTCCCCTCAAAGTGATTTTTTCCAAGGTCTTGGACTTTTGTGTCCACAATGTGTCTTAAAGATCGTCCCTAGGCTCTCCCCGGTGTCAAAAAAATGTGTCAACAATCCCGTAGAGTAGTGTTGACCCAGGTCAAACCTTGACTCAGAATGGTCATTATAGGCTAAAGCCCTTGTCCCCGGCCGTCCTTAGTAGGACGTAAGACCAGTTTTCCCGTCAACCTCCCCAAAGGTGGAGTTGACCCAAGTCAAACCTTGACTCAGAATGGTCATTATAGGCTAAATCCCTTGTCCCCGGCCATCCTTAGTGGGATGTAAGACCAGTTTTCCCATCAAACTCCCCAAAGGTGGAGTTGACCCAAGTCAAGCCTCGACCCAGAGTGGTCATTATAGGCTAAAGCCCTTGTCCCCGGTCGTCCTTAGTAGGACGTAAGACCAGTTTTCCTGTCAAACTCCCCGAAGGTGGAGTTGACCCAAGTCAAACCTTGACCTAGAGTGGTCATTATAGGTTGAGCCTTTGTCCCGGTCGTCCTTAGTGGGACGTAAGACCAGTTTTCCCGTCAAACTCCCCAAAGGTGGAGTTGACCCAAGTCAACCCTCGACCAAGAGGGGTCATTATAGGCTAAAGCCCTTATCCCCGGTCGTCCTTAGTGGGACGTAAGACCAGTTTTCCCGTCAAACTCCCCAAAGGTGGAGTTGACCCAAGTCAAGCCTCGACCCAGAGTGGTCATTATAGGCTAAAGCGCTTGTCCCCGGCCGTCCTTAGTGGGATGTAAGACCAGTTTTCCCGTCAAACTCCCCAAAGGTGGAGTTGACCCAAGTTAAACCTTGACTCAGAATGGTCATTATAGGCTATAAAGCCCTTGTCCCCGGCCGTCCTTAATGGGACGTAAGACCAGTTTTCCCATGAAACTCCCCAAAGGTGGAGTTGACCCAAGTCAAGCCTCGACCCAGAGTGGTCATTATGGGCAAAAGCCCTTGTCCCCGGCCGTCCTTAGTGAGACGTAAGACCAGTTTTCTCGTCAAACTCCCCAAAGGTGGAGTTGACCCAAGTCAAACCTTGACCCAGAGTGGTCATTATCGGTTGAGCCTTTGTCCCGGCCGTCCTTAGTGGGACGTAAGACCAGTTTTCCCGTCAAACTCCCCAAAGGTGGAGTTGACCCAAGTCAAGCCTCGACCCAAAGTGGTCATTATAGGCTAAATCCATTGTCCCCGGCCGTCCTTAGTGGGACGTAAGATTAGTTTTCCCGTCAAAATCCCTAAAGGTGGAGTTGACCCAAGTCAAGCCTCGACCCAGAGTGGTCATTATAGGCTAAAGTGCTTGTCCCCGGCCGTCCTTAGTGGGACGTAAGACCAGTTTTTCCGTCAAACTCCCCGAAGGTGGAGTTGACCCAAGTCAAACCTTGACCCAGAGTGGTCATTATAGGTTGAAACTTTGTACCGGCCGTCCTTAGTGGGACGTAAGACCAGTTTTTCCGTTAAATTCCCCAAAGGTGGAGTTAACCTAAGTAAAGCCTCGACCCAGAGTGGTAGTTATAGGATAAAGCCCTTGTCCCCGGCCGTCCTTAGTGGGACGTAAGACCAGTTTTCCCGTCAAACTTCCCGAAGGTGGAGTTGACCCAAGTCGAACCTTGACCCAGAGTGGTCATTATAGGTTGAGCCTTTGTCCCGGCCGTCCTTAGTGGGACGTAAGACCAGTTTTCCCGTCAAACTCCCCAACGGTGGAGTTGACCCAAGTCAAGCCTCGACCCAGAGTGGTCATTATAGGCTAAAGCGCTTGTCCCCGACCGTCCTTAGTGGGATGTAAGACCAGTTTTTCCGTCAAACTCCCCGAAGGTGGAGTTGACCCAAGTCAAACCTTGACCCAGAGTGGTCATTATAGGTTGAGCCTTTGTCCCAGCCGTCCTTAGTGGGACGTAAGACCAGTTTTCCTGTCCAACTCCCCAAAGGTGGAGTTGACCCAAGTCAAACCTCAACCCAGAGTGGTCATTATAGGCTAAAGCCCTTGTCCCCGGCCATCCTTAGTGGTACGTAAGACCAGTTTTCCCGTCAAACTCCCCAAAGGTGGAGTTGACCGAAGTAAAGCCTCGACCCAGAGTGGTCATTATAGGCTAAAGCGCTTGTCCCCGGCCGTCCTTAGTGAGATGTAAGAACAGTTTTCCCGTCAAACTCCCCAAAGGTGGAGTTGACCCAAGTCAAGCCTCGACCCAGAGTGGTCATTATAGGCTAAAGCCCTTGTCCCCGGCCATCCTTAGTGGGACGTAAGACCAGTTTTCCCGTCAAACTCCCCAAAGGTGGAGTTGACCCAAGTAAAGCCTCGACCCAGAGTGGTCATTTTAGGCTAAAGCGCTTGTCCCCGGCCGTCCTTAGTGAGATGTAAGGCCAGTTTTCCCGTCAAACTCCCCAAAGGTGGAGTTGACCCAAGTAGAACCTTGACCCAGAGTGGTCATTATAGGTTGAGCCTTTATCCCGGCCGTCTTTAGTGGAACGTAAGGCCAGTTTTCCGGTCAAACTCCCCAAACGTGGAGTTGACCCAAGTCAAGCATTGACCCAGAGTGGTCATTATAGGCTAAATCGGTTGTCCTCGGCCGTCCTTAGTGGGACGTAAGACCAGGTTTCCCATCAAACTCCCCAAAGGTGGAGTTGACCCAAGTCGAACCTTGACCCAGAGTGGTCATTATAGGTTGAGCCTTTGTCCCAGCCGTCCTTAGTGGGACGTAAGACCAGGTTTCCCATCAAACTCCCCAAAGGTGGAGTTGACCCAAGTCGAACCTTGACCCAGAGTGGTCATTATAGGTTGAGCCTTTATCCCGGCCGTCTTTAGTGGGACGTAAGACCAGTTTTCCCGTCAAACTCCCCAAAGGTAGAGTTGACCCAAGTCAAGCCTCGACCCAGAGTGGTCATTATAGGCTAAAGCCCTTATCCCCGGCCATCCTTAGTGGGACGTAAGACCAGTTTTCCCGTCAAACTCCCCAAAGGTGGAATTGACCCAAGTAAAGCCTCGACCCAGAGTGGTCATTATAGGCTAAAGCGCTTGTCCCCGGCCGTCCTTAGTGAGATGTAAGACCAGTTTTCCCGTCAAACTCCCCTAAGGTGGAATTGACCCAAGTAGAACCTTGACCCAGAGTGGTCATTATAGGTTGAGCCTTTGTCCCGGCCGTCCTTAGTGGGACGTAAGACCAGTTTTCCTGTCAAACTCCCAAAAGGTGGAGTTGACCCAAGTCAAGCCTCGACCCAGAGTTGTCATTATAGGCTAAATCCCTTGTCCCCGGCCATACTTAGTGGGACGTAAAACCAGTTTTCCCGTCAAACTCCCCAAAGGTGGAGTTGACCCAAGTAAAGCATCGACCCAGAGTGGTCATTATAGGCTAAAGCGCTTGTCCCCGGCCGTCCTTAGTGAGATGTAAGAACAGTTTTCCCGTCAAACTCCCAAAGGTGGAGTTGACCCAAGTCAAACCTCGACCCAGAGTGGTCATTATAGGCTAAAGCCCTTATCCCCGGCTATCCTTAGTGGGACGTAAGACCAGTTTTCCCGTCAAACTCCTCAAAGGTGGAGTTGACCGAAGTAAAGCCTCGACCCAGAGTGGTCATTATAGGCTAAAGCGCTTGTCCCCGGCCGTCCTTAGTGAGATGTAAGACCAGTTTTCCCGTCAAACTCCCCAAAGGTGGAGTTGACCCAAGTCAAGCCTCGACCCAGAGTGGTCATTATAGGCTAAAGCCCTTGTCCCCGGCCATCCTTAGTGGGACGTAAGACCAGTTTTCCCGTCAAACTCCCCAAAGGTGGAGTTGACCCAAGTAAAGCCTCGACCCAGAGTGGTCATTTTAGGCTAAAGCGCTTGTCCCCGGCCGTCCTTAGTGAGATGTAAGACCAGTTTTCCCGTCAAACTCCCCAAAGGTGGAGTTGACCCAAGTCGAACCTTGACCCAGAGTGGTCATTATAGGTTGAGCCTTTCTCCCAGCCGTCCTAAGTGGGACGTAAGACCAGTTTTCCCGTCAAACTCCCCAAAGGTAGAGTTGACCCAAGTCAAGCCTCGACTCAGAGTGGTCATTATAGGCTAAAGCCCTTATCCCCGGCCATCCTTAGTGGGACGTAAGACCAGTTTTCCCGTCAAACTCCCCAAAGGTGGAATTGACCCAAGTAAAGCCTCGACCCAGAGTGGTCATTATAGGCTAAAGCGCTTGTCCCCGGCCGTCCTTAGTGAGATGTAAGACCAGTTTTCCCGTCAAACTCCCCTAAGGTGGAATTGACCCAAGTAGAACTTGACCCAGAGTGGTCATTATAGGTTGTGCCCTTGTCCCGGCCGTCCTTAGTGGGACGTAAGACCAGTTTTCCTGTCAAACTCCCAAAAGGTGGAGTTGACCCAAGTCAAGCCTCGACCCAGAGTTGTCATTATAGGCTAAATCCCTTGTCCCCGGCCATACTTAGTGGGACGTAAAACCAGTTTTCCCGTCAAACTCCCCAAAGGTGGAGTTGACCCAAGTAAAGCATCGACCCAGAGTGGTCATTATAGGCTAAAGCGCTTGTCCCCGGCCGTCCTTAGTGAGATGTAAGAACAGTTTTCCCGTCAAACTCCCCAAAGGTGGAGTTGACCCAAGTCAAACCTCGACCCAGAGTGGTCATTATAGGCTAAAGCCCTTATCCCCGGCTATCCTTAGTGGGACGTAAGACCAGTTTTCCCGTCAAACTCCTCAAAGGTGGAGTTGATCGAAGTAAAGCCTCGACCCAGAGTGGTCATTATAGGCTAAAGCGCTTGTCCCCGGCCGTCCTTAGTGAGATGTAAGACCAGTTTTCCCGTCAAACTCCCCAAAGGTGGAGTTGACCCAAGTCAAGCCTCGACCCAGAGTGGTCATTATAGGCTAAAGCCCTTGTCCCCGGCCATCCTTAGTGGGACGTAAGACCAGTTTTCCCGTCAAACTCCCCAAAGGTGGAGTTGACCCAAGTAAAGCCTCGACCCAGAGTGGTCATTTTAGGCTAAAGCGCTTGTCCCCGGCCGTCCTTAGTGAGATGTAAGACCAGTTTTCCCGTCAAACTCCCAAAGGTGGAGTTGACCCAAGTAGAACCTTAACCCAGAGTGGTCATTATAGGTTGAGCCTTTGTCCCGGCCGTCTTTAGTGGAACGTAAGACCAGTTTTCCCGTCAAACTCCCCAAACGTGGAGTTGACCCAAGTCAAGCATTGACCCAGAGTGGTCATTATAGGCTAAAGCGTTTGTCCTCGGCCGTCCTTAGTGGGACGTAAGACCAGTTTTCCCGTCAAACTCCCCAAAGGTGGAGTTGACCCAAGTCGAACCTTGACCCAGAGTGGTCATTATAGGTTGAGCCTTTGTCCCAGCCGTCCTTAGTGGGACGTAAGACCAGTTTTCCCGTCAAACTCCCCAAAGGTAGAGTTGACCCAAGTCAAGCCTCGACCCAGAGTGGTCATTATAGGCTAAAGCCCTTATCCCCAGCCATCCTTAGTGGGACGTAAGACCAGTTTTCCCGTCAAACTCCCCAAAGGTGGAGTTGACCCAAGTAAAGCCTCGACCCAGAGTGGTCATTTTAGGCTAAAGCGCTTGTCCCCGGCCGTCCTTAGTGAGATGTAAGACCAGTTTTCCCGTCAAACTCCACAAACGTGGAGTTGACCCAAGTAGAACCTTGACCCAGAGTGGTCATTATAGGTTGAGCCTTTGTCCCGGTCGTCTTTAGTGGAACGTAAGACCAGTTTTCCCGTCAAACTCCCCAAACGTGGAGTTGACCGAAGTCAAGCATTGACCCAGAGTGGTCATTATAGGCTAAAGCGGTTGTCCTCGGCCGTCCTTAGTGGGACGTAAGACCAGTTTTCCCGTCAAACTCCCCAAAGGTGGAGTTGACCGAAGTCGAACCTTGACCCAGAGTGGTCATTATAGGTTGAGCCTTTGTCCCCGCCGTCCTTAGTGAGACGTAAGACCAGTTTTCCCGTCAAACTCCCCAAAGGTAGAGTTGACCCAAGTCAAGCCTCGACCCAGAGTGGTCATTATAGGCTAAAGCCCTTATCCCCGGCCATCCTTAGTGGGACGTAAGACCAGTTTTCCCGTCAAACTCCTCAAAGGTGGAATTGACCCAAGTAAAGCCTCGACCCAGAGTGGTCATTATAGGCTAAAGCGCTTGTCCCCGGCCGTCCTTAGTGAGATGTAACACCAGTTTTCCCGTCAAACTCCCCAAAGGTGGAGTTGACCCAAGTCAAGCCTCGACCCAGAGTGGTCATTATAGGCTAAAGCCCTTGTCCCCGGCCATCCTTAGTAGGACGTAAGACCAGTTTTCCCGTCAAACTCCCCAAAGGTGGAGTTGACCCAAGTAAAGCCTCGACCCAGAGTGGTCATTATAGGCTAAAGCCCTTATCCCCGGCCATCCTTAGTGGGACGTAAGACCAGTTTTCCCGTCAAACTCCCCAAAGGTGGAATTAACCCAAGTAAAGCCTCGACCCAGAGTTGTCATTATAGGCTAAAGCGCTTGTCCCCGGCCGTCCTTAGTGATATGTAAGACCAGTTTTCCCGTCAAACTCCCCTAAGGTGGAATTGACCCAAGTAGAACCTTGACCCAGAGTGGTCATTATAGGTTGAGCCTTTGTCCCGGCCGTCCTTAGTGGGACGTAAGACCAGTTTTCCTGTCAAACTCCCCAAAGGTGGAGTTGACCCAAGTCAAGCCTCGACCCAGAGTTGTCATTATAGGCTAAATCCCTTGTCCCCGGCCATACTTAGTGGGACGTAAAACCAGTTTTCCCGTCAAATCCCCAAAGATGGAGTTGACCCAAGTAAAGCCTCGACCCAGAGTGGTCATTATAGGCTAAAGCGCTTGTCCCCGACCGTCCTTAGTGAGGTGTAAGAACAGTTTTCCCATCAAACTCCCCAAAGGTGGAGTTGACCCAAGTCAAACCTCGACCCAGAGTGGTCATTATAGGCTAAAGCCCTTGTCCCCAGCCATCCTTAGTGGGACGTAAGACCAGTTTTCCCGTCAAACTCCCCAAAGGTGGAGTTGACCGAAGTAAAGCCTCGACCCAGAGTGGTCATTATAGGCTAAAGCGCTTGTCCCCGGCCGTCCTTAGTGAGATGTAAGACCAGTTTTCCCGTCAAACTCCCCAAAGGTGGAGTTGACCCAAGTCAAGCCTCGACCCAGAGTGGTCATTATAGGCTAAAGCCCTTGTCCCCGGCCATCCTTAGTGGGACGTAAGACCAGTTTTCCCGTCAAACTCCCCAAAGGTGGAGTTGACCCAAGTAAAGCCTCGACCCAGAGTGGTCATTTTAGGCTAAAGCGCTTGTCCCCGGCCGTCCTTAGTGAGATGTAAGACCAGTTTTCCCGTCAAACTCCCCAAAGGTGGAGTTGACCCAAGTAGAACCTTGACCCAGAGTGGTCATTATAGGTTGAGCCTTTATCCCGGCCGTCTTTAGTGGAACGTAAGACCAGTTTTCCCGTCAAACTCCCCAAACGTGGAGTTGACCCAAGTCAAGCATTGAACCAGAGTGGTCATTATAGGCTAAAGCGTTTGTCCTCGGCCGTCCTTAGTGGGACGTAAGACGAGTTTTCCCGTCAAACTCCCCAAAGGTGGAGTTGACCCAAGTCGAACCTTGACCCAGAGTGGTCATTATAGGTTGAGCCTTTGTCCCAGCCGTCCTTAGTGGGACGTAAGACCAGTTTTCCCGTCAAACTCCCCAAAGGTAGAGTTGACCCAAGTCAAGCCTCGACCCAGAGTGGTCATTATAGGCTAAATCCCTTATCCCCGGCCATCCTTAGTGGGACGTAAGACCAGTTTTCCCGTCAAACTCCCCAAAGGTGGAGTTGACCCAAGTAAAGCCTCGACCCAGAGTGGTCATTTTAGGCTAAAGCGCTTGTCCCCGGCCGTCCTTAGTGAGATGTAAGACCAGTTTTCCCGTCAAACTCCCCAAAGGTGGAGTTGACCCAAGTAGAACCTTGACCCAGAGTGGTCATTATAGGTTGAGACTTTGTCCCGGCCGTCTTTAGTGGAACGTAAGACCAGTTTTCCCGTCAAACTCCCCAAACGTGGAGTTGACCCAAGTCAAGCATTGACCCAGAGTGGTCATTATAGGCTAAAGCGGTTGTCCTCGGCCGTCCTTAGTGGGACGTAAGACCAGTTTTCCCGTCAAACTCCCCAAAGGTGGAGTTGACCCAAGTCGAACCTTGACCAAAGTGGTCATTATAGGTTGAGCCTTTGTCCCAGCCGTCCTTAGTGGGACGTAAGACCAGTTTTCCCGTCGAACTCCCCAAAGGTAGAGCTGACCCAAGTCAAGCCTCGACCCAGAGTGGTCATTATAGGCTAAAGCCCTTATCCACGGCCATCCTTAGTGGGACATAAGACCAGTTTTCCCGTCAAACTCCCCAAAGGTGGAATTGACCCAAGTAAAGCCTCGACCCAGAGTGGTCATTATAGGCTAAAGCGCTTGTCCCCGGCCGTCCTTAGTGAGATGTAAGACCAGTTTTCCCGTCAAACTCCCCTAAGGTGGAATTGACCCAAGTAGAACCTTGACCCAGAGTGGTCATTATAGGTTGAGCCTTTGTCCCGGCCGTCCTTAGTGGGACGTAAGACCAGTTTTCCTGTCAAACTCCCCAAAGGTGGAGTTGACCCAAGTCAAGCCTCGACCCAGAGTTGTCATTATAGGCTAAATCCCTTGTCCCCGGCCATACTTAGTGGGACGTAAAACCAGTTTTCCCGTGAAACTCCCCAAAGGTGGAGTTGACCCAAGTAAAGCCTCGACCCAGAGTGGTCATTATAGGCTAAAGCGCTTGTCCCCGGCCGTCCTAAGTGAGATGTAAGAACAGTTTTCCCGTCAAACTCCCCAAAGGTGGAGTTGACCCAAGTAGAACATTGACCCAGATTGGTCATTATAGGTTGAGCCTTTGTCCCGGCCGTCTATAGTGGAACGTAAGATCAGTTTTCCCGTCAAACTCCCCAAACGTGGAGTTGACCCAAGTCAAGCATTGACCCAGAGTGGTCATTATAGGCTAAAGCGGTTGTCCTCGGCCGTCCTTAGTGGGACGTAAGACCAGTTTTCCCGTCAAACTCCCCAAAGGTGGAGTTGACCCAAGTCGAACCCTGACTCAGAGTGGTCATTATAGGTTGAGCCTTTGTCCCGGCCGTCCTTAGTGGGACGTAAGACCAGTTTTCCGTCAAAATCCCCAAAGGTGGAGTTGACCCATGTCAAGCCTCAACCCAGAGTGGTCATTATAGGCTAAAGCGCTTGTCCCCGGCCGTCCTTAGTGGGACGTAAGGCTAGTTTTCTCGTCAAACTCCCCAAAGGTGGAGTTGACCCAAGTCGAACCTTGACCCAGAGTGGTCATTATAGGTTGAGCCTTTGTCCCGGCCGTCCTTAGTGGGACGTGTAGACACCCCGCTTTGGACCTCTCACCCCGATTGCATACAAAGTACTTTTATTTAACTTATTTTTGTTGATTTCTGTTACTTCGGTTAAGTTCCTAACTGATTCCGTTAGTTTTGGACTAAACTGCATAACAGAGTTAACTTTTAGGGTCATTCTGTCATTCTGTCATTTTTCACCCGCGGGCGCTTCCGGTACTGCCAGTGAGCCCCGCGCGCGTCCCGCCCCAAAAGCCGGACCCGCGCGCTTCCCACTTTGGCAGTAACGGATTGCACCTTATTTCCCTCCCTTTTCTTATTTACAAACATCTTTTCTTGATCTCAAAAACCATCTTTTTACATCCACATTCATCCCCCCTTTTCTCATTAACTCCCAATCCCAAATTCTAAGCCTTTTCCCAAAAACTAATATTTCTTTCATTTATTATTTGATTTCTTTTATTTGTTTTATTTTTCTTTTATTCATTTATCTTATTTGTGATTGGCTCATTCCATTTCACATGGATGACCAATTTCCCTCCATCATTTCCCTCTCTTTTTTACCTATAAAAACCATCATCTTCTACCTTAGAAAGGGACTCCAACCTTGATTCACCAACTACATTATACACAAATTCTCCCAACAAGAGTTCTTAGTAACAAGACTCTACACAAATTGTTCTACAACAATTTCATTACAACAACAACACTTTCAAGTCAAGGTTCCAAGTCCTCTTTCTCAAGGTACAACTCCATTTTCTTCCTTTGTTTTCTTCTTCTTGATGTATGCAATCCCCATTAATGGGACATGACCAGCATGACTACTTCACATATTGAAGTTAGTTAAGGTTATCTCCCTACATTTTAATCTTAACTTTAATTCACCATGTTAATTTCTCTTCATCTCTTAATGTAATTCTTTAACATTACTTGTTATATGTAATCTTTATCATTAAATAAATAAAACAATTCTATTTTATTTCCCCTTTATTTCCCCTTTTCTTCTCATCACAATTGTTAGCACATTTCTATTTAATTAATTGAAGGACATGTAAATATTAGAACACCAATAGTAGCAAGACCCGCGTAAGCGGGGCGGAGTGGGTGTTTAAGTACTTCCCACTCCGTCACCTAACCCCCGAACCCTTCTCTCCCGAATCTCTGGTTTTGTACATAAATTAGGCTATTTCTAGGTTTTTCTTATGTTCCTTTAAAAACATAGGTGGCGACTCTAAACAATCTAAAACAAGTTAGACATCCTAGGATAATTCACCACTCTAGCCAAGCCGTGGTTCCCCGGGGTATCTACAGTGGCGACTCTGCTGGGGAATGATAGAGGGTTAAACTTGCGTTCTTAACTTTTGGTGTTCTTATTACTGTTTTCTGGGCATTCTGGTAAAAAGGATGGGAAGCGCGCGCCTCTGGCCTTCTTGGCCTAAAGCGCGCGCGTCCGACCCCAATTACCAGAATTGCCCGCCTCCTTTCTTGTCCTTCAATTCCATATTTCTGTGCTAACAATTACTGCAGGGGAAAGTTTTCTTAATTAAGGGTCAAGGCAATCCCTTGAACCCACTGATTTGCAGGTTCTCACCCAGAAGCGGGCGCCTCTGCCCTTCTTCCTCTCACGCGCGCGCCTTCCGCATAGGCAACCCAATGCGCGCGCTTCTGGGCGCATTCCCGGAACAGAACAGTGCACAGAAACAAAACAGAATGACAGTGTGTGGGCACCGGGCCTGCATACAATTTCTTTTACTTTTTGTTTATTTTTATCGGTCACACGGGTGATTCGAAAGTTGTAAATTACGTGCTTATTTGTTTTTTTTTTTTATTTCCTTTGAAAAAAAAAAAAAAAATGTTTTGTCACATGTTAGACCTCACACTACATGCACATATTCCTATCAACTGCTCACTATCGAGTCGCACAAGTCCAACCCCAAACCCATCGAGGCCCGTCCTAGAAAGTTTCAAGCTCCACTCGACCTTGGCTCTTTCGAAGCGGTAAACCTCAGCCCGTGGCGTAGTTCATGACTACATGCCGGGGGTGACCTTTAAGCCTCATATTCAAGCCGAGCACAAACCACACAATTCTAGTCTAGGGTCTAACACTCCGTGACCAAGTCGGTTTTTCATGTGCCGAGATTTCCCTAAACTAATGTCTTCAAATCATACATGCCAACTTGTTGCAATGGACGAAATAAAACTCCGTCCCCAAAAGTGGTTATTTTGGACGAAAATAAAAATCCGTCCCCGCATGTATGATTTACTACATTAATTTAGTTTAATCCCGACACATGTAGGATTCACAAGCGTGGTGGAATCCGATGAGTATATGGGACCGCGAGATGGTCTATATACTAGTGTGACGATTCCACTATTTTCCTAGAAACCCCAAAAAGGACCACGTCCTTCCGACTTTGTAAATAAAAAAAAAATAAAAAAAAAAAAAAAAAGTCGTTTTTCCTTATGTGGTTGAGTCTTTTTCTTTGTTTGTGGGTTAATTCATTTTATCCAAAAGGTATTTGTGGGGCCAATCTAAGATCAACCGTGCTCTTCCAATAGGTCCAATGGCTTCCAACGGCAACAACAACAACGGTGGAAATGATTTCGTGTCCAACGAAGGGTTACTCAACATAATGAAATCAATGGGGGAACAAATGGATAGGATTGTCGAGGATGCCCGCCGTAAAGACAATTTGTGGCAAGCCCGTTTCGATATCGACAAGAGGATTCACAAAGAAGAGGTTTCCGAACTCAAGGCTCGTCTTGATTATGAAAGAAGAATTCACGAGGAAGAGGTTTCCGAACTCAAAGCCCGTTTGCAAGAGCTCACCGACGGCAAAGCAAAGTTTAAGGGTAAAGCATGCTCAAGTGGCCCGTCCCTCAAAAGCTACAAAGGTACCGCCAACAACCGAGTTTTCACTCCTCTCCTAGGAGTAACCCAAGCCGAAGCATTTGAAACTTTGGTGGCAAGTGGAAAGGTCAAGCCTTTAGAGGGGTACAAGTCGAAGGCGATACTGAAAAATCATGCTCATGGTGAATGGTGCGGCTACCACAAGCATAGTGGCCACACTACCGAAGGGTGCTTCCTTCTCCGAAACATCATCCAAGATTTGATCGACAATGGCGAATTTACCGTGGGTGAAGAGCAACTCATCAAAGAAGTGGCTTGGTTTTGAAATGGGGCTTCAACAAAGAGGACGACGACAACAATCTCCGTTTCTCTTTCTCTACCTAGTAGTAGGAATAAAAAAATAAAAAAAAAAAAAAAAAAGAGTCAAAAGTCCTCTTTTGTGTGCATTAATGTTTTCTCTCGTCCCATGTTAAGTGTCGAGTCTTCTTATCAAATAAAAGTCGTTCTTGTCCTTATACACTCTTCCAAGTTGTTCGATCTAATTCTTGGCAAAATGATGAAAAAATGTCTAAACAAGTTTTAGAACAAGGCCATCACTTGAACGCCTAGGGGCTAAACATCGACGCCAACATCAACGACGAAGCCAAGACAAACAAGGTGGAACAACAATCATGAAGAAGTCAAGCAAAGTTTTCAAAGGGGGATTAAAAAAAAAAAAAAAAAAAAAGAAAAAAAGAGCTCGCTAGGTTGAAACCATCAAATCAACCTAGGCAAAAGTTAGAGCACAAAAAAAAAATCCCCCTCAATCAAAGAAGTTCACATCAAGATCATCATCATCATCCACCAACGAAGGACGAAGCAACAATTCATCACGAAGAATGGAGAATCCACAAGAACTACGGTGACCTGAGCCTCTACACTGGAGGAACGTAGGCAACCTTCGGGTCCGGTCTCATGCAAGAAAGAAGAAATGTTTAGTCCTAGCGCGTTATGGTGATCGGCCTTTATCTCGAACTTGCCAAGACATCTTTGTACGATTCATTTGCCAATGAATTAATCACCAAAAAGATTGAACAACTTTCTTAGATTTGGAATCATTTCGCGCTCCTTGTCGAGTCTAGGGACTTCTATTCTTTCTGCATACTCCCAATTTCTTGCAATCAAATTGGGGCTTTCCTTCTCTTCTCTCTTAATGACTTACTTGCCTTCGCGAGTCATTCAATTCAATAAAAAATACATGTCAATACTAGGGACACTTCCCTAATCAAGTCAATGTCACTCACCTTTAGTGACAAGAGGTCTCCACCGCAAAATCACATGTCTTATCACCTCAGCTAGAGTCAATGCACACTCCCTCATTAATCGAGTCAAAATGAAGACGCAAAAGAGATGCCCGCTAGATTGAAAACCCGAAAGGGCGGTCTAGGCAAAAAACAGGGTGCGTCATAAAAAAAATGAGAGAGTGAGAGAGAGAAGGGAAAGAGAAATGGAGATCTCTGGCCTCTAAAGAAGACAACTACACGAGCTCTACATTGGATCTCCTCAGCAAGTCAATTCCCCACCGAGTCAACTTTGGGATTGCAAAGGCTCGACAAGATATAGCACCATCAAAGGTTGTCTTGGGTTATCGGCATCATTCTCCATCAGTGTGCATTTTTTGGTTCATGAAAAGAAGGCCCGTGGTGTAGACACCCCGCCTTGGACCGCTCACCCCGATTGCACATTTGATTTTGTGTTTCTCCCCATTTTAAGTGTTTCTCGTTAGTTTCTATCACTTTCGTTAAGTTCCTGACTGACTTCGTTAAGTCCAGGGACTAAACTGAATGACAGGGCTGACTTTCTAGTCCATTCTGTCAAAATTGCCTTCTCTGAGTCGCGCGCCTCCGACAGGAGGAGCCAGGCGCGCGCGCCTCCCGCCCCCAAAGCAGGAAGCGCGCGCCTCTGGGCGTCAGTTACAGATTTCTGGCCAGGATTCCCTCCCTTGCTCAATTTACAAGATTTTGCCCGGGAAGGATTTCTTGGTGACTGAGTTTTGACACCAAAAACACCCCTCTTTCACCTATAAAAACCTCTCTTTACCTCCATTTTCGAGGATCGAAACTTAGATCGAAAATTGAACTTACAAAAGCTATACCAAAATCACTTTCTAAAAGTTCTCCAAGGATTTCATCAAGCAATACTTGAAGGTCTTCAAATTGTAGGTAAAAGTCCATCTTTTCCTTCCTTTTCTACTTCATCTCCTCTCTCTCTTTTACTCTAATCAAATGTGCAATCACCCAAATCATTTTGGGACATGACTCTAATGATCACCTCATCTCATTGAGGTTGGTTAAGGAGTCATCTCCTACATTCCAAATCCTATTTTGAATCCCCCCCTTTTCATAACTTAAAGAAGAAGAAGAAGAACATTTTCATTCATGTAGATTTTGATCAAGCAAGACCAACTTTAGTTGGGCGAGATGGGTGTTTCGGTACTTCCCATCTCGTAATCTAACCCCCGAACCTCAAAACAAAGAATCTCTGTTTTCGTAATCAAACTTAGGCTACAATCTATAGGTTTTTCTTATGTTCCTCAAAACATAGGTGGCGACTCTAAAAACAAGTTAGACATCCTAGGATAACACACGCGCTCTAGCCTAAAGCCGTGGTTCCCCCGGGGCATCTACAGTGGCGACTCTGCTGGGGATTGTATTTGAGGGTTAAACTTGCATTCTGATCGAAATCTACATCTTTTCTGGGCATTCTGTTTCCTGATGGGGGAGGCGCGCGCGTCTGGCCTTTTAAGCCTAAGGCGCGCGCATCCCGCATCAAGAACCAGAATCGCCCACTTCTTCATGTTCTTCATCTTCTTCTTCTGTTATTCTGCACTAATCACTTCTGCAGGGGTTACAATATGAACATGGGAAGGGCAATCCCCTGAGTCCAAAGTCTGACATTCTGACAGGTGTGCCCCAGAAGCGCGCGCCTCCCATAAGCATTGCGAAATGCGCGCGCGTCCCACATCAGCACTCAGAGGCGCACGCTTCTGGGTTGGTTTCCAGAACAGAAACAGGTTTCAGTGACTGAGCAGAACAGTGGGGTGTGGGCACAGTTGCCTGCATCAGAACAGAATTGAACCCTCGGACTGTTTTAATTTTGTGTTTTATTTACCGGTCACACGGGTGATTCGGGAGTTGTAATTTTATGTGCTTATGTGTTTTGTGTGTTTTTCTTTCTTTTCAAAAAAAAAAAAAAAATAAATAAAAAAAATTTGTCACTTGTTAGACCTCACACTACATGCACATATTCCTATGAACTGCTCACTATCGAGTCGCACAAGTCCAACCCCAAACCCGTCGAGGCCCGTCCTAGAAAGTTTCAAGCTCCACCAGACCTTGGCTCTTTCGAAGCGGTAAACCTCAGCCCGTGGCGTAGTTCAAGACTACATGTCGGGGGTGACCTTTGAGCCTCATATTCAAGCCGAGCACAAACCACACAATTCTAGTTAGGGTCTAACACTCCGTGACTCAAGTCGGTTTCCATGTACCGAGATTTCCCTAAACTAATGTCTTCAAATCATACATGCCAACTTGTTGAAATGGACGCAATAAAAATCCGTCCCCAAAAGTGGTTATTTTGGACGAAAATAAAAATCCGTCCCCGCATGTATGCTTTACTACATTAATTTAGTTTAATCCCGATTCATGTAGGATTCACAAGCGCGATGGAATCCGATGAGTATATGGGACCGAGAGATGGTCTATATACTAGTGTGACGATTCCATTATTTTCTTAGAAACCCCAAAAGGGATTCATTCTCTCCGACTTATAAAAAAAAAAAAAAAAAAAAAAAAAGAGTCGTTTCTTATGTGGTTCGAGTCGTGTGCCCAACTGTGTGTTCTAAGCCTCTTCATGGACCGCAAGTGTTACTCAAGACTGACAAGGGCCTCTTCTGCAATATAGGTTCAATTGGTACTTAGAAAGTCTACCGGGATTCAGCAAATCGGTTAGTCCGTGAAGAGATCACTCCAACAGCTCCAACATCAACCATGACCGGCAGCAGCAACACCATGTCTCTCGAACAGCTCTCAACTATGGTCCAACTCCTCCAAGATCAAGTCTCCACCCTTAACAAAGAGGCACAAATCAAAGACGACATTTGGCAATCCCACCTCGACAGCCAAAGGGAGGCCCACGAGGCCGAAATGGAGCTAATGAAAGAAAAGCTCACCAACCTTGCCAAGGGAAAGGACAAGAACAATGATGATGAATCCGAATGGACCGAGGGTTTGTTCAAGAGTCCTTATGTCAACACCCGCACCAAGAAAATGGGGGAACCAAGTTCCGAGAACAATGAGCCCAAGATGGTGGATTCTATCATGGCCTACATCGACCAAAAATTCAATGGGCTCAACATGGGGAAAGGCTCCGACACAAGCCTTTATCAATCATCCATCCTCATGAGTACTATGGCCGCTCTTCCCGATAAGTTCAAGATGCCCGACATAAGCAAATTCAAGGGAAACTCTTGTCCCATGGCTCACATTGAGACTTATATTTGGGCAATGGTTCCAAAGAAGGTCTCCACCAAGGTGATGGCTCAATGCTTTCCTCTCACTCTCGAGGGGGCGGCAAAAGATTGGTATGCTACTCTCCCACTCACTGTCCGTCTTGATTGGGACTCCGCCATGCTTGCCTTCAAGAACCAATACCAAGGCAACACCACTCACCGGCCCACAAGGAAAGAGCTAGAGAACACTACTCAACGAGACAATGAGTCCTTCATCGACTTCACAAGGAGATGGAATGACAAACTCTCTGAGATTGTTGAGAGGCCGAACACAAAAGAGCAAATGGACATGTTTCTCAAGTGTCTCAAGATTGATCTCTGCACTCACCTAAGTGGGGCTTGCTACTCCGACTTCTCCCAAATGTATGAGGCGGGGGTACGCATGGATGACTTGCTCAAGGAGATTAAGAAGACCACTCCTACTTACCGCTACAAGGCTGCTTCCAACTTCACAAAAGAGGCCTCGGTCAACGCCGTCACTATTGACAAGGGGAATTACAAAAAGGTTCCTCCGCCTCAAGGGAAGAAGCCCCGAAGTGACCGTGTCTACACGCCTCTCCAAGGCATGACTCAAACCGAAGTGTTCGAGGTCCTCAAGGCAAAGGGTCAAGTTACACCCGTGCAAGGGTACCAACCCAAGACAATCCACCCCAATCATGCTCACCACAAATATTGTGGCTACCACCAATATAGTGGCCACACCACCGAGGAATGCTTCGTTCTCCGTAATATCATTCAAGATCTCATAGATAAGAAAGAATTTGTAGTGACTAATGACGAGCATGTCAATGTAATAGAGATAGGAGAACTCGAGGGGACCACCCATTCAATCCCAATTGTGAATGGGGGCCCCAATGTTATGAATAAACTTGACAATTCTTGTTATGTAGTGACTTACGATGAGGTAATGAGGGAAGTACTAGAGAATAGGAAAAAGAAGCAAGATGGGAACGTCAACATGCTAACTCGATCCGGTCGAGTCATAGCAAGCAACCCTTCCACTTCCGCACCGAGCTCCTCTTCTCAAAAGCCGCAAGCTCACAACGCTCCCGAAGATCCTCTACTTGTCCAACTCAAGAAAACTCAAGCCAACATCTCTATTTGGGACCTCATTGCATCCTCAAAGAAACACCGAGATCTTGTCATCCGCAATCTCGATGATACATCAGTTTCTCCCGATACTACTCCCGAGGACCTCACGGCAATGATTGGTCACATTCATTTTGGCAACGTCATCACCTTTGCCGATATGGACCTTCCACCGTTCGGTTCCGACCACAACGAAGCTATTTACCTCAAGGTACGAGCAAGGGGGAGGCCCGTCTCAAGAGTCTTAGTGGACGGTGGTTCCGCACTCAATCTCATGCCTGGTAGAATCATGGGCATACTGGGGCTTAAGGATTCTGATTTGAAGCCTTCTACTCAAGTAATCCGAGGTTATGACAGCACCGCCCGTACAGTCATGGGTATGATCGAAATAGACATTGAGTTTGGGAGCATGGTCATGTCCGTTCCATTCCAAGTGCTTGATATCCCGGCCTCGTTCAACTTACTATTGGGTAGACCATGGATTCACAGTGCTAATGCCGTACCGTCAACTCTCCACCAATGTGTCAAGATCCGAAATGGTGATGAAATAGTGACCGTAATGGCTGAAAACATCACTATCCACAGAAAAGGTGAGCCCGTCCACCAAGTTCAGCATGGTCTACCAGACTCCACTCTCTCTGGCGTCTCAATCAACGCCATTAACAAAGAAGGGGGAAACGGATCATGGACCCCCAGCAATCACAAAGTCCTCCGCATGATGAGGAATATGGACTACTTCCCTGGCTTAGGCTTAGGGAAATATCAGCAAGGAATCCTACATCCCGTGCAAGTCCCATTTGTCAAGAACACCTTCGGTTTGGGGTATGAGCCTTCCAAAGAAGACTTGAAACAAGAGCAAGCGATCAAGAACGAAAAGGCCCGAGCTCGTAAAGAAGGCCGTCGGTATGAAGTCCCTAATCTAAGGCCTTATCGCAAGACGTTGAATGGTTATTTTGTCCGCCAAGGGGAAGACGTTCCATACATGATCTTTCCCGAGCCGTGGGTTAACAATAAAGGTGTCAAAAAGCCCGGCCTCGAAATCTTCTCCGATTGTGAGGTCCAGATATCCGAAAGAGAACCAACTCCCATGTCGCCCCGTGAATGGTGGGGGAGGAAGATGACTATAGAGTCCGAGACAGAAATCACCGTGGGGAAGAACTGACAGATTTAGCCTCCATGTTTGAAGAGCTCGCCATGATGAATAAATGCCAAGTTAACGCCATCCATGACACCGTCATCATGAACGAGACTCTCAGTGAGATCCGCCAAGCTCCGAGCCGATCAACAATTGGTATTCAACAAAAGGGCCCGTGGTATCCGAGGAATTCTTAGTCCAAGAAATGGGTTGCATACCCCGCACAGCAACAAAGGAAGAGCAGCTCACACTTACTTTCGAGTCCGAGAGTGTCTCTAATACCCTCACCCAAGAGGATTTGGAGGCCATAGCCGAGCGTGTGTTTCCTTTCTTTGCTAATGAAAAATTTGATATTTCTGAGTACCCTGAGATTGCAAACATCATAAATGATGAATTAACTAATAATGAACTTAACAAACAAGTTAATAACGATTCAAATTATGATGAAATAGACCACGAAAACACAACATACTTAAATGAACTTGCTCAACAAGTCCGTAGTCGTGGCGAGAATGGTCCAAGGCTGACGAAGAATTGCATGTTGTTAATCTGGGTACCGAAGAAGAGCCAAAAGAAACCAAGATTGGAAGCTTCTTCAAGGGAGACGACAGAGACAGATTGACTGCATTACTACGAGAGTTCGTGGATGTGTTCGCATGGTCATACAAAGACATGCCGGGTTTGGACAAAAAGGTAGCGGAGCACAGGATTCCGATCAGAGAAGATACCAGGCCAGTAAAGCAGAAGCTCAGAAAGATCAAGCCAGAATGGTCTCTGCAGGTCAAAGAAGAGATTGAGAAGCTCCTCAGTGTGGGTTTCATCAAGGTTATCGAGTATCCGACATGGTTAGCCAACATTGTGACAGTCAGGAAGGCGAACGGCATGGTTCGAGTTTGTGTAGACTTCCGGGATTTAAACAAAGCTTCCCCAAAGGATGATTTTCCACTCCCTAATATCGACATGCTAGTCGACTCCACTGCTGCCTACGAGGTCCGCTCATTCGTGGATGGGTTCGCTGGGTACAATCAGATTCTTATGGCCGAGGAGGATCAACATAAGACAGCCTTCACAACACCGTGGGGTACCTTTTGCTACACAGTCATGCCATTTGGGTTAAGAAATGCTGGGGCTTCCTACCAAAGAGCCGTGACAGACTTGTTCCACGATATGATTCACAAAGAAATCGAGGTCTATGTGGACGACATGATCATTCACTCCAAAGGAACCGATGGTCAACACCTAATCGATCTCCGCAAGTTCTTCGGAAGGCTTCGTCAACACAAGATGAGGCTCAACCCTGCAAAGTGCACATTCGCGGTTATCCGAGGCAAAGTTCTTGGTTATATGGTCACTGAAAGGGGAATCGAAGTAGACCCCTCCAAAATCAAGGCAATCATTGACATGCCTCCTCCAAAGACGCAGAAAGAGATTAAAGGTTCATGGGAAGACTACAATACATCAGTCGGTTTGTGCACCAACTCACTTCCATGTGCGAGCCAATCTTCAAGCTACTCAAGAAGAATGTGGCTCTAGAATGGACCGACGCGTGCCAAGAAGCCTTCGATCAAGTAAAGCATTACTTGACGTGCCCTCCTGTTCTAGTTCCGCCGCACAAGGAGAAACCTCTGTTGCTTTATCTCACTGTCAATGATGAAGCCCTAGGGCTATGTTAGCACAAGAGCAACGAGAGTCCACAAAGGAGAACGCCATTTATTTTGTCAGTCGCCGATTCCAAGGAGGCGAAAAGAACTACTCCGTCTTAGAAAGTCATGTGCAGCATTGGTTTGGGTCACTCAAAAGCTCAAACACTATATGGAAGCTTTTCCGATCAAGCTAGTAGCAAAGGTGGACCCGCTCCGCTACATCTTCGAGAAGCCTTTCATGTCAACAAGAATAGCCAAATGGTACTTCATGCTCGCCGGCTATGATATCACTTACGTCACACTAAAATCCGTCAGGGGGAAAGTGTTCAGTGACCAGTTTGCCGAATTCCCGTGTGACGAAGTGAAGGGGGAAGATGTACAGTTCCCCGATGAGCATTTAATTTGTACCGCAACCGAAGAAGACAAGTGGCAACTTTTTTTCGATGGCGCCGCCAATAAACACGGTTTTGGTATAGGGGTATTGCTTGTCGATCCAAAAGACATCTACACTCTCATTACCATACGCCTGGAATTCGAAGCTACCAACAACATTGCCGAGTACGAAGCATGCATAGCAGGGCTCGAAGCAGCTCTCGAAAGAAACGTCACGGAACTAGAAGTGTTCGGCGACTCTTTGCTCCTTATCAATCAACAATCGGGTAAATGGCAAACCCAAGACCCGACTCTCCAACAGTATGGTCAGCACCTTGAAGAACTGGTTGAAAAATTCCAAGAGATCACTTTCAACTACCTGCCAAGGGATAAGAATCGCTTCGCCGATGCACTGGCCACTATAGCTTCATTAGTTGAAATGCCCAAAGGGAAAATGGTGAAGCCTTTCAAAATTGCTCGAAGGAACAGTCCGGCATATTGCATGAGTATCGAGATCAACGAGGTTCAAACAAACTCTCCGTGGTATTCGGATATCATGAACTTCCTCAAAGACGGCACTTATCCCGAGAACATCAATAAGAAGTCTCAAGCAGCTCTGCAAAGGTTAGCTTCTCGGTACGTACTGATTGGGGACCGAGTCTATAAAAGGCACCACGACGGGATCAATCTCTTATGCGCCAATGAGACCGAAGCTCAAGAGATAATGTGTGAAGTGCACGAAGGAGAATGTGGACTCCACATGAATGGGTTTATGCTAGTCAAGAAGATACTTCGCATTGGTTACTATTGGAGCACTATGGAACGAGACTGTATCGAGAAAGTCAAAAGTGTGCCAAGTGCCAATTCCACGCTAATCTGCAACATGCTCCACCCTCACAACTTTACAACATGGTCACACCTTGGCCTTTCTCTTGTTGGGGGATAGACATCATCGGTAAAGTTCATCCTGCCGGGAGCAATGGGCAGTCATTCGTCCTAGTGGCAGTCGACTACTTCACAAAGTGGGTCGAAGCACAAGCCTATCGAACCCTCAACGCCAAGAAAGTGGCCGAATTTGTAAAGATTAATATCATGTGCCGATACGGCGTGCCTCATGAAATCATTTCCAACAACGGCTCTCACTTCGAGAAGGAAATGGATGCACTTTTGGTAGAATACAAGATCACCAAGCACAAGTCATCTCCTTACCGGCCCCAAGCAAATGGCGCAGTCGAAGCAGCAAATAAGACCATCGAGACCATCGTCAAGAAAATGGCCTCAACAGGAAGGGATTGGCCCGAGAAGCTACCATTAGCATTGTGGGGCTACCGCACATCAATACGATCCGCAACAGGAGAAACTCCTTATGCATTGGTCTATGATTCTGAAGCCATACTCCCTATCGAACTTGAAGTCCCATCTCTACGGGTCCTCCTCGAGAATCAAGTCAACGAGGTCGACTGGATGCAAAGTCGATATGAACAACTAGCCTTGCTCGACGAGAAAAGTTAAGAGCACTCGAACGCACAAGGGCGTATCAGCAAAGGATGGCAAGAGCTTTCAACAAAAAGGTGAAGCCTCGAAACATCAATGTGGGAGATTTGGTCTTAAGACAACATCCTCCTAATGCCATGAATCCCCTGGGGAAATGGGGACCCCGATGGATCGGTCCGTACGTGGTCAACAGATACTAAGCGGTGTGGTGCAGTCCGGCTCGTGGATTTAGATGGTGACCAGCTGCCAAAGGAGGTCAACCTCGACAAGCTTAAGAGGTTCTACGCTTAATAAACAAAGACCATAAAAAAAAAAAAAAAAAAAAAAAAAAAAATCGCTCGCTAGGTTGAAAACCCGCAAGGGCTGCCTAGGCAGAAATTAGAGCACGTGCAAAAAAGAAGCCCGCTAGATTGAAAACCCGAAAGGGAGGTCTAGGCAAAAAACAGGGTGCACAACACAAAAAAAAAAAAAATAAATAAATAAAAAAATGGTCTTTGTTTGTTTGAACTACGAAGACCTGAGCCTCCCAACGGGAGGACGTAGGCAACCTTCGGGTGCGGTCTAAAACATATCAAAAATACCCAATTCACTTCAAATAACAAAATGCAATTTTTATTCATTCAATGAACTATTCAAACCATTACAACGGATTTATTGAGCAACAAAAGACATCAAAATATTAAATCCTAAAACAAAGTGGTCTAATTGCAATCTCTTGGGGTACAAAGAAAAATCTAATCTTTCTTAGGTTTGGGAACCCATTGCTTCTTGTTATGTACTTTAGTCTTCTTGGATGGGGACGGAACATTCTTGGGACCGCCAAGACGGGAGAAAACGCTAGGACGGGACGGAGCTTCATCAACGGCTTTCCCTTTACCCTTATCAAGCGGAACCTTAGCGGGGACAACCATAGGACGCTTCCACACATATGAGGAATTTCCCTTACCTTTCTTCTTCTTGGAAAATGACGGGGTCTATAGTCCCACACATGAACCACCGGTCTCACGGGGTCAACAACATCGTCATTGGGCCTTCCCAAACGATCAAAAACGCTCGGACGTTTCTCCACCATCGAGACGGACCCTACAGCTAGAACGGCGTTCACCATAGGAACGGACTTCTCACCCTCGGGGACGGAAACCTTAACTTCAAAGGAGAAAGTCATTGGGGCCATTATGACAAGAATTTTGTGATTTAGGAGGAGAAAGTGTTTGCAAAAGAATGCTGTGTGCCATTCTGCTCGAAAAATGGTTCAAATTTATAGCTGTTGGAACATTCTGATCAGAAAAGAAAGGGGCTGTAATTCAGCAGGCCAGAAGCGCGCGCCTCCTACCAGGGCTTCACAACGCGCGCGCCTCCCAAAGCAAGGCCCGACGCGCGCGCCTTTGACAGCAGTTCAGACAGAAACAGCCCTTGTCAGTTCAGAACAGAACCCAAGCACTTCAACATATCCAGCCTGCAGCAAAATCGAATCCCAGCAACAAAAAGAGTTCAAAGCATCGACAACAAGAACCCTTTGGGCACACATTTGTTTGTAAAGAGTCGACATCTAAGATCGAGTCGTTAATAGAACATAAAAATGAGTAGTAAAATAATAGGATTGTAAATACATGTTAAATGTTATTACAGGCAAAAGTAAAAGTGTTTCAATCCCTCATCCTCTCAGCCACGACAGCTCGGGCACGTCATCACCAACACTGTGCTCACCCCCTGCTACCGCTCTCGGTCTCCTCATCGTCATCATCATCCTCATCATCATCATCATCCTCAGACTCAGATGTCTCAATCACAACATCAGGACGGTTCTCTTGGCAGCTCTCCCTGAAGAACTGGCGCCGCCCCGGCTCTGGCTACCCTCTCGGCTCAGACTCCTACTATGGCTCAGACTCCTGCTCAGCGACTGCCTCGCCGAAGAAACAGCCTCATCAATGTCCAGTGCAGCATCCCTGCAGCCTCGTCCCATGCCCCGAGCACCTCGGGCAGCTCCTCTCGCAGCACCCGAGACAGCACGCACAGAGCATCTCTAGTCATGGCAGCAATATCCTGCACAGCTCCAGCACCCTCTCCTCCAGCTGACGGAGCCTCCGCCTCATCCTTTGTTCTGCCTACCCAAGTGCCTATAAGCAGCTACGGGCACCTGTTGCAACAAAGAACGGGAAAGGAAATTACATCAATACAAAGAACAGAAAACAAGACTGGAACTGAGAAAATGCAAAGATGGTCAGAAAAACATACCACAGCACCTGAGCGGGAGGCTCTCTCTCCGGTGACATATCCTCGGGAACAATCTCCCTCTGCTCCTCAAATACCCCGAAGTTTGAATAAGTGTAATAGGGAGGAGGCAAAGGAGGATCAAAACAATACCCGGCACCGGTAGTATAAAACCGAGCGGAGGTCGAAGGAGCTGCCTGTGATCTCCTCGGATCAGCGAACATAAAGCCCTGCATCAAGTTGTTCTCCCTGAAGAGGCCATAATCCTGATCCAAGTAATATAAGGGACGGCATCAACCCTACCATGTATGCCGCACGATCGGCCTCTGAAAGTGACCTCCAGTTACGAGGGCAGAAAGGAGGAACGTCTGGAACTGCAGGACGATGAGGGGTGTAAAAGTCTGTCACCTGGGTACCATGCTGCCAAAATACTCTGTCTCCCAAGTACAGAGCCATGCACTCACCCGAACTCATCAAAGCCGAGAACGGGTAGGAATAAGAGTGTGCTCAAACCAGTGCTGAACTGACCTCCACGGATACAAAGAAAAGGCAACAGACTCAGCCTCAGGGTGTCCAAGTGCCGTCGGGCCGAAGTAAGACTAATGGGATTCGTGCCAGTCTTCACATTCCTCTCCTTATACGCCCACCGTGCGCAGTGCAGATACATCCGGATACTGGGGCTGGCTTCCTTGGCAATCTTGAAATCCCTCAGATTTAGGATAGCAAAAGCCCAAAGCTGTAGACAAGAGACAGAAACAAAGTTATGACAGTCAACGAAAAAGGCAGTTATGACTAAGGCAAGGAGAATATAAAAGGGACAGTAAGTGGTATACCTCCCCACAGCAAGCTGAAGCCCGTAACAGAGCTGGTAGTCGAGCGGCTGGTCAAATCCATGCCGTGATAACAAGCAGCCAGCCCGCTGCGCCCCTTTATACTGGCCGATCTGGTCCAAGTCCACTAACAAGTCAAGCAGAGCCAAAGAGGCCGAAGATCCCCCATTGGCAAACAGAGTGTGGGATAACAGTACCAATGAAGCAACGGGCCCAGCATCAACCCGATCAGCAGTAACACCTCGAGCCTCAGCCATCAAGATGCTGAAATAAGCCCGGATTCTCCCCCATGTCACTCGAGAATTCTTAACCTCGAACCGGCAGTCAACCAGGCCAGTAACTCGTCCGGAGTCCGAACAGCCCCTCTCAAACAAAAGGACAGGCACCCCATGAACGGCAAGCCGTCAAAGTTGTGAAATCAGTAGGCGTCATGGTCACCTCGCCCATGGGTAAATGGAAAGTATGGGTGGTATCCCACCATCTCTCCCTCAATGCCTGAACCACATCAGGGTCATTCTTCAAAGCTGGGAGGCTAGTGACAAAAAGACCAAAATGAGTTCCCTGTGACTCGGGCCCGAACATTCTCGGGCAACCTCTTCCATATAGAGATGGGCCCGTGAGCCCCACCGCGAATCTCTGTCAAACGGGTCCACTCCTGAAAGAAAAAAAAAAGGGGGACAACAAAATTTCATCAGCATGACTGCTAGAAAAACGGATGAACTCAACACAGAGATTTCAACGGCAGAACAATGTACAAGCAAGTGTGTGAACGTGAAAATGGACATCCCAACATGTTTCTTACAACGAATCAGCACACAAACAACATGCAAAGAATGATCAATAAAGCTGCTGCGCAATATTTCGGGTAAAGAAAACAGAACTTCATGAAACCGAAATCGACAAGAAAAGTGAGGCATTCTTACCAAACCCGAAGTCACGAAGTGGAGAAATATGGGTATGAGGGCGGAAAGTAAGCAAGCTCGGGTCCATAGCTTCAACCCCAATTTCGGGCTCCTCGCCCTGTGGCATCTCAAACGGAGGTGATTGCTGACGATCCGACATCGTTTCT